>JANRMT010062819.1:27869278-28008655 GCA_026402145.1 Polypterus bichir lapradei
TATATATAGCAAAATACCCGCGCCTCGCAGCGGAGAAGTAGTGTGTTAAAGAAGTAATGAAAAAGAAAAGGAAACATTTTAAAAATAACGTAACACGATTGTCAATGTAACCTTTTGTAAGTAGTGCCTGGAGAATTCAGAGTGTGGAGAAACTGTAGAGACAGCGTGTGTATGAACATGTGGATTTTTCTGTGAGTATTTGGTGGCAGCGTCACATATTTGGTTCCGCAAGACTGAGTTGCGGAGCTCAGCTCACAGTGAAATGAGGTGCATGGGAGGGGAGATGATGACGTGACTCTCCCACCTGCCTTAACTGTCAATCCCCCCACAAAGACAGTCTCTCAGAATTTGCATAAGCACAGCCCTTCACCAGTAATTTTAACTTACAAAGTGATCAAAACTCTCGTTTATATTCTGCGTCCTCTCATTAAACTTGTATCCCGAATTAGCCGTGGGCATGACAAACGCCAGCGGCAGCCTGTCTATGAACTTAATTTAAACTTTAGGTTTACACCGTGCTTTGTTTCCGAAGTAGCAGCACTCATGAATATGGTTCTATGTGTGACTCGCTCGCTTCTTATTGTTTCGCTGCCTTCTCAATTGTAATGCATGTTTTCTTCAGCGTTTTTTGGAGCTCTTCCTTGTTTTCTACATACTGCGTGGACAGTCAGTTCACGTGATTACGTGAGAGGCGTGATGATGTCACACGAAACTCCGCCCCACGGCTTTCGAGCTCAACTCCATTACATTATATGGAGAAAAATAGGTTCCAGTTATGACAATTACGCGTAGAATTTCGAAATGAAACCTGCCCAACTTTTGTAAGTAAGCTGTAAGGAATGAGCCTGCCAAATTTCAGTCTTCCACCCACACGGGAAGTTGAAGAATTAGTGATGAGTCAGTGAGTCAGTCAGTCAGTCAGTGAGTGAGTGAGTGAGTGAGTCAGTGAGGGCTTTGCCTTTTATTAGTATAGATTATTGTATTATTTATTTGTATTGTTTGTCTTCTTCTTATTATTATTAAAGTGTGTTTGAGTGTAGCAATCATAACCTGCATGTCTTTTTCCATACAAACAACTGTAAACTTACTTTTATCCCATATATGTACACAGTCATGACGGCTGTTTATGAAATTGTCGGTATGTCAGTCAAAGTGTAAAGGTCATTGCTCTGCTTGTTTTGTGTGGGTCACCAATATGCATACTTTACCTACCGGTGCAGAGTAACACAAGACTGTGTAAGGGAAGATAATGTGAGCCAAATGCAAAAGAATTAGCCATGTGGAGCAGCACTGATGAAAATAAACCTTAAATGATTCTCTAAGAGTCAGAAAAAGTATGAGATCCTGTGAAATATTAATAATAATGAAATATTTATTGCTATTTACAACGCATTTCTAGCTTCTTGATGGAAGGAAAATGTGCAAACCACCTCCACAGATTGGAAACAAAAATGATGTGCCAGCTATGTTATTTGGCTATAATCTCCATTGAAAAATAACAGAAAGCTTAGATTATGAGAGTTAAACAGGAGAAGTCACTTAAGGAAGTGTTAGAAAAATAAACTTTCTGAAATTGATTTGATGTTATTATATTTCATATAAACAATTCTGAAACCGCTTCTTAATGTGCTGATGGCATCTCATCATATTATGAGCTTCTTTAAAAAAGTTGTTTTTCTAACTAAATAATTCATAATAGACTAGATGCCCCAGGCCCCACATACTACCATGGTAGCTTTTTTTATTGTCAAAGTTAAAAATGAATGTGAACTGCAACTGAAACATTCTGAATTCTGAAAACAGAAAGAATAATCTGCAGTTGCTGACACAAAACAGAAACACAGTGGAAGGAGGAACAGAATGAAGAAAATATTAAAAATATCAGAACCTGTAAAAAAAAATCTACTGGACTGTTCACTAGGAAAATTAAAGTGTTCATCAGGACTTAATTAGTGCTCTGAGATTGCATTTTTTTGTTTGCTTTTTAGCTAATATATATTTTCATCTGAGAATATATAGTAATTGAACATTCACTTGCACACCATCTGTGTCTCTCAAGAAACAAAATGAGTTTTAAGCTGCAATTCCCAAAATACATATTTTATAAATTGCTTTTAACCAGAAAAAGAGGGTATCCTCGTAAGGAAAAGACTCCAACATTTTTGAGCTGCGTGCCAAAACCCACGTATTTTTAACTTTGTAAATAGAAAATAAAGCACTTGATGCTGTCAAAATTAATAAATAAAAAAGTGCACAAATTGCTTTTTTTTTACATTTTTTACAGTATCTGCCCCCAGGGCCTTTGGTTTTATTCATGTGTATTCACTATAAATGACTTTCGTAGAGAAAAAAAAATATTTAAACAATCTTTTGGCTCTGCCAGCTGCTTCTTGTTAGAAAAACAAAATAAACTGTCTTAAGATAAGCATAAAAATTCAATAAGTATAAAGTACTAGACATTAAGCCCGTTACAATAACGGGCGCTAGAACAGTAGTGCATAAACATTAGTAGGAACAGTCTATATTAAATGGCAAGGGACCTTGTATGTGGCTGTAATATGTGTCACTGTATTGTATGCCTTTAATTTTCTCTCTCAGTAATACTGGTTTGTATTTCCGTAAAATGCCTGTAATTTTGTCTGACAGTAATACAGTGGAACCTCAGTTCACGACCATAATTCATTCCAAAACTCTGGTTGTAACCTGATTTGGTCGTTAACCGAAGTAATTTCCCCCATAAGATTGTATGTAAATACAATTAATCCGTTCCAAACCGTATGAACTGTATGTAAATATATATTTTTTTAAGTTTTTAAGCACAAATATAGTTAATTATACCATTGAATGCACAGCGTAATAGTAAACTAAATGTAAAAACATTGAATAACACTAAGAAAACCTTGAACAACAGAGAAAACTAACACTGCAAGAGTTCGCGCTATAGCCTTACGACCCGCTCACTAAAAACACTTTTGTTAATGAGTTTTAAGCACAGGGAAAAAAATGAACATTTGAAAAATTCTAAATTTAATAAACAACCAAGAAAAGTAACATTGCAACAATGCATGCGCACACCTGTGTGTGTGTGTGTGTCTCTGTCGTGGGCCTGTGTGTGTGTGTGTGTCTGTCTGTCTCTCTTAAGCGCACGGCTCTGTGTGTGTGTGTGTCCATCTGTCTCTCTTAAGCACGCGCCTGCATGTGTGTCTGTCTCTCTTAAGCGCGCGCCTGCATGTGTGTCTGTCTCGAGCGTGCCTGCATGTGTGTCTGTCTGTCTTGCACGTGCCTGCGTGTGTGTCTGTCTGTCTGTCTGTCTCGCGCACGCCTGCGCGCGCCTGTGTGTGTCTGTGTGTGTGTATCCGTCTTGCGCGCACCTGCGTGTGCGTGTGTGTCCGTCTCGCGTGCACCTGCCTGTGTGTGCATGTGTATCTGTCAGTCTCGCGCGCACGTGCCTGCGTTTGTCTGTCCGTCTCACGCGCACGTGCCTGCGTGTGTCTGTCCGTCTCACGCGCACGTGCCTGCGTGTGTCTGTCCGTCTCGCGCGCAAACGCCTGCGTGTGTCTGCCACATGCCATGTGGCCCCGTGCATGTGCACTTCACCAGAAGACACACACACACAGACACCTGGACGCACACAGGGGTTTTATTAAAGAGGATGATATGCAAGCAGATACTAGGTGGCTGTAACTTTATCATTTTAGACACACACACTCGTAGTAGCAATATTAAAAGTACTGTTACAGATTCGGATGTGTTTTTAGTAAGCGCCTCACAATTTATACTATCAATACACTAAATAAAACAGCCATCCCTCTCTTTCTCTAGCCATGTCTACTCATATAATAGATCTTTCAAGACAGTCTCCTTCTGGACAATTGACTAAACGCTAATGACATTTTGACATATTCTCTGGCACTGTGACTCCCAATACTGTCAACACTCAGAAAACAAGTAATTAAATTTTTTGAAATTCAATTATCTCACGGAGATGCTTATCATAAAGAATAGTAATTGCATGATGGATTTTAGAGTTTATCAGGGCTCACCAATTGACCCTAATATTTGAAATAAACTGTGCAGCCCATGAACAGACATGTTGGCTATAACTAGTATTTCTGTTTGTGCAAAGAAATAAGAAATCAAGAAACAACTCAAGAAATTACTGGAAATGTAGCAGGCCACTTTTATCAGGGTCAGTGCAGCTTTTGTAATAATGAACAGTGCAGTATATTTCATGACATATTAAGATTACAAGATATAGTATGACTTTATTTTTATATAGCTAAGTTTTATTGCTTATATATTTTTTACAGCTATATTCATGGATTTTGAATAATGACTGCCACTTCCATCTTATTTTGTAAGAATTGCGTTTTTTTCTAATGCAGTGAGACCAGCTAAGTTATATGGGTTGGAACAGTGACACTGACCAAAATACAGGAGACAGAGCTGGAGGTGGCAGAGTTAAACATTTGCATTGGGTTTGACGAGGATGGACAGGATTAGAAATGAGTACATTAGAGAGTCAGCTCAGGTTGTATGCTTTGGAGACAAAGTCAGAGAGGTGAGATTGCATTGGTTTGGACATGTGCAGAGGAGAGATGCTGGATATACTGGGAAAAGGATGCCAAGGACAAAGCTGCTGGGAAAGAGTAAAAGAGGAAGGCCTAAGAGAAGGCTTATGGATGTAGTGACAGAGGACATGGAGGTGGTGGGTGTAACAGAGCAAGCTGCAGAGAGCATGAAGTTATGGAAAAAGATGATCCGCTGTGGCAACCCCTAACAGGAGCAGCAGAAAGAAGAAACAAATGTTTCTAATACACATCATAGACTGGTGTCTAGGATTTTCAATAAATCGATCCTTCCATTATATCAACAGGCTTATCCAATTTAAATTCACTAAGAGCTGGATGCTAATAAAGCAAGTACACTTCAGGCCACCCTCTCAAACACTAATTCATAAAATAACAATTTAAAGTTGCAGATCTGTCTGACTCATACACAATTGAGAGGAAAATAAAAATCATCACTATTAAATTAACTCTAGTAGTGTTAAACATTACCTTTGAAAATTAAGTGTACTTGGTGAAACCCGCAAAGAACATGTAAACTCTACTCAGTGATCAATCAAGGATTTAAAGTCACTCTCCTCAACTAGAAATGCAGCAGCACTAAGCATTGCACCACCATCCTGTCTTCTTTTAAGTAAATGGTAAATTGTATTAATTACTTTCAGTGATCCCAATATGTTATTTAACTTGCCCAGTGATTTTGTAATTTAAAGAAAGCCCCCAACTTACGAACACAAGTGACATGTATATTAAGGCTAAAAAGGATTATAAATTGTTAACATCCTGTGTGATTTTGTGTGAATTATAAATTGTTAACATCCTGTGTGATTTTGGGCTATACAAAAATAAACTGTATTGTATTGTATTGTAAATGGCAAAATATATAAACAGTCAAAATTAATTTCACAAAAGTATAACGAAGGATGTAGTTACCAAACACTTCTGGTAGAATAGTTAATAAAAAAATATAATACAAAACCAAATTAACCAAAGTTAATTCTATATACTGCCATTTCAGAGGATGGATGAGATAAACTTGCTGAAAACAAGTTACCTAAACATATGTTATAAGATCAAGGCCAAGAACGAGATAATTGAATTTTAATTCTTACCTGCAAGGCATGTTAAATAAGATGAATGTATTTCGGATACATGATTGGCCGATTCCACAGCATTTAAGAAACTTGTTTTTTCACCTGTAAAAAAATTGTAAAAGGAAGTTAGTCTGCAGCATTAGTCCCACTCTTGAATAGTTCACGATCTATCATTCTTTCACTAAAACATGAGGAATCAGGGAAAAAAAACTGGAACTGAATATTTTGCCTTTGCTTTTTTCTTGCACAGAAAAGTTAGTATCTTGTTTGCTGAACTTATTTTGAAAACATGGTTCATGACAGAAGCTGCTCTGGTGTTGTCCACAAACCCTAAACATGCTTAAGAGAACCAAAATAAGTGAAAGAAGGAAGTTTATTATCGCAGATCGTGAGTGATCACACTACATATTCGTTCTCTTAGAATGGTTGTAGCACAGAGAAAACAGACTTTCTAATAGCTAGCAAATATACAAAAAATATCCTTTCAGGATGGCTTAGAACTATAGGCAGCTAAAGCAGCCGCACGTAAACTCATCTCATGGTGTTAGGAAATTTTAAAGTCAGGTTACTTATACAGTAATTTGGATGACTGCCTGGCTAAGTTTTCTATCAGGCAGACTGTTCACAGAGCTTGATAGCACTGATGGAGATACCTGTGTATCTGTTTAATTTTTCAGGAAAAGCAGACTAAAGGAAAACAAGCAAAGTTTACTGTGTCTACAGTCTGCCGTTAAAGGAAAGTGATATTACTCTTTCAAGTTCAGGAATAAAGTCTGTTTTCAAGCACCAACCTGGCTGTCTTTTTGTGCAACTCATTAGCACAAAGGCAAAAATAAACAACGGGGTACAAGGTCTTAGATGTTTGTTCCATGTATACTTTTCCAGCAAAAGTCTCACAACACATATACATAAACATCACAATGCCATCAGAAGAAAAATCTCACGTCTCCAATTTACACACATACAATTTCCAAAGGACCCACATTTAACTGGGACGCTGTGAAAGTAAAATTCAGGGCCAACACTAAGAGTGCCAGAGAGCTGGCTAATGATAAAAAAATACTTCATTACCAACACCTTCCAAATCTGACCTTACTAATCCACACCCCCTGCTCTTTACAAACCCCCTCCATGCCCACCCTTCACCAGCTATATATTGCATTTGATTCTTGTACATCTAATCATTTTCCACTGATGATAACATCTGGCAGGTTGTCGAAAGCTTAGGAATAAAAAAACTGTTTTAAGATATATGATACATTTTCACCATTTGTGGATCTCTATCTGCAAATATAAAACATAATTATATTTTTACTTAAGAGTTTCTGAGAAAATAATGTCATATAATTTAGCAATTTATTTGCATTAACATGATGACCTTTTCATCCATTATCAAATCTACCTAATCCATTTTAGTTTGTATGTTCTCCTTATATCCATATGGGTGGTCTCTGGCTTCTTCTAACATCTCTAAATGTGGTGTAGGTTAAGCAATATTAAAGTATGCCCAGTATGAGTTAGTGTGGGTTTGAATCATTAACCTCTTCTTCTTCTTCTTCTTTCGGCTGCTCCCATTAGGGGTTGCCACTGTGGATCATCTTTATCCATATCTTCCTGTCCTCTGCATCTTGCTCTGTTACACCCATCACCTGCATGTCTTCTCTCACCACATCCATAAACCTTCTCTTAGGCCTTCCTCTTTTCCTCTTACCTGGCAGCTCTATCCTTAACATACTTCTCCCAATATACCCAGCATCTCTTCTCTGCACATGTCCAAACCAACGCAATCTCGCCTCTCTGACTTTGTCTTCCAACCGTCCAACCTGAGTTGACTCTCTAACGTACTAATTTCTAATCCTATCCATCCTCATCACACCCAGTGCAAATCTTAGCATCTTTAACTCTGCCACCTCCAGCTATGTCTCCTTTCTTTTTGTTAGTGCCACCATCTCCAGCCCATATAACATAGCTGGTCTCACTACCATCCTGTAGACCTTACCTTTCACTCTTACTGATACCCGTCTGTCACAAATTACTCATGACAGTCTTCTCATCCCATTCTACACTGCCTGCACTCTCTTTTTCACCACTCTTCCACAATACCCATTACTCTATACTGTTGATCCCAAGTATTTAAACTCATCCACCTTCACCAACTCTACTCCCTGCATCCTCAGTATTCCACTGACCTCCCTTTCATTTACATGTATTCTGTCTTGTTCCTACTGACCTTCATTCCTCTGCACTCTTGATCATATCTCCACCTCTCCAGGGTTTCCTCGACCTGCTCCCTACAGGTCACAATGTCATCATCAAACATCATAGTCAACAGGAACTCCTGTCTAATCTCGTCTGTCAACCTGTCCATCACCACTGCAAATAAGAAAGGGCTCAGAGCCGATCCCTGATGTAATCCCACCTCCACCACACTCCTACCGCAGACCTCACCACTGTCACACTTTCCAATAAATGTTAAAATAAATGGCTTACTAACCAGGGTTGCTTCTTTCCTTGCACCTGTCGCTGCCAGGATAGCCAGCAATCAACCTGACTTGGGAAATGGGCAGTAATATCAGTTTTTTCCTTTAAAATGTATAGTATATGTTTATGCATACCCAATATTTAATAAGTGTAAATTGCTTATAACGGAGATTTCTACAAGGTGACAGATTTAGTCCTGGAATATTCTATAGGTGTGTGCTTACTAAAGGGAGCTTACATTTAAAAAATAGCAAGCTCATCAGACAGAACACTCCAAAATATTTTCAATTAAACTTTAGAGTGTAACCTGGTAAATCTCAGCCTACAGAAAATTCAATTTTAGCTCAATGCAGGATTATAAACGCTAATCAGGCCAGAAAGACTTGTTAAGCTGAAGGACTCATTCTCCTCAAATATTTTCCCATCTTCTTTGAATCTTTAATATGCTGCTCAGAATATAGCCTTTAAGCTACAAACACTTCTGCTTCGCCTACATCCCAAGGCAGCGTCATTTACTCATTTTGGCTTGCTTATTCTCATCACTGCTTTGACGCTTCTGCTTCTTGTTTTCATTTTGTCATGTGTTAACAAGAAATTTTGCCTTAAGATTGTCTACAGTCTGCCACATTTAATAGCTTATTTTGGTATGAGTTTGGGTTAAGATGAGAAGAAACCCTCAGCTATATTTCAATCATGTTTAGTCAGGAATGATGCTGTGCAAATGTGCTACCTTGAAACAAAAATAGACAGATGGGTAACTTTTAAAGTCAATTTTGTATTTTATCAAAGCCGATAGATACAACCTTTATGTTTTAGAGACAGAAACATGCAGAAATAGTATAGTAGGGACAAAAAGAAAATCAGAAAACTGTTTGACACTTTAGTAAATTCTTAGTATTTTTTTGACTTCCCAAAGTCTGAATTTCAAAATCCTCTGTATTTCCAGACTGCAGGAAATACACTATACACTAGTAGTTCACATATCTTTTAATCCATAATATTCCAAACTGTGTGTAACAACAGCTTGATGTGTTCCAACATGACTTAAGGGATATTGTGACTGTAATGCTCTCATTTTTTTTTTTAATTATCAATTTTGTTAGTGGCTTTCAGTATAGTACTGAAAAAAACTGCAACTGACTTGTTGAATTAGCAAAAATATTAAGATTCAAAACTTATATCAAATATAAGCCTATATTGGAAATATTCTGGGTGCTGCATATATGTTTGTAGTGTATGTGCTTTTTTATATTTTATACTAGCCAAAGTACCTGCCGTTGCCCTGGTGTATCTGTGGAATGGGTTAAGGAAAGAAAGCAAAGGTTTATGTGTTTTTTAAATGGAGACCCTGTTGTTATTGTTAGCTGTCCCATCCATCATCCACACTGCCTATTTATCTGCTCTTGTGAGTTGAGACTATGTTCTTTTTGGGTCAGACTGGACTCCAGAATTCTGATAACATCTTGCTAAGCTGTAACCATGAACCATGAACATGTCTGACTTGTTCTCTTAGTTCAAAGTGGACTAAAGTAATGTGTTTAAATTATGTAGAAATGCAGACAAAGCAGGAATTAATCAACAACCTTTTGATTTTCCTTTGTGTTCTGCTGCCCTTCAACTTCTGATGAAGACTCACCCAATACTCCCCTGCAAAAGCATAAGATACTCCGTTTTATATTAAAGTAAATGAAGCAGTAAGCGGCATTTCAAGAATTTGTTCTTTTCTGGTTGGATTGGATTCCAGTATTGTGGTAACTCTTTCCTAAACTGTAACCATGAACACATGTCTGACTCATCCTCTTGGTTTAAGGTAAACAATTCATAATGCTTAAATTATGCAGAAAAGACACCCAAGCAGGAGTTAAACAGCAACCCTTTGATTATCCTTTTTGTTGCGCTGCACTTTCATTCTCGGTCAAGCCTCATCCAATATCCCCCAGCAAAAGAGCAGGATACTACTGCATTACGTGTTATTTACAAATTTAATTCACTTGATTGTAATCATTCTGTAACAATAAAATGGTGCACAAAATGGCTAAACTACCATAGCTGCTTTAGCATTGTTAGAAGGCATTGTAAATGGGAGAATTAGAAGAGAGCGCGTATAGATGATGATGACAGGCTTCTAAGTCAATTTTGATTTCCTTAGGTTTTTAGCCATAGGGGCTTTTCAACGTGAACTTGCTGACAATTGGGTATTTCACAAACATCACTGAGTCATGCCATGCTAGCGCTATAGGATGGTATTATTTGCTTGTCATCCAGATATATAAGATTTTCTTACACTGTGGTTGAAATGGGAAACATCAAAATGCAATTGGCAGCAATGTCCAGCTTTCCAGATGTAATAGGAGGGGTCAACTGCACACACATTGCTATTTCAATCAGCCAAGGATGAACCACCAAAAGAATGAGCTGGCCTTACATCTTCTATAGCAGAAGAGCCTATAAAAACAGCAGCTCCACACAATCTCTGGTGCTTTTTCCAACTAGGGCGCAAAAGGCAAGTAGTCCTTTTAAGGATAGCAAGTACCTCAAAAAGCCATGTAAAAAGTAGAGAATCTATACATTGTGGCACTCAGTGCTGATGCTATAAAGGCGCCTTCTGGGAATAAATTTGCTTATGGAAATATAAAGCATTTCCACTCTATTAATGTGCTGTTTTAAAGTCCACCAAAAGTGTGTTGCATTGTTCAAGCACATACCATGGTGGATAATGTGGCACACAATCATGGCTTGCCCATACCTAAAGAGATGCATTATGATGAACCTGACCCTGACCCATCAAATGATCAAGCAAATTGGACAACATTACAACTTTGTTTGAATGCAATTAGCAGAAAGCAAAAACAGGTATTCAGATGCAGCATTTATTTTTTAACCAGTTCATTTAATTTGTGGATAGTATCACACAGTATAGCCCTTATATTCCTTAGTTCATTGGCCACATCACTTACAGCATCCACTATTGCATTTTGTTACTCCAGAGCAGCGTCTGTCAGCACATGGTGAGATCGTCACCCAGTTGTTTCCGAAGAAGAGGTGTGTGAGCAGCCAAAGCCTGAAGATGTGCTCGGCACAGAAATATCATCACTGCCTGGAGTCACGTCCTCTACACAGGATTCAGCTTTTGTAATATTGTCTTAAACTGAATAAACAGATGGTGGGCTGCAACTGGCTTTTTCATGTCAACTTTGATATTTGACCACTTCTTTTTTATTTCAGGCACAGTGCAGCTTTCTGAACTTGAACTTTCAAGTGTTTCCACCACTGTATTACTCTATCAATTTCCTTCTGTTGCTTACACCACTGCTTAAGCCAACAAACAATACGTTTTCCTTTGCCTACACTTTGCATTTGCTGAAATACTCATTTTTTTCCTCATGCTTTTGCCATAGTCTTTTAACAAAACACTAAACGGAAGGGGCTATGTATATTGATTTGCATACTGAAATATGCAAAATTCTGGGAGAAGTCAGGGTGGGGATGTAGGCATGTGCACATGGATTAAATTTCACGATCATTGGTATTTATAAAGGAGAAGTGTGTGGAACTTGAATGCACAGTTTTATGCATCTGGATTTCTTTGTAAGTACACACATTTCCAGCTTTGTCCATATGCCATGATTTAGTGTGAATTCTATGCACAGCATTATACATGAGGCCCCAGAACAGCTAGCCAATCAAATGTATGTAATATCACATGCCTCAGAGCTTCATATGGGATTTAATCATAAATATAGGCTCTTCTCAAGGACCAATGAAGAGAAACAACATAGGAAAAGACGTCAAATACCAAGTCACACTAGAAAGAAAGAGAGATTGACCATTTTGATTGGTCATTGGAGAATGCAAACTTATGCATCACACATCCATCACTGCTAAATTAAATAGCCTCCCAGGACAACATCCACCCTTGGAATTGCTGACTTTCAATAAGCTTTTCCTGAAACTATGTCTAGACTTTGCTATTTTATTTTCTAAGATACTTTCTTCTATTTGTATTATTATACTTTAATAAATACTACTGTAAGTTGCTTTACATTTCTATACTTTGTCTTTATATCTTGAGTGACTGAATAAGAAAATAATATTAACTTGGTGCAAGGGAGGTTGCCATTTGCTCATCCTGCATTGTTTATCAAGTGTGGTAAAGGTAAGACCCTGTTGGCTGGTAAGTGGCTTATAACCAAAGGGTATTGAGCCTTTGTGTGTCTCATGGACACCCATACATTTGTAAGTGCTGGTGGTAAGTAAGTTCTTATGTGGACAACTACAAATTGACAAACCTAAAAACAAACATGGTAAGTCTCACAAATCCGTCAATAATTCTGCTTATCAATTACTTTTTATTATACCTTTGTTTTAGGTGGTAGCCACATAAGATGCATGTAAGACCCATTAACTTCATATTAACTGAGGTAGTTAAATAAGTTTTGCTGATAATGAAGTGGAATAACAAAAGGAAATTTGGAAAAAATGGTACTGAATAAAAATCTTAAAATGCAGAAATGCTTAATAGAGAAATGTGAGTTAACCTGTCTAACATTTCATCTAACATCAAAGTTGAGTCACCAACTGTATATACAAACAATAACTGCTAGGTAGTTGACAAGTGGTGAACCTTCTCATAGTTAACACTGTGGAGTCATATTCAATGTAAAAAGTATAATCAAATATTTAAGGAGGTGACTGTATGTTGAAAATGCAGCTTTGTAGCCAGGTAAAATTTGTTTTAGGATGTTCACTGACTGGTAAGCCATAAATCACCAGTTCATCTACAGCTGCTCTGAATTAGCAACACTTTAGAAAAGGTGTTGTCATACACGTGTGATTGGGAGGCAGGTAAAGGGCCTGACCAGGGGGTGGCGAGCTGCACTGACTTTCTTTCTTAATCCTCATTAGACCATCCACGGGAAATCTCGCTAGGTCACAGTGCCATTGATGATATCACTTTCCGGTACCGTCGCCATTGATGATGGCACTTCTGGTACTAGTGATACTGATGACGCCTCTTCTGTTCCCCCGCTCCCCATATAATCCAATTCAACTCCCCCCAGAAGACATTGTTTCCAGGGCTATTGATAATGTCACTTCCGGCCCCAATGACATCACTTCCGGTTCCAGTCCAGATGATGTCACTTCCTGTCCTGGTCTTTAAAGCCACCATATTCTCACACTCAAAATTACCCATTTGAAGCCAGGGCACAATATATGGTTGGCTGACCCAAACCTTTTTCAATTTCTTTGGACTGTTATTGTGACAGTGTAGAAGACATTTCATTCTATTTAGGCCAGGTAATCCTCTTAAAGTGGCCATCGGACTGCCAGTAGTTTTAGGTATCAATGCATTCATGCATGATTGTGTAATGCCAACCAAATAAAAAACAAACAGTCAACAGCAGATTAAGAATTAAAAGATGGAAATGGATTTTATTGAATCCATCTACAATATATCAGGTTTGAAAGCATATGAAGAATAAAAATTGTGTACTTTTATTTCAGTCTTACTAATGAGTCAATATCCAAAATCTATAAAATAAACTTTAAAACTTAATCTTTAACACGGATAGATTTGGAAAGTATGACATTAAACAAAATTTACTTCTGAAAGCTCGAAGAAAAATAGAAAATTGTGTGTTTTATTAGTATGGTTTTCTATTTAAATGTTTACTGTACTGCGGTGGGCTGGTGCCCTGCCCGGGGTTTGTTTCCTGCCTTGCGCCCTGTGTTGGCTGGGATTGGCTCCAGCAGACCCCTGTGACCCTGTAGTTAGGATATAACGGGTTGGATAATGGAAGGATGGATGTTTATTGTATATACTATCCAGAATTTATCAACAGTCTTTCTGTCATCTTGACGACAGTGAACATCAACCCCTTTTCAATAGCACCTAAATGTGTGTTGTCAATTCCCAAAACTACTTCACCTTTTGCACTAGACTGTACATGATTGGATTCTGGAAATAAAAAGTAATGTTAACAAACATACTTGACACCTCCAATAAAGAATGTCATTACACCGATTACAAAGATGAAGGAGCCAAAGGTAAAGCACCACTGTAATATGTTAACTGTTAGGCTTAGCAGTCAAAAGGGAAATTTGAAATGGCAAAAGCAACCAGTAGAAGAGTATTTGCAATGATGCAAAAGTGCACCCTTAAGGAATTCTTTCAATATAAAGGTAGAAAGAGAAAAATCCAGGAGAAGCTGAAATGTACTGAGACCGCTGACAGTGAAACAAAATATGAAAAGAAAATAAAAGGTGTGTAGATGTGTCTTGTAAGGTAGTAACATGCCAGCAGCTGCACAGAAATAGAATGGCTAAAGGCAAACAAGTCCCAGAAATCAAACAAAATTTTAAAAAACAACAAGGGAAATGATTTAAGACTGCAAGCTGGTAAATACCTTATAATATATAAATGAGATTGGCATAATCCTCAAAACTATAGACCAATTACTTTTAATAGCATCAAAGGCAAACTGATGGAAGCAATTATAAAAGACAAGAAAATCAGCATAGGTTTGCTAGCAGACAGTGAGAAAGGGTGCAGACTGGACAGACTGTATATAGTTTAATATTCTGGAGTTTTATTTTATTATAGTGAAGCATACAGTATTATATACTAAAAATATTTTAGTAATGCACCATTTAGTCACCTAATTATGAGACCTAGTGGTTCAGGATACCATGTGCTGATGAGAAAGGAGGTTTAAGCACAGACAACAATACTCTTTGGAGGAAGAACATGTCAAAATGAGTTAAGTTGATACATTGGGGTTCATTAGTCTCAGTTACAGGGCTGTTGATTTTTTTCTATTTTTCCTTTTTAATATTTACAGAAAAATTTCAAATAAAAAAATTTACATTTGCAAATCCATAGAAAAGGATTTGTAAAAAGATTAGATATGGGCAGATATAAGGCGAATAATGTTTACTGTAAATAAAAGTCTTATACAATAATTACACAATAGCAGAAATGTGGTTTATTACTTGAAAGTAAGGTGTTTAAGTAAAACTTGGATGTCCAAACAGACTCATCACAGACCTCCGCCAGAATGTACATGACATATCAAAATTACTGGCTATGCTCTTAAGTCATATACAATATGGAGTGCAAGTCACAGGAGGGTTTTTTTTTAAATTGTGTATGGCCTCTGAAAAACTGTGCATTTTTGGACTCTGGCAGGATATAGAAGCACTTTAAAATTCAGCAAAAACATATTTGACTGATTCTAGTATTGTGGGGTATGAGCCTTGAGGAAAGACTAAAGGACTTTAAAACCAATACAGAGAAAACAAAGAAAAATAGAAATATAAAGGAAAACAAGACTCAACCCCCACCGAAAAGAAAGAAAAGGGATACACAAGAACTTGAAAAAAAAGTATGAATTTGTGCCTTTTTTTAAAAAAATGTTTTAGCAATATCCTCTAAAAGAAATGGTGACTTCTTCTAATTTCAGATAATATACTGTAAAACGCTGCTTACTAAGTTGTAGAAGTTGGATTGGATCCTTCCAGTTGAATAAAATAAGTTTGTGTGATGACAGTGCAGTACAGGTGATTATAACTGATTCCCCCCTATGCACTTTTATGCCAAATATCGCCATTAACAGATATAGTGATTGTAACACTGAAGTTGTCTGAGAAACATGTATTTTTCTCCAAAATGATTTGAATTAAGTGCATTCCCAAAACATATAACCAAGTGATGGTGAAGCCAGATGACAAAACCCACAGACTTGAATCTTGCCCTGGATACATTTTAGATAATTTTACATTAGATAAATATTATAGATGAAAGAGCTGGAGTTGAAATCCGGAATGCTTGGCTCATATAGAGCTAGAGTATATCCTATGTAAGGCTGAGTTCCACTTCTTCTCTGAGATGCCAATTGAAGGGTCTCAGTACCACCTAGGAACATTGAAGGACAGAATCTTTGAACTATTTTTATAAACTGTTGAAATGCTGTCTTCATCAAGACTAAGCAGTTTAGCTTCTGGGTTAGATATAGGTGTGAGATGTGGAAAGTTAAGTAGGCTTCTTTTCAAAAAATTTCTTTTGTATAAAGCAAAAAAAGTGTGTAGCTGCAATGTTAATTTGGAGCATAATTGTTCATAAGATGCAAATAATTTGTCTATAAAACAAACTATAAGTGTCTTAATCCGAAAGGTTTTCCATAGGTAAAATATTGAGAAGGCCTGAGGATGTGGAAAAAGCTGGTTATTATGTATATTACACCAGAATTTCATTGTTTTGGTTCATTTTCTATGATGCAAAGTGTGCATGAACCTGCATGTCTTGCTAGTCTTTAGAAAAATTGGGACAGATATTAATAGTTTGGTAATTTAACATTAACATTAGAGACACTTGCACTGATAAAGTAAAATTGTAGTAGAGCCTCATAAGAATTTTGATGTCAAAAATGTCACTGTTTTGTACATCCTACACAGTTTTATGCAAAAGTCTGGGCACACTTGCTTAAAATGTCTGTTACTGTGAATATATAAGTGAGCAGAAGAAGAACTGGTCACCAAAAGGCATAATGTTAAAGATGATACATTTCTTTTCAGCTTTTTATGCAAGCTTAGTGTCTTGTTTCTGTATGATTCAATTGTACAGTGAAGAAATGAAAGGAGTACAATGCAAACGTTTGGGAACCCCAAGATATCTGAGGTCTCAGATAACTTTTACCTAAGTCACAGACCTTAATTAGCTTGTTAGGCTATGGCTTGTTCACAATCATCGTTAGGAAACTCCCAAAGGTACAAATTTCAAAGCTATATAAATTCTTTGACTCCTCAAACCTTGTCCCAACAATCAGCAGCCATTGACTCCTCTAAGCAGCTGCCTAGCACTCTGAGAAATAAAATAATTGATGCTCACAAAGCAAGAGGAGGTTACAGGAAGATAGCAAAGCATTTTCAGGTAGCTATTTCCTCAAATCATAATGGCCAGCATGTGCAAAGGTATGTTTGGAGATAAAAAGGGGCTGTACTTCAGGAAAAGCAAGGGGGTGGATCACTCATGCGTTGGGCTTCTGCTACAGCCAATGGCACAGTGAACATGTCATTGGTAGAGGGAAGAATGGATTCAAATAAATATCAGCAAATTCTGGAAGCAAACATCACGCCATGTGTAAAGAAATTGAAGTTAAAAAGAGGATAGTCCTACAAAAGGTAATGATCCAAAACAAACCTCAAAATCTACAGTAGAATACCTCAAGAGGCACAATGGTTTTGTTATAGCCCTGCTATAGCCCTTACAGTCCCCTGACCTAAACATGATTGAAAATCTGTAGATAGATCTCAAAAGAGCAGTGCATACAAGACGGGCCAAGTATCCTAAAGAATTAGAAGTCTTTTGCAATGAAGAATGGGCAAAAATACCCCAAGTAAGAATTCAAAGAGTTATAGCTGGCTACAAAATGCATTTACAAGCAGTAATACTTGTCAAAGGGTGCGCTACTAAGTACTGACCATGTCAGGTGTCCAAACTTTTGCTTCAGGCCCTTTTCATTTTGTTGGTATTTTGTATCTATGAAAGGTAGAAATACAAATGTAATATTACTTAAAATATTAAAGAGATTTATCATATTTAATGTTATGCTTTTTAGCGATTAGTTCTTCTTCTGCTCACTTAACTATTCACAGTAACAAACATTTTAAGCAAGGGGGCCCAAACTTTTGCATACCACTATATAAATGGTAAGACTGTTCTAATTATAGAACCCCAAGGCAGTACACTAATCTGCATGCACTGTGAAATTCTAGAGATATTGTGAATTTTACTAAAATTAAATACGATCAATAACAGGGTTCTGACCCCATCTTGAGAACTTATGTGTGTAATTGTGACTGCATACATTTTTTTTCCGAGCACCCACATCCCAACAACTCCCAAAGGAGAAACTCTAACTGGAAACTCTAAAATGGTCTTTATATGACTATGTGTAATAATGCATTTTATGATGGACTGGTGTTGCCTTGCATCTAGTACTGCTGGGATAGGCTTTGACTTCTATTTCTCTGAATTGGATTACTAAAGATAATGTATCGATGAATGACAACTTTATTGTACTTTTCTATGGAAAGAATCTAAAACACATTTGAAAAGTTGAACGAGGACTTTACTGATTAATGTGCTGGCAATAAACAATGAAATGCAGCTGCTTCCACTAATGTAAAGAGCAGTATGCAAATGTGCTTTCAATGTGCCAATTACATTTGGAAATAACATAATATACAAAATTATTTCTATATGATCATGTGCTTCTTGCAGCTGACTCAAATTGGTCATCTATATCCCTCCTGTAATTCAAAAAAAAAAGAAAAAGAATCACAGCCATATATTTTTGTGCAAATTTAAAACAAGGTAACAGCATTCTCTCATTTGGAAGTATTCATACACAAATTTACACATCTAGGTTTGAAACTGAGAGGCATGGCAGTAGTAATTCTGAACTGGAGATACGCAAAATGTTTTGGCATAGTGGGCTAAAAAGTATTCCACAAGGGAACTGAGGACCAAACAAGGGGGAAGTTGTGGGGGTGCTGCCTACTATAAAGGTTCTACCTGATTGGGTTTTCATGTCTTGTAAATCACATCAACCATTAACTTAAAAAAGTATCATAAAATACTGAGAGCTCTTACCGCCAGTCTCCAATTCACAGTGTTCTACATTTGCTGCTCTGCTACATCCTGTGATGTATCTTTAATGTTCAGTTATATTACACTTTTCAAGATCATTACTGGTGTGTTGTAGCACTTTCTTGTATCTTCAAACCTTTGATTAAGTGTTTTGTTGTGGAAACCTGCGTCACTGTGTTAGTCTCATGGGAAAGAGCTTTGTGGCCCTGGGTGTTATTTTAGTGCTATAGCTGGGCCTTAAAAACACTATATGTATAAATAGGACAGGGAAGGAAAGAAAAAAAACCAGGTTTATGTAGAGTGGCCCTCTAATTTGTTAGTTTTATAGCTTATCTTCTAGTTAGTGTGGTGAGATTTTTTTTTTCGTTTTATATAATTTCTCGCATTAGGAATTTGTTAGTTTTCGCATACCCCTTGGGGTCAGAGTGCAGGGTCAGCCATTGTACAGCGCCCCTGGAGCAACTGAAGGGCCCAGTACTCTGAAAAAAGTCAGGTAATGATTCAGGTAGATAGATAGATAGATAGATAGATAGATAGATAGATAGATAGATAGATAGATAGATAGATAGATAGATAGATAGATAACTATTAATCCCAAGGGGAAATTTACATACTCCAGCAGCAGCATACTGATAAAAACAATATTAAAGATTAATAACAATGAAAGTATAACAGACAGACAATAATTTTGTATAATGTTAACGTTTACCCCCCCGGGTGGAACTGAAGAGTCGCATAGTGTGGGGGAGGAACGATCTCCTCAATCTGTCAGTGGAGGAGGACAGTGACAGCAGTCTGTCGCTGAAGCTGCTCCTCTGTCTGGAGATGATCCTGTTCTGTGGATGCAGTGGATTTTCCATTATTGACAGGAGCTTGCTCAGCGCCCGTCGCTCTGCCACTGATGTCCAGCTCTGTGCCTACAATAGAGCCTGCCTTCCTCACCAGTTTGTCCAGGCGTGAGGTATCCCTCTTCTTTATGCTGCCTCCCCAGCACACCACTGCATAGAAGAGGGCGCTTGCCACAACCGCCTGATAGAACATCTGCAGCATCTTATTGCAGATGTTGAAAGGCGCCAGCCTTCTAAGAAAGTATAGTCAGCTCTGTCCTTTCTTATACAGCACATCAGTATTGGCAGTCCATTCCAATTTATCATTCAAAGTTCAACCGGAAGAATATACAAATGGCCCCTCAAACACAGCACATGAACAACCTAAAATATTAGGTTAACTGAAATAGGATTTTTATGTTTATTCCCTCCACCATAACTTACTTTGGCACAAACATTTTTTTTTACTTTGATTGAGATCTGAAACCAAATACTTCAAGCTACGACACTAAATGACTAATCTTAAGTTGCCTGAAAGAGAAAATTTATGTTGAATGAACAACATCAATGTTATACTTTTTTCAGTGCAGAGTAGGATCTCTTTTTGGCAGTGACGGGGATTCGAACTAGCAACCTTAAGGATACCAGCACAGATCCTTAGCCTCAGAGCCACCACTCTGCCCCTACCAGGGTTTGGTGAGAAATTAGGTTACTTATGAGTCATATGTGAGATAAACTTTGCTCCATTTTCTGAATTTATCATGTGTTTCAGGCAAAATGATTTAGGGATACTCATTAAAGATGATCATAAATACTAACCCCTAATGAACTTTAACAGTATGGCAGAGAATATTACATTCATAGCATTAAAATGAAAGTGCCATTTTTAGAGAATGCTTTCCTGCTTTTAAATGTTTCCACACAACAAAAATTTGTATTAACATCATTTGCGCTTTGCCAAGAGTTTATTCTGCTCATTTATCATTTCAAAGGTCAATACAGAAACACAAAGTTTCCCCATAGGTATGAGTTTCCGTAGTGAAGTTTGAAGTGGATATATGACCAGAAACAGCATTAGAGTTCAACAGTGAGGAGGCCATTAAAATGATTCCATTTATAAACTGTACATACTGCTGTGAGACAAGGCTCACCATAATAAAAGGTAACATTAATTAAAAAAATCATTCTTTTATATTATAATTTATTTATTCATTCCAACTCCCAAAGTTGTTCACTTCATTATTAGGTGGTGGAGATCTGGAGCCTAGATTGACAGCACTGGAGCAAGGCAGTGATCAGCCAAAATGGAATGCCAATTCTATTTGATCATGAAGGTTCAAAAGTCAAAACCTGAGCTATCCAAACATTTCCTAGTCCTTTTATGCTTCAGAATGAATAATCCTTCATGAATTTTAACACATAACTACAAATTATAATTACAGATGTAAATAATATTAGATGACATTCCACATGTTGAAAAAATCCTTATTATAGCTGTCTGTGCATACAGACTGCATTCAGAAAGTATTCAGATCCCTACACTTTTTTCAAACTTTCGATGTGTTGCAGGCTTATACTGAAATCGTATAAATGAATTTGTTTACCCACATTAAGCAACACTCAATACCCTAGAATTACAATGCGAAAACAGGATTTTAGAATTTTTTCTAGTTTATTAAAAATAAAACTCTAAAATATCATGTTGAAACAAATATTCAGACCCTTTACTCCACACTTAGCTTAAGCACTTTTGGCAGCAATAACAGCCTGGTAACTTTGAGTATGATGCAACAAGTTTGGGATTTTCTACCATTCTTCTCTGCATATTCGCTTGAACTCTGTCAGGTTGAATGGAGTCCATCGGTGGAGAGCTATTTTCAGGTATCTCTAGACAATGCTAGGCCACTCAAGAAAATTCACAGAGTTGTCCCAAAGCCACTGATGTGTTGTCTTTGTTTCGTGCTTAGGGCCATTATTCTGTTGGAAATGTGGTCCTTGAGATCAGTCTGAGGTTCTGAGTGTTGTGGAGCAGGTTTATATTAAGGATATCTCTGTATTTAGCTCCTTTCAGCTTTGCCTCAATCCCAACTAGTCTCCCAGTCACTGTCTTTGAAGAATAGCCCCACAGCATGATTCTGCCACCACAATGCTTCACTACTGGAATGGTACTACACAGGTGATGAGTGGAATCAGGCTTCTTCCAAACATAACACATAAAACTGATGGAAAAAAGTTCAACCTTGGTTTCATCAGACCAGAGCATCTTTTTTTTTTCAGTCTGAGTGTCCATTAGGTGCTTTTTTTGCAAACTCCTAGTGAGCTGTCATGCGTATTTTACAGAATAGAAGTTTCTGTCTGGTCACTTTGCCATAAAGACCATATAGGTTGAGTGTTGCAGTGATGATTGTACTTCTGGATGTTTCTCACCCTCCACACTGGTTCTTGAGAACTCAGCCAGAGTGACCACTGGGTTTTTGGCCACCACTTTTACTAAGACCCTTCTCCCACTATTCCTCAGTTTGGCTGAGAAGCCAGCTCTACGAAGAGTTGTGGTTGTTCCAAACTTATTCGTTTTAAGAATCATGATGGCCACTTAGCTCTTGCAAAACTTCAGTGCTTCTGAATTTGTTAGCCTTCCTCAGATCTGTGTCTCTACACAGTCCTTTGTCAAAGCACTGCAGGCAATTTCTTCAACATACTGGCTTGCTTTTTGCTCTAAAACAAACCAGACTTCAAGTATTATAGCAAAGGGTCTGAACACTTGTGTCAATATGATATTTCAGTTTTTATTTTAATTAATTTGCAAAAATTTCTAATATCCTGTGTTCATTTTGTCTTTCTGGGTTATTGAGTGTTGCTTGATTAGGGACAAAATAATTTAATTGATTTTGCCATGTAGCTGCAACATGACAAAATGAGAAAAAAGTCAAGGGGGAGATCTGAATACTTTTCTGATTCCATAAATAATACATAAATCAAAAAATTGAGCTTTACTAAAAAAATCTGGATTTCATTATTTTTAAATTATGAAGCTGTACCATCTTTGGGATTTCCCACAGTGAGTCATCAGTTTACAAAATGAAAAAAACACAAATCTACTATACTATTTAGGACTGTGCAAAAGTGAAATAAATTTCAAGTGGAAACAGTCATCCATTATTTCATGTGAAGATAAAGACCAGAAGTCATTCAGATATTTTTTGTGTGTAAATCACCTCTATATTTTCAGTAGCATCCAAGTTAAACGGTACATGCCATTTAAATGACTGCTACTGTTGTGGAATCCAGCAGAGTGGGGGATAAGAGGAAATTGAAGCTTGCTTTGACCTTTAAGAAATGGATTAAATAAAAGGTCACAAAGCCTTTGAGCACATGCTGAAATTATTCCCGGTGTAGTATCCAGTAATTCTGAACAGATGGCTACAGCCTATGTGCTTGGTACTTGAAGTCTCAATAAACTGCACAAGTGCTCCCTCCAAAATAAGGAAAAGCATCTTCTAATATTATACTAGGTATATTGTAAGTAGGGAAGAAATATCAAAAGGCAAAAAGAAAACAAAGTACCTAGATACATTACATAAAAATAACACTTGGAAGAAAATAAGCTGCCCACAATAAATGTTACCAGAATTGGGTCTTTTAATTTAATTTTATCGATTTGTTGATTTTTTCATTTTACATAATTTTCACTTTCATGACATATGTAGGAAATAACCTGGTATTGAAACAATATGAATAAAATGCTCTTGATTATGGTCAGATATTCCTGCAATCGATGTTTGATTAAATGATGGTTAGCAACAGATTCAGAAAGAGCCACATTTTCACACACAAGTTTATAAGGTCAATCTGGAAACAATAGGCGATCTTAGCATAATATAAGATGAACGTCTTTTAGCATTAGTCAGTCTAAAAGAACTTGAAAAATACTGTATTTGCAAAAGTACAAGAACTTATATATGTTTTAGCCTTCTTTTATAAATCAAAGGAAGTCATTCCCCAGTCCCTTCTTTAGACCTTGTATTATTGAAGAAAGAATTGCAATATTGTCTGAAATTTGACTCCAAATTGAAATATTGTGAGCATCCTGGAATATGATTTTACCACTTCCTGTGTCAGTTTGCTTGTCTGTCCTACCATGTATGTGTTTGTGCAACTGTGTTGCAGATATGTTGTGACTAGAAAACTGCAATCAAATTCATTACCATTAATATAATTTTTCAGTTTCCTGAACAGGATTTCTGCTGTTTTACCAAAAATAAAACCCCACAGTAAAAAATGTTTCAGATGAAAGTTGTAGAAAATAAAAAGGAGTATAAATATAGTTCTAGACATTGTTGCTCTTTTGAGGTCTATTGCCATTTTATGTTTACTGTGGATAAAGTTGGGAAAACTTTAAAAAATGTTTGTTGAACTAGTCAAAACCTCCCAGATAACAGAAAATACACTCTTTGAGATTATGAATCATGGAGATTATTTTGACTTTATTATTTTACTTTTCTAAAACTTTCAAAGAAAAGTTCATATTTAATAGCATATTTAATAGCATGTTATTTTTGCAATAACGTGACACATTTTGTTTTTATTATGATCAAAGCCATTTTGAGCATTCATTGCATAGTTACAACAATCAGTTGGCAGGGGTGAAATGTCCTGTGCAGTTATGTGACGTCATGCATGCAGTGCTTTTGTCATGATTAGGTTTCAAATGAATTAATTTGAGATTTCTAACATCCTGAATGATATTTTATGTCCTTTTATTAAGAGCGATTGTTGGCACCACAATCCACATTGCTAGGGGTTTGGCTTCCAGAGTCATAACTCCCGTGTAATCAATGCAACTAGATAAAAATTAAGCTGGGTGTTCCTTTTGCACTCTAATCCGTGGATATAAATCTTCTAATTAAAAAAAATGCTTAAAAGAAATCTTTTGCTAGTTGCTTGTCCTAAGTTTCATTTTGTTTGAACTCTTTGTCTGGACCTTACTCTTACTAGGATTTGGTAGATAGGTTTATTCTTATTTGCTTTGGCTTCTTTTTATGACTCAGTTATAAGTAAATAAATCCTCTTTCAATTTCTCAGCAGGACAGCTTTATAAACCGCCATCCCCATTATCAAGATATCAAAGAATTAAAAAGAAAATTAAATGATATTTGCTGTGTTTAAGTTAATATTTCTTGGGATTTTTGAATAATAGCTCTAGATTTTTAATATGATCTTTGTCTAACAATTTGGCTCATGTCAAATTTAATTCTCATTTCCTCGTTTTTGACTTTTTAATTTTGACTAATGTTTATCTACAGATCATTACTTTTACCCGTGTGACCTCTCTTTTTCGCAATGGACAAAACAAGACTTGAGTTTTCCAAAAAAATGTTTCAAATGAAAGTGGTTGGGAATAAAAATATCTAAAGATATTTTGCTTGCAAGAACTGTTATACGATATTTTCAACCCTTACTGAGTTACAAGAGAAAAACTGACATGTCCAATTGATGATACCCCATCCATGTTCATTCTCTTGTACTCAATGGATATGTTCTCTTCTGACAAGTGACAACTCAAGTTACTCCAAGATGCACACTTATGAAACTGAAACTTTGTTCAATAACTTCCATTTATGTAAAGTGTTCCTTTAAAACTGAAGATGGACCTATGCAATTCACTGTTTTGCACCCTCAAGAAAAAATTGCTGACAGCACCAATCACAGTTCAAAATTCAGAGTGTAATATCAACAGATTGAGAACCCATCACATTAAATGTGGAGTTGATGGAATGTATAGTGTAGTATGGAATAGCTTTGAAAAATTTTTTTTTTTTTAAATTGTTGTAAAATATATGAACATATAACTGAGGCAGTGGTGGTCTTTCAGTTGCTGAACAAGAAATAGTACTTGATAAGTAATAACACAAAAAGTAATTTTGTGAACTATTAAGAAAGTGAGAGTGGCTATATGGCAATCTACAGCCATCTTCTGTATAAGGAATCTTTGAATGTCACTCCTGCTGATGAATTTTCCCTGATCAGAACAACTGATAAATCAATACATGTTAATGTCATTTAAAAGGACTTATCTGTGCATGGATAATATTAAATGATTTATATTAACAGTCAGTCTCTAATGAGCTTGGTGGTGCCATAATTCACACAAGTGCAGTCTATTACGTCTATGATATTTGGCAAGCCTAAAGAACATTATCTATCATCACTTTTAAAACTTTGGATCAATGTATTTGTGAATCTACAGTGAGCAGGAAATGCCAAGGGGTCTGTGCTGTCATTCAATGGTAACAAATGGTATAAATATTTAAATGTGCTATATTATTAATTCCTGGCATTTTCAATGGATATTATTGCTTTAATGTTTTACCAATTTGTAGCAAACATATTAGATTAACTACAAATGCAACAACATCTGATATGCTAAAAAAATCTTCCATTGACAAAAAACGCAATGTTGAAGAATGGCATGATTAAATGTTTTTTTATTATTATTATTATTTTTTTTTTGTTATTATTATTATTTTATATTATTAATTAGTTGTGTTTTTATTGGATAGTTTGTACTTTTTAGGTTGTGTGCATGTCACAGGTGAACTGGCAACATGATAAAACATCTGTGAATAAAAAAAGAATTCAAAAACAGTTGACAGGTATGTTCAGTGCCATGTGTTTGTTTGCATATTCTATGCTGTCTATTATTATTTAATAGTTAAACCTATGCCCAACAAGGAAGTGATGATAATCCAGAATGTTCTTCACAGTCTAAGTCACTCAAAAGATTTTTGTATTCAGTGTTCATGACATAATAACATATTTATCTTTGCTGCTGACCAGTTTGTTTGTCAGGCTTTTAAGCACTTAGAGATGATCACTTCAGAAATAACCCTTCGTGTACTGTGTGTAAATAACAGAGGTAATAAGTGGCCTTTTAAAATCATCCTTTCTATATCCTACTAATATACACTTTACATTTTTAACAAAACCCTCACACTGGCACTGTGACATACATGTATGCAGGGCTACTAATTATTCATTTTTGTGTGATTTACTCCAGGAATTTCTTTACCTGTTCAGTTTACTTATTGAATAAACATGTAGTTCTAAAAATTAACTGTCTGAATTGGTATCAGGTTTAAGGGAATGATATGAAATGGTTATGAAGTGATAAAAATTAAAATTCGTCACCTACCTTTACATTTTATGTTAATTTCAATCTTTTTTATTTTATTGAGATCACACAACATTCCATAAAAATAAATCAATTTTTACAATAATAGGATCAAAAACAAATCAACCCCCTCCCCTTGTTAATTTCAATCTGTTAGACACATTCAAACTCTCATTAGTACTTACTGTATTTACAGGAAGATGAAGTCAGACATCAGCATCTTTCTGAACATTTGGACTGATTACAAAATCAAGGGACAGTCAAACTGCAGAGCCAGTAAACATAAGGCACTCTGTTCTAACCCGATTTTAGTATAAATCTGAGTGGACCAAATCAGCATCCAAAGACATGTTTTCAAAAAATACACAAAGAAAATTTGTAAAATGTTTCTGAAATGTTATGCACAAACTCAGTCTTTGAATAGTTATTGTTAAAACAATTGCCAATTGATAAAATTGCCTTTGATTGCCTAAGAACTGATGTAAATTATAGCTTTCAGATATTAGCTGAATTTGCATGGCATTTAATGTATGAAAATCCCAGAAGACCTTTGCGCATTGTCCATTCCTTTTGTACTCCCTGAGGTAAATGGACAAAAAGCATTTCAAGTTAACCCTAATTGCTCATACACTATTTAACACTGAAAGTGTTCAGCCCTGTTTTTCTTCATCTTAACATAAGAACATAAAAATTTCACAGATAAAAGGATGCTATTCAGACTATCAATCACGTCTGATCAGTTAATATCAAGGGTGCGAGTTAAACAGCCATGTAGTGACTTTGCCTGCTATAAAGGCCTGTTTTATTTCTCAGCAACATAATCCACTATTTTCAAATCAGAAACTGTGCTAAAAGAAGCCTAACCAATTTTTCACACTTCCCACCCAAATTGATTGTAATTGCCTATACCACACTACTAGGTGCAGACTTATCTTGCTTAACTGGAATAATCCCAACACAACTTTTGTAAGTCAATGGGGTAAACAATGTAGTATATTTTTGAAATAAGAAAAAAATCAAATTGTTGCTTAAATCATTTGTTCATAACTTTGATAGGTTTTGTTTCTTTTTGTTCCTGTTTTCTTATTTTTAGATTCTGATGTTTTTCTTTTCTTTTCTTCTTTTTTTCTAATCTGACTATTAAGTCATTTGCTATATAAGTTCAACTTGACTGTATACAATGTTACTTTCTTCAGATAAAAAAAAAAATAAATACTGTTTACTAAAAGGATGCCCCTAAAAATAAATTCTTTTGATTCTCCTCATTAGTATCCTTCAAAGATTTCATTTTAGGATTGAGCGCATTCAAAGATGTTAACCAGTTTGTTTGTCAGGCTTTTAAGCGCTCAGGACGGATCACTTCAGACTACACCATACCATATACCATACTAGTAGGTAAGGCTAAATTTGAAGATTGTGAACATCACTAAGTCAGCACTTTTGGCAAAACAAGACAATAATTTTGGTTGATTTGTGACATATAAATAATATGTTTGTAAATACAAGGATAGATATAGGAAATTGTGTGAAAAAGGTTTTATAAAAATGGGGCAAGGATTTTGAATGAGTCCTATTCAAAACCAGAGTGCAACAAAATTACATTTTTAAATTTTATTGGCTAACAACTATAGCCCAGCCCTAACACTAAGGTAGGATATTTAACAAAAGCATCCTAATGGCTGCTGTAATTTTATTCTTCAAGCACGGTAGAATTATATTCTCCCACATGCTTGAAGGCATCTATCCCCAAATTCACATTATGTGCTTGATGCTGGCCATAATAGGAGACCTGAGTGATGAATTGACTCCAGTAAGGTTGTACAGTTTATTTTTTTTATTATTTGTCTAATCATGAACTACAAAATATCAAGTGCATTACTTCTATGAAACCATGAAACCAAAGTACATAATCTTTGACCAGCATGACATTTATTAAAATCACCATGCTATTTCCAAACCAAGAAAATCTCTCTTACTATTTCCTAATGCTATACACGTCTTACTACTTTTTTTTTTCTTTTTTAAGTGCCCACCAGGTAATCTAAGCTTTGATTTATCTTTTGCCACAACATCAAGAATTTAAATGTAGTTCACGTGTGACCAATCTGACTAATAGCTTCACAAAACACACAATCCCAGTTCTGTTGTTGCTAAACAGGGATCATTTTCTAGGACACAGAGAACGTCAGATTCAGCTGCATGAATCATTTAATTTGTTGCCACTCTCAACTGCTAATGTGTTGTCATTCTGAGTCATTTTTATTTATTTAATTATTTTAAAATAGCCTTCCCACCCTGCTATTATAAAAGTGACTGTGCTCCTCAAAGGCACAACTGCATTTAACTTCACTTTCAAAGCTCATGGTCTAATGACCTTCTGTGCGATATCATAAATTGTCTCTTCTGTGAAGGATGTCATGCAATGTCAAATTTACAAATATACTGTACACAGTTCTGTAGTGTACAGTACTGTAATTGCAAAAGACATCAATCTTTACTTATACAGCCAGATGACAGTTTGCTATACAAACTCAATTTACATTACAATACAATAAGGAAAACGCATAAGGAATGATGAAAAATAAATAAATTCAACTCCCTCTGCTCTTTGAGTTTCATTCATTTGGCAGTAGTCCAATATTTTAAAAAGATAATGACAATATTTATTACTATAATGATGCACTTGGGAAACTCACTTACAGTTCAAGCAGGGCTGAAGAGTAGCAGGTAATTTTATGCGGCATTGGACTGCTAGATGTGTTAATTTAACTCTCTCCCTACATCCTCACCCTTCTGATACCATACATTATACTGCACAAGATTTATGGCTCCTTTGTACCAGAAAAATCACTTTGTTTGCTGATACAATGCTCTTTCAATTTGTACTGTATTATTAATATCTTCTTAAATCTTCTTTTTATGAAAGGCATTATGTAATTAAACAAGCAGTATAACAGGTCAAAAGATAGAACCCCAACTTGAAAAAAGCTGGGATGGAATGGAAAATGCAAATAAAAACAAAAAGTAGTGATTAGTAAATTATAGTAAATGATCTCTGACCTGAAAACAATACAACAGCTTATTATGTTACAATTGATGAATTTTATTGCTTTCTTGTTTCCAAAATAAATGCTTATTTTGATTTTTATACTTTCAGTCTATTCCAAATAATATACCACTTTGTAATGTTGCCTTTCCTTTTCAAAACACTTCATAAACGTTTAGGTACTAATTTTGTAATTTTGTATAATTTAGTCCCTTTTATCTTGCAAACAAGTTTTAAAGTGTGCAGCAGTTTTGTTGTCACATTTTGCATTTTAAAAAGTGCCATACATTCTCAATTGAGGACTGCAATCAAGCCAGTCAAGCAACCCCACCCTCTTCCTATGTAGAGTATACTTTTTATATGTAAGAAAGCATCTGGTATTTTTCAAGTCAAAGTTATTTCTCCATAAACATAGTATATATGCATTGGCCTCATGAAATTGTGTTCTAAAGTTATGTGCTTTCTATAAAATTAAAAAAAAAATATTTGCCACTCTCTGGCACTTTGCAAAAGACAGTATGAGGCATGAGGGAAAAGCTTATAAACTTATGATATATGTCCGTTTTACACACCAAGACAGTCTGAGTATTGATCCATGCCTTCCATGTTTCCGACACATGTAAATGACAGCAAAAGGAAGCGGGAAATAATTGTTTTATCACATATTCCTGGTATTTTTTTCTCATGATAAGGATGTTTTCTCCTTGCCGTCACAAATTTACATATAAATATGGAAGTAATTCAAACAAAACCTACCACAAAGCACGAAAAGTTTACTGTGATTTGGTCTGTCGGATGGAAACAACCTAAGGTTGTTGTGCATGAAGACTAAGTACTGAGCTATCACACACGGCTAGTCTCCTTTTAAAATGGCTGACTCTATTAATACTGCTGATTTTTTGTTTAAAAATTACATTTATAGACTATTTTACAAATGTGTTTGTAATTGCAAGACATGAGTCAGTACTCAACAAACTGTCCTGGCTAGAAACATTTATGTTTTTTGGAAATTTTTTCACTTTTCCTCCATGCCTCATAAACGGCAATGTAAAGTGTCAGTGCAAGAAAGATATTGTATTTTAATTTATTGAAAGTTATTTACTTTGGAACATAATTTTGTGTGACAAATACATATATAGCATATTTGTGAAGAAATAACTTTGACTTGAAAAATACTGAACTTATCCTTTAATGGTGCCTACACAAAATTGCAAGTTACCCTTGCCCAGAGAACTGACACAACCCCATACCATCACAGACACTGGCTTCTGGATGTGTAGCTGATAATAGTCTGGATGGTCTTTTTCTTCTTTGGTCCACAGGACACAGCATGCATACCTTTCAAACAAAATATTAATATTTCTGACCACAACATATATTTGTACTGGTTGATGATCCATACCAGATATAATTATGAGCCCAGCAAAGTGAATGGCACTTTTGGACACTGTTAACTTACAGCTTCCTTTTTGCCCTAATGGTTTGCCAAAGTAAGTCCACGTGGTTGTATCACTTATCAATGAATGGCAGTTATTTATGCAGTGTCACACTGTCAGTCAGTTTAGGCTTGTATACTTGCCATTTAGAGAACAAAACGTCTTGAGTCTTTTAAGTATATTATGCTCTTTTGAGGTGAACTATCCCATCCTGTCTGATCTGTCTTTGATAAGCATTGTTTTTAAACTTCTGAATGATTTTCTAAAGTATGTGTGGGAAAATTGGTGATCCCAGGCCTGTCTTTGCTACTTAAGGACTAGGCCTTTCTTGGATCCAACTTTCATACCAAGGAATGATTACAATGAACCGTTAAACATCTTCTGTTTCTACATACATCGTTATTATTTTTTTTTTATCTCATCATTGGTTCTAAATTAACCTATCTCTTATCTTTATACTGTTTGCAATGGATTACAACTCAAAGTGAATTATAGAATCACTGCCTTCTGTTTTAATTTGCCTTTTCCATACTGTTCCTAGATTTTTTTGTGTTAGGTTTTTATCATTTAAAATGCTTCTTAAGTTTATACACAGGCCTATTGGCAAAAGTATTGGATTTACATTACAAAGTTGTCAGCTCTGTCTCACCTCTTACTCATTTTCATAAAGCCCCTTGATGCTCCACTCTAACTGTAAATAATATACAGTACTATATATACACAACTGGGAGAGGCATGGAGGTACAGTGGCTGGCACACAGCCTGGTCAGTGTATGTGTGGACTTTGAATACTTGTACATAGTCCCCAGGTACTCCAATTTACAACCAAATCCCAAAAATGTACCTGTTTCATTAACTGGCATTAACTTGCTATTAAAAAGCATTGGTGAGTGCATGGCTGTTTCCTGAAATAAACTGGCATCTTAGCCAAAGCTGGTTACTGCTTTGTGCTCACTGTTGCTAAATAGGCTGTGTTCTGTGACACTCAGGAGATCAGAAAATGGATAGCTCTATATCTATGAAATATTATAAATTAAACTATTATTTAAAAAGAATTATGTCTATGCCATAAAGGACCACCTTTATTTTTTGTTAGTGAATTGATCATATCTCCAACATATATATTCTGGAAATGCTTTTTTGGAGAGAAAAGTTTCCAAAATGTACCAGATTTGTGTTAACCCCAATTGCTAACGATCACCTTATATGTTGTAACAAGGCGCTATATAGGCACCTGACCCGAGACACACCAGCGGCACATATAAAAACCAATAAGTTTTATTTTTCTTCACCTGTGGGGCAAGTCTTCCCTGTGATCCCCACAGGCACAACACAGTCCCAAGTACAGAAAGACACCCAAAACACAAACTGTCTTCTTCAGCACCACCACTCCTCCTCCAAGTTTCGTCCTCCTCCTCTCGACTCTGGCCACTAAGTGGTGGCTGTTGGCCCCTTTTAAAGTCCACTCGGAAGTGCTCCAGGTGGTTGACTGCCAAGTTCCGGCTGCACTTCCAGGTGAGGCGAATATACTGCCCATACAAGCTCAGGAGTCCAAGCTGCAGCACCCCCTGGCGGCACCTGTGGGACCTAACAGGGCTGCACTCAACTCCAATTGCCATGGAGCCCTGCGGGAAACCGAGGCACCGCTCCAACCCAGGGGGGTGGCCATCTAGCGTCCAAGGGGAGATATTGCACAGTCCATGGCTGCTCCCCCTGAACATATAACGAAAGGGTGTCCTGGCTGGGCATGGATCCCAGTCATTCGCCACAATGTTAATGAACAGTGGACAGGAGGGTATGGTGGCATAGTGGTTAATGTTACTCCCACATAGCTTGGAAAAGCTGGCTCCAATTCCATGCCAGGTTGAAGTTCTTGTGGAGTCTCTTTTTGCATATTTGAGTTTTCTTTGCTTACTAAAAAAGACTACAAAAAATATGTACATTAGAATAATAGGTGACCCTAAATGTGTGTGTATTTTGGTATTAATAGCTTACCATCCCATGCAGTAATGGTTTCTTTTGTGTAAAGGCTCCACCAAAATCTCAAAGAAATACCTGCTAATTCGCAAATGCATTTGAATGAACTTCAAAGGGCTGTGGGTTACCCCTGCCTTTATAGGGTTAAGGGAAGTCTCTCATGGTGATGGGCAGGTGGCCCCACCTCTTGGGGAACCACCCACAAAACAGAACATACATACATTGACAAAATCAAATGCAAAGAATAATGCAAATAAACAGAAATAAAATTAATACAAATAAAAGAATAAAAAATGAACAAAGGAAGAGATAAAAAAAGGATCTGAACCCAAGCCAGGGGAGAAACCCTGGGTGAAATACATTTTTGGATTACATTTTTCTATGCTTTATAAAGTATCTTATTGACCATGTGCCCTGTCAAGAATTGCATATTGAACATAGATTTCATAATCCTGATTAGAGATGAGCAAACACCTTTGAGTTTGCTTTGCCTTGAGTTTACCAAAACCACAGTAATGTTTGTGAACTTCACTGAGCCCAGAAAATACATTGAAGTCAATGTATAAGAATAAACTAATCTATATTTGAGTGCTGAACCAATTATTGTGGTCAAAAATGTGACCTGAGCTGTGAGCCAGCAGTGATAACCACTGCTCTGCTGAGAATCTTAGAGATAAAATTAATAGAACTAATTATCAAAATAGTATTATTTCTTTCAGGGATTAGAAGATACAAAGCATGAATTAAATAAGGCTTGCTCCCTACAGATTCAATAACAGATACTCACCTCTAATTACAGATTTTTTTTTTATCTGATGCTTTTGCTCATTCACTGCGGCTGCCATCAAATGTACAACACACACGTGGATTCTTCACTCCTTCCTGTTTGCATCAACTACAAAGAACTCTTGGTAATACTATTAAAGGGAAAGGCTCGTTATTACATAAAGGTCACAAACAAATACATACTAAAAGACATTACCCTTAAGACACGGATATATTGACACATTTCCATCATATACTCAAAGTGGGGGTTGTGTCATTCACTAACGGCTGCCACAGCTCTGTGATGTCACATTGGCCTTTCAAAGCATTATGGGACAATGAGAAAAAAGGGTCTATCTAAGCTGGCTGCACAGAAAGGAAAATATTTGGTGAACAAGGCTACTTGGTAAACACTGCATATTCACCATGAAAACCTCCTTGGTGAATTTCACCGATCAACACCAATCCTGATTAAATATAGCTCAAGCAGTAGATAAACTCCCAGTGTTACTGATTTTAAAAGTACCATATTAATCACACATTAAAGATTTTAATATTTTGCAAAAACTTAAATCTTGATTGTATTCTAGCTCCAGCATCTTAGAATCCATTAAATTTGTTGATAATGATTTTCATTGAGAGAAAATATAAAACACTTCTTTCAAACTGCTATTAAAAAACAAAAACAAAACACTGGATTCGAAGGGCTGGTCTCTTGGGAAACATGGACTATAATTAGAACTTGAAGTTTCTGCTGGCGGGTTCATTTTACTCCCAAGAGAAATCTTCCAAACACATACTTTTATACTATCTGTGTCAGGCAACTTAAAATCTGTCATTTCAAGGATCACGATAGTCAGCATGACAATTCACACCTCTTCCCTCGCCAATCCAAATCTGACAACATTTTTCATTATATGAATTGAAATGACCTTCCATTAAACAAGGAAAAGTCCAATCAATGTGATTCAAAGGCCTCCCTTTTCCATTTAATAAGGCTGTGCCATTTACTCAATACATGGTCCTGATTCCTTTTTACTCTTTCCATTCATCTCATGAGTTCATAACTAGTGCAATGAAATGTTTGAATGAAAAATTATTTTGTCTTCAAAAAAGTTAAATTGCATTATGGTAGTAGTAGCGATGGCAATGACATATGCAATTATTACAGAACTGAACTTTATCAGCTTTAAACTACACATAATGTGCAAACTTTTAATCCTTCTTTGTACGTACAGAAGTCATGAAAAACCAAAAGTTGTCAAACGTAGCAGTTCTTTACTATGGTGAAAATGTCTCAAGCAGAGGTAATAAAGAAACCATCAGATGTGTTAATTTAGAACGAACATATGTGTATGCCCATGAGCATGGTTTATAGACTCACTATCTACTGTTAGTTCCTGCATTGTGTCTAATGCTGCCAGGATATACTCTGCCTCCCCTGACCCTGAATTGGATTTTGTTTTGAGAATTGAAGGAGAAATGTTTTACATTAACAAAATTTTACTTTAAGTGTAGTCTCTTCAGTACAAATGTTATAGGAAAATTTGTAGAAGTACTTGCCAAGAACAAACTGATACAACAAAAGATAGACAGTTATAACTGATTAACATGAGTATCATAGGATGTCTAAGAATTATAAATACTCTTGCGTTTCAGTACTGTCTTAGTTCAGTCTGAAACCTGCTTAAGGTAGCTTCCTTTTTACCGTGATAAAAATAAAGGAACCTCTGAATCATCCAGTGCTTCAACTTATTATTTAATAAAGAGAAAACCCCTGACAGAGTGCTTCAGTTTTCTTAAAATAATATAAAGCGAATGCTGCTATAGTTAAGAGAAGTCTTCATTGAGGAACCTGTCACTGTCTTTATTCCTTTTTTTTTCTTTCTTTATAAATTTTATTGCAATCCATACAAATCAATCAAGTTTTTACAAAAAGAAAAATTGAGTTAAGGACAGATTGATCCCCACCCCTGAGAAAGAGAGCAAGCCAAATGGCGTGAAATTTAAGGCTTGTAAACATACCTAAATTAATAAATTCTCTGTGCTTTATGAGCTTATTTTAAAATATTACTGATTAGATCGTGCCATGTTTTGAAAAAAGTCTGTACGGATCCTCTAACTGAGTATTTGATTTTTTCCAATTTCAAATAGTATAACACATCGGTTTCCCACTGACTTAAAAGAGGAGAGTTTGGGTTCTTCCAGTTTATCAGAATAAGTCTGCGTGCCAAAAGTGTAGTGAATGTAATCACAATTTGTTTGTCTTTCTCCACTTTAAACCCCTCTGGAAGAACCCCAAACACAGCTGTTAATGGGTTAGGAGGGATTGTGAGACCAAGGCTGTCTGAAAGGTAATTAAAAATTTTTGTCCAGAATAATGTTAATTTGGTGCAGGCCCAGAACATGTGACCCAGTGAGGCTGGGACTAGGTTGCAGCGTTCGCAGGTTGGATCATGACCTGGAAACATTTTGGAGAGTTTTAGTCCAGACAGAAGTGCTCGATATATAATTTTGAGTTGTATAATTGTATGCTTTGCGCATATGGAGCTCGAGTGAATTCTCTGCATTGCTGCTTTCCACTCCTTTTCTGATATATTAATTGAGAGATCTTTTTCCCAGTGTCCTCTTGGATCTTTGAAAGGGAGGGATTGTAAAATGATTTTATATATTGTAGAGATGGTGTCTAAGTCCTTGAGATTGAGCAATATTTTTTCCAGCATGGATGAGGGTGCAAGATAAGGAACATCTGGAAGGTTCTTTTTAACAAATTTCCTGATTTGCAGATAGTGAAAGAAATGTGTAGCTGGAATGTTAAATTTGGAATGTAATTGTTCATAAGATGCAAAGACGATGTCTATATAAAGATCTCTAAGCAAGTTAATTCCAATTTTTTTCCAGATATTAAAAACTGCATATGTTTGCGAAGGTTGAAAGAGGTGGTTCTCTTGGCAGAGGTGCCACAGATATAAGCTTCTCCGTCTTAAAATGCTTTCTACATTGGTTTCAGATTCTAACTGAGTGGAGCACAATTGGGTTATTAGTATATTGCCGATAACGTGTGTTTATTGGAGCACAGAGCAAGGAATACAAAGAAGTACTGCAGGATTTTACTTCTATTGCGGACCAAGCTTGTGTATGTTCTTCTATTTGTGTCCAGGTTCTTATCGCCTCTATATTTGCTGCCCAGTAATAAACCTGGAAGTTAGGTAGAGCCATGCCGCCTTCTGCCTTTTGTCTTTGTAGGGTCGCTCTTTTGATGCATGGATGTTTTGAATTCCAAATAAATGAGGTTATTGTTGAATCTAATTGCCTAAAGAATGAATATTGGAATGTTTTGAAATAAAAAAGGAGCTTAAGAAGAATATTCATCTTAACAGTGTTAATTCTTCCAGCTAGTGTGAGATGAAGAGTTGACCATCTATGCAAGTCTTGCTTAATTTTTTTCCATGCAGATGGCGAAATTTTGTTGATAAAGAGCTTTATGTTTACTTGTGATGTTTACCCCTAGGTATTTAAACTGTTCTGCAATGATAAAAGGTAGGGTATCTAATCTAATATTATATGCTTGAGAATTCACTGGAAAGAGTACACTTTTATTCAGATTAATTCTAAGACTAGAGATCTTTTGAAATTCTGTGAGTGCTGTTAAGACTGCAGGAACAGAATTTTCTGGGTCCGATATATACAGTACCATATAATCTGCATATAATGAAATTTTCTGTTCCAGTCCTTCTCTGCTAATCCCCTTTATCTGATCAGTATTTCGACAATGTATTGCCAGTGGTTCAATGGCAATTGCAAACATCAGCGGTGACAAGGGGCATCCTTGTCTAGTACCAGGTTCTAATTTAAAGTAGTCTGAGCAAATGTTGTTGATGCAAACTGAAGCTTCTGGGCTAGTATACAGTAATTTAATCCATGCACAAATGTTCGGGCCAAACCCAAACTTCTCCAATGTAGTAAAAAGGTATTTCCATTCAATCATGTCGAATGCTTTTTCTGCATCCAATGATAATAATATTTCTGGGGTGTTTGATTTAGTTGGTGAGTATATTACATTAAACAGGCGTCGAAGATTTGAAGATAAGTGTCGGCCCCTAATAAATCCAGTTTGGTCTTGTTATATTACCGAGGGGAGCACTTTCTCCATCCTTCTAGCTATGATTTTAGGGAGTATTTTAACGTCGTTATTCAGAAGTGAAATTGGTCTGTATAATGCACATTGTAATAAGTCCTTATTTTGTTTTGGAAAAACGGTGATTAGTGCTTGGCGAAAAGTTTGAGGAAGAGATTGGTTATCTCTGGCTTCTGTAAATGTTGCTAATAGGAGGGGAGCTAGCTGAGCGGAGTATTTCCTATAAAATTCTGCAGGGTAGCCATCAGGGCCTGCTGCTCCCGTCTTGGAGTGACTTTATAGCATCTAGTAATTCTGATAACGCCAGAGGTTTATCGAGTTCCCCCGCACTAAAAGTGTCTATTTGTGGTATCCGTAATGTATCCAGAAATGCATTAGATTGTGTATTGTCTTCTTTAAACTCAGTAGTATATAGGGATTTATAGTAGTCTCTGAAAGCGTGCATTATATTTTTGTGGTCGACGATTTTATCTCCATTTGCGTTGGTGATTACTGAGATTGCGTTGCGCACTTCTTGCTTGTGAATTTGTTGAGCTAAAAGCTTATTAGCTTTCTCTCCATGTTCATAGTAATGATGTCTGGATTTATAAATTAGTTGTTCAGTTTCTTTAGTTGTCAAGAGGTTTAGTTCTGAATGTAGAGCCTGCCTTTTCCTATGTAGAGTCTCGCTTGGTAGTCTGGTGTGTTCTTCATCTATTCTAGTAATTTCGCTTTTTATCTCTGCTACTTTCTTGGCTTCAGATTTATTTCTCTTAAGAAGGCCTTAAGAGTTTCCCAGAGTATTCCTGCAGAGATCTTGGGGGATGTATTTGTCTCTAGAAAGAATTTGATTTGTTTGGATATAAATTCTGTACAATTCTCGTCAGCTAATAGAAGCGGGTTAAGGCGCCATCTGCGGGGTGAGTGTATGGGGCTTAGTAAATTTAGCTCCAAGATCGTAGGTGCATGGTCAGAAATAACAATAGCATCATATTTGCAAGATTTAATCATAAGCAAGAAGTTATTGTCTATAAAGAAGTAATCAATCCTTGAGTAGCAATGATGTACTGGTGAGTAGAAAGAATATGTTCTTGAATTTGGGTTTAAAAACCTCCAAGGGTCTGATAAGTTGTGATCAGTTATAAACTTTGTAATTATCTTTGCGGTGTTAGATGCCGTTCCCCCTGTGGAAGAGGTCCTATCTAAAAGTGGATTTAGAACACAATTGAAGTCCCCAGCCATTACAACTTTATGAGTGTTCAGATTGGGAATGGATGCAAATAAATTTTGTATAAATTCCTTATCATCAACATTAGGTGCATAAACATTTATCAATATCATTTTACAGTTAGATAAGTCTCCCATGACCATTACATATTTCCCTTCAGGATCCAATACTACATCTGATGCTACAAATGGTACTGTTCTATGTATGAGAATTCCCACACCTCTAGTTTTCTTTGTAAAACTAGAATGGAACATTTGGCCAGTCCAGTCTTTTTGCAGCCGGAACTGATCCTTGCTTAGTAAGTGGGTCTCCTGTAAAAATACTATTTTAGCGTTTAGATCTGTTAGGTGAGAGAGTACTTTCTTTCTCTTTAATTCGTGATTCAGGCCTTTAACATTCCAGCTCACGAAGTTAACTGTCCCTTCATAGAGACATTGATTCTGAGTTTTTGATGTCATTTTATAGTCTTAACTGGAAGTGAGACAGCTTCGGCCTTAATTTCCTATTTCCCCTAGAGTTGTTGCCATGCAGCTTATTATTACGTTGGTAGTTATAATTATAAAGATTAAAAGGATAGATTAGGTATAGATCAAGCCTGCTTTCTTTCTCTCCCCCCTTAACCCCCCACCCTCCCTTTTTGCCTCCCCAAGTGAGGCTAGAACTCACTTCACACAGTCCCAGTCCTCTGACATACCCAGAGACAGAGCACGTCCAAAGCAAAACAAGCCCCCACGCAGCGGCGTTTTAGGGTTAAAAGATAGAGATATCTATTACCAATATAGTCTAAAAAAAAAAATTGTGCACTTAAAATATATATAGTCTTCAGCAATCTTAGTACATTAAGATAATACACCAAGATAATAAACCCGGGGGATGGTGTTAAAAATTTGTCCAGAATAAGCATAATAAGTCTTAATGCAATAATAGCAATAACAATAAACCAAGGGTATGATGTTGAACAGTCTCGTTTAGGGTAGAGATGACATAATTAGCTAATAAAAAAAAAGGAAAAAAAAAGAAAAAAGAAAAAGTAATTAAGCACAATAAAACATAAACAGATAGCGCCCTAGTAATACTAAGTAATAATGAGAATATATGATGATAAAAGCCCGTATTTTAAACAAATAGATCAGACAGTAGATTATTAATCCTTGCTATATCATTAACGGCCATGACTCACTATTATGTATCAGAATAGTCCCAGGATCAGCTTTCTTAATTCCTTTTCTGCTTCTTACTTGCTAGCGAAGACATAGATTGACCCTGCAATTCCACTTTCAGTTTGGCCTGATACAAGAGGCTGTATTTGACGCTGGCTTGCTGTAACCACTGTTTAATGTTGTAGAAGGCTGCACGTTTAGTAGCTGTTGCTGGAGAGAAGTCAGGGAAGATATGAATGTGGTTATTTTCATATATAATATCTTGCTTGTCTCTGAGGAGTGCCATCACCTCTAGCTTAAATGATAACCTTTCAAAGTGAATAATAAAAGATCTGGGTCTAACGGTGTTTGATCTGCGTATGCGGTAAGCCGCTGCTATCTATGATTCTGCTTTAAAGTCGTCCCCGATTATTTTAGAAAAAAGTTCAGCTGCGAATTTCACAGGATTTGGACTTTCTCGATTCTCAGGCAGACCTTCAATTCTGACATTATAGCTTCTGCTTCCATCTTCCAAAGCAGCCAGTCTGTCTCCGAGTTTTTTGCATTCGGAGCTGACATTTACTGCTTTTTCTTTGGCACTGGCAGCTAAATTTTCAGCTATTTCAATCCGAGTCGTGAATGTCTCCTTGAGATCCTCCAATTGATCAGTAAGCGTGCTCAGTTTAACCGAGTTTTCCTGAATGTGCTCTTTAATTTTACCCAGCACCTGTCGCAGCTCAAGTTGCGTCTCCTGTCGCAGCCTTTCATTTGCCTGTTACAGTTCCAGCCGCTGCGTTTCGTTTGCCTGTTGCAGTTCCTTTCGCAGTCATTCATTTGCCTGTTTCAACTCCTGTCTCACCTCCTGTCTCAGTTTCTCATTTGCCTTTACCCTTGCTTTCTCATTTGCTTTCTCGCTTTTCTTTATATCTTGCATGAGCTCAGCGAACATCACCTGCAGTTTAGACATTTCAATTGTGCTTTCTTGTACCGTAGATGAAGCAGCAGGCTCTACTGTAGCCGGTGTCCCCGCTGCTCCCGGCTCGCGTGGAGTAATTGAAGCCGCAGACTGCAATGCCTTTTCCAGTTTCAGGTGATCTTCTCCGATCGGCGAGCTATCGAGATCTTCACTCACGATCGTACATTCGCTCCCCTTTTTGCTCTCAGCCAGTGACGATGTAGCGGACCGTGGTCCCGAGGAGTCTGTACATTCGCCCATCTGATCCAGGTCTGTCTCTGAAAGGCCATATCTTGAACTAGGGCTTGCTGATCTTAGCTTGGGTGTAGCTTTAGTTTTCGATTCTTTCGGACCCCCTTTCTTGCTGGCCATGTTTATATATGCTTACATATACTGTAGGAGTCTCTCTCGGGTTGAATAAATACAGGATATCTCAGGATAATAAGCAAATAATATGAAAAATAACACCGCTGCTAGCGAAGCTCCACTTCAGAAGTCCATCTCTAGCATCGGACGAGACCAAAATCATTACTTAGTTTAAATCCAGTTCAGACAATATACAAAGAATGAATGAAAAACCTGAACTTTGCTAATATATGAAAAGAAACATGTAGAAATGTGAAAAAATCTATCCAACACTGTCTTTATTCCTGATCTTCATCACATTAGGTCATTCTTATAAAATGTCAGTCTACTCTTGCTCCTCTACAGACATGGGGCTACTTAACTGAGAGATAAGGCAGTACTCTACCATTAGCAAGTGCCAGTATCTGAAGTGTTTTCTTTCAGGTGTTAATTAACTGTAAGAAGAGGTTAACACCTACTTCAACAGGATAATGCAGTGTTTAGCTCTGCTACCTCACAGAACTTAGTATTGAAACCGCCTGTCCACTCACTGTCTATGAAAGGCTGATTAGGGGTTTTGCACCATAGAATATGCTGCTCATATATTTGTGTATTGATTTTCAGCAGCATGGTGTCACAGTAGTTAGGACTGCTGCCTCATAGATCTGAAATGCTGCTCCAAAACTCTGGTCATTTTCTGCACATTCCTCCAATATCCAAAGATTATTTATTTGGCAACCCAAAACTGGCTCAGTATGAGTGAGTATAGTTTGTGTTTCTTACAATACACTGGACAGGCTTGTTCTTGCCTTACACATGATACTGATGAGACTGGCTAAGACTGGCTTCATTTGATCCTGGATTCAGATAGGCAAGATCAGAAAATGGATGGGTGAATGTATACCTAAGGGAACATCTATTAAAGGCTCCTACTGCAAAGACATAATGAACCAAAACTGCAGGGACTGTGGCCTAATGGCTAAGGAATGGGACAATAAAACCCAGTACTGCCTGCTAGTTTTTCACGGTTTTAAATCAATAAATTTGCTTTCATTCCAGTTGCAAAAAATAAGCAATCAACTGCATTATTTACACATATTTTGAGATGTAACTCACTATGGTAAAATCACTGTTAAATAAAGATTTTTTATATGTCACTACAGAAATACGATTAAGAAGGAGGATTCTAATAAGAAAGCCCTTACGTTGCAGATTCAAAAGAACCTGAAATTATGGAATTATAAGAATGACCCCAGGGTGAAAATTTAAGGGATTCATCTGCAAAATCCTTTATTGTGATGTGTTTCAGCTGTTTGCTGCCAATTCATTTATTACTCATTAACACAAAATTCAATAGGAATGATACAAAAATGCTATGGAATGAAGCCTTGAAGGAGAAGATCAAATGGATGGGCTACTATTTATAATACAACTGATTCTGAGTAAAATACATTTGGTTTCATGACTCACTCCTCTACATAGGGAATACTAACAAAGTTTTGGTTCTTACATCACCAGTTGGGTGTTCTTTCAATAGACCCCTCAACTATATATCTAAACCACTAGCCTTTAGCCTGGTTTTATTACACTTACTCAGTGTACACTTGAGCCTAATTAATGTTCTACCTTAGCACTTGTATTTTGGACTGAAATTTGATTTAATGAAATGAGTTAGTTGGTTGCTTTGAATACAACTAACTAACATATAAATGTATTTTTAATTTTTCTAATGAATAATTGACACATGAATATTTGCAGTGCTTCATTATCATAAAGAAAACTTTGAAAATAGCCACTGGCTCAAAGACATGTAACAGTTGTGCAATACATTAATTTTATCTGAAAATAAATAGAAACATATAAATGGTTATCACTGAATAAATTAAAATGCTGTGAAAAACAAAACAGAAGTCATAGAACAGAGAATATGACTAATCCATCACTGTCAAAAAGTGCAATGGCCACACCTCACAACAAAGAGGTCACAAGACAGATAACAATATCAAAAATGTGGTTTATTGATAAACAATTTATACTTACTGTCAAATTTATTGCAACACAAAATGACTATGACTAACAGGCCAGCCAGTATACAGTGGTTAGAACCTCTAATGATCTAGGCAGACATCAGGTCCACATCATCATAACCATCACCATCACCAGTTTAACGGCCATTTAATGGGTTGACCCTGATTAGCAGGCTACAACCCAATTTCTTTTCTTCAATTCTCTTTTTTTGGGCGAGACTCATTGTTTTCATATAATTCGATACCACCTCCAACCCTGTCTTCCTCGACCTTGCTCTGGACCTCACCCTCTCCACTTCCACCTTGGTGCACCTGTCCACCCAATCACCTTCTGCCTTTTACTGGATATGCCCAAAGCTCTTTAGTCTGTGCATAACTCAACATTCATTTATTTCTCTCACTGTGACACTCATCACATCCACCTGATCATTCTTACCTCTGTTCATTCCTTTGTGTTTTCCTTCATCAACCACATCTCACTTCTTTAAAACATGCTACTCTTTACACAACTTTCACAAACTTTATCTTCAATAACAGAGAGGCTCCTTTAGATGTCAAAATAGGACATAGCTCTCCAAATTACTTGCCTCTCTCACCCTTGCTAAGAGACTGCTGTGCATGCATCTGTCTGCACTTCACAAGGCCACTACTTTCTCCAAAACAAGTTGTTTTGCTGATATCTAAATTTACATTTATTACATCACTTACTCCCACATACTATCCAGAGGCATAGCCAGTCTTCCAGATAGGGTAGGTCTTTTCTCCAAAAAACTGGAGTTGTTTTTTAAATTGGTCATACATTTTGTTCATTTTAAGTATATGTTATATATTAACCTGGCCTAAGAGATTCTTGTGAAAACGTTAAATTAAACATACATACAGTATTAACCTTGTGAAACAGTGAAATTTATTTTGAACTAGCAGCAGCACCTGGTGTTGACTAGTTAAGTAATTTTAAGACAGAACCATCAAAATTCAATAAATCTTGTTTCTTTAAGTTTACTCTCTCAGAGAAACATTAAATTCATTCCATTTATTACAGGGTTCAAAATCCAGGAAAAGGCACTGTTGTTATAACTCACCAAACTAAAAAGGACAATCAAAATTTTAGGTTCCCAAGTAGTCTACTGTTTTTTCCAGACAAAGTGGGATATGTGTACTAAATCTGTTGAGAGTGGACTAACGATGTGAAATTGTAAAAAGAACAAACACACACACATACTGAGTTCTATATATAAGATTACTTTCAGTACATACTTAGCTTCGTCTCTTATTCTAATTCTTAAAACGGCATCAAACTAGTGTTTATTTCAAAGGAAAGTTTCAATCAATATTTTTGTTTATAACTGAATTAAGTAACCCTTGTAAAATAACTAACACAAAACACAGTTTTTGATAATACTAAACATAATACTGTCATAATTCTAGACATGTAAAGCAGCAGAAGCAACAAAAATAAACCTGAAAAGTATTATAAACAATTAACAAAAAGTGGTATTTTACACCTTTGGTTTCTCCAGATGTTTCAAAATTTCATCATGGCTGGCCAGTTATCTCATTTAACACAGAAAGTTCCCAGAGTTCACAAATTCACTGATGCCTCTGCAACTTTCTATTTCCGTTGATGTTTGCTGTTCGTTTTCTGTCCAACATGACTGAGACCCGACTGTTAGGGTTTCCAATAGACGACAAAAAATCTCAAGGTTTTTTTAAATGCAGTTTAATGACAAGCTTTGTGTTCATGTTTACCTATAACTTCAGCCATTGTATGCTGCATAACAAATGGAGAACTAATTAATATTTCCATGTGTATCCTGTCATGAATATATTATTAAAAGGCACTAGTGAGAGGACAACTTCAAGGCTTTGATAATGATAAGCGATACCACTTTACACCATGAGGGGGCAATGGGTGCTAATGCTTTCTCCTCTTTGCTACACAAAGAGCCCTTGGAAACTGACTGAGCTCACTCAGTCCCAAAAGTTTCCTGTTGGAGGAACAGAAAGCATGAAATTACATCTTTAATCTCAAAATTTCCACTTTAATCACGTACTTTATTTTGTCATTAAAGTAAAACATCATAAACTTCATCTTAAAATAGTTTAATTTACTAGTTTCTCAAATCCCATTGTAACTAAAGCAGCACGTTAAATGCTTTGTTTTGTATTTGATCTTCTATGTGCTCTATGTGTGTGAATCACTGCGTGCTTCTGGGCTTTCACTTCCTCCGACAGAACACAGAATCCATTACATTTGTAATATTACAGCTCTCTGAATAATTAAAATACTGAGATGTATATGTGATATCATTTTCATGATGAGAGGAGTTAAAGCATGTTATTAAACATGGGAACACAGTGGCGCAGTGATTGTTCATGTATCACACAAGATGCTTGCTGCGCCATGCCCGACCTTCGATGCAATACTTTATTGTAGCATTACTGTCTCTTTCAAACATACCAACCCCCAATTCCTGTCCTTACTTTTCTTTCTCCAAATATCCAATCGCCACACAATCAGCTCTGTAATAGACGTTAAGCCATCTCTAAGCTTAGAATGCTGATTCTTCAAAACTTTTAAGGAAAACTGAAATATCTTCATAGTACGAGTTTAATTATTTTATCCATCTATCCTTCTAGTGTCGGGCCAGCACCAGCAAGAATACAGCGCAAGGCAGAAGCGATCCGTGAACGGAGCACCAGTGCCTCGCTAGCGCTTTGGCAACGTGTCGTTACATGTTTAATTATTAACAATATAGATTATTTAAATGAAGGTAAAGTTTTATCTGCATAATATAATAAACATATTTTGCTGCATTTAATCTTAAAAATGATATTGTCATCATATGTAAATATGCGCTTTATAAAGCGGCTCAGGTTGTGATATATTATAACTGTTTACAGTGAGGTAATTGTACTTACAGTATAAGTACAAAGCATTCTACAAGGAGCATTTGATTTGACTGATTGAGTGTGTTTATAGTTCTTGGGATGAAACTGTTTCTGAACCGCAAGGTCAGTACAGGAAAGGCTCTGAAGCGTTTGCTGTGTGAGAGCAGTTCAATAGACAGCATGGCTGAGGCAGCGTGTACTAGATGCTGTATACCAATAATTCTCTTTCTGATCAGCTGCTGTACAGCTGTGATTCCCCACTCAGATACAGTGATATAAATACTCCGAGTGGTGCAGTGAGAGTAATATGGAAAAAGATGATCCGTTGTGGCAACCCCTAACGGAACCGGCTGAAAGAAGAAGAAGAAGGTGCAGTGAGAGTAACAACGGTAAAGCAGCTATGGTATTTAGAATAGTTTGACCATTCTGTGGACCATTATATTGTTAAGTTGTCAGGTTTAGGTTTTATACATTGCAATTTGAACGTGGAAATGTTCTTAAGCAACATTTTTGTGCGTACGCACAGTTTATACATGAGGCCCCAGGTCATGATTTTTGTGAATAGGACATGAAACCCAGCTGAGGTTTGATGAGGATCTGGTTTTGGAAACTTAAGGGCTTCTACTATTTGCAGGTGATGCTGTCCTTTTGGTCACATCAGAATGTGTCTATAGTGTACACTGGAACATTTTGCAGCTGAGGGTAATTTGCTTGGTGTGATAATTAGTACCTACAGATTTGAGGTGACAGCTTTCTTCAGGAATAAAGTGTTTCATTCTCTTCAAGTATGTGGTGAATAGCTACCCTAGGCACCTTGGGATCATATTCACAAGCACAGGTAGAGGTGATCTATTGGTTAAGTTCGCAGATGAAGTTCACTAGTCAATTTACACCTCCAATTCACCTATGATCAGAGCTTTGGATAGTAAGCAAAAAAACAAGATTGCAAGAAGAACTTTCAAAATCAGGACCCTATGTAGGGCTGCTAGTTTTGGTCTCCATGCCCATACAGTAGACCCACCACTTATCTGGTTCAAGAGAACCCAATTAAGTGAAGCGAGGCATGAAGCTAGGTTGCCCAATGTGTCCATCCACTTGGGGAAAAGTCAAAGGCAAAGTTAACTGGGAGATGACCAAGGGGACAAGCCAGAATACCCAGATGCTGGCCTGGAAGCATCTAGGAATTCCTCAGGAGGATTTAAAAGAAGTTGCTAAGGACAGAGTGGTCTGGTCAGTAAAGGTTAAAATTTCACTACCACAACACTCTCCAGGATAAGTGGAGTGAAAGTGAGATGAAACAATTTTATATTTTTCATTAAAAACCTTTTTTTGGGGTATTATTTCAACACGTGGCAAAAACCAACAATTAAATATGACAGCACATGATATTTCTTTAAAAACAGTAGTTAATGAGAAATATAATCAGTTTTCCACATGCTTTTATGTCTTCGAGAAAAACAAAACAACTATGAATGAATTCTGTGCTATACCATCTTTCAGTTAAGTATCAGTATAGCCAATAATATTAAAGATCTAATAACACTACATAATGAAAGCAACATTTTAAAGGCAAGTAGAGTAATTCTATTTTGTATCAGGCAAAGAATCAATTCTCATTTACAACACAAGACACTCAATAGAAGCCATTGATGACCAATTTGGCCTAATATGTCATTGGCGTCCTTGTACATTTTACTAGATCTCCTTGCTACCATTTTTTGACCACTGCAACTTATGTCATTGTGTTGCTTATTATGTTTTATCATTCATTTTGTTGTGTTCTCCTTTCGACACTTACATAATGCACCATGCCTCTGCCAGTGCAGAATTCTGCCTGTTTCACTGAGGGTAGTTCCACCCTATTTGTAGCCTTATCTTGATTTTGGTTCCTTATTTTTTCCATGAGTCTCCTCCAGCATGTTTATTAACCATTTTAAGTTGCCATCTGGAGGTAGATGGTGTTGTGCACCCATGCAGATTTATTACCAGTGATCATTAACATTAAACTAGTGAAATGACAAAAAAGTAATGTGATGGACAAATGGGGATGTGGGAATTGTTTTATGCTTGAGTATGGTAAACCTAAAAACAAAACACTGATTAATAAAACATTCTATAGTGTGGACTAGGAGCATCTTAATCACAGACCATTTCATGTACGTTTCATAACTTGGTTCTGAGACGTCCTTACTGAAAGTCAAACTCTTGATCTTATTTAGTAGATATTTGTTGATGTAAGGTTCTACACTTGGGTGAGCATATTTTGTGTTATTTCTATTGATTTTCTTTCATTTATTTCTTGGTTTTCATATTGTTTTCTCTGGCTGACCATTTCCATTGATCTGTTCATGTTTCTGGAGCATGTTTCTGCCTTATTTTATCTTTTATTTTTTGACAGCTTATATTTTTAATCCTATTTTATTTTGCATCCCCACATGAGGCTTAGTATTTTGGGTACTTCAGTGTACATTCTTAATGACCAACACCTTTAAAAGTAGCTGCACCTTGTATCTATGTAGAAAAGTCAGTTATAACTATTTACATCAGGAATTTTCTTCTCATTAACAACCGGGTTGTAATCAAAACAAGCAGTAATTAGGTATCTCTGTTCCACAGAGATGTTAGATGGAAATACTGGCATGTTTTATTCTACTAATTAAACTGAAATGACAGAATATAAGCATTAAGATTTTTATGCTTTACAAAATTGGATTTATAATGTAATGATCTTCTGCTTTCTTAAACAGATCACTTGCCATTTGTCAACATAGGAATTGCAACCTGCGTAGAGTAATTTGTTGCACTGTAGTAGTAACTAAAGATATCATCGAGTGACAGCTGGGATATCCACACCTCATCTATACTGACAGTATCAAAGCCATGCTAATGTTGTGCACCAGCTATTGTCTTTCATCTGCCAGCATTAGCAGTCAATGTTAATTTAATATCATGCAGTGGTAATTATGTATTTTGAATACAATGGATCATAAGAATATTCTAAATAGCATCTGCTTATTTTTTTACTACATAATGGTGACTTTTCCAATATGGTTTTCACTTTCAAACTAGAAATAAATTGTAGCTCATTTATGTAGTTTGCTTGGTGGTGAACTATTTAATCTAGTTTTCCAGCTATTTATTTTTTGCCCATCCTTAGCAAGGTGTAACAAAATCCACATTTTCATTAGCTTATTAGTTTTATTAATTGACTGATACATCTATTTTCAGAACTGTTTCATCGATTAATGAGTTGCAAAAATCCAACCCTAACAGCATAGGATGCATAAAGAATCTGACCTTTGATGGGAAACCAGTGCATCATAGGGAATCTCGACAAGGCCAACGTAGATATTCCAGATGCCTTTTGACAGCAATAATAATGATGAATTGTTTCTGGACAAAGATTTGTTGAAATGTTACACATGATTATTCACAGCTTCATTTTAGGTAGATTTTATAGTCAAAATGTCTTGTAAACTAGTTATAACAGATGACAGGTGAAAAGGTCATCATGTGCCCCAGTGAGAATTAAAAAATGAGTTCACATTACATAAAATTAAAGACACCAGTTCATTTTATGACTCTACTGCCACTGATAGAGCCTATTTCTATAGTTTCCAGGAAAGGCTAATGCACCTTATTTTCTCATTTATGGAGGCCTGCTTATAAATGTTTTGTGTGTGTATATATAAAGCTGAATGTGAGTGTGTGTGTGTGTGTGCCTGCTGTGGGTAGTGCTCAGTAACCCAAAATCTGATTTTCCAGCATGCAAATCCACGCCGTTGTTCCTATCTCCAGCAAATTTTGCACAGATTTCCATTTTGTATACTGTAGGTGAACACTATAGGATGTGTTTCTTTCTAAAATTTAGTTTGTGTCCCAACCCCTGCTAGTATATAAATTATACCTCATGTAAAATTAAAGAGTTTACTTTGTCTACAATGGCAGTTTTTTTTCTTTTATAAAATATTTCAGTGTATAGCCTTTGCAATGAAAAGAGAAATAACATTTAATTACTGTAAAAGTAGCTTTTCACAAGTATAGCCTTCATTTAGAGCATAGTCGCTTTTAAAAGACCTGGAGCCTCATGTATAACGCCGTGCGTGTAATTCACACTATAACATGGTGTACGGACAAAAGTGGAAATGTTCATATGCACAAAAAAATCCAGATGCATAAATCTGTATGTATTCCAACTTCCACATTCTTCTGCTACATAAATCCCAGTGTGATTCACACACATAGAGCACACAGAAGAACATATACAAAACAAAGCATTTAACGTGCTACTTTAGTTATGATGGTATTTGAAAAACTAGTAAATTAAACAATTTTAAGATGAAGTTTATGATGTTCTACTTTAATGACAAAATAAACTACGTGATTAAAGTGGAAATTTCGAGATTAAAGATGACATTTCATGCTTTTTTCCCACTGTGTGCCTTTTTTTTTCTCTGTACTCTAATAAGCTTTCATATGACACTCAGACGGTGGGCTACGACTCACCTTTTCACAGGCGACTTTGATATGTGACAACTTCTTTTTTATTTCGAGCACTGTGTGACTTTGTGAACTTGAGCTTTCAAGTTTCTCCGACACTCTATGTCACTCAATCAGCTTCCTTTTGTTGTTTATACCACTGTTTAAACCAACAAATTGTACGTTTTTCCTTGCCTCCACTTGATATTCGCTGAAATTATTCTATTTTCCCCCGTGCTTTTGCCATTGCCTTTTCAATGAATGCTGAGCTTAAGGGCTATTTATATTGATTTGCATCAATAAAGAGGCGTAATTCTGGGAGGAGTTGGGGCGGAACAGCAGGCACGTGCACGTGCATTACTTTTCACGCTGAACGGGATTTACGGAACAGAAGAACGTGGAAGTTGTCATTCACACAGATTTATGCATCTGGCTTTTTTTGTGCATAAGCACATTTCCGCTTTTGTCCGCATGCAATGTTATAGTGTGAATTCTACGCACAGCGTTATGCATGAGGCCCCTGGAGAGGAGCCATATTTCATCCTTAGCAAAGTCTAATTTCCACAATGAATAGACTAAACCTAATACCAAGTATGTGAAAACTGGGTCCAACTGGCACAAAGCAAAGGCCACAGGATCCCATATTGCTGAAGCACTTTTGACAAAGTACCACAGAGCACATGCACCATAGAAAGATATATTTATTACAATGAAATTTTTTTGTATATGTACAATGAAGAGGCAAACAATGACACACGTGCCAGCAACATTGTCAGTAATCTCATAGCCAAGTGTCAGGCTCTTGGTATCACTTATATTTTATTTTGGCTTAATTTGTGTTCCTCATGGAACAGTATTTACTCAAGTAAACAGTTTTATGGAACCCAGTCTAAGCCACAGTGATCAGAATGACATCAGGCAAGGCTGGAAGTGATTCATCTCCATAAATAGCTGGCATATTGTCATGAGATATAATCGGCTGTATAATAGCCACTTTTATGAAGTCTCTAATCAATGGGTTTAGTTGTGATTTATATAAACCTATGTTTAAAAGAGTGGACACACAAAAACAGAAGAAACAATGGCCTTAAAATATTATTTGGTTTTAGCAGAAGAAGTAATTATTTTGTTGACATTAATTTTAAGTGCGTTTTGAACTTTTTTTGGTGAAAGTGTGTCAAAGCAATGACTATCAAGTACATATTGGAAGACTGCCAAGGGATTCCATGAAATTCCTGCAAAATTACAAGGAGGCTCTCTTTTTAATGGTTTCTTTCCCTTTGCTACTATGTGTCTCTGCTGTTACTGCTATTTTCCATTATGTATTTATCTCCTATAGTCCCAGTCTTCAATTTAGATGCATATTATTAAAATAACTTGTAGTCAGAGCTAAATCAATACTTAATATGTTGGCTTGATTTAAGAGACTGCATGCTTTATATAGTAAATGCTCACTGTAATATATATATTTAAGAATAAAAGTAAGACATGAAATTTTAAAAGACATAACTGCGGTGGGCTGGCGCCCTACCCGGGGTTTGTTTCCTGCTTGGCGTCCTGTGTTGGCTGGGATTGGCTCCAGTAGACCCCTGTGACCCGGTACATAGGATATAGCGGGTTGGATAATGGATGGATGGATAACCTAGCATAATGTAAAATTCTCAAAGCCATAGTTCGAATCAGGGTCACAGGGGGCCCAGCACCCCAGAACACCTTTGGACAATGTCCCACTCTTGCAAACACACAAAAAATGTAGGAGGAAAACCGACATGCTTAAAGAAAAATCCAATCAAGGATGAAGAGAATGGGCAAACTGAACACAGATAATGACCAGGCACGGGATTAAAATCTATCAGGGACTACCAATGCTTTCAAAAAGCAAAAACTAAAGAACAAAGATATTTACATTCATAGCACTCCAACATACACTTACCTATCAAACAATGCACTATTCTAAGCAGGCAGATGTATCCACGATTAAAACTGTATTATTTTAGGCTATATTTGACAAGCATATATTGATCGTTTTGTATGTGAGAGATGACTGAATAACTAAATCCATCAAAGACATAAGACTAGAGGGCATATTGCCAATATGGTAGTCAAAAGTCTCAATAAAGTGTGTGTGCATTCATGCAAAGGCAAGGAGAATCCTAGAGGGAGATATAATTTGTTACAACTCCTGTTAGGCTGGACTCTCAAAAACTATAAATTACCTTGGTGGAAGTAAGCATGGTTACTAGCAGTATACTGTATGTTGTGGCTTGTAGTCCAGGGCTGGTATCTGTCATACTTCAACTTCTTTTTACCCTCAGAAAACTATCGAATGGATAAACAAAGCTATGCCCAAGTTAAAGTAAATGTATCTTGCTTGCTCAGAGGTGGAACCGAAATCATAATATACACGATCACAGGTAGCCCAAGCCTGATCCAGTGTACTTGTATGCAATTTTGAAAGGGACTGTAGTTTTAACATTTTCATTTTTTAAGCTAGTACAGTACATCAGCATCAGAGTTTAAATGACATTTGGTAGAGGTACTCTCCTTTGTTAACACTGCATTAATATTCTGCATTTATCTGGCTCAAGAATTTTAGAGCACACTAACATATATACTGTATATAAAAGAATTATTAAATATGTTTACAGCAAGTTAGATTACTGTAGGCATAATTCCATACAGGAGTGAGTGAAAAATCTTTCCAGAAACCAGCTTCATTCATTTTGAATTTTGTTTAAAGCAAGTTAGACTACTGTAGGCAAAATTCCATACAGGAGTGAGTGAAAATTCTTCCCAGAAACCAGCTTCATTCATTTTGAATGTATACCTCCAATACCTTTTGCATACAATCCACTTTAAAATGCCAACTCTCTTATTTTGTGTGTGGCTCCTCTTAATGCTATAACTCCTCTGATTTTTCATGTGCTATTTCTTAATACTGAGTCTCCTTGTATTTTCTCTGCTCCATTTCTTAATGGTGCCATTCCTCGTATTTTGTGTCCACCATCTCCTGTTCTGTCGATAACACAGAAGTAGATAATAATGAGAGGCAAATAGATTAGGAAGTGAGCAAGAACAAGAATCAAAGTTAAAAATACAGGTGAAGGTCAAACCAGGAACACATAAAATGAGCCCAAACCTTAAACACAAGAATTAAAATAATGCCAGAAGTTGTCACCAGAAAAACAATACTCAAAAATTGTACACCCGTGAAAGTCTTTTAGAATATCTGGAAATGCAGATGATACAACCTTGTATGACACTGGCCTTTATGCCACTGCTATTGTGGTATTATGTGTGTGTGTGCATGTGCATGTGCGTGACAGAGACAGATTCGATCTCATTCAAGTGGTTACTGGATTATAAAATAAACTCTTTTGCATAGATACAACGAAACAAGTGTACTTTTATTCAAGAATAAAACTGAATAACGAGAAAATTCAAATGACAACTGTATACCAGGAAGACATGATTCACCAGCATTTGTGTTTCTGCTTATACCTCTTCTTCGATATCTTTTACATGTAGCAAAACTTTACACCGGCTGTTACAGACTGAAATTAAAGGCTTCTTCTTTTTGGGTATATACACCGTCAGCATGGCACTGCAAGATCTAAACATTAGTGTGGCAAATTGCTCGGGTACTAAAGTGACTTTAGCTGCAGGTGAAAGTCCCATTTTACCTATGGTGCCAAGCAGAGTTGTCTCATGGTGCAGCAGTCTATTAGCCAGCGAAAGGGCTGTGACGAAGCTGTCTGTTGTTACGATTCTGCCTTTGTCCAGAAACGGCATCATAAACTTTGAGACTCAGTACTTTTGGGTTATAAGGCAGCAGTTCTTACCACTGCGCCATTCAAAAATACATATCAACTTCCTGTCAATTGACATTTGAGTTTGGGTTTTTAACTCATTGACAGCAACATGAAAATCAAATGTTTTTTTTTCTTTGGTTATATTCTTGAATAAAAGAGCACATGTTTATTTGATATTCGGACTAAAGTCTTCACACATTACACACTTCACGTCATTATCAGTATAACATGGAAAATGTTTCTGCTTTAGGGGTGAATTCAGCGTTTCTTGCCTCACATTTCCTTTCATCCTACACTTACCCTGATCTTTGTAGACATGGAACACATGTGAAATGCATGCATTCCAAATAACGATATACAGTATTATTTACTCTATATAACTCCAGGCACCTCACACACAGACAAGAAGCCTTGGCTTGAGCTGGGAGAACTTTTTGCCTGAGTTGAGCTCCGTGGGGGGTGGGGTTGGGTGGTGCATGGTGCTGGAATTGGATAGCAGGGTGCTTGTGCTGATCAACACATTTACAAAACAAAAGACACTGATGGAGAAGTGAAAAGGAATTTAAGGTGGGCTGGGATGACAAGTTTTTTCGTAGGCTTTAGGGATTCTAGTGTTAAACAAAAAAGTACTTTTGGAGTCGCATCATAACCACTTCCAAGGCTGACAACAGCCTCTGAGACCCATAGGCTGTCCCCATAGTTTACATTTCAAGTTTCAGCATCCACCATGTATTATGAAGTTACTAATCATGTCCCACATCCATTCTGCTGATTCTAAGCACCTGGAGAAATGGATTCTGTGACATTGTCTATCTCCCTCTGACAGTACTTGTTTATTAACTGATTTTATCTTCACAATGTCAGGGATATATAAGGTTCTTCTGTCTTGCATCATTCCATGTGTTCTGCAATCCATGTCCCATACTTTGTATTCAACAAAGCATATTCTCCACAGAAGTATTTCTAAATCCTCTGGGGTTGGTAACTGTCATGTTAGTCAACTTTAAAAATATGCTCCATTTTTTAATTAGACACCTTCCTTCTGCTCTTATTCTGAAAACTAAGACATGTACCAGTTTCTTATGAAATACTGCAAAACATTTAGCAAAAACTTTTGTCTTTGCCATAACATTAGAAACTGCTAACATTTACTCATTCCATTATGCCTTTATGTTAATTATTTTTCTATGAAGAATTTTCCCCTTAATTATTTCACAGAACATTGCAGCTGAGAGAAGAGAGTTACAAATGCAGATTTATATAATAGCAGCTCATTTTATGTCTACTGCATCTCTCTTTCATCTATACTAATAAAAGGCAACGCCCTCACTGACTCACTCACTCACTCACTGACTGACTGACTAATTCTCCAACTTCCCGTGTAGGTAGAAGGCTGAAATTTGGCAGGCTCATTCCTTACAGCTTACTTACAAAAGTTGGGCAGTTTCATTTTGAAATTCTACGCGTAATGGTCATAACTGGAACGTATTTTTGTCCATATACTGTAATAGAATTCAGCTCGATAGCTGTGGGAGGCGGAGTTTCGTATTAAAATATTTAACCAATCACATTTCAGCCGTCATTTGTTGTCAGGCAGAGAGAATAGACTGCAGCTCGATAGCCGTGGGAGGCGGAGTTTCGTATTAAAGCATTTAACCAATCACATTTCAGCCATCATTTGTTGCCAGGCAGAGAGGCTTTCAAAATCTGTTGTGGAGGCACTCTAACACAGAATAAATGTCGATTAACCTGTTGCTTCAACCAATCAGATTTTGAGTTGGTGTCAGTAGGGCCCTCTAGCAGGCGTACAGCAATGTCACCATATTCAGACCCATTGATTGGATAGAAGCCGATATGAGGAACTCTACAAGGCCATTGAACGCACCGCAAACGCTCCGAGCGAAAGATTGTCGCGTGCACTACGGCCAACTCCATGGCAGGATTCTGGACAATATTATTTGCCAGACACAGACCAGATTTCAAGACCACAAAAACCTGATGTTTGTCACGCTCTTCGAGCCCCAGAAGTTTTGGGAATACAAGAAAAATTTCACGCATCCAGCCTTCTCCAGTGTAACACAAGAGCCACGGAGCGCTTTTTGATCTGTCTCGGCTAAAAACAGAACTGACTAATGTATGCCATGGATGATTTTGCAGGAGAATCTCCCACTGATCTCCTTGACTTCCTTCATCAGAAAAATCTGAATGAGAGCATGGGGCAGCTGTTCACATTGGTATATTTGGCGGTGAGCATTCCTGTGTACACTGCTTCTGTCGAGCGGACATTTTCAGCCCTAAAGCGAATTCAAACTTATGCCAGAAATACCATAAGGCGGGTTCGCCTTTCAGCATTAGCTTCAATGGCGATAGAAAGTGAGGTTTTGATGGAACTGAAGCACACGGATAATCCGTACGACAGAGTAATTGAACTGTTTTTGAGGAAAGAGAGGAGGATGGATTTTGTTTACAAATAATCCGAATTTTTGGTGAGTAAAATGTTACGTTTTTTCCTAAATAATATTGCAAGTTTATGAGTTATTATTGATGTTTTTTATGTGATGTCGCGGCTGTGGCTGCAGTAGAAAGGAACTTGTTCACCCCGCTTTGTCTATTCAATAAAGGCATTTATTGCGGCTACAGGAGTTATCTTTTTTATATATATATAAAATATATGTGTATATATATATTTTTATATATACTGTATATGTGTGTATGTATATATATATGTATGTATATATATGTATATGTGTGTGTATATATATATATATATATACAAATACATATATATATATATATATATATATATATATATGACAGCAACACTCATAACAGTGACAAAACAATTACATTGACAATCATGTTACGCTATTTTCAAACTGTTTCCTTTTCTTTTTCATTACTTCTTTAACACACTACTTCTCCGCTGCAAAGCGCGGGTATTTTGCTAGTTAGAAATAAAGCTGATTAAAAAAAGCAGAACAAATCAACATTCTCTGATGAAGAAAGTTTAGTAGAGTTTATCCATTAATCATTCAAAAATATATTTCTGTATTTCTTTATAAATGGAAAATGAATCCTATAATGGGTGTGATTGACTTGTCTAACAGGGAACTGACAGAAACAAGCTATTTACTTAAATAACCTTGGATAAAAGCTTGAATATCCGTCTGACTAAAAAAAAAAGGTTAAGCCTAAAACCTGTGGCTACAAGTTTGAGAATCAAAGCTCCAGAGAACAATTTGTCCACAAAATCTAAGGTATTTGCCAGGTTAAAGGATAAGCACAGTACTTTTGGATCAAATTCCTTTTAATCAAGTTGAAAAAGAATATAACACAGTCACATGCACTCAAAACTGCTGCTTTGTATTCTCTTTGGATTCTACTTTCAGTTGTAGTATATAATGCATTTGCTCAGTAAATGTTGTCAATGTCAATAAGATTGATTTCATAAAGTGATGCACATAAATGTTGAGCTAAGAAAACAAAGGTACACGTGGGGTTTTCTGTTTCCTAATGCACAACAAAATCGTCAGTGTCAAATTACCTTTTAAAAGTGTATATATGAAAAAAATGATTTGGCTGTTGGTGAATACCCTAAAAGGGCAGCAACATGTCTGTTCAGTTCCTCTACCTGAAAACTACCCCATTTACCTTTATCTTAGAACATGGTAAGTAACACTCTCCTTTATTATATACCCACTTTTTAAAGATATCTACTGTGGAGGACTGCCGGCTTCGTGCTCCGGCCCTCACCCCCAGGCCGCCAGAAGGAGCTCTCCCGACAGCAGGATTGTGCCCCGAGTTCCAGCAGGGCCTTATGGACTATGTAGTGTTTTTACACAGCCCTGCTGCATACCTTGGGGACCACCGGGAGTCGCTGTAGGGGGGCTCATGGGCTCTTGTGTGCCCTATAACCCGGGAGTACGTCACAGTCATGTGACAGGAAGGAATGACGTGCTCCCGGGTTGAAGAAAAGGACTGTTTGCCCTGACCCGGAAGGAATAAGGAACTGTGGACTGTTGGGACAGGAACACCTCCAGGTCAGGGGCTATAAAAGGACGGTGCCTCAGTCCAGACACTGAGTTGTGCTGGGTGGGAGAGGAGCAAAGCGTCTGAGCGAGGAGGAAAGTATTGTGTTTATTGGGATTGTGAGTTTATTGTATATGAGTAGTGTGGAAGGTGCTTGGTGCACTGTGCTTAAAAATAATAAACAGTCTGGGACTTTTATCCAGTGTTTGGAGTCATACCTGAGGGCTCAAGGGAGCACTAGTGCCCTCTACTGCCACACTACATTAGTGGGTGACATGAAGTGTGGGTTGAAAGCCAGTGCTTACAAAAGCTGGAAACCTTCAAAGGTTTCCCTGGACAAGCAATTCTTGATCTCGAAGTTGACAGAACCATGCAAAGCTGCACACAAAATTCTAGCAACACTGACTGCCTGCAAGTAAAAAGATGAAGATAATTTGCTTATCTGTCAGACAGTATCACAAGCCCAGCTCATTTGCAATTAGAACCTTATCCAGCCAGAAATGTTGTTATAGTTTGCTTATGGTCAACATCAATTATTTTCTATCTCCTCTGGAAGGAGCAAATGAGCACACTAGAATTCAAATAATAATTATTCAGAGTATCTACTGTGATTTGGAGTTAGAATAAGGTCAGTGTTCCTCTTGTGTGTCATAAAAGGTAATTAAATGAGGATGGAATTAGGAAGGCCATCCAGATGTAAACACTTCTGCCTCAATACCCAGAAAAATTGGGGAGTACTTGGCCATCAAGTTTGAATCCAGGAAATGTTTGTTAAAACAGCAGAGAGATTAGGACTAACTACTGACATTGATGAATACATTTATAGACCTAGTAATAGTGTCTTTGAGCAAGCATTAGAGACTTTTAGGAGTATATCCATGCATAAATCTTAATATAGATAACGGCATTTTTTACCATTTTTGATCAATTACAGATTAGCAGGGAGTGGGATCTTACCCAACCAGCATCAGGTGCATTAGGGTATTAGATCATCTATTTTTGTTACGTCCTGTTTATTTAATTAAAAACAAAGAGAAATAAATCACAACCATGGTTTCATATCATTTTACCCTGTTTTATAACTGTTAGTTTTTATACCCATGATGGATACGTTTATAAGTTTGGTTTTGTTTCTATTTAGCCTTCTGTTAGGTGATCATTGTGAATGAAAATTGATTATCAACTGACTTACTAGATCATTAAAGTTAAACCAAACAGATATGGAATCAACACCAACAGGTATGTCAGAACATTACAAGACACACACCCATATCACACTGGGTCAGTTTAGACTTACTAATTAAACTAACATACAGTACACATCTTTAGAAATACGGGATGTAAGTAGAGTATCCCACATGCACAGGGGAAGAACTTGCTATTTACTTATATATACAGTATAATATTTTAAGAGAACTGAAAACTGGGCCCATTAAGTGAATTACAAAGTCATTGTGTTTCCATGATGTATTACGGCCAGTGTAGTGTTCATTGTTATGTTCTGTTGTGGGAGGAATATCAGATCAGTGGACCAGCAAATGGACAAAACCAGGAAGGTTGGCTGTATTAAAGGACTGACATTGGACTCAATGCCAAAAAGGAGGATGATGGCAAAATTAGTGGCCATTATGACTAATGCTTCTCATTCTGTCTGTGATGTGTTGTCCCAGACCACCTTCAGCCATTGACTCATTCCATCGTGGTGTGGCAAAAGCTGCTACTAGAACTCTCTTTAGCCCTCAGCAATTTGACACCACAATCCCAAACCAGCTATAACAGACAAAAGTCATATGAACAGTATTTATTTCTATTAATATTATACTGTGTACAGTTCTGGGTCCATTACGTTGTTTTTTTAGTGTCTTGTGTTAGAGAATTGCCCACTAAGAATCAATAAAGTATTATCTATCTATTGTGGAAGTTGACCCGGACACAGACAGGCAGACACGTTCATGTCACCCACAGCCACGTTTATTTACAATATGTACAGCAATAAGTGCACCGCAAACCCCCAAAGTCCCCAAAGTCCTGGCCACACAATGCCTTCCTTTTCTTCAGGCCGCCTCCTTGCCTTCTCCAGCTCAGTCCACTCCGCTCCCGACTCTCGCCCTGAATGAAGGGAGGCGGCCCCTTTTATCCGCACCCGGATGAGCTCCAGGTGCTCCCCGGCAATCTCCCACTGACACGCCCCAGTGTGGCGGAAGTGCCGGTTGTTCTCCCGGAAGCTCTCTGGGTGTCCCTGCTTCTCTTCCCCCCAGCATTTCCTGGTGTGGTGGAAGTGCTGAGGTCCAGGGTCCCCAAGGCATTGGGGCGCCTCCTGGCGGTGACCACGGGCCCCTACAGGGTGGGGCTTCCATGCCCTGAACCCGTGGCCCCCAAAGCAACCAGGAAGGCGGCCCCCACGTGATCTCAGATGGGCACACGCCTACTTCTGGTCCTCCAAGGCGTCCCGGCCGGGTCGTGGCCCCTGGCATCCTCGACACTATCTATCTATCTATCAAGCCTGGGATGTTTAGCAAAGAGGACTAAATACAAACTTAAGTGTCCACTAGACAAAAGTTTATCCTAAAGGTTTAATGGATTTAATTTTTGATAAACCTGCCTCTAGAAAAAAATTCACCCAAGTGGGACATGGAGTGGGGGTTGTACTGGTTGGCTGGAATTTAAAACAGTCTATGCTATTTTGTTTATATTAGATTAGATTACTAAGACTATAATGTTTGGAGCTGATTAAAATAAGATGGATGTCAATAAAATAAATCATTCAATATTTCAAAGCAAAAGAATGTGAAAAAGCTCAATGGGGGGAATACTGAGTTAGACACCGTACAGTAAAACAGCAGAATGACTCTTCAACTTTAATTAACATTGTAAAGGACAGAGCAGAGGTTGGCTATTGGCAACCTATACCCTTTAATTAATCCCCTTTCTGTTACTAATAATTGAGGCAAATTGCCACATGCTACAGGCATGTTGGTAGTCTGTATTAATTACATCCCGAATGGGCTCAGGTGGGCAAACTGTCTTTATGGAAGATTGTCAAGGAAACTGCAAAAAACAGCAGGCACTCTGGAGTATAAACCTGAAAAAGGGCAGAAAACTGAAGGTGGTCATAGACAGCCTGCCATGAGCCAGAGAGGGCAAGATCCTGTCAAACTGGGAGAAGATGGAAAAAAAGAGAAACATACGGTAGAAATGACAAGACATACGCAATCAAAAACACATTGTAGGTTGATAGTATTGAATTGTTACATACTGCTTACTGCAGGTGACTGTGTTTACTCACAGCCTTCAAACATATATGAGAATTATAGACTTAATACAGTGACTCAACAATGACCATGCCGCCAGTGTGACAGCTTCCTGTCACAATAAATATAAACACTATGCAATAATCATAAATAAATCAGTACACTGAAACATATTCTATGGCAGCTCATTCATGAATACCGCAACAGTCATTCTGTTACATTTGTACAAATTCATGGCTTCTTGCCCAGAATAATAAACAAAACTCTTCAGCTCTGAATGAAAGCCTACCATCAATTAAGAGCATTAGTACTTCTATTAGACGTTCACAGATCACTATGATTGTTGTTTTTGTGAATGGCAGAAAACTGAAAGGTTGGTTTCCAGAGAATCTGACTCTTCAGCATAAGTATTATTCTAGAATAACATAATGACATCTAGCATTAGCCCCAAACTCGGGTATATGGCTAAAAATTTATTTAAATATAGTTTGATGATGAAAAAGTAACTATTTGTACTACCTGCACTAAATAACACAGCAGGATTATGTCATGATTGGAGTAGTCTCCCAGAATTAGTACTTTTAGAAAGTATTAAGACCATTTTACTGTTTACACATTTTGTTATTGTGGATCTTTTGATAAAATCGTTTAAATTCATTATTTCCCCACATTAAGCAACACTCAGTATATCAGAATGACAAAGCGAAAACAGGATTTAAGGAATTTGTGCAAATTTATTGTACACACAAAACTGAAATATCACATTGACACAAGTGTTCAGAATATTTGCTATGACACTTGAAATATGACTCAAGGGCATGCTACTGTACTGATCATCATTGTAATATTTCTAACCTTTGTTTGGTGTCCACCTGTGATCATTTCAATTGTGTGTACAGAATTAGGAAAGGCACATGCCTGTCCATATGAAGTCCCACAGCTGACAATGTGCATCAAAGCAAAAACCAAGCTATGAGGTTATAGAAACTGACTGCAGAGCTTGGAGACAGGACTGTATCATGTCACAAATTTGGGAAGGCTACAAACGTTTCTACAGCATTAAAAGCTCCTAAGAATGCAGTAACCACCAAAATTGCTCAATGGAACAAGTTTGAAAAAACCATGACTATTCCTATTGCTGGCTGCCCAGCCAAACTGAACAATTGGGGGATGACAGCCTTGGTAAGAGAGTTGTCCAACAACCAAATGGTCACTCTGGCTGAGCTCCACAGAGCCTGTGTAAAGATGGGAGAAACTTCTAAAAGGACACCCACCACTTTACAATCCACTAACCTGGGCTTTATAGCAGAGTGGCTGGACAACATGAGGAAGTCTGCTTGGAATTTGTGAAAATGCATCTAAAGTACTCTAAGACTAACTAAGAGAAACAAGATTCTCTAATCTGATGAAACTACAATTTAACTTTTTGACATAAATTGTAAGTGTTATATCTGGAGGAAACTAGGGTACTGCTCACCTGTGCAATACCATTCAAATGGTGAAACATGGTGGTGGCAGTATCATGCTATGTGGTTGTTTTTCAGAGGCACAGACTGGGATACTAGTCAGGGTTGAGGTAATAGAGATGAACAGTGCAAAGTACTGAGAAAGTCTTAATGAAAACTTGGTCCAAAGTGCTCAGGATCTCAGACTGGGCCAAAGGTTCGCTTTACAACATGGCAATGACCCTAAGCACAAAGTAAGTGAATACAGGAATGGCTTAAGGTGAACCCTCTGAATGTCCTTGAGTGGCCCTGCCAGGGTCCAGATTTGAACTTGTTCAAACACCTCTGGAGAGTCCTGAAAACAGCTGTCCACTGATGGTGTCCATCTAACCTGACATAGCTTGTGAGGGTCTGCAGAGAAGAATGGCAGAAAATCCCCAAATCCAGGTGTGTGAAGCTTGTCACATCATTCTCTGAAGACTCCTGGCTAGAACTCCTATCAATGGTTCTTCAACAAAGTACTGAGTAAAGAGTTTTCTGTCAATGAGATATTTAAGTTTTTTTATATTAATACATTTGCAACAATTTCATATTGTCATTATGGGGTATTGAGCGTTGTTTGATGAGGAAAAATATGAATTTAAATGATTTCAGCATAAAAAGTCAAATTTCCTACTGGGCTCCTGGGGACAAATAGAGTATCTATCTATCTATCTATCTATCTATCTATCTATCTATCTATCTATCTATCTATCTATCTAGGATGCATCACAGCAAAAAAGTAAAGGTGTATGAATACTTTCTGAAGGTACTGTTCATGAAACAAAATGAAAACTGTCATTTTCACCCATCAGAGTTGAAAGGACAGAAAAGATGCTTATAGTCACATGCCTTTGAGCCACTAGAGACCTTTAGGTGTATATCCATGTATAAATATGAATAAATATTTGCACATGTCTATGAGCCATAGGACTGTGAAGTTCTGACAGTTTGCATCTCCACACAAGAAAATGTTGACCAGAATTACTGCACGAATCAGTTTCATCATACCCTCAGGAGTCTATAGTTTTCATTTCACTGCAAATTTCATGTTGCATGTAAATTAAGAAATAATGAAATACATACAAAATAAGTATAAAACATATTTCATGACAGATTTAGTTATTTATGCTCACATATCAGTATGCATGTTTATTTTTTGTCAAATTTCACAATACATTTACTTACAGTATTTATTTATTTGTTTGTTTGTTCATTTAATTTTGTCTAAAATATTCTCAAAGGCATTTATAAAGTTCATTCAAGAAAGTTGTTCCAGATAAAAAGTGACTCATGAATGAGTGGACACCAGGAGAAACTCTGGACAAGTTAATTTTAGACTTAAGTCTGGAAGTACTTTATCACACAAAGGGTTATGAGAATATGAAACAAACTGGCATGTAGTTGAAGTGTAAATGTTGACAAAGGAATTTTTTCCTTGTCTTTGTGAAACGTCTTACTCTTTTATGTACTGAGGTAAACAGATTACATGACTATAAAAACTTTATACTGGCTCCAACCCAAATAAGTGTTTGAAGGCATCACACCAAACACCTTGACATAGAGAACATTTAAAGATAGTAAAAGAAAAAAAAAAGAAGCCTGCTATAAAACAATAGGGAACCCACATTTTGTGAATGGCCTCTAATTAAACCCTGCGCTTTGGGTCTTATTTCCACTGCTTCCACCATCTGCTTATACTAACTGATGCCCAGTATATCATTTGAATGCTCACAATTTTCTTGAGTTACTTTAAAGCAGTCAGTGATAGTTCTCATGCAGTAAGGTGGTTGCAAAACATATTTTGTTTGATGAACAAGAGTTTATTCCAAAAACCGATGTGTTCAGTGCTTCTGAGTCTTTACTGGTTATTTGGGTCACGATTCATGGCTTATTTCTGTCAGCTCATTCAGCTGAGCATTTGAAGTTTATGGTATGTGTTCAAAGATCATGTTGTTTCCATGTAAGGCCTGCCAGTAATATACATGCACACACTGCAATCACTTTTATCAAAAATATTGACATTAATGGGATTTGTACCACTAGTATCCCCACTGTTTACCTTACTCTCATTGAATTTATTTTTAAACTATGTATTAATGTATTAAAAAAGGGACATTGCAAATAATTGAGTAAATTCAAATAATGCAAACAGGGACTTAAAGGCAGATCCATAAAATAAATAGTTGTCATTTAGGTACTCCTGAGGGTGCTATTCATTTTAAACCTTATTTTTGTCTTGTATAATTCACAATTATGTTTAATAATAACTTGATACTGTTTGAAATATTGGGATCCAGAAGAGTTCCTGTTACCTATAACGTTCAAACTAAGCACACTGTAATACTATAATAGCAAGCTCTCAAAATTGGGACTTAACTAATCATACCAGTGAGAGGCTCTCCTTCGTGGCATACTATGCATTTAAATTGACTTTTCTGTGTAGTATGTAAGCATTCACTGATCTTTGACTACATTATCCTCTTAAACCATTCTAGATTCTTTGCACTAGGCATTTTCTCCTCATTAAACATCACAAAATGACAGAATTGTACCCCTTGCCTATTTGAAGAATATATTATATAAATAGCAATTTAAATCATATCCATTAAAAGCACTGTATGCACTACCTTTTCAACTCTACTGTACCAATGAATTGTCAAGAGAATTGCATAATAAAAGGAGAAAACCATTAATTCCTATTTAACAGTTAAAAGAATCCTTGATGTCTTATTTAAATAATGGATTTACCTTTCATCCCTCAAATATGTTTAATACTATGAACCTTTAGAGCAAGAGCCAAGGAAAATATAAAAAAAAATTAATGCAGCAATCTGTACCAATTAAGAAAGAAGATTTCCAAAGAAAAAATAACTATGTAATGTCAAACAAGGTGCATGTCCAAGAATCTCATTAAGCAAATTACTAAGAACACCAGTTACATACATATTGTAACTGCTCCACCAAAAAAAATCAATTTGTCTATAAGATCAATAACACCTACAAGATTTGCCATTGCAATGAGTCATGCTCAACACCCACTTTCTTGGTCTCATCTTAGCTATACAGTGCAAACTGTTGCATTTTCAAAACATTTTATTTAAAAACTATTAAAAGATGATTTTGAATAAAGACAACATTAAATTTGCATAATGCTGTAAATACAGTAGGATGAAATTCTTACTTTCGCAGAGGTACAGCTGGGCTCAAAGTTGTCATCATTGGATCTCAAATTGTCCAAGAGCATGCTTTTGTAAAGGCTTCAATTTAAATCATGTGAGTGACCGCAGAAGATGGAAACAGGCAGTGAACAGGGTTATGTTATATTTACACAGTTGTGGTCTTTCTTTAATTTTGTTTACTTACTATTTTCTGTCTTTTTTGTTTTGAGTATTTACATTAATTTAATATATATGTATGTAAGTATAGTATTTATGTAATTACACTATTAGATTTAAGTGTAACCTTTTACAGAATTGAGCACTCGATTCTGTTTCATAACCTTGAAAATTAAGTTGGGCTCTAACTTATCATCTTTGGATGGTTTAGTTCATGTTTATCAAATCAATTTCTGTATGTAAAAAACCCTGACAGGTACATTAAGTTATTATTACACATGGTGATCCACAGGTCTTAGATTCCATACCTGTTCTAACTGTACATATTTCCACTGGGAGATATAATTAGAAAACATTTTCATTTGTATTAGATCCATTTTCACTTGTATGCAGATGATACTCGGCTCTGAGTCTCTTTCAGACTAAATGAAGCTTCTCCTATAATGTCCTTGATTATTTTAAGATAAGTTAAAAGAGTTGGACAGTTGATACCTACTTGTTTTTAATACAGAAACAAAATGCTATTAACTGAGGGAATGATACAGTCTAAAATAATTGTTATATATTTTCTTTTTTTATTTCATTTTATTTTTGTCATGTATGTCATTATTTTAACATTTAGGTTACCACTGGGGTTGTTCCGGTGCTGAATTTAAATCACAATTTCCATTTTTGGTATCAATTTTGTTTTGAAGGTGTTAAAATATTGCCATTTTCTGGACATTTTTTGTTTCCATGTTGCCAGGGTAGGCCGATTAAAAGTGTGCATTTGCAAGGCTGCAGGTGTAACAGTAGAAAGCTCTGCATCGTGCACTTCTTGGTTGTGCAAGAATGCAGATAAATCCAAATTAAAGAGTGTGTGTTATAGAGGTTGCTTCTATTAGGTTTACAGTTCTTGAGTTTGAGATTTGATTTATATATTGGGTTTTGACAATAGTTTTTTTCTTGCTTTTCTGGCAATGACTTTGTCCTGGATTTTTCACAAATGCATATCCCTTGGTCCATTCTAAAATAGCCCTTCTGGTCTGTCTATTTTCTGTCTGCTGGTAGATCATGACATTAATGCTTTCTGACTTTTTCTGTCTTATAACACTGAATCCAGCAGGTGACAACATCTCTCTGAGAATGTATTGTTTTAGATAGGCAGTCATGGAAATATGGTACAAATGAAAGGATATATTGAACTTAATTTTAGATGCAGATATATAAACAACTGAAGGATGCCTTTGGGTGCCTCTTCTGCTACATACAGTATGGATTAAGCTTTCTTCTACCAAATTAGCACATTCGTTATACTCGCTGTATCTATCTCTGAAATTACTGCACCTCTTACACTCATTAACCTTCTTAAGAATTTTTTTTATTAATTATCAGATTATTACAGCTGCCTGAAAATATTCTTTTGTCTTAGTTATATTGTACATTGGGATACAGTATATTGCTAAAATGTAGAAGTGTAGTTTAAGTGAATTTTAAGCAGGCAGGGTCACAGATCACAATGTCACATTGATCCACTAGCTGTTTTTCATCTCTGACTAAAAGTACTCACACTGTCTAAAAACTGTTTTTTCCCAATTGAAAAATATTTAAAAGAAATGTATGTCTTTTAGAAGTGACTACTAAAATGTGTTACAAAAAGGCTGTTTAAAATGTTCTACTTATGCAGTTGTCAGTAACTCAAAATACTGTTGCTAGAATTATTTCAAGAACTAAAAGGTACAAGCATATAACTCCCATCCTTAAGTCTCTACACTCGCTTCCAGTTAAGTTTAGAGATGATTTCAAAGAAAACGTCTTGTTGTACATAAAGCTTTAAATGGCCAAGGCCCTTTAACCTACCTGAACTTGACATTACTCACAAACCAGAATGAGCACTATGAAGTGGAGATACCGGTCTACTAAAGATTTCAAGAACTAATACAAGAGTGGCAGGTAAAGTTTTGAGTTACAAGGCTCCAAAACTATGCAACAATCTGTATGTTTGCATAAAAGATGCCCCTACAGTCTGAGCTTTTAAATCCAGGAAGAAGACTCACTACTTTAGACTACCACACCCTGATTTGAGCTGATGATTAGCTTTGCATCCTGCACCTTTGTTTGTTAGTTATTTGTACAAAAATATAAGTATGGCTATAACTATGGACTGTTACAGACTCTGTGTTCTTCCTCTATTTTTGATATTATGTTGTGACTCTCAGGGCCACTGGTTTATTGCAAAGGCACCACACATATTAGCAAGCTTGAAAAGTAAGAATAAATGATAAAATAAAAGGAGTACCTCTTCTTGTTAGACCTCAAAACTGTGACATTGTCAATGATTTTGCATTATAACTGACCATGGCCCACTCAGAGGTTTTTATTTTTTTGGTGTTCCTGACTGAATATTTTGTTTTCTGTCTTTTCTGTTGTCAACTGGCTGTGTATGTGTACATTATGTAATTTGTAAAATGTATCATTTATATTATATGTGTTAAAGTACTCTGTGGCCATACTCGGTGAAGAGCACCATACAAAAATATATTGAACTGAATTTGTGTTGATCTATGTGGAGTTTTTGCAAAATGATTTTCGTAATCAAAGAAAAGCAATGAATTTTACTCACTCAATGTATTAACTTCATAAAGACAAACATAGCAACAGAAAAAAAATGAAATTTTATTATGGTATAAATTATCATTTCCTTTTCTTAAAGTTAAGTAAGACATACAAATATTAAACTTTTAGCCAATCAATCAGTCCTTACTTTATGTAGCACCTTTGGAAGGGAGTATTTATACAAGATATTGTAAAAACCACATAAGAAAACAATGTAATACAACTCAACAGCAGGGCAGATTATTTGATAATTCAAATACAAGATGAATTACAGGGGAGGTTGTAAAAAGGAATATTGATATACACCACAGGAATGTCAGGATTAGCACAGTATCAACACAGCTCATAAAACCTGAAATACAGGGAAAATAGTATAATGCAGGACTTAATACTTTAAAGAAAAGCATCAATTAATTGATGTAAAAGTTTGCAATTTTAACTGCAATGCTCTTAATTGCTCTTAAAGTTCTTTGTCATAAGTATTGTTATGTAAGGATTCACATAAAATCAATTCAATACATTTACAGGTATGTATAGCGCTCGTCAATGTGTACAAACTCTGAGCGTTTGCTCCATTTTCCAGTTACAGTGTAGGAGCCTAAATCATTAAACAATATATCATTTATATACATGAAACAAACACAAAATTAAAAGAACAATTTCAATTTGATTTACTTAAATAAATCATGACAATATAAGTCTTTTAATATTATAAGTGAACTATGACAAGTTGAGAAACTTTAGCCAATTGCCAGATGTTTCCAGGACAATTGAGACATATAATCCCTCCACAGTTTCTGATGCCTGCTCCTGGGTCTTTTCCCTAACTATATGCCCAAACTACCCTACCTAATACTACGAGAGGAAATCAATAAATTTTGACTTTGCCAAGCAAGCTATGGTACCCACAAACTACTAATTTGGCTCTGTTCACATGGACTACTAAGTGTTTGTTATTCTCCTCTACAGCTATAACATTACAGTAATTTATTACAAACATAGCAAATGCTACTTTCAGGTTTAGAGAACTAAAGAATTTGGACACAAGTGTCAGTAGTCTCTGTGCCTAGTAACCAAGTTACCCAAACTATTCTATAACATTTCAGTAATTATTTACCCCTCTGATGCTGATATTTCTGATCATAAAATAGGTCATTACGATAGCAATTAATTAGAAGAATTCATAATTAATTGTAGAATTATGGTATTTGAGGGTTCCTCTAGAGTGCCTCTTTCTCTTGCACGATTTGGCTCAAAAACTCATCAGCACATCGTCATCTCATAACAGGCTCAAGTTTCGAGTTTGGTATTTTTCCATCCAGCCATTTTAACTCTAGACCGTCCTCAAGAAACTGTGACACAAGGACACACACACACACAGACAGACACACACCCATTACTGAGATATTGATGTTTCAAGTATCAGGGGACCATAAAACATCAAGATCTGGCGAAAACCGGAGATAGAAGTTTTTAACGAATCTAATGCTTGCACTCCTCTCCCACAGACAACAGTTAATTTGTGAGGGAGGGCGCAAATAAAAACTGAACTGTTAACAGGAAATTTAGTTACGTCTCAAAGTCTTGCAGTAAAGCATCTAAGAAAAATCACCAAATATTAGCATTAGTGTTCTTGGACAGCTTCCTTATTCTCAAAGATATTAGACGTGTTAACTGACCAAGACATAGACTTTAAATACTTTACTTGAGAATGAACAGTATACTTAATTCAAGCTAAGACATAAATTACTCTGTATTTATTTTAGTTCTAATTGTTGTTACAAATAACCCATAATTAACACATCTTTCCTTTGACTAGGAAGGACCTCAGAAATCCTTTCATGCTCATGAAAATCCCACATCCAATCAGACTGCACAGTACAACAGAGTATATTAAGTATTATATACAAACCAGAATGCTGGTGGCAAAACTTACATTTAATAATGAGCATATTCAATACTGTGCAACATTAAGGAAAATAGATCTATCACAATAAAATCAGCAACATTCAGCCCAATATAAAATGTTTTTTTCTAGAAATAATGTAATAATATGCATCCTGTGAAAATAAAGTCACAATTGACTACAGAACTCACTTTACTTGCCAACCTCCTTTTGTGATACTTATTCTGTGTTTGGCAGTAATTACTGTTTGTCTATATTGGATTTCATTCTATTCATAAGCCTCCTTAGTATTTCATCGAATCTTTACAGAACTGATTAGACAAAAAGTGCTGAAACAATGAGTAAGCAATTAAAGTGAATGCTGCAGGCAGTTACACATTGCATAAGTGTTTTTTCATTATTACATATATTATAAAAAGATAATGTACACCGTTGACTTACTTTTATAACTTTCTATGCATAATTTCAACCTGATGTGTATCAAGTAGGTTTGAGAATGTTATATTATAACTAGAAATACTGTTACACTTTAAAGAGTCATTTTATAATGAACCACACAGCTTGTGCTTACATGGTTTCTATTGTAGTATTGTCTTTTACATGGCAATGTGTAATCACTATTCACATTGTTGTATTGTTCTTTTACACAACAATGTGTAATACCTATTCATCTTCAATCATCTCTTTTGTGTTTTTGCTGCCCACGCTTCTATGCCTCCTTTTAAGTTTTCATTAAACAAGTCACCAGGCCTGAGTAAAAATTCTTTTTAGATACCAAAAAAAAAAAAAACTCAACTGACAGGGACAGAATTTGAGGTCTTGTTGCTTAAAGACAGCCACAAATTCTACATCTTCAAAATGTGTTGCATAAGTGAAAATATTCACTGATAAAAGTTCAATAAAGTATGGGCTGGAAATATGCTGTTGCAAAGCTCATACTTGGCAAGTTAGTGAAAAGCAAAAACATAGAAATTGATGAAGAATTCAGTAAGATCTTCAAGATGTTCAAGAATCAAACTGCACATGAAAGCAATAGGTATCTAGCACCATTTGATGATCTGCCATTTACTCTTTATAAGACTGCTTTGTTTAAAATCTTTTTTCTCTAAGTCTGAAACACAGCACCATTAAGGTGGATTTGCACAATGCAGAATAGCCAATTCAAGTTGGCACTGGGTTAGCTAGCTCACGGCACCAGAGTCCTGGTTTTAAATCCCACCTTAGACACTCTGCAGTTTACTAGAGTTTCCTTCCACATCCTAAAGACGTGCAGGTTAGGATGATTTATGACAGTAATTTGGCCTAACGTGAGTGAGTGTTCATATTATGGAGTGTAGTTTCTAGCCTTATGCCCAGTGCACCTCTGTTCCACCATTTCCATGCAATAAGCAGGGCTGTAAAATGAATGACTGCATTGAATAGATTTAACTCCTGCCACATCTTCACATGGGCAGTTCAAATCATTCTGCTTCAATTTTTTTTTAATTCAAGGTACTAAAACATTCATCAGAAGTAGAACTAGAGAGAACAACCATATATATCATCTTGTTAAATCTCTACATTGGCCTTAAGTGAAAGCTACAGTGGATTTCAAAATCATCTTTTAAAGTCAAGAATGGTTTCAAACGTTTTTATCTGGCAGAACCCATTGATATCACAAAAACCTAAGTATTCACTGAAATCACAAGATTACTGCATAGGGTACGGTCTCCAAACTCTACAATGATCTAACCAGCTAATATTAGTGAAGTCTTTATCATTGCAGTTTGGCGATCCATCAGTATAGGTTAATTTAGACTTAAAAAGGGCTGCTAATGCAGGTATTTATATTGTATTAACCTTTTTTTAAACTTTTTTCATCTTTGCTGGATGTTAATAGTAATTTCCTATTTTGCTTTTCTTCTCAGTCCTATTGGAGCATTTGCCAACAATGCTGCTTTGAGTGAAACAGAATATCAAAATTGATGAAGAAAAAAATAGCAGTATACATGAAAACCTCTAGCACAAGGTTATCATATGACACAATCACAATCACAGAAAAACAAAGCATTTTGATATACTGGGGAAACCCCAGGCTTCATTAAGTAGCCACAATGGGATGCTGTCTTCTCCCAGGAACTGATAATGTATCAAAGTGCAGTTTGTCTTCTCTTTTCTATTACTAGCAACCTGGCTTTACCATAGCTTTCTTGCTTTACATTACTTAGTATATTTTTTTATTTTTTTTTTTAAGTTTTATTAATTTTATTGCAATCATTCCATACAAATCAATCAATTTTTACAAAAAGTAGAATTGAGTTAAGAACAAGTCAACCCCCTGAGAGAGAGAGCAAGGCAAACGGCGTAAAATTTAAAGCTTGTAAACATAACTAATTTAATAAGTTTGATAAGCCAATAGAGATGAATGCAGAAGACAAAGAAATACAGAAATAATTACTTCCTCTGTGCTTTAAGAGCTTATTTTAAAATATTACTGATTAGATCCTGCCATGTTTTGAAAAAAGTCTGTACAGATCCTCTAACTGAGTATTTGACTTTTTCCAATTTCAAATAGTATAAAACATTGGTTTCCCACTGACTTAAAAGAGGAGAGTTTGGGTTCTTCCAGTTTAGCAGAATAAGTCTGCGTGCCAAAATTGTAGTGAATGCAATTACAGTTTGTTTGTCTTTTTCCACTTTAAACCCATCTGGAAGAACACCAAACACAGCTGTTAGTGGATTAGGAGGGACTGTGAGACCAAGGCTGTCTGAAAGGTAATTAAAAATTTTGGTCCAGAATGATGTTAATTTGGTGCAGGCCCAGAACATGTGACCCAGTGAGGCTGGGACTTGATTGCAGCGTTCGCAGGTTGGATCATGCCCTGGAAACATTTTGGAGAGTTTTAGACGAGACAGATGTGCTCGATATATAATTTTAAGTTGTATAATTGTATGCTTTGCGCATATGGAGCTCGACTGAATTCTCTGCATTGCTACTTTCCACTCCTTTTCTGAAATATTAATTGAGAGATCTTTTTCCCAGTGTCCTCTTGGATCTTTGAAAGGGAGGGACTGTAAAATGATTTTATATATTGCAGAGATGGTGTCTGAGTCCTTGAGATTGAGCAATATTTTTTCCAGCATGGATGAGGGTGCAAGATGAGGAAAATCGGGAAGGTTCTGTTTAACAAAGTTCCCAATTTGAAGATAGTGAAAGAAATGTGTAGCTGGAATGTTAAATTTGGAATGTAATTGTTCATAGGATGCAAAGACGTTTTCTATATAAAGATCTCTAAGCAAGTTAATCCCAAATTTTTTCCAGATATTAAAAACTGCATATGTTCGCGAAGGTTGAAAGAGGTGGTTCTCTTGCAGAGGTGCCACAGATAAAAGCTTCTCCGTCTTAAAATGCTTTCTACATTGGTTCCATATTCTAAGTGAGTGAAGCACAATTGGGTTATTAGTATATTGCCGATAACTTGCGTTTATTGGGGCACAGAGCAGGGAATATAAAGAAGTACTGCAGGATTTTAATTCTAATGCGGACCAAGCCTGTGTATGTGTGTCCAGGTTTTTATCACTTATATATTTGCTGCCCAGTAATAAAACTGAAAGTTAGGTAGAGCCATGCCGCCTTCTGCATTTTGTCTTTGTAGGTTCGCTCTTTGGATACGTGGATGTTTTGAGTTCCAAATAAATGAGGTTATTGTTGAATATAATTGCTTAAAAAATGATTTATTGATGTTGTGACAGATTAGGGTTCGCTCGCACCCTTGTACCCTCAGACTACACGTCAGACACCAGGTAAAAGTCCAATAATGATATTTATTATAATAATAAAGTGCACAAAGCACACTCCTCTCCACAATTCTCAATAAACAATACAATAATCAATAAACCAATCCTCCACTCCCAGACGCTTAGCCACCCTGCCTCCCAAATCAGCTCGTCCGTCTGGGATTTCCCATAGTCCTTTATACTCCTTGACCCGGAAGTGTTTGTCCCTCAGTCCACGTGACTTTCTATCACTTCCGGGTCAGGTAAAACTTCTCTTTTCTTCAACCTGGAAGTACGTCATTCCTCCCGTTCACGTGACCAGGACGCACTTCCAGGTTATAGGGCACATAGGAGTCTACGAGCCTCGCTATAGCGACTCCTTGTGGTCCCCAAGGTATCCAGCAGGGCTGTGTATAAAAACTACAAAGTCCATGAGGCCCTGCTGGAACTCAGGGCACGTCCATGCTGTCGGGAGAGCTCCTCCTGGCGGCCTGGTGGTGAGGGCCGGTAACTCTTGCCGGACATCCATCACAATGTATATTGGGGTGTTTTGAAATAAAAAAGGAGCTTAGGAAGAATATTCATCTTAACAGTGTTAATTCTTCCAGCTACAGTGAGATGAAGGGTTGACCATCTATGCAAGTCTTGCTTAATTTTTTCCATGCAGACAGTGAAATTTTGTTGATAAAGAGCTTTATGTTTACTTGTGATGTTTACCCCTAGGTATTTAAACTGTTCTGCAATGATAAAAGGTAGGGTAACTAATCTAATATTATATGCTTGAGAATTCATTGGAAAGAGTACACTTTTATTCAGATTAATTCTGAGACCAGAGATCTTTTGAAATTCTGTGAGTGCTGTTAAGACTGCAGGCACAGAATTTTCTGGGTCTGATATATACAGTACCATACCATCTGCATATAGTGAAATTTTCTGTTCCAGTCCTTCTCTAATAATCCCCTTTATCTGATCAGTATTTCGACAGTGTATTGCCAGTGGTTCAATGGCGATTGCAAACAGTAGCGGTGACAAGGGGCATCCTTGTCTAGTGCCACATTCTAGTTTAAAGTAGTCTGAAGAAATGTTGTTGATACAAACTGAAGCTTCTGGATTGGTATACAGTAATTTGATCCATGCACAAATGTTTGGGCCAAACCCAAATTTCTCCAATGTAGTAAAAAGGTATTTCCATTCAATCATGCCAAATGCTTTTTCCGCATCCAATGATAAAAATATTTCGGGGGTGTTTGATTTAGTTGGTGAGTATATTACATTAAACAGGCGTCGAAGATTTGAGAATAAGTGTCGGCCCCTGATAAATCCAGTTTGATCTTGTGATATAACCGAGAGGAGCACTTTCTCCATCCTTCTAGCTATGATTTTGGAGAGTATTTTAACGTCATTATTCAGAAGTGAAATTGGTCTGTATGATGCACATTGTAATAAGTCCTTATTTTGTTTTGGAAAAACGGTGATTAGTGCTTGGCGAAAAGTTTGAGGGAGAGTTTGGTTGTCTCTGGCTTCTGTAAATGTTGCTAATAGGAGGGGAGCTAGCTGAGCGGAGAATTTCTTATAAAATTCTGCAGGGTAGCCATCAGGGCCTGCTGCTTTCCCACCTTGAAGTGACTTTATAGCATCTAGTAATTCTGATAACGCCAGAGGTTTATCGAGTTCCTCCGCATTAAAAGTGTCTATTTGTGGTATCTGTAATATATCCAAAAATGCATTAGATTGTGTATTGTCTTCTTTAAGCTCAGTAGTATATAGGGATTTATAGTAGTCTCTGAAAGTGTGCATTATATTTTTGTTGTCGATGATTTTGTATCCGTTCATGTTGGTGATTACTGAGACTGCGTTGCACACTTCTTGCTTGTGAATTTGTTGAGCTAAAAGCTTATTAGCTTTCTCTCCATGTTCATAGTAATGATGTCTGGATTTATAAATTAGTTGTTCAGTTTCTTTAGATGTCAAGAGGTTTAGTTCTGAATGTAGAGCCTGCCTTTTCCTATGTAGAGTCTCGCTTGGTAGTCTGGCGTGTTCTTCATCTATTCTAGTAATTTCGCTTTTTATCTCTGCTACTTTCTTGGCTTCGGATTTATTTCTCTTAAGAAGGCCTTAAGAGTTTCCCAGAGTATTCCTGCAGAGATCTCAGGGGATGTATTTGTCTCTAGAAAGAATTTGATTTGTTTGGATATCACTTCACACAGTCCCGGTCCTCTGACATACCCAGAGACAGAGCACGTCCAAAGCAAAACAAGCCCCCACGCAGCAGCGTTTTAGAGTTAAGAAATAGAGATATCTATTACCAATATAGTCTAAATACTATATGCATAAAATGTAATCATTAACAAACTGTGCACTTAGAATATATACTGTATAATCTTGAGCAACCTTAGTGTATTAAGATAATACACACGGATAATAAACCCGGGGAATGGTGTTAGAAAGTGGTCCAGAATAAGCATAATAAGTCTTAATGTAATAATAGCAATAACAATAAACCAACGGTATGATGTTGAACAGTCTCGTTTAGGTTAGAAAGAAAATAATTAGATAAAAAAAAAGAAAAAAGAAAAAAAGTAATTAAGCACAAACGTCTATAACTGTAATTAAAACATAAACAGATAGCGCCCGAGTAATAATGAGTGATAATGAGAATATATAATGATAAAAACCCCTATTTTAAACAAATAGATCAGACAGTAGATTATTAATCCTTGCCATATCATTAATGGCCATGACTCACTATTATGTATCAGAATAGTCCTGGGATCAGCTTTCTTAATTCCTTTTCTGCTTCTTCCTTGCTAGCGAAGACATAGAATTGACCCTGTAATTCCACTTTCAGTTTGGCAGGATACAAGAGGCTGTATTTGATATTGGCTTGCCGTAACCGCTGCTTAATGTTGTAGAAGGCTGCACGTTTAGTAGATGTTGCTGGAGAGAAATAAGGGAAGATACGAATGTGGTTTGTTTTCATATATAATCTCTTGCTTGTGTCTGAGGAGTGCCATCACCTTTTGCTTAAATGATAATCTTTCAAAGCGAATAATAAAAGATCTAGGTCTAACGGTATTTGATCCGTGTACGCGATAAGCCTCTGCTATCTCAGAATCTGCTTTAAAGTCCTCTCCAATTATTTTAAAAAAAAGTTCAGCTGCGAATTTCACAGGGTTTGGACTTTCTCAATTCTCAGGCAGACCTTCAATTCTGACATTATTCCTTCTGCTTCCATCTTCCAAAGCAGCCAGTCTGTCTCTGAGATTTTTGCATTCGGAGCTGACAGTTGCTGCTTTTTTTTCAGCATTGGCAGCTATATTTTCGCCTGTTTCAATCCGAGTCATGAATGTCTCCTTGACATCCTCCAGTTGATCAGCAAGCATGCTTAGTTTAACCAAGGTTTCCTGAATGTGCTCTTCAATTTTACCCAGCATATCTTTAAAGACTTCATTATCCTGCTGCCACATCTGTCGCAGCTCCTGTTGCAGCTTCTCATTTGCCTTTTCCCTTGCCTTCTCATTTGCCTTCTCGCTTTTCTTTATGTCCTGTTGCAGCTCCTGTCGCAGCTTCTCACTTGCCTTTTTCCCTTGCCTTCTCATTTGCCTTCTCGCTTTTTTTTATCTCTTGCATGAGCTTAGCGAACATCACCTTCAGTTCAGACAGATCAATTCTGCTTTCTTGGACCGTTGGTGAAGCGGCAGGCTCTATTATAGCCGGTGTCCCTGATGTTCCCGGCTCGCGTGGAGTAATTGAAACTGCGGACTGCAAGGCCTTTTCAAGTTTCAGGTGATCTTCTCCAATCAGCGAGCTATCGAGACCTGCTTCACTCACGCTCGTACATTCGCTCGTACATTCGCTCCCCATTTCGCTCTCAGCCGGAGACGATGTGGCAGACCGTGGTCCCAAGGAGTCTGGGCTTTCGCCCATCTGATCCAGGTCAGTCTCTGAAAGGCTGTATCTTGAACTAGGGCTTGCCGATCTCAGCTTGGGTGCAGCTTTAGTTTTCGGTTCTTTCGGACCCCCTTTCTTGCTGGCCATGTTTACATATGCTTACATATACTGTAGCAGTGCACCTCAGGTTGGATAAATACAGGATATCTCAGGATAATAAGTAGATAATATGAAAAATAACAAAGCTGCTAGCGGAGCTCCACTTCAGACGTCCATCTCTCGCAACGGACGAGACCAAAATCATTACTTAGTTGAAATCCAGTTCAGACAATATACAAAGAATGAATGAAAAACCTGAACTTTGCTAATATATGAAAAGAAACATGAAGAAATGTGAAAAAATCTATCCAACATGATCAAACTTATTTGATCTAGTATAGATTCACAAGGACCAGAGACCAGGCTGGCAGCACTGGATACAAAGTTATAGCCAACCCGAGTGACACCCTCAGCTTGGGTGTTATTAGTATTGTATATCTGACTGACAGCTTTTTCCAAGGAAATTACAACTTGCAGGTTTTAACTGTTCATAAGGTTATTTCTTACATTTTGATCACAGGCAGATTCAATAACTTTCTCTGGGTCAAACAAAACACAAAGGTAAGAAATAAACATAAGAGTTTAAACTCCAGTGCATTACCAACTACACCATACTGCTTCAGAAATGCAATGTACCCACAAGTTCAAGTTCAAGTTGGGTAGCATGCACTGGTACAGTGCGTTGACGCACCCACTACACGATGAAACAACTCAGGATCCCAGTTCGCAACCCCCCAGGCAGACACACGTTCCAGTTCCACCCTATAGAAATGACCCTCTATCTGCCGCAGCCAGGTGTTACATGGGTGACCTCTTGGCTTGGTCCAGTCACTCAGGTCCCCAACAATGAGGATCTTACCCTCATTACCCTCTTACCCTCTGGGAAACGCGCCACATAGCCGTAGTGCCATAACTGACACTCCCTCACAATGCAGGTAATGTGCCTCACTCGGGACTCCATGAGCAACCGCTCATTCGACACAAAGTCAAACCAATGGTACCCAAGGATTTTCCGGAGAGACACAGTACCAAAGCAGTCCGGTCTTCGTCTCAGGTCACTGGATAGCATCCATGTCTCACAACCATATAGCAAGACAGGAAGCACCAGGACTCTGAAGACTTGGACCTTTCTCCTTTTGCATAGATATCAGGAGCGTCACACACCCCTTTCCAGTGACCTCATGCTCTCCCAATCCATCTACTGACTTCATAGGAAGAGTCACCAGAGACATGAATGTCACTGCCAAGGTAAATAAACCTCTCAACAAGGTCACACTCACTCTGCAAACAGACATACTGCTGAAGGCTGTGCCCAAGAGGTCATTAATGTACCCACACAGAACTCAAACTCCATGCAGGGTCCAGGGACTCTGGGATTGTAAGGTTGTTGAAGTAACCAGTGTCCAACCCATATGTACTATATGAAATAGGCAGGTACTCTGAACTTAGTTTTATATTTTATTATTTTTGTTTAGCATCTGTAAATCTGTATCACTATGTGAGCCAGTCTCCTAATAAGAGTAGTAAACAATTGTACCCGGACAAACAATGAAAGTGGTAACTTTTATAGTGTTAAACAGACTGATGTCCTTATTTTTTTGTTAGGGCTACATCATAACCAAAACGTAAACAAGTCTGTGTGAGACAATGACCTCACATGTTCTTGCTAGGCCACAGTGCTTGGTAATAAATGAATCAACTATATGTGCTAACTGAGCAGAGATTAATAGATCAAATTCAGTTGAATACATAAATACTGATAAGTTGATCAGAGATAAGCCAAGCTATGATTATTTATACCTTATATTCAGACATGATGACACTTGATTAATTTAAAACAAGAAAACAAAAGATACCATACATTAGTTCAGGGAAATATGCCACACACATCTTCAGAATATCAAGAGCATTTATCAACAGCCGCCAAAATAAAAAAATTGCTTTCATCTTTGCTTAGAGGCAAAGCAAGGGGTTGGTACTCAGGCAGGATATGTGGGTGAAAATATTTCCTTTTTAAAGAAAAGAATTTCTCCTGTACAGAGATATTATGCAAATGACTAAAGCTGAAATAATCAAGAAGAATACAGGAAGGCTCTCACCATTTTAATTTACTAAGGAACTTTTTACTCTCAAAAGCAGCTGCAAAGTGAAAAGGGTTCAAACAAAGATCACATTGGCTTGAGTTTCAGTATATGAAAATCTTAAAATGAATACAAGTGAACACAATAATGTTCAATAAATTATGTTAATAAATGATATTATTTTAATGTTTTTATTAAACTATGTATTAATTATTAGAATTAAAAACATTCACTAATTTATTCATATGAAGCCACTTTTTCCAATAAAGGCTAGCAAAAGCCTGATACTTATCGTAGCAGCACTGGTGCAAGAATGAGACACTCTGCAAGTGAAAACTATTTGGTTATGGAAATTAGGGTTAATTGAAATATTTATGTATATCCTTTAATTTTCAAAGTTATTTGATCCAATGCAGGATTGTAGGAATCAAGAGCCTATACTAGTGGCATTTAAAACTTAGATCCAATCAGTCCATCGCTGGGTATCCTTAGTGCCACCAAACATACATCTTAGGAATATGGAAAGAAAAGTGATAGAAAGAACTAATGACAGAGTCATGCAGCTTCAGCACAGGGACACTGCCCAAGCTGGGATTTGAAATCTGACTTATTAAATCATGGTACAATAGCACTAAAAGCTATAGCACTGTGTCACATAATTATATTTATAGGAATAAATGTTAAGGATCAAAATGTTAGTCTTTATTTCAAACTTTTATTACAACATCAAATGCAACATTAAACACTACTGCATAGGTCATATACTTAAGAACATTTAAATAGATCCTTCTCTAATTATACTGTACATATCATTGATGTTGCATCTGGGTAGGCATCCTGGCTGGGATGGGACACAAGGGCCACAAGAAGTAGGACGAGGATCATCCTAACTCAGCCAGGAGACAGGAAGGGGATGCCAGTGCAGCAGCAGGTACATTGGTATCCCGGCAGGGTTGGGCCATGGAACAATACCTGGCCAGGAGGCTAGTGTAGAGGAAGGAATAGGGAAGACAACATGGCAGGGTTACAAGCTCCCCTGACATGGTAGGTGCCAGATTTCCTTAGTGGACACCCGCAAGGCATGCTGGGAACTGTGGTCCCATAGGGCAGTCTTGTTGGGTTCTGTGGCTGCCAGCAAGGGATACTACAGAGTTCCATCAGTCTTAGTTTGTGGGACGTCAGCTCGACCTGGAAATACTTCCATTGGGCTATGCCCTAGCACTGAAAGTATTCCTAGGTCTAAGATAAATGAAGTTGGAGTCAGGTGGAAAAAGGACAAAGCTTATATGGAGGAGTTGAAGGAGAGAGAAAAGAGAAGTAATGCTTTTGTGACTTTGTATTCTTTTTTGAACCCAGGATTTGTGTTTTGGTGGTTGTGTCTGGGGTTGTGGGTGCTGCAACATCCTCTACTGGGCACAGTGTGTACTGTAAATACATATTTTATGCCTAAATTATGGTAAGACAGTATAATAGCCCTCCCTAACCAATACACAAAAAAACTCACTGCCCTTTCTAAAAAATGTCATTTTTATTTGGAAACAAAGCATAACAATGTCCAACTCAATCAAACAAGTGAAAATAACACATAAAGTACAACAGTATTCTTCATAAGCAATACATTAAACTCAGCATTCATTTCACTGCTCTTAATTCATGAAGACCAGACACAATGTAATTTATTTAAACTTAATCAGTCAAATCTCACTCCAGAGATGACAGGAAAATCCCACTGCTCAGCCTTTGTTCATGTAATTTTGACACTTCAAAATTTCGGTCCTACCTTGGATATCTTTAATTTAATTTGCATGGAACTAATATAAATGGTGAGCACATCATAATAAATGTATTAATAAAACACATTACTGTTTCAAAGATGAGTGTCATAATTCGAATGGTTACTACAGTATGTGTTCCTGTAATACTGCAATTCAAGGCAATTTTTTTTTTTTAAGATTAATCTCATGAGAATTAAACATTGGCATTTTAAGCATCAGATACCAAGATGGTGTACAATTGATTAATAAAACAAAGGCCTTGTTTGATGCTCGTATCAATTGCGTAGGGCACAAAAAGTAAAGGAAGTTGCTTTAACTGAGCACCAGTATTACCTAATTTCTTCAATGCTTCATTTATTAAAATCACAAATATTTTATTTTGAAAAACTTTTTAATAGCTACACATTTTAATAACTCCTTATAAATCAAATCATTAAGTTTATTGTGTGCATGTATTTATGGTGTTTGTTTGTATAATTATGTGTTGTGAACCACAGACAGAGAGAGACACAAAGTTGCCACACAGCACATGTTTTATTCATTTAAGGCAGCACTCTTTCTCTGCTCCCCAGAGCACAGTACATAAAGCACCCAATAGCACAGTCCAGCTCAACAGCCTCTTCTGTTTCTTCTTCTCCACATCCACTCCTCTCCTCTCCTCTGCTGGCAAGTTTTGTCAACTTCCTCTCCACTCTGGCTCCCTGAATGGAGTGAGGCGGCTCCTTTTAAGCAGGCCCTGGGAGTGTTCCAGGTGGCTCATTAATCAGAATTGGAATCACTTTATGTTGTGGTGAAAGCTCAAAGTAGGGCTCTGCAGCTCCCCCTGGCGGCCCCCACGGAACCCAACATGGCTGTGCCAAACTGCACCTCCCGGCGTGTCCTGCGGGACTGTCCCAGGGGAGGTAGTGCCTTGCAGAAGTTCACCCCCCGGTCCTTCAATCCAGCTTCAGTCCTAGCCAGGTAATGGCCGTGGCCGCCCATCACAGTGTACATATCAATGTCTTGCTATGTCATTGTGTTTAGCAACATCAAAACAAGTCCTAAGGTTACATCTGTTGGATGTACAAAGGCAAGTTTTAATGACACAGTGTCACGTCAGAGGGTCACCCTCCGGATTCCTCCCAGGTATGTACTGCAGTTCTGCACCAGACCGAGAAGGGGCGAAGCCGGTAACTGTCTTGTCCTCCTTTTCCTCCACAGTACAGAGAAAAGGCATTGACACCAACAAAAGAACAAACGCCCATGATGAAACATCACTTAAGCATGGGAAAGACACTATATAAATAAAATGTATTATTATTATTATTATTATACTTCATGACTGAGACACCTGAGAAAAGGTGCTCCTCTATAACCTAGAAGGAAAGTTCAGTATTAGTTAGCCCATGTTATTTGGTAGCTATTGTATTGATGCCACCAAGCATTTGTTTTCGGTGTACACCTTAAAATGTATTTTTGTCAAGACTGTCATTCCCCCACAACAGAATTTGACAACCACAACAGTCACACTCTGTTACCATTAATTCTATCATCTATGTAGTGTGAAGTAAGTATAAACAATAATTAGTATGTCACTGTAATTTGTTCTTTAATGGTTATGCAAAAATATGAGAACTTTTGCTATATTTGCATTTTTAGTGAATGGCTTTATTTTGACTAGGCCCCTGTTCACCATGTAAGCAACAACATAAATCTCCACCCCTAAACAACATTAAGTAAAATCAATGAATATGACATGGCTCATATTTTTTTTTAAATAATAATATTATAAGACTAGAATGATAAAAATACCCATTTTATAGTCTGTATGAAATAAAAAAAAACATTGTAACAAATAGTTCAGTAAATAAGTTCCCTTCTTTATTGTTCAAATTTGAAGCCTCGCTGTTCTTCACATTGAAGTAAATAACCATAAAAAATTAATATGGATACTTTAAGAAATAATAGTTTGTTTTGAGAATCAAATGAGTGAGTAAATGCAGCTGTGCCCTTGATTATCAGGAACAACAAGAGCCAAGGTCTTTCTCAGATCCCAGTATAATTTATTTGTAGCAACTGAATTTTACCTGATTAACACATTGCTGCCATGGACACTCTACACTGGTGAGTCACTGCGGGACTTGAGCTACAATATCTACAATATGATTTCAGATTAGCCCTTGTTTAGGTGCTACTATAAAGGTTTTACACAATACATAAAGATTATTAAAATATTGACAGATTCAATTCATCTATTTTCTAACTTGATCATCCATTTCTGAATTGTGTGCAGCTGCTGCTTATCCTAGTGACATTAGATGCAAGGCAAGAACTGACCACAAATATTCTAATGCCGACAAATTAAGTACAAAAACATTACAGGTCTATTCTATTTCAAATTTTCAGTGATTTATCCTGATTATTATTTCTTTTCACTCATTTCTGTCAACTGGTATCAATAATAGGGAGTAGTGTATACCTTGCTCCTGGCATTTAGAGGAGTTTTACTTTGATTTTCTATTAATGTGCTCTGTACCTTAAATCACTCACTGTTGTAGTTGTTGTATGGTGTCTTTATTTACATTGCCAGGAATGGATAAAAAATTGTCAAAAAAGATTAATGTGAATGGTTCTAGTTATAATTAGCACTACTTTAGTCTGAAATGCTAAATCCTTTGAGCTTCAATTTAAAGGTCATTATATTTAAGCAGTTTCCTGGCATTTTTGGCAGTGATTTCATATTCTAGTATTGCAATGTCTATTTTGTAACACAAATTTTCTTTATGCCTTTTGCCACTATTTTATCCATCCATCCATCCATTATCCAACCCGCTGAATCTGAACACAGGGTCACGGGGGTCTGCTGGAGCCAATCCCAGCCAAAACAGGGCACAAGGCAGGAACAAATCCCATGCAGGGTGCCAACCCACCGCAGGACACGCACAAACACACCCACACACCAAGCACACACTAGGGCCAATTTAGAATTGCCAATCCACCTAACCTGCATGTCTTTGGACTGTGGGAGAAAACCGGAGCGCCCAGAGGAAACCCACGCAGACACGGGGAGAACATTCAAACTCCACGCAGGGAGGACCCAGGAAGCGAACCCAGGGCCACTATTTTATGCTTTTCTAAATGTGAATGCCATCTTATCTTAACATATGCTCAGTACTGCTAGATTAGTGTAAATAATATTCATTGTTTGACTTTGATACAATGTAATTTACAGATATTCTAGTGCAATCATATTTGTTATGCTCTTCCATGTAACATCTTGTTGAAGTACTGGGAAGCCAGATATCAAGTGTTGTAAATTATCTCATAATTATGCATTATGAACCTGTTACAACATAGAAAATCTTTGCATTAACCTATGTAGTTGCTAGTCTTAGATTATAACATAACATAAAATGATTATCATTTTTATTATATTTTTGGCAAATGGCCTCACCCAAGGCTACTTAAAATGATCAGCATACATCATTTTTTTAAAATCAGAGAAAAGTTAAGTTTAAAGATTGTTGTCATGCGTGCATAGTACAACGAAATTTATACTTGTATAGTGTTTGCCTTAATAATGCAGCCAGTTATGTACAGTCATGGCCAAAAGTTTTGAGAATGGCACAAATATAAATTTTCACAAAGTTTGCTGCTTCAGTGTTTTTTCAGATCTTTTTGTCAGCTGTTTCTATGATATACTGAATTATAATTACAAACATTTCATAATCTTTCAAAAGTTTTTATTGACAACTACATTAAGTTTATGCAAAGAGTCAATATTTGCAATGTTGGCCAATCTTTTTCAATACCTCTGCAATTTGCTCTGGCATGCTGTCAATCAACTTCTGGGCTAAACCCTGACTGACGGCAAACCATTCCTGCATAATCAATGCTTGGTAGTAAAACTTCCTCCGAGAGCAACTTCTCCCAACCATTCAAAAAAAACCCCAAATTCTGACAAACTCCAAGCACTGAGTATTCTGTATTTTCTGTATTTCATTCTGTACTTTGATCATTTTTATTAACCAAGCCTAAAAATTTAAGCTATAAATGACCCTCACATATGCACATGAACCCAGCTGTTATTCTGAAAAGAAACTTGTTACTGCCTATTACTCTGGTGTTGGCTGAATCTGGATCTAAAAGAATCCCATGAAGAGAAGCATACGTTTTTAATAGAACAGCATAGCAAGACTTCCAGTTTTTATATTTATGTGAAAATTCTAATGGCCTTAACAATAGGAGCCTTTACAATACATTATTAATGTGAAAGTCTAAACACTGAACAGTGGATTCAGACATTATTCAGAACCCCCTTTTTTGCACACTTGATTGTGCTGTAGATTCCATTTTAAATGAATAAATTTGCAATTTGTGACCCTCAATCTACATTCAGTAACCAATAATGCCAAAGTGAGAAAATGATTTCAAAATTGTTTGCAAATTTATTAAAAATCAAAAACTGAAATCTCTCATTTATCTAAATATTCAGACCCTTAATTCAGTACTTTGTAAAAACCCCTTTAGCTGCAGTTACAGATTTGAGTCATTCTATACAAGCTTTGTACACCCGAATTTGAGCAGTTTATCCCATTCTTCCTGGTAGAACCTCTCAAGCTCTGTTAGATTAGATGGGAACTATCTGTAAATTTCCAGCTTCAGTTCTTTCCAAGATACCTTATGGGACTTATGTCTGGGACTTTAAAACACTGCTGAAAACACATTACTTTAACATGGCTTTCTCATAGCTTCAACTTAGTTTAACCCTGATGCTCTGTATATTCAATTAATTATCATTATTATTCATGGTGGCTCCAAAATCCATACTATCCCCTACTTTCTCTTCTGTTCTTTTTCCAGTTTTCTGTGGTGGCGATTTGCGCCGCCACCACCTAATTAATGCACCGTGATGTCCCTACATTGATGGATTAAAGGCCAGAAGTCCACGTGACCATCATCATCAAATTCTTCCATGAGAACCCTGAATACAATCAGGACTGATTGAGGTCATTTATGTTAGGTAGAATGCCTAGAGGGGGCTGGGCGGTCTCGTGGCCTGGAACCCCTGCAGATTCTATTTTTTTCTCCAGTTGTCTGGAGTTTTTTTTGTTTTTTCTGTCCTCTCTGGCCATCGGACCTTACTTTTATTCTATATTAATTAGTGTTCCCTAATTTTAACTATTATTTATTTTGTCTTTTTTCTCTTTCTTCATCATGTAAAGCACTTTGAGCTACATTGTTTGTATGAAAATGTGCTATATAAATAAATGCTGTTGTTGTACAGTAATCCCTCCTTGATCGCAGGGGTTGCGTTTCTAGAACCCCAGCGAAAGGTGAAAATCCGCAAAGTAAAAACCATATGTTCATATGGTTATTTTTATATATTTTAAACCTATATAAACTCTCCCAAACTATTATAAACATTTCCCGCACAGTTATACTACATAAACCCTTTGTATTCTCTTAGATATTAGGTAACATTCGTTGAAATTATGTATGTAAACACACTGTTTATATACAGTAAAATCTAAATATTATTTTAAAGATATCGAGCATCTCCGATATCACGTATGTTATAGCCATTACGGCAGACAGGCCACCAGCAATAAATACGTACAATGCAAGAAAAATTGTATACAGTAAAATGTGTGTACAGAGACACTAAACGTATGTACATGTAATAAGTACTGTACGTAGAAAATTAATTATGGTTACTCGCCAACAATGACACGACGACTTGTCCGATAACGATGAGTTTAATTTTATTGCGCAACAAAGGAGAGCGTTACAGCTCTTCTAAAGGAGCCTCTTCAGGCGATTGTGTAGCACTGCCGTTATTCTTCTTCCGGCAGTCTTCAATCCAAATCCTTAAAGCAGATTCCATCCGGACTACCGCCTTATTATATCCACTTACAACTCATTTTGCGCCCTGGTTAAAGGACACTTCGGCCGTAGATCTTATATTCTTTTCCTCCTTTTTAAATAAAAAGAATTGTGAACTCATTGATGCCATAATGGTGTCCTGCAGTGGTGTAGCTTTTTCCTTCCTTCAACATATCCAAAACTTTTACCTTTTCGGCAATCATTAGCATCTTCCATTGGCGCTTGGGCACGGCCCCTGAAGCAGTAGCATGAGCAGATCGTTTTGGAGCCATAACGAAGGGCTTGACTATGCACAAAGATAAACACAAAAGAGCACAAAAGTTAACTCTTTACACAGCGAAACACATTGATGCTGAATGAGCAAGACAAGACTTCCTGGTTAACGCAGTGGAATCGAATTCGGCGCTCCGTCACTGAGCCAATCAGCACACAGGAACTTAACTGCGTGCTCTGATTGGGCAGCTTTTCAGCCATCCGCCAATAGCATCCCTTGTATGAAATCAACTGGGCAAACCAACTGAGGAAGCATGTACCAGAAGTAAAAGACCTATTGTCCGCAGAAACCTGTGAAGCAGCCAAAAATCTGCGTTATATATTTAGATATGCTTACATATAATATCTGCGATAGAGTGAAGCCGCGAAAGTCGAAGCGTGATATAGCGAGGGATTACTGTAATGAGCAGAGCCTGGTCTTCGCCAGACATAGTGCTAGGAGTTTTGCCCAAAGAAGATTTGGCCACTCTACCATAAACACTTCACTGATGGAGTACTGCTGAGATGATGGTCCTTTTGGCTGGTTCTGTCATCTGTCACCCAATGTAAACCATTGGGTTCTTGGTCACCTCTGACCAATACCCTTCTTGCTTGGTTACTCAGTTTGGCTGAACTGCCAACTCTAGGACAAGTGGTTTCATACCCTTGCCCTGATCTATGTCTCACCACAATTTGATTGCAGAGGTCTAAAGAGAGTTCCTCTCCTTGAACTGCATGCCTTGGGTTTTGTCTTGTCATTTAGTGTGAATTGTGAGACCTTATATGTATAGGTGTGTGTCTTTCAAAAATATGTGCAGTCAATCCAATATGCCAATTTGTGGACTCACGTCAGGTTCTAGGCACATTTCAAGGATAATTAAAGTAAACAGGATGCACCTGACCACAATTTGGAATGCAAAAGCAAAGGACCTGAATACTTATCTAAATAAGAGATTTCAATATTTGTTTTTTAATAGATTTGTAAACCTTTCTGAAAAAATATTTTTGCTTTGTCATTATGGCTTATTGAACATAGACTGCTAGGCAAAAATTGCACATTTATCCATTTAAATATTAAGTCTACAGCCCAATATAGTATGTAAAAGTGTGAATTAAAAACATGCCGTGGCTATAAAGATACCACAAACATAGTAACATGCTATACTGTCCTGTTTCCCTGAAAACCAATATTTTTTTCAGCAAAAAAGCACTCAGAGATGGATCCAAATTAACTACTAAGCCTGTTGCTTCTCCGGGAAGATGAGCATTTCATCATGCAATTTGTTATCAGTAGAAAACAGTGAGGGGAAAAGACAAAATTAACATTTAGAAAGATCTCTTGTGAGCAGCGTATCTTGTCCCTAAGGTACCTGGAACAAGAGGCTAGCTGAAATACAAATGCAATATTTTTTCCAGAATTTTCCTCAGGGAGGTGTGACATTGATAAGTATGAAATGCACACATGCTGAGATAAAAGCTTATAAACCCTTACTTAATCTTCCTCATGATTCTGGTCACCAAAGGGAATGTTTATGTAGAGAGGAAACAGAATTTGGGATTTGATAGTTTTAAAATTTAAAGTATTTGGAGAATAAATGATCTCAACAAAATTATTACCTTGGAATCGGTGCTGGACTTCATTCCATCCAATTCTGACAGCAGATGCAGCCCCTAGAAAGAGAATCATACAATTTGAACACGATGAGGGATTTTTCAGAAAGTTTTTAGTCATTATCCTGCATTCTTTATTACATTCCAGATTTAGCAATTGCCACAGGCTTATTGAGACTGGTGGCAGAGGCTCAGTAAATGTCACTTTTGCCACGACTGCCTAGCTGTGTTCTGTAAAAAATTAAGTCTGGAATGATTTTTATAGCCTTTTTAACAGCACTGTCTTTCTATCCATTTTAGATCATGGTGCAGCAGCTTCTTACAAAATTACTTTAAGATTTGGCTATTATAAAGAAAAAAAAACTAAAGAGAGTAGGTAGCTTTTTTCAAAGAAAGTAAACAAACTAGGCTAAAAGTGTTATCACAAGTGATGGACCACCTACTAGACAACATGAACACCCATGTCCAGGAAACACAAAGGCATAGCTATGGAGAAAACATTACTGGTCTTAAGCTTATTCAGCACTAACAAAAAGAACCAGACCCACTGGCCAAAGTGCTGCCCACTATGGGTTTCAAGTTTGAAAAGAATGAGAACACGGATGATGCTGCCATATAACAAGCAGCACAAAATATCTATGCATGTTAACTTCGGCAAGGAACCACAACAGTGGCAGCAGAGCAAGGATTGTTGTCAGTTGGCAGCATGTGCCACAAGTACAAGCTGCATTAAGAGTTGTCAGTTTCAGAAAGAAGACATGAGATAACACTGAACACAAGTAAAGAAAATAAATATTTGTGTAATGATATGCTGGAAAACTCCAAAATCACCCAATCGCAAAATGAAAATTCAAAGCCTATCTGCCTACTCTGCCAAATATATGGATGGCTGTTTGTACTGTATTAATGGTTCTTCTTGACATAAAACATTACACATTTATTAACATTGAAATACAATACACATTTATTGACATTCCTTCAAATGTGACTAGGAAGTAAATAATAAAGAAATTAATGCAAAAATAGTTGTAATAATTCTAATATAAGTAGATGAAAAAGAAAGAGAAAGTTGGCCACACAGCAGTCCCACATAAGTGTGAACCAACACACCCAACCTCAAAATATCTGAGCGGGCCTAGAAAATCAGACTAACTTTATACTGTCATGTTTGTCTGTGTATCGCTTATGGAATATGGCCGGTAGCTTCTCCCGGCCAATATCCCAAGATGCCAGATGGAGCCCTCCCTGCAACATGGAGGTGCCCCGAATTCCAGCAGGGCATCATGGACATTGGAGTCTTTCTTCACAGCCCTGCTGGATAATATTTGCCTTATAGCCCGGAAGTACTTCCCAGTCGAGGGGACAGAGGAAATGACGTACTTCCGGGCTGAAGAAAAGGAATTTTACCCGACCCGGAAGTGTTAATATAGTCACATGGACTGAGGGACAGAAACACTTCCGGGTCAAGAACTTTAATAGGACTGTGCCAGATTCAAGCAGGGGGCCGAGTTGGGAGGAAGGGTGACTGAGCTGCTGGGAGGTGTGGAGGATTATTGAGAATTGTGTATTATTGGAATTATTATTGTATTGTTTATTGAAAGAATAGTGGAGGTACTTTGTGCACATTATTGTATTAATAAAATAAACATTTGGACTTTTATCTGGTATCTGGCGTCTGGTCTGAGGGTTCAAGAGGACGACAGCGCCTCCTATCTGTCACACCCTGCACATATAATGAAACACATGACATAAAATCATAGAGCAGAGCCTCTTAATTTCTTTAAAATAAACCCACCATTAGCATTAATATAAAGTATATACTTTATACTTTATATACTATAAGTATTTCAGTATTAAAAGAAAATTTCTGCAAACAAGTCAAGCACAAAAATTAATTTCTTAATTACAAAAAAACTCAGTATAGCAAACTGGGTCATGAACACACACACACACACATATATATAGAACTTCCGTAATTCTTTGTGACATAGATTCAACAACGTGCTGGTCAATTTTGACATGAGACAATCACACAGTGGTGGGAGATTTATCAGCTGCACATCCATGATGCTAATCACCCATTCGATCATGTCCCAAAGGTGCTCTATTGGATTTAGATCTGGTGACTGTGGAGGCCATTTGAGTTCTCACTGTCATGTTCAAGAAACCAGTCTGAGATGATTTCAGCTTTGTGACATGGTAAGGTTAGGGTTATGGGGACATGGTCAGCAATAATAATTAGGTAGGCTGTGGCATTTAAACAATGCTCAGTTGGAACTAAGGCGCCAAGAAAATATCCCCTACAACATTACACCACCACCAGCCTAATCCGTTGATACAAGGCAGGATGGTACCATGCTTTAATGTTGGTGATGCCAAAATCAGACCCTACCATCCGAACATTGCAGCAGAAATTGAGACTCGTCAGACCAGGCAACCTTTTTTTCCAATCTTCTATTGTCCAATTTTAGTGAGCCTGTGTGAATTGTATCCCAGATTCCTGTTCTTTGCTGACAAGAGTAGCACCTAGTGTGGTCTCCTGCTGCTGTAATCATCTGCTTCAAGGTTCAACATGTTGTGTATTCAGACATGCTCTCTGCATAACTTGGTTGTAATGAGTAGTTATTTGAGTTACTGTTGCCTTTCTATCACGTCAAACCAGTCTGACCATTCTCCTCTGACCTCTGGCATCAACAAGGCATTTTCGCCCAGAGACCTGCCGCTCACTAGATATTTTCCCTCTTTTGGACCATTCTCTTGTAAACCCTACAAATGGGTATGCATGGAAATCAGTAGATCAAAAGTTTTTGAAATACTCAGATCAGTCCGTCTGGCACCAACAAACATGTATGGTAAATATATATAAAGTATTCACAGCGCATCACTTTTTCCACATTTTGTTATGTTACAGCCTTATTCCAAAATGGATTAAATTCATTTTTTTCCTCAGAAGTCTACACACAACACCCCATAATTACAACGGGAAAAAAAGTTTACTTGAGATTTTTTCAAATTTATGAAAAATAAAAAAAAACTAAGAAAGCACATGTACATAAGTATTCACAGCCTTTGCCATGAAGGTCAAAATTGAGCTCAGGTGCATCCTGTTACCACTGATCATCCTTGAGATGTTTCTGCAGCTTAATTGGAGTCCACCTGTGGTAAATTCAGTTGATTGGACATGATTTGGAAAGGCACACACCTGTCTATATAAGGTCTCACAGTTGACAGTTCATGTCAGAGCACAAACCAAGCATGAAGTCAAAGGAATTGTCTGTAGACCTCCGAGACAGAATTGTCTCGAGGCACAAATCTGGGGAAGGTTACAGAAAAATTACTGTTGCTTTGTCCCAATGAGCACAGTGGCCTTCTTCATCCATAAGTTTAAGAAGTTCGAAACCACCAGGACTCTTCCTAGAGCTGGCCAGCCATCTAAACTGAGCGATCGGGGGAGAAGGGCCTTAGTCAGGGAGGTGACCGAGAACCCGATGGTCACTCTGTCAGAGCTCCAGAGGTCCTCTTTGGAGAGAGGAGAACCTTCCAGAAGGACAACCATCTCTGCAGCAATCCACCAATCAGGCCTGTATGGTAGAGTGGCCAGACGGAAACCACTTCTTAGTAAAAGGCACATGGCAGCCCACCTGGAGTTTGCCAAAAGGCACCCGAAGGACTCTCAGACCATGAGAAACAAAATTCTCTGGTCTGATGAGACAAAGATTGAACTCTTTGATGCGAATGCCAGGCGTCACGTTTGGAGGAAACCAGGCACCGCTCATCACCAGGCCAATACCATCCCTACAGTGAAGCATGGTGGTGGCAGCATCATGCTGTGGGGATGTTTTTCAGCGGCAGGAACTGGGAGACTAGTCAGGATAAAGGGAAAGATGACTGCAGCAATGTACAGAGACATCCTGGATAAAAACCTGCTCCAGAGCGCACTTGACCTCAGACTGAGGTGACGGTTCATCTTTCAGGAGGACAACAACCCTAAGCACACAGCCAAGATATCAAAGGAGTGGCTTCAGGACAACTCTGTGAATGTCCTTGAGTGGCCCAGCCAGAGCCCAGACTTGAATCTGATTGAACATCTCTGGAGAGAACTTAAAATGGCTGTGCACCGACACTTCCCATCCAACCTGATGGAGCTTGAGAGGTGCTGCAAAGAAGAATGGGAGAAACTGGCCAAGGATAGGTGTGCCAAGCTTGTGGCATCATATTCAAAAAGACTTGAGGCTGTAATTGCTGCCAAAGGTGCATCGACAAAGTATTGAGCAAAGGCTGTGAATACTTATGTACATGTGATTTCTCAGTTTTTTTTATTTTTAATAAATTTGCAAAACCCTCAAGTAAACTTTTTTCATGTTGTCATTATTGGGTGTTGTGTGTAGAATTCTGAGGAAAAAAGTGAATTTAATCCATTTTGGAATAAGACTGTAACATAACAAAATGTGGAAAAAGTGATGCGCTGTGAATACTGTACTTTCCGTTTTTTAAACGCGGCTGCCACTCGTGAACTGGGCCCTTCGTTGCACAGCATTATGATTTTTTATAAGGGAAACAAAATTACAAAAGAAAACCTTTGGATATTGATTCGACCGGCCTACTCGGAATCACTGTCTGAATTGTAATTATGTGGTGGTGTAGGAGCATTTCTGCTTCTGTCCGTTCATAGTCCGTCTCGTTTTCACAATGCTGTCGTTTCCTCTCACGATGTTTTCTCAACCTTTCTCCAATCTTGCAGGTTGCTTTGTGGCAATCCAAAGAGTAAGGCAATATACACGGAGCAATGGTTATAAAAGGGGGACACACAGGTATCCAGGCTCTTTAAAGCATAAATAGGGATCACTTCACTGACATGTGAGCAAGCCACGGTACAACTGTGAGACGTGCAGCACTCGCCGGCTACAACGTAACAATAATAATTTCCGTAACGTGCTGTTACGTCGTCATTCTTTTTATCCACTGTCTTTCTTTCAATCATATGTTAAGTAGGCACGTACCTTTTATCTTTGGCAATCTCATTCTCTAACCAGGCCTCAGGAGCTAACCAGCGTAACACTGTTCACCACCCCTTTCGTTATTCCGGCACATTGTTGACATCCGTGAATAACAATAACGTACTAAACTGTAAGGTAAGGTACAGTAAGCTGTAAGGAATGAGCCTGCCAAATTTCAGCCTTCTACCTACACGGGAAGTTGGAGAATTAGTGATGAGTCAGTCAGTGAGTGAGTGAGTCAGTCAGTCAGTCAGTCAGTGAGGGCTTTGCCTTTATTAGTATAGATAAAAAAATGAAATGCCACATTGGCACAAGTATTCAGATCCTCTGCTTTGACAACTGAAATTTGGCTCAGGCACACCCCATTCTATTACTCTTTTTTTTTAGCTACTGATCTGAGATGTTTCTACAACTTGCTTGGAGTCCAAATGTGGTCAATTCATAATGAGTGCACATGATTAGGAAAGGCATGCACCTGTCTATATAAGGCCCTGCAGTTGACAGTGTGTATCAGAGTGAAAACCAGCCCATGAGGTCAAAGTAATTGCCTGCAGAGCCTGGAGACAAGCTTGTGTTGAGGCACACATTTGAGGAAGGCTTAAAAAGGTTCTTACAGCATTGAACATTCCAAAGAGCCTCCATAATTCTTAAGTGGAATAAGTTTGGAGCAACTATGACTCTTTCTAGAGTTGGCTGTCAGGCCATACTGAACAAATGGATGGGAAGAGCCATGTTTTTACTTCGTGGTAAAAACCTGATGGTCACTCTGGCTAAGATCCAGAGAACCTGAGTGGAGAACGGAGAAACTTCCAGAAGGACCATTACCACTGCAACACTCAACACACTAATACCAGAGTGACTAAGTGACACATGAAGGCTCACTTGGAGTTTGCAAAATGGCACATACAGGGGGTCCTCAGGTTACGACACAGTTCCATTTCTACAACAGAGACGTAACCCGAATTTTGGTGTAAGTCGAAACACACTCTAGCATAAGTCACTTACCTATCTTAACACATTTGCAAAATCATAATCTAGAACATAAAAACATAAAATCTAAGCCTCAGAAAAAGGAAAAGGACATAAATATACTGTACTGTACACTGCACTGTAGTAACAGAAAAATGAGTGTAAAAAAATCCTTACCTTTATTCCTTCTCATGTCTCAATTTTTTTAAAGTTTTTATGAGAGTGAGCATTGTAAACTCTAAACGTTGTATGTCGAGACGTTGTAACCCGAGGACCCCCTGTATACGACTCTTAGACTATGAAAAATAAGACTCTCTGGTCTGATAAAACCTAGATTGAACTGTTTGGCCTCAATTTAAAGCATCACATCTCGAGTAAACTAGGCACAACTGCTCTATGTGCTCTCTTGTTCAGCATTACGAGAAGAGTGTTGGAGTCGAAGTAAGCTTGAAAAAACTGGCTGCTATTCTTGTGAAAATATGAACTGCAAAATATGCATCTGAAGTAAATGGTGTGTCACAGCCCGTTAAAAGGACTACTGTTAAGAGAGATGATAAAAAAGAGCACCAGGAGGTGCGGATTTCAGTGCTCAAAACACCCAAATCAACAAATCTGCCTAACACCACAAGTTAAATCAGGGAGAAGGCTGCATAGCATCCATCTTGTGACTGCACATCTAAACGAATAACTAAAGAAATTTAACATTACTATCTAGCAAACATGCCATGATAAAATAGCTGCAGGGTTTTAACACGTTGTATATCCGTAAACCACAATGCTTACCTAAACTCTTTTTGCCGTTTTTATGGCATATAGTGATGCAATAGTTAAAAATGACAGAAGGATATCGTAGCAGACTAAGGCACTTCTCAAGCATGTGGAGCTCAGTAGCTGCGGTGATGTATGTGTGTCTGTGTGTGTCTGTCTGTCTGTCTGTTTCCACTGTCACACTGGTAATTACAACAGGACTGTATATATACCACTGAACCACTATAACTGTAACCATGATGGATGTTTAAAAGTTGCAGCATAAGAGAGAATTAACTCAACCAAAGTTCAACGTTCAAGACAGGATGGAAAGGAACAGTTTAATACTTTTAGGTTGTGGGGTAGGTAAAATGTAGATCCTGGAAGAGAATAGTGGGGTAGGAAAAATTTGTCTTAAAATGTTATGAGAACAATATTTTTTCAAGAAGCAATGGCTCTTTTATTCATTAATGACAATACAAACCAAAATAAGAAAAGAAAGATCCTTGGAAATATGTGCAAACAACTATGTCTGAAAAAATACAGGTCTGCATTAAAGCAACACAGAAATTATAAAAGCACTACTTTGCATTTATGGAAGATGTTTAATTATAAATTCAATCTTTGCTAATGAAATTTGATCTGACAGCTGTATTTTCCATAGAAAGCACTTGATAGGCTGTATGATGGAATGATGGTTAGTACTGCTCCCTGTCAGCTCCAGAGATGAGATGTAGGTTCAAATTATGACCCAGCCTTTGTCTGTGTGGAGCCTGCATGAAATTCCTGTGTCCACATAGCATCCACTTAGTACTTAACTTCACTTTTATATTTAAAATATATATACAGTGGTGTGAAAAACTATTTGCCCCCTTCCTGATTTCTTATTCTTTTGCATGTTTGTCACACAAAATGTTTCTGATCATCAAACACATTTAACCATTAGTCAAATATAACACAAGTAAACACAAAATGCAGTTTTTAAATGATGGTTTTTATTATTTAGGGAGAAAAAAAAATCCAAACCTACATGGCCCTGTGTGAGAAAGTAATTGCACCCTGAACCTAATAACTGGTTGGGCCACCCTTAACAGCAATAACTGCAATCAAGCACTTGCGATAACTTGCAATGAGTCTTTTACAGCGCTCTGGAGGAATTTTGGCCCATCATCTTTGCAGAATTGTTGTAATTCAGCTTTATTTGAGGGTTTTCTAGCATGAACCGCCTTTTTAAGGTCATGCCATAGCATCTCAATTGGATTCAGGTCAGGACTTTGACTAGGCCACTCCAAAGTCTTCATTTTGTTTTTCTTCAGCCATTCAGAGGTGGATTTGCTGGTGTGTTTTGGGTCATTGTCCTGTTGCAGCACCCAAGATCGCTTCAGCTTGAGTTGACGAACAGATGGCCAGACATTCTCCCTCAGGATTTTTTGGTAGACAGTAGAATTCATGGTTCCATCTATCACAGCAAGCCTTCCAGGTCCTGAAGCAGCAAAACAACCCCAGACCATCACACTACCACCACCATATTTTACTGTTGGTATGATGTTCTTTATCTGAAATGCTGTGTTCCTTTTACGCCAGATGTAACGGGACATTTGCCTTCCAAAAAGTTCAACTTTTGTCTCATCAGTCCACAAGGTATTTTCCCAAAAGTCTTGGCAATCATTGAGATGTTTCTTAGCAAAATTGAGACGAGCCCTAATGTTCTTTTTGCTTAACAGTGGTTTGCGTCTTGGAAATCTGCCATGCAGGCCGTTTTTGCCCAGTCTCTTTCTTATGGTGGAGTCGTGAACACTGACCTTAATTGAGGCAAGTGAGGCCTGCAGTTCTTTAGACGTTGTCCTGGGGTCTTTTGTGACCTCTCGGATGAGTCGTCTCTGCGCTCTTGGGGTAATTTTGGTCGGCAGGCCACTCCTGGGAAGGTTCACCACTGTTCCATGTTTTTGCCATTTGTGGATAATGGCTCTCACTGTGGTTCGCTGGAGTCCCAAAGCTTTAGAAATGGCTTTATAACCTTTACCAGACTGATAGATCTCAATTACTTCTGTTCTCATTTGTTCCTGAATTTCTTTGGATCTTGGCATGATGTCTAGCTTTTGAGGTGCTTTTGGTCTACTTCTCTGTGTCAGGCAGCTCCTATTTAAGTGATTTCTTGATTGAAACAGGTGTGGCAGTAATCAGGCCTGGGGGTGGCTACGGAAATTGAACTCAGGTGTGATACACCACAGTTAGGTTATTTTTTAACAAGGGGGCAATTACTTTTTCACACAGGGCCATGTAGGTTTGGATTTTTTTTCTCCCTAAATAATAAAAACCATAATTTAAAAACTGCATTTTGTGTTTACTTGTGTTATATTTGACTAATGGTTACATGTGTTTGATGATCAGAAACATTTTGTGTGACAAACATGCAAAAGAATAAGAAATCAGGAAGGGGGCAAATAGTTTTTCACACCACTGTATGTTAGTTTGATTGAAGACTTTAAATATATCCCATACTAGTGATATGATGTATTAGTGTACACTATGATGGACAGTTATTTTATCAAAGTCTGACTTGCCCAAAGCTGCCAGCTTCTGCCAGGATAGGTTCAAGCTCCTGATAACATTATAAAAAAAGGCTGCTTCAGACAATTGACAGATAGATATTTTGACAGTTCTAGTTGTTAGGAAGCAACAGCTCACTTTAGCATTATTTTTACATACAGATTTTGTCATTTTAAAATCTCATTTCTGGCAAAGGTGCAACAATATTTATGGACACTATTCATTTTGTCTTCAAACAGTTCCTCTTTCACACCGTGCCATCAGTGGATATTGTATTTTCCTCTAGCTGTCAAATGTGGCAATTCTCATGAGAAATGCAGGTGAAATTTAGTTTATCATTGCCCAGCATGTTTTTAGTTCAACTTGTAAGATGTCTTTATCAATTTGCTACCAGACAAAAAGAAAATGTTTCCTTAAAAGAAATCCTTTATCTGTTATTACACTCTTACATTGTTAAGACACCTCTTTAGAGATTTTACATGCACAAATCTAAAACTATAAGACTCATGTATCAGTGAACTTTAATTCATTCAGAAAATGATATTATTAATAGAGATAGAGGTGTATTATAATAAAACAAAGCAATACCATCACAATAATATTAGTAAGAAACTGTACAAAAAAGACGTGTATCACAATTAAATTTTAACTCAGTGTCAAACCTAAATCTGCATATTCATATTTGTTGCTATAAAATTTAAAATAATTTATGTGGAATATTAAGATTTAAAATACAGAAATGTTTTTTTTCCCGGAAAACATAAAAGTGGTACTTGGAAAAAACATGTAAATGCAGTGTTCAAGCAAACTGTGTGTTTATTCACAATTAACGTTTTACTTAGTGTCAAAATTAGATCTACATATTCATATTTGTCACTAGAAAATTAAGTATAATTTACTGAAGTCTGAGATGTGAAATATATTTAAAATATTTTTTTTTCAGAAAAAATATATTAAAATGGAGTGCTCAAACAAGGTCAGTGTATGTTTATTCATATTAAAACACAGACATTAATATAAGTCACAAGAAAGTAAGATATGCTTAAATGCTGGCCTGAGCAGATAAAGAAAACGGACAAATGAAAAATCTTATAAAACATTAAATATTAGAACTGTGCTGTTCAGAAAACCTGTGGTTGGAGGTGCTATAAAAATGACACCATCTTTTGAATTCATCCCACCCACTGTTCATGATGACTTTGGAAAAGATGTCTTGGAATTTCAAATTCTGTCACCACTAAGCTGTTAAGCACATAAAGGATGACTCATCACATGAAATCCTAATCATTACTTTAAGCATATTGTTATCACAATTAACTCTTTGTCTGTATATTTTTAAAAACTTACATACAGGTCTTACTTAACCATTAATCAATTTTCTGATCGCACTTCCTCCATTAAAGGGTTGTGGCTTTCCACCCCCTACAACAGCAATAGTAGACAAGAGACAGGACCCCACCTAAAAACTTTTGAGGACACACTCACATATGCATCCAAACTCTGTCACACTAGGATAATTAAATATTATCAATCAATTTAACATGTACATCTTGTAGGTGTATGTAAAAATCAAAAGTACCCATTCAAAACCAAAAACATGGAGAGAACATCCAAGTTCTGCACAGATACTGACTGGCAGAGGATTAATCACTAGTCACTTTAGCTGAAAAAGCATCATGCTAGTAACAATATCATTGAGCAATCAGTGTGCAGGCAGTAACAATCACCAACTTAACCCTGCGCATCATACCAATAAACCACCAACTAACCTATAAACACAACAAAATTGTGTTGAGATAAATTAGATCATTTTATAATACATCTTGCTTTAAAAATACCATTTTCATAGTCCCACTAATCTCCATTGCTTGATGTAGCCACAAAAATCCATCCATCCATTATCCAACCCGCTATATCCTAACACAGGGTCACAGGGGGTCTGCTGGAGCCAATTCGAGCCAACACAGGCCGCAAGACAGGAAAAAACCTGGGCAGGGCACACACACACATACCAAGAACAAATTACGATTGCCAAAGCACCTAACCTGCATGTCTATGGACTGTGGGAGGAAACCCATGGAGACACTGGCAGAACATGCAAACTCCATGCAGGGAGCACCCGGGAAGCAAACCCAGGTCTCCTTACTGCGAGGCAGCAGCACTACCACTGCGCCACCGTGCCAGCCACAAAAATCTAAAAGCCGTAATCAACTGAGCAGTAGCCAAACTCACATGTCAAACTGAGAGAGTTAAAGAGTTAAATTCATATAAATATTTTCTATTCAAAATTTGTAAAATATAAACAGTATTAACATTAAGTTAAACAGCAATGTGTTAAGAATCACACTAAATCTTTTTTAAAAATGAGCGTAACCCTGTCTCCGAGATGTCAATCAGCAACCTTTGGGTTACAAAACACATGTTCACAAACCCTCCTTTGATTGGGCAATAGGAGAACTGCCAGCCCCCTGAGTACAATAAAGAAACAAGCTTCCATATTTATAGCGTCAAGCTTGAGCTCTCACATAAGGCCAGAGCCTCTATGCACACTACCAGACAGTTACAATTTTCATAATATTTACTTACTGTAAAAACTGATGTCAAATGTCAAATAATCTAAGATTGCTAAAGTTATTTCTGACCAGTAAAAGACAAGAAATAAGAATACACCTGTAGGAACATGGGGTAACCAATTGGATTGTACTTTTGCCAGCAGAGTCATAGCACTGTACAAATCATTAGTAAATATGAAGTTTAATTGTGTGAAAAACAGGGTGTGTTGTTTTTTCTGTGATGTGAGTGCCTTTTGAATTCTATATTTGTTAATGTAGTGAAACAGCTACTGCATAGCTTCACTATTCTTACAAAACCACACAAAATATCTTTTATCTCTAAGAAATTGTACCTGACAGACACTCTTATTCTTAAATAGTTATACTTATGCTTGCAATACATTATAACTACTGTCGGACAAATGACATTGGGACGTGTTACACAGTTTTCGGTCCATCCAAAATGGTTATGAGAAAGGATTTTGATGTGACACACCATGAAACGCATTTTTCGTTTGTCCTAGAATTGAGGACGTCAGTCTGGAGGATGTCTGGCGTCACTTTCTGTTTCCCCTACTTTACATACCACTGAAACCAGAAGAATGTTACCTTTTGTGAACCAGATAGAAACTGGAGCAGAGCTCACTGAATAGGATGTCTTCATACCAGCCTGAATAGGCAATACACCACTAGTGATGGGACTTTCACCACTGAACATTAAACATATTTGTGTAAACCCAACAATACATCTAGGGTATTTACACTATGCAAATTTAAGGTGTTTTTCTAAATAAAGTTTAGAAAAAAACTTTACCTATTGACTGTCTCATAATTTTTGGTTGTTAAGGCAATCACTAGTTTGTGCAGTTACCATTGTCTTCTGATGGCTGCAGATACATTAGGGTATAACATAGCTTACGGCATATTAAATAAGGACAGGGGTTAAATATACTACTCATGTGACTATTTTGTCACTCATAGTTTAAGTTTCACTCCTATTGCTGTTTAATGTTAAATTGATCCTCCCAGGTTTTTTGTTAATTTCGCAAAAAGAGAAAAGAAGAATGTGAAACAGGAAGGCTTTCATTATTTTTTTTTTATGTTTGATTCCTCTGTAAACCTACTTAATTGATTTATATAATGTATCATACTGTATATTGCAGTCTGACACAATTTTCTTCTATATACAGGTGAACATGAAAAATGGGACATCTACCTATACTTAGACAATAGTGTTGTCACTGTGACTCTCACTTAGACAAGCAAATGAAAACTGAGGTGGACCACAAGACATTGAAAGTAAGAAAAGTAAATCTGGGACCTATGGTAGAGAGGTCTCACACTGTCTCTCAGTAGGTTTGATAACAGCCAAAAGGATGACAATGTGTTAAGTAGGTCCATGTTAAATTAGTGCTATTCATCAGGATACAGTGCATGTTATTACATAACCAACTCTGACTTCGGATAAGACATACAAAGCAGCCAGACAGATAGAAATAAATGTTTGAATCACGTGAATTGCACCTTCAACAAAACAAATTGTGACATAATTAATAACTGAGGTGAAGTGAAAAGCAGTTGAGACAATGCTTTGTCAAGACCCAGAATAAAACTGATGCTGTGAACTTAGTAGAAGTGAGTAAGTATGTGTAAAATATACTGTAACTACAATGACTTAAGCCCCTGAAGTAATGAACTTTAATAGGGCATCCAGTTTTATTACTGTCCATTACATTATATAACCAGAAAACAGTTTGGAAGCAGGCCCACAGTGCAAGCCATTTGCAACCAATAAGATAAATTACACACGTTTGCCAAGAACGACTAGTCAGCTGAAAACCCACAGCTTGACTTTCGTCCAAGACACAGTGATAGGCCGAAGCAGATGACCCCAAGATTTTTCATAAAGGCACCTTGTTAGATGTTTGCCGCTCTTTTGTGACAAACGCAGTCATACTAAAACCAGTTTCATCTTTTCAGTTCAGAATGATTTATGTTTTGGTATTTTTGAAAAGTAGAGAAGCACTGGAGAGTAAAATAATATGTTGTTACATCCATTTATCTTTGCACATTCTGGCTTCAACAAAGCCAAAGCTGTACATTGCAAAATGTACTGCAGCAAGTCACGCCCTGACAATCATAGCATACAAACACAAGCAGAAACAAAGTATAGATAAAAGACAAGGTCCTTTAGTATTGCACTATTACTTCTATAATGTTTTAGGTTTACTTTGAGCATATAGAAACCTGTACTCACAGAAAAGCAACGCACAAAAAAATATCTGGACTTCTACAGGCATACAAAAGGATTCCTTATATTCAGTGAGGCAGAAGTGGCATATACAAACAACATTTGAACCCCAATCCTCACAAGCTTTATTATTTTAAAATGTCGTGCCCCTGTCAGAATGACAGTAAAATGGATATCTAAGATACCTGATCTTCTCTGAATAAAACATGGCTTGAATGGAGAAGTACTTAGTTGTTCACAAGATGTGGGAACAGAGGGTTTGATTCATTCTAGCCTGGAAAATGTCCATGTGAAGTTTTCATGTTACTTCTGTACTCATCCTTGTTTCCTTTAAGTACTTAGCTTTCGTGCCCAGACTTGAAGTATAGATTAATTGCAATCTCTAAATTGTATATACTCTGTGATGGACTAGCATTCCTTGTTGAATTATTTCCTTTGTTGTGCCCAATGCTGCTGGACTGTACATTAGCACACTGCAATCGCATAAGGGAAAATGTGTACTTGGAAAATGGATGGATGGAGGGAGGTAGGTAGGAAATAACCAAGTACACAAATCGAAGGGGCTGCACATAATTTGTCCTTCATTTCTTAAAGGAAAAAAATCAGAGCCTTCAGATATTCAAAAAAGAAATAAGCAGCCAACTAGTCTAACACTCTGCTCATCTAAGATTGTGGCTTCCACACAAAAGTATTATACAACCTGATTTAACATAAATTACAAAGATCTATTCCAAATGTTATGATAATAAAATCTGTACCAGTTACATGAATTCAACCACTACGATATTAAAATCTGGGTCAAAAAATCTCATATGCATAATAAATAACAGTGCCATTTTTTAAGTACTGTATATTGTTATATTCCACACTGTATTGTTTTTGTCTGTTCTCTTCTATAATAAAATGTAGAGAAATTATTTTACGTAGTAACACAAATGGACCTTTTAAAGTATAAGATGCTCTGGCAGAGCCGGTCATTGGGTCTTTTTTATCACTTATCACTTTGATACCAGAAAAAGGCAGACTAGTCCTGTCCCTGAGGCATTTTGAGCTGCCTTTGTACAAGTTGACTATGGATCGCACACTAATAAAATAAAAACAAGATTAGAAATACATTGTTTTCGCTGTTGAGAATCATCTGATTTGTCAATTCCCCAAAAGTGAAATTATTGTAAGTAGGAAAGTTAAGGTGAGCCCTTTGTTGGGTCATCACTCAGCAAGCATCTCATCTTTCCAGACAGCAAAATCCATAGTCGCTTGCTTTCAGTTACAATGATAAACTTTACTTTAAGAACTAGCAACACTCAGACATCCAGTCCACAAAGAAGCCTCACTTATGAAGCACAGGACCCCAAGTCACTCAGCTAAGGTTGCTGTGATGTCCTTCACTGCCAGCCAGTGTCACTGTGGCTCTTTTCCTGACAGATACATTGTGTGCAAAGAATCTGAAGCCCAATAACATGGCCGTCTTTGATCATGTATGACCTTCTGTTTTGCTCAGGGTGAATGACTTGTACATGTGATATAAACGATGAGTCAGCCTGTGCAATGTGCTTCATTGTGTCCGGAAGTCGCAATGGATCTTTTCCTGTTAGCAATTTTGCATAAGAACAGAGCTTTTCTTTTCCTGTTAGCTAGGGCATCGTTGCTGTTTGTCGTGAAAAGGCCAAAGCCCAATTATGTTGGTAATGTAGCCTGCACAGGAATTTGTGAGTTTTTGCATGACAGACGGAAAACCCTTAGAATTGTTTATACAGTACATAGATATACATAGATATACATAGATATTCAGCTATGGATTGTGCAGTGGTTATCGCTACAGCATAGCATCATGGGTTTGATTCCCACACATGGGGGTTATTTCTGTTTACATGAAATAACATGTAAACATGCATGATCTCCCTGTGGCTTCTCCACCTGTTACTTCACCCTTTGCCTAAAAACATCATAAAAACTTGCAATTTCATAATTAGTATTTGTTAGGGATGCACCGATACCGATACCAGTATCTGGTATCGACCTCGATACCACATTTTCTAAAGTACTTGTACTCTTTAAAAGTCCCCCGATACCGGGGACCGATACCACGGTCTGAGAAATGTCTATGTTTGAGCGGCGTGTAAGGGGTTAATCACAGGCGCCGAGTGCCCGCCCACAGGCCCCGGCTGCAGCTCAGAGCGGGGAGAAGGCGAGGCGAGACATGTCAGCCGTGTGGAACTATTTCAAAGTGAATGAAGACGACAAAACAAAGGCGGACTGCAAATTGTGCTCAGCGAAATTGTCCAGAGGAGGCTCAAAAGGTAGCGCATTTAACACAAGTAATTTAATCAAGCACCTAAAATCCCAACACGACAACGAGTACAAAGAGTTTACCCACGCTTCTAAACCAACACAACCCACGCTGCAGCAAACTCTTGCAAGACGAGAGAAAATGTCCACAGACAATCCACTTGCTGTGAAAATAACACAGGCAATTATCGAGTACATTGCATTGAGTGACCAGCCACTCTCGGAGGTAGAAAATGTGGGATTCCTGCGTCTCCTCCATGTTCTGGAGCCCAGATATGATGTCCCAAGCCGCCGCTACATGACTGACACGGAGCTGCCTAAACTACACGACTCCGTGAAAAAACATATCCACAGCCTACTACAAGCCTCCTCTGCGTTTAGTTTCACCACGGATATTTAGACAAGCAGTGTAAGCCCCGTGTCGCTAATTAGCCTAACCTCCCAGTGGATAGACGAGAGTTTCACGCCGCAACAAGCCATATTACATGCGAAACAATTCCGCGGCTCGCACACCAGCCAGGCTATAGCGCATGTGTTTGAGGAAATGCTCCAGACATGGGGTATACCTAAAACATCAGTACATGTTGTGCTTCGTGACAATGCCAAAAACATGATTAAAGCCATGAATGACGCAGGGCTCCCAAGTCTGCCGTGCGTCGCGCACACGCTCCAACTGGCTGTTCACGAGGCCTTATTAGCACAGAGGAGCATAGCCGATGCTATAGCAGTGGGGCGGAAAATAGTTGGGCATTTTAAACATTCCGCCTTAGCCTACTCCAGCCTCGAGGACATTCAGGGACAGCTCAACCAGCCAATAAAGAGACTGCAGCAGGACGTACAGACTCGCTGGAACAGCACGTATTACATGCTCCAGTCCCTCATTGAGCAAAAGCGAGTGCTGGGGGTGTATGTGTCCGAGCATGAACTCCCCGACTATCTCACCGCTTACCAATGGGCTCTTATGGAGAAGACTGTTGCCATCCTCGCCCCCTTTGAGGAACTAACTAAAAAAGTGAGCAGCTACGACGCACTAGCCTCTGATGGCATCCCAGCTGTGACTGTGCTAGTGAGACTTCTAAACAAAGAAACAGACGAGGACCACGGCGTCAAGACAATGAAAGCAACCTTACTGGAAGCTGTCAAGAAGCGCTTCAGTGACGTCGAGACCAACCCACTGTACTTCATCTCCACCATACTTGACCCAAGGTAAAGTCTGTGTGCTATAGGTATTCAATGATAAACTACAGTACTAAATGTAAGATTAATTTCCATCTGAAATATTATATTATATTTTTGTAACTAAAATACACAAATACAAATGTATGCAATATATATAATATGAAATATATTTCCCTTATTACTACCAGAAAGCCAAATGGCTGGCATTTGTGACAGTGGTTTAGGGGAAACTAAAATCAGTCCTATTTTTCCACATATTAATACATTCATGAATTTTCTTCAGGTATAAAGATCGCTTCTTCTCCAACAACACTGCTCCGGACGCCAAGCTGCACCTGAAGCAGGAGCTGCAGATGATGTCCAGAGCTGAGGCAGAGGGGAGTCAGGCAGAAGCTGCAGAACCTCCTGCTAAACTGTTCGTCAAGGCCCAGGCCAGCACTAGCAGCAGTCTGGACACTGTATTTGAAGAAATCGCTAAGGAGCAGCCCCAGGCAGCACAGCCACTGGCAGCAGGTGCTGCCATTGAGCTCGACACATACCTCGGAGAGGCCCCAAGCCCTCATGAAGACAGTCCTCTGAAGTACTGGGGTGTCAACAAAATCAGGTTCCCCACTTTGGCTAAAATGGCCCAGAAATACCTCTCAGCCCCATGTAGCAGTGTGGAAAATGAAAGGCTTTTTAGCTCAGTGTCACACATTATAGATGAAAACAGAAACAGGCTGACTGCTGATAATGCAGAAAAGCTACTTTTCTTAAAAAAAAAACCTGCCACTCACTTTTTCTAAATAGGCTCCATTAAGTGAGTCGTCTTAGACTTGATGTTAATACCTACCTCAGTTGCACTGACTGCCACAGTTCTATGTTGGTGGATGTTGTTAGTTTATTCAAATATTGTGCACTAAATAGCAAAGATGTTTATTAATGCCCCTTGTGTTGTCCAAAGCGGCAGAGTTTACAACAAACTGAAAAAAATACTTGAGTTGCACTGTCACTGTTTAAATTTTTTTTATAATTATTTATTCTGTAACATGTTGCATACAACATGCTTTTCATTTTAAATAAATGTTCTTAATTCCAAACTAGTCCCTTGTTTTTTTTGTTAAATTATATGACTAAAGCTGTTACCTGTAAATTTAAATCATGTTTTTATTAAGTACTCGGTATCGGCGAGTACTGAAATGCAAGTACTCGTACTCGTACTCGTTTTCCAAAAAAGTGGTATCGGTGCATCCCTAGTATTTGTTACAGGTATAGTTTTGCTTGCTTTGTGGATTTTATAGGTGTGCTTTTAATTTTCAACATCAGCTTCATGATTGGGTCAGTAATTTAGAGTTGTTTATTATTACTATCATATGTAATTTATGCAACACTATTTTGAATTTAGTTATGTGATTATATCTGTGATGCTTCTGACAATATGTGAAGTGATAAATTGGCAACAATTACACTTCACTTTATCCCTCAATGGTTATAACATCTTTGTAATCTTTCTTATTCAAGTAGGTCTTATTGGAAGGACTGATATTTTGGTTATGACTTATTTCTGGCAATGACCACTCAGTTCTGACTGTGTTCCCTTTTGACCCTTCACTACTTATTTTAACCATGTCTTTTGGTTTCCTTTTATCTCCTGGTTAACTTGCCCACAATAATCCTTAAGCATGATACATGTCCTATTACATGCAGGTTAAGTTAACTGGAAATTAGAATTATTCTAGATAATGGGATGCTTGTAGTAGTCACCACAGAAGCAACTATGTGATATACAGGTATTGCTAATGTAAAACCCAAACACTCAAATTTAAAAATAAAGAACTTCAAAGCATGCAATTAGTCAGTCATGAAACTTTATTGCTCACAAAAATTTTACAGGTACATCCTGTGTGATCCGTAATTAACTAAACAGTTCACAATCTGGTAGGATAGAAGTATTTATCTATTCAAAGAACGTCTTGTCTGTGTCATAAATACTTTGTTTTGAAAAAACGATTTTGAGTCTGGCTGAACATGATACATGGTACATGGTACTAGTACTTGTTTTCAGCTCCTGGAGTGTTTCATCACATAGAAGTTTGGTTGAGATGGCTTTATGTAATCTCTTTCTTTAAGGTATCAGGATCATCCCTAATTTATAAGGATTCTAAACTATATACATTATATAGTGACAAACTGGACATAAAATATAAAAATATTAGAAAGAATAACTAGTAGAAAGAATATACAAGGGGAGAAAGACAAATAAATAAAAAGCAATCCTAAAATCTGCCGTTTCTTGACCTGAATAAAAGTGTTGTGAACTGCTGGTGGGGAAAGCTCAACACAAATTGTTGTACAAACACTCCATTACTCACCCATCTACCCCAAGTTAGCAAGAGAGTGAAAGCGGAGAAAACATTTATTATTTAAAGGACCAGCAGGTAAATGAGTAAATGTAATCAAACAAAAAGGGACAAAGTTAACTGAAGTGTTAAAACAGAAGTTGTAAAAATTTGATAGGCAAAATGTCAGCATACCGAAAGATTTTTAGAGAGAAAAAAACACAAACAAACTACCAAAGATTCTGCCAATAAACTTGAACAACAAGTCATGTGCACTGTCATAATATACAGTCGCGGATATGTGATATCATCCTGCAATGAATGTAGTGGACCAGTGGCAGCAAATAACACTTGATGCTACAAGAAAGATCATTTCAAATGCTACACAAAGCACAAAAAAAATCAAAACAATTAATCAAAACAGCAACATTAACATCATATAGAAATATTAATATTAAACACAAGAAAAAATGGGTGAAAACTACAAACCATGTATAAAACCACTATGGAGGAGTACAACCATTAAAAAAGGAAACCATCTATTCCTCAATCTGGATGTAATTTTTCTTTTGCCAGTTTACTCTCATCTTGGAGTCACTTTGTGGCAAGCCACAGCATTTCTTCAGGAATCAGGGACAGCCTTCTGTAAGCCAAAATAAAACTGCTGTCTAGTCACTTGCCAGGGATCCTGCATCCCCTGAGCTTTCCTTCAGCCTTATAGGACCAGGTCTCCAAGACATGTCCCAGGCTGCTTGAACTTTCTGAAAGACCACACAATGATGCATGTTCCTTTCAGACACCATGTCTCCTTCTAGGAGCAGGATGGTATTATATTTATTTATCTTGACTTTCAGAAAGCTTTTGATAAAGTGCTACATGACAGGCTGGGAGATAAGGGTGTTGTGTATAGATGGCCTCTCCTGGAGTAATGGGTACGGCTTTGGCCTCCAGGCTACAAAAAGACATAGCAGCACTGGAAAAAGTCCAGAGAAGAGCAACTAGACTGATCCCAGGGCTACAGGGGATGAATTATGAAGAAAGATTAAAACAGCTGAGCCTTTTCAGTTTAAACAAAAGGAGATTAAGAAGAGATTAAAAGGAGACATGACAGAGGTTTAAAATTCTGAAGAAAACTACTGGAGTGGATTGAGGCTATTACGTTAAAATGAGTTCATCAAGAACATGGGGACATAGTTAGGAACTTGTTAAGGGTAAATTTTGCACAAACATTAGGAAGTATTTCTTTATAGAGAGAACCATAGACACTTGGAATAAGCTACCAAGTAGTGTGGTAGACAGTAAGACTTTAGGGACTTTCAAAACTTGACTTGATGTTATTTTAGAACAATTAAGTGGATAGGACTAGCAAGCTTTACTGGGCTGAATAGCCTTTTCTCGTCTAAATTATTCTAATGTTCTAATTTATATGTACAGTATATATGCAAAAAACTGTCACAGACGTTTTGTTTACATATATATAACAAAGATAAAGTATTGAGTATCATAATATTAAATTGTTATGAAGCACAAGAACAGATCTCTAAACTTCTACAAGGAAACACACTTTTAAACCTGCAAATGTTTAAATCATTAATATTTTATATTTAATTTTTAGCCTGATAATATTATCTTGATGATGGCCCCGTTTTAGCTTTTCTGCCACTTTATGGTGAGTGATGACAATGTGGCTCATTTCTGAATTATTCTAGATTCTTGTTTTCCCAGGGAAGCACACATTAAACTACATTAAGCTTTCCTTCTGTATCAGATCCTAAAGGCAGGGCTGTCCACACATTACTCCTGTTCCTCTGATTCATTTATCACTTTTATGGTTGTGTAATACTGCACCATAGCACATAATTTCCAAATCAAAATCCCATCAAGTCTAAGAAAAGGCAGCAAAAGGCCCTGCAGACAAAATGAAGCACAGAAAACTCATCAAAACCTAGTCAGATTCTTGAAAAATCGTCACAAGCTTCTTGTAATGCATGCAGATGCCTGTTTTTTGTTTCAGTCATCAGTTTAATGCCAAGCTGGTTATTCCCCTTGCTCTAATTTGTAGTAAAACTTACTTAACATTCACAAGAAGCAACAATGACTCTTTCAAGGTTAAAAAATATTTCTGAAGAGGAGATACACTGAGAGCGTTTAGTATGCAGATACAGAAACCCTCACAAAATTTCACTTTGGTTCAGCAGTTGACACAACACAGCAAAGAATGGCAGCATTTTAAAGAAGCTGAACTTGTTAAATCTTAAAAAATTAAATTCATTAATATAAACTTAAAGAGACTGTACAGTCCACATAAATTTTATCAACCTTTATCATTCCAGAGAAAACATTTTTAATGTATTTTTTTCACATTATTTCCAACTTCTTTTAACCCTGAACTAAAAAAAATGTAGGTTAAAAATGTAAGGAGAATAGGCTATTTCATTTACAGGTGCTTTGCATACCCACCTGTTCTTCAAAAATGTATTTATAACTTGCCACGCGAAAAAGAAGAATGTGAATTACAGGTGTTTATGTCCTGATCCAGTTTGCTTATTTCTTTGTGTATTCATTTAATACCTAACCAAACAACACAATTTATTTGGTCTAAATGTGTTTAAACATACAACACAGGCTCAAAAACTGAATGCTGCTCTCAAGATTGCCAGAACTCAATCTGGAATGATGGTGCTTAATATTAGTGTATAACTGCCAAAAATACATTATTGACTAAGGTGAGGCCATATGCTGCTAGTGTTGGATTGATACTCAAATTTTGATTTCTGTACTGATATCACCTTTCCCACCTCAGTACCAAAATGATACTGAAGCAAACAACAGATAAGTTTAAGCCCAACCACCCGGCTCAAAACTTCTACGTCTTCCTAGACCATACCTACCTATGCATCCCTGCTACGCCACACTTGGCATATCAAAACAAGAAGATTAGTTAGGGGGATTGGGGCATCAGGGTTTCCTCTTTGAGTTTCCTGTGTTTTAATATACAAATATTGCTTTAAATACCGGTGTGGGAGGTACCCCTTGATGTTCCCATCATGCTCATATACGACAAAGTGCAAGATGCTTGTATGCAATCATTTACTTCTAGTACCAAAATCAGCCCAAAGCTGGTATAGCGCCACTTTAAAAATGAGGTATATTAGTACTTTTTCTGTACCATTATACCGCACAACACTATATGCGACACAGTACTGTATGAACATGGAAGTGGTATGGTGCAGATCTGTGGCACATGAACAGTAATTCAACAGCACAAAGTAGTAAGCAAGTATTATGTAATGATGTTAAAAAATAAATGAACAGACTGCAATAGCAAGAGACAGTGGACACCCTTGAGCTCATAGTATATTTGATATTTTATGCAAGATATGAGGTATTAAGTACCATAGAGTAGATACAGTACAATATTATACATCTAAATATAAGCCAGAAGATCTATAAAGTCTATTAAGAAGATACAATTAAAAATTACAAACTGAAAATAACATCCATCCATCCATTATCCAACCCGCTATATCCAAACTACAGGGTCACGGGGGTCTGCTGGAGCCAATCCCAGCCAACACAGGGTGCAAGGCAAGAAACAAACCCCGGGCAGAGTGCCAGCTCACAGCAGGAAAATAACATACATTTAATATTTATATGATGAAAAGGATAGAAGGCTGTGATGACCAGACTGTGCACATCTAGTTACAGCAGAAGTTTAGTTTCTTTCAAAAGTGTTGATTAATGCTAATTGCCAAAAACATTCTAATTATAGTTTGGGGTCCATATGGAGTCATGTTTAGAGTGATACTTGTCAATAAACACAATGCTGAGACAAAAGAAGGGATATATAAACTTAGAAAATATTACTTAGCAGTAAAGAATATATAAATTATCACAAGAATTCTTAAATTTTCTTTCTTTACTCTCAACAAGTAAAATGCTTAAAATATCTATTGTTTAGTAAAATGAAAAGGTCAGACTAGTACAACTAATAACAAAAGAAAATTTTCAAATGGGTCCTACACCTGACAGTTTTAAGAAATGGATTTGGCTTTTAGCTGATTTTTCCAAAAACACTACAGGGCCATTTTCAGTTTACTTATTAGGAACAACTGCTGTCTTGTAGGCAAGATTAGATATGCCATTTCACAAAATGATGCTCTGCAGTAGAAGCAATGGGACTAACTTGAGCCCATTTTCACCTACCCCTGCAAAGCTTTGATTTTACACTGTACCTTCTCCCACAGATATTTAAAGCCAATCTTACATTAAAAATCTTTTACAAAGATAAATATTAACACAAATCATTATTCATTTTTACTTATGCAAAAGACTGCCTCCTGAAATGAACACCTTGCGCAGGTAGCCCTGTATAGTTTGAGACTGCACATCATTTCCACTCGAGCTACACGTTCTTTAGAGTTTTGGGGTGAAACCATGTAAAGTATCCCTTTCTAATACAATATGCCTTATTAAGCCTGATGCAATCAAAAGAGTCCCGCAAAGTGACTTAATCAGGCCACTGGTTTATCAGAGTACAGGAGATATCCTAGAGGTTAATTTTATAAAAACTCAACTGCTCTTGGGTCATGGATTATATATGCAGTTTTCATGCTTTTGCTTTTCTGCTGCTGCACACTCCTGCAGAAGCATAGTTTCACAGGTTCCAATACTAGTCCATATGTATTAAATGAAATCAAAAAATGAAAAGCTGTGTATATCATGTGAATCACTGCTTAACAATCAAAAGATACTGAAACAGCACAAGGCTCAAACCCCAAAAACCATCACACAGTTAACTTGCCACTCCTGCCAAAGAATGCAAACGAAGCTAATTCTTATTATATAATAGTTACTTAATCTATGACTTACTATTTCATTTGATTAAGATTTTTGATTGTGGTCCTACTTTTTTATAAGCTGTTCTTTGTCATGAACTGCAGAAGTAACAGCTCATTAAGCTATGACACCAAATCAAATTAACCGTTTTGTGAAGAAATATCATAATTATAACTGCGATTGAAGGATCTTTCAGCAGCGAGGAGAGTGCCAAAATAACATAAAATAGCTGTGGTTCACACATTGAGGAAACACTGCACTTAACTCACAATGCAGTTGAATATACACAGTTGACCAATAATTTTGATAACAATTACAGTATATTCATTAATTTGTTTTAAACAACTATAATAAATAAGGCTTTTAAAATAACCTCAGTCCTGGAGATCTCATAGACTACTTTTTGCTACAACCAGCTTCAGAGTCCAAATCTCAGTTTTGGATCAGTGTATCCAAGATGACTAGATAGAATTTATCCAGAAATGCAATTTTTACTCTTGGTGTTTCCAAGAAGACAGATCATAGATTATTTGTATGACTTATGTAATGAAGTGTGATGTTTTATTTCTTGAAGTGGTAAAGTTTACATACTCATTTTCAGTTTGACAGGAAACGTGATGCCGAGCATGTAGGTACACATAGCACTGACTTGACTGCTTTGCTTTGGTTTGCTTTATCACGTTCACATAATGTTTAGTATTTGTAAATCTCTTTAAAAAAAACAATTTAGAAATAATTAGATTTTCCAGCTCTACAAAGGATTCCTAAACGCAGAACGCATCTTTATAAATTATATTACAAAAGTCATTTCACAGGCTACAGAGCATGAGGAGAATAAAGCTGACTGATGAAAACAAACAGTATAATTAAAGGCGCATATGGGTAAAGGCATAAGAAAATGTCTGGATTCAAATGTAGCAAGAACACGGATACAACACTTTGAGTCATGATCCATTAATGTTCAAACAATCCACTATTTTACGTTGCCCTGCATAGAGTGGCAATATTTATAAAGATCAAAAATAAAATAAAGTGTATCATTTTAAGGTCAATCGTATTTTGTAATGATTATTTAAAGAATAAAAGGATGCTGGATGAGCAATTAAACAGACCTAGGTGTGTCCGAACTTTACTACTATATTTCTGGTAAAAAATCTGTTTTGTAAATTGCTTTTGTGGTCACCATGAAACATGCTGTCAGTTTAACATAGCCACACACGTACACCACATATACACCTTCTGTGTCTTCATGCTATGTTGGAAAGATACTATGTAAAATAAATACCAGACTTCAGAACAGGTTATCCACCTTAAGCTAAGCATGTTTGGGCCCGGCCAGATGGGTGACCATCTAGGGAAAAGCTAGGGTTACTGTGAGAAGAGGTGTTGGAGAGGCTATGAGAAAGTGGGGAACTGAGACACACTGTTCAGATCTGAGTATAAGGACTCTGAAAATAAAGAGAAGTCACCCTAGGACCCTGTTACAATAAAACAGTTGGCACATTGTTTATAGCAACAGTCCCCTTTGCAAGACAAGTGGATCACAAACTGTGACATCATCATGCTAACATAACATAGAATCTGAACATTTAAATACTGTATACATGTAAAATTCCGTTATAACGAATATCTTTACACCAAAATTTTCATTACAACGAAGTATTTTTATGGTCCCGACAGTTTCCCTATATGACGCGAATCTATAGAAATCTTGTTACTACAAAGTACATTCAGCAGATACTTTCATTATAACGAAATGCCCAAAAGACCTTGAAATGCCTGAATGAATCATCTACAGAGCAGCTAGTTCTGTGGCCGCAGCTCAGGTGCACAATGATCCTCAAACAGAAACATTGTAATTTTTTTTCATTCTTCGAACATTGCTCATACTGTTTTTTTGCTGTTTTTGTTGTCATTGGTTTTCAGTGATACCTTTTGCTTATTGCTCATCAACATTTAAAAGACATCCATTGGAATTTAACTAATTGTCACCTTCCTATAGAACCTGCAGACACGAAAAAATGATAACAGTTCATATTAGAAAAAAAGCTTTACATTTTTGCAGCTCTCGATTGCGGCAAAAAAAAAAAAGTTGCCAGTGAATTCAGAATTTCGCCATCGGCGCTGTCAACTTTCGTGAAAGACCAAGCAAAAAAAGAATAAAAATCTAGGATTGCAAATGTATGTGAACTGCTGCATTTGAAGACATTGAAAAATAAGTTTTTATGTGGTTCAGAGATGCTCGTTCAAGAAACATTCCTATTAATGCGGCACTCATTCAAGAAAATGTGAGGTTTGTAAACTCTCTTGGGACCTCCCCAAACTGGATGACACGCCGAAGAGCTTTGCGAAGTCTGATCTCTGCGTCTATGGAAGACTGTTTATCTGTTGCTGGGGCAACAGCTGGCTCAAAGATATTCTGCGTCTATCTGCTATGCTGCGTCTCTCTGCCAAAGCAAACAGAAAAGATATCGATAGGTGATGCAGCCTGACTGCTGTGCATCAGTATAACAGAGTGGCAGATCACGCTATAACAAATAAGTGTGCCGTTCCTGTTTCAAGCTGAATAAAGTTGGTTTTCCTAAAGTACTGAGACTCAGCAAGACAGGGACTTATAGCGTGGCCTCGATCTTTTATGATTTGCTTCTGTGTCACTTCACTGCAGCACTATGAGCCTGCCCCGGCAACGGATAAACAATCTTCCACAGACGCTGCAATTGCGCTTCGGGAAAGTTTATTATCGTAAGGAAATGCTGAGAAAAATTCTTGTCAGCATAACTTGTAGGCAGGAGGAGATTAAAATTAACACAAAAGAAGCTATTGAAATGATTGCAAACGCCTGGGTGCAAGTTAAAGAAAGCACTATAGTAACAAATACAGAATCTCATTACAACAAAATTTTTGTTATAACGAAATATTGTTTAGGTCCCTGGGAAATTTGCCAAATTAAACAATTTCTGATTGCATGCTCCTTCACTGACACACTGAACCTAGAAACAATGAAAAGACATGTTCAATTAAGCAGAAAGTACAATCAAAAGCTGCAGCTGGGCTCTGATTAATAAATTAGACGGAATAAACACCAGCAGCTGTAGGGGGACACCAAGACAGAGTTTGGGAAAGCCCTTTGTACAAACCAGCTGGTCGCTCATCTTCTCATTTCCACTGGAGGGCTTGACAGCATTAATTAAAAGTTTTACATTTCTGATGGGAATGACTCTGAAGACACTTTTCAAAATACTGTAAGAGACATACATATGGTGAGACGGACAAACAGTCTTTCTCCACAATGACACAAGAACAGTTATATATTTTTTTGAAAATACTTACTTTCTTTCTGAACTGGCACTCCCAGTTGTTGCCAGTCAGAGAAATTTTGTACATACACTGTACATAGTAGGGATGGAAAAAGATTTTGATGCAATTCTTTCCTACTATTTGATTAACAACATCATAATACTAACACTTTTTATGGTTTGACAAATATTTATTTCTCTTTATTTATTTTCCTCTTTATATTTTTTCAAGTTAAAGTTGATGACGATAGGTCTTCATTTTGTGTGATTTGTTATGGCATTATTGGGCTGACATTTTGTAATCACTGGTGATGGTAGCATAACACATTGTTAAAGGTAGTGTCACTCAATTACACCGCTCTTCCACAGCTACTTCTTTTTTTTCTGTTTTCAGCCAGGTCTCCTGCCTGCACATTCACACTGAAAACTCTATCTCATACTACTCACTCGTGGTCAGAGACAGTACTATCTCCACTTACTTTCTGCAACTCTAGAATCCTTCTCAAGATCGACAGTAACCAATTAACCAGGTCAATGGATTTAAGCACAGGAGCAGGTCCCTTAAGTTCTGCTCTTTAAGTGCGTGATAATCTTTCCCTTTCCCTTGCTCATTATTTCACATACGGTATAAGCACACACAAGCATATGACCTCCACACAGTTTCTCAGGATGGCTCTGCCCCTTCTGACACTATTGCTCAGGCCAAAAAAAACCATTAGACAGGTGCTTGAATATGACAAATGATTTCAGCTAGTTTCTTAACTTTCTTTTAGACAATTGTGAATTCCTGAATCAGTAGAAAACTGCCTTCAAAAACTACTTCCAGCAGGAGTTGAAGAGAAAATACTAGTTTTTATTTTTCTGCAGTTAATGGATTTTAATAATGCAATGCTTAGAAAATGAATATATAATATTAAGCTTTTTCTTTATTCTATCACAATTGTGAAAGCCAAAGTTAACCCAAATGCACAATGTAAAATGTAAACATGGACAATGCATTTGGTATAAGAACTTTTGCAGAAGTGAGAATGTCTGTAGTATACCATATATTCAAAGCTATTTAGTTATAAATATACTAATAAAATCCACTCCAATAGATTGCATACTGCAAACATCAGCACTGCAGCACAGATTGATAATATTGATGAGACTTCACAAATAAAAAATATTGTAATATTCAATCATATCAAGTTTTCCTCAAACCTCCACAGTTCCACCCCGCATTACCTTTCACTCCTGCTGAGGTTTTAGGCTTGACCTTTGTCTACCCTGCACCATTCAAGTGGTGTTAATGTTCCCAATAGGTTCCCATTAGGATCCCCTACCAAGGCTAGATAGTTTCTGATTATTATTGCAAGACAAAGGCACATCCAGAAAAGTCTGTTGAGGTGAACAGCAATGAAAGGAAGTATGACAGGGTTCAGTGTAAGGCTGTTATTAAGTGACAGTGATGTTGCAATCCTAGAAGTCAAAAGCTCAGGCATAGCAGAAATCAACACAAACTTGCATCCCTAAAGTGGAGTGCCTCAGGACAGAGTTTCAATATGAACACTGAATACATCACAGCAGATCTGAAGTGTGGGACACTGTCATGGGTGCAGCAGAAATAGGAAAAATGTATCGAAACTTTGTTTTTTTAAGCTCTAATAGTAACTTCACAGCCGTTTCATCAAGTTAAGCTAAAAAAATACTCCATCAGCAGTGTCTCTGCAGTCTTTGATAAACAATTAGAATCTCTCACTCTGTTTGAATCCAATGTAAACCAGGCTAGAAAACTGATGTTAAGCAGAAAGTCAATTTAAATGTGTGGCCGTTAAGTTATTTTTTTAGTTTAATTCTCATCAGAAAATGTATAACATTCCAATCAATATGTCAAACTTAAAAACTTAATAAAAGGAAATTAAGCCAAACTGGGAAAATTGCATTGTATGCTCACCGACCACTTTATTAGATACACCTGTTCAACTACTTGTTAGCGCAAATATCTAATCAGCCAATCACATGGCAGCAACACAAATACTCAATGCAACTCAAATATGCAGGTGAGCATCTTTGAACGCACAACAAGTCAAACCTTGAAATAGATGGGCTACAGTAGCAGAAGACCACCCCGGTGCCACTCCTGTCAGTTAAGAAGCTACAATTCTCAAGGGCTTCACCAAAATTGGAAAATAGAAGATTGGAGAAATGTTACTGGGTCTGATAAGTCTTGACTTCTGTTGCAACATTCAGATGGTAGGGTCAGAATTTGGCGTCAATAACATGTAGTACTAGCCTGAGATACATATTGTAATCTTTTTAGTTAGCCAATAAAAGGTGTCATTTTGCTTGGCTTTTCTCTGCGTTAATAACATGAAAGCATGGATTCCTCCTGCCTTGTATCAACGGTTCAGGATGGTGGTGGTGGTGTAATGGTGTGGGAGATATTTCTTGGCACACTTTGGGCCCCTTAACATCAATTGAGCATCACTTAGCTGCCACAGCCTACCTGAGCATTGTTGTTGACCTTCTTCTGATGGCTGCTTCCAGCAGGATAACATGTCATGCCACAAAGCTGAAATCATCTCAAACTGGTTTCTTGAACATGACAATGAGTTAACTGTACTCAAATGGCCTCCAAAGTCACCAGATCTCAATCCAATAGAGCACATTTGGAATGTGGTGGAACTGGTGATTTTCATCATGGGTGTGCAGCCAACATATATGCAGGATCTGAGTGAAGCTATCATCTCAATATGGACCAAACTCCCTGAGGAATATTTCTAGCTCCTTGTTGAATCTATACCATGAAGAATTACAGCAGTTTTGAAGGCAAAAGGGTGTCCAACCTGATACTAGCAATTGTACCTAATACTACTCAGTTACACTGCCCTGACACTTCCACCTAGTAAAAACTGGAGTACCCAATGATTTTATTTTTATAAAATAAATAACATAAAACATCAAAACACAAGTTTCTATAGCACATGCATTGAACGTATTAGATATTTCAACAGGAATTGGTAAAAAAAAGTTCCTTCAGAATATAAATATTGAACTGATGTGCCAGTCAGATACAGCAAAGTATTTCTCAAAATGTCATTTCAAAATTAAGCTTGTACATCCTGCAGTTTCTTATAAAAAAAACATTTCTGAAAGCCTTGAGTACAAGTCATAGTATCACAAAAGAATCAGCACGCCCCAAATTTGATTTATGGTGAGCTCACTGAGCTTTTGCATTGGCTGATTTACATTAAATAAGACATACTTACAGTGTACAAATCAGTTGTTGACAGAAACTACAAGTTTGTTTATCAAAACATTAATTATTTAATTCTGAGAAAATATATGCAACACAGATGCAATGATCATACTCAAAAATATGATTGTCTGTTGAGAATGACATGCCTGATTATTCACCCTCAAAAACATAAACACTAAAATAGAATCTAACTTTTATACCTTTTATGAAATGGTCCAAAATGACATTTTAATGTTAAAAAATATTTATGCAGAAATTGTTACTACCACTGAAGAAAACAACACTAACTGATAAGCAGCTGTAATGCCTTACAACATAATATTTGTTAGACAAAGGTACTGAAATTGAACCATTATAAAAAATAAAATATTCAAGTGATTTCATGGTTAAAAAAATGTGAACTGCCCCTAACAAAGGGAATCAGTTTATGTTTTTTTTTACGTAATTTATTTAGTGTTTTGGGTCCATGACACTTTTTTAGGTATACTCGGTTATTTAATCCAAATAGATTAAGACATTTATCCAAAATACTAATTTTCACCTCAAAGAAAATAGTAATGTTAAAAAATCCTTAAAAACTAACACTGTGTGGATCAATCCCCTGTTTTTTATTAATCTTAATTTTTTTTGTGATTAAGGTTTTTTTAGATAAACCAAAGCTGGAAAGGATGATCGTGATAACTTTCAGAATTATGTAAGACAAAGAAACCTTCCATCTATTCACCTTTAATTTATTAAGGTAGGTACCTGAAATACACAATGCAATGAAAACTGTCATTTTCAGTCATCAAAACTGAGAGAGTGGGCTCATTTTTTTTGATTGGTTAATTGTCGATGAAGCACTAGGTCAAACTTGTGACTGTGCTAGTCTTTGACGGATGTAAGTTCAAGAAAGAAGGTGCCCAGAATTAAAAGAAACTTTGAATTCAACATCCTCTCAGTAGTTCACATCTAAAGTGTCTGTTGTAAATAAGGCCCACAATAGCAAACGATTTATGTTCACTCTACAAATGATTCACCAATGAAATATGGTACTTGCTACACACTCACCCCCCAAACCCATATGGTGAAACTTGACGGACAAAAATGACAGGATTGTTTCCTGCCTTTTGTCTGGTATAGATTTCTAGCATAGACTCTGACCCACTGCAACCTTAATTTTATTCTGTGTCATCAACTACTAGCTCAACAGGTTCTATGGACTACTACTCAGACTAATTGGACTAAGAAGGATTGAAAATGTTATGTTTTATTATACTATACTATGGATTCATTCATGTACTAGTCACTGTTAATGTGGTGGCAGGACATTTTCAGCACTGGTTTTCTCCAGGTACTTCATTTTGCAATGCATCCCAGTGTAAACTACAGTGGTGTGAAAAACTATTTGCCCCCTTCCTGATTTCTTATTCTTTTGCATGTTTGTCACACAAAATGTTTCTGATCATCAAACACATGTAACCATTAGTCAAATATAACACAAGTAAACACAAAATGCAGTTTTTAAATGATGGTTTTTATTATTTAGGGAGAAAAAAAATCCAAACCTACATGGCCCTGTGTGAAAAAGTAATTGCCCCCTGAACCTAATAACTGGTTGGGCCACCCTTAGCAGCAATAACTGCAATCAAGCGTTTGCGATAACTTGCAATGAGTCTTTTACAGCGCTCTGGAGGAATTTTGGCCCACTCATCTTTGCAGAATTGTTGTAATTCAGCTTTATTTGAGGGTTTTCTAGCATGAACCGCCTTTTTAAGGTCATGCCATAGCATCTCAATTGGATTCAGGTCAGGACTTTGACTAGGCCACTCCAAAGTCTTCATTTTGTTTTTCTTCAGCCATTCAGAGGTGGATTTGCTGGTGTGTTTTGGGTCATTGTCCTGTTGCAGCACCCAAGATCGCTTAAGCTTGAGGTGACGAACAGATGGCCGGACATTCTCCTTCAGGATTTTTTGGTAGACAGTAGAATTCATGGTTCCATCTGTCACAGCAAGCCTTCCAGGTCCTGAAGCAGCAAAACAACCCCAGACCATCACACTACCACCACCATATTTTACTATTGGTATGATGTTCTTTTTCTGAAATGCTGTGTTCCTTTTACGCCAGATGTAACGGGACATTTGCCTTCCAAAAAGTTCAACTTTTGTCTCATCAGTCCACAAGGTATTTTCCCAAAAGTCTTGGCAATCATTGAGATGTTTCTTAGCAAAATTGAGACGAGCCCTAATGTTCTTTTTGCTTAACAGTGGTTTGCGTCTTGGAAATCTGCCATGCAGGCCGTTTTTGCCCAGTCTCTTTCTTATGGTGGAGTCGTGAACACTGACCTTAATTGAGGCAAGTGAGGCCTGCAGTTCTTTAGACGTTGTCCTGGGGTCTTTTGTGACCTCTCGGATGAGTCGTCTCTGCGCTCTTGGGGTAATTTTGGTCGGCCGGCCACTCCTGGGAAGGTTCACCACTGTTCCATGTTTTTGCCATTTGTGGATAATGGCTCTCACTGTGGTTCGCTGGAGTCCCAAAGCTTTAGAAATGGCTTTATAACCTTTACCAGACTGATAGATCTCAATTACTTCTGTTCTCATTTGTTCCTGAATTTCTTTGGATCTTGGCATGATGTCTAGCTTTTGAGGTGCTTTTGGTCTACTTCTCTGTGTCAGGCAGCTCCTATTTAAGTGATTTCTTGATTGAAACAGGTGTGGCAGTAATCAGGCCTGGGGGTGGCTACGGAAATTGAACTCAGGTGTGATACACCACAGTTAGGTTATTTTTTAACAAGGGGGCAATTACTTTTTCACACAGGGCCATGTAGGTTTGGATTTTTTTTCTCCCTAAATAATAAAAACCATCATTTAAAAACTGCATTTTGTGTTTACTTGTGTTATATTTGACTAATGGTTAAATGTGTTTGATGATCAGAAACATTTTGTGTGACAAACATGCAAAAGAATAAGAAATCAGGAAGGGGACAAATAGTTTTTCACACCACTGTATTTGAGTAGCTTGTGTTTTGTGATGGATGATGTTCTAGGGATGTAAATGCATTGCATCTCAGATTGTTGGGAATGTCTGCAGTTACCTAAGACCAGTATGAAAACGTCGGTTTAGGAAATAGACAGATGTAATACAACATCTATAATAGCTAGTAACAGTAGTACACTAAAAATCGCCAATGGTATTTAGAGACAGTAAATGATGTGACATTGTGTTGATTAGGTCCTCTCACTTTCCAATGACTCTTTGTGGTGGACCTGCTGGGTGCAGTGTCAGTCATATTCTGTGAATGTCTATATGGTCATCAGCTACTAGCCAACAAATTATGTGGACCAGTGTTAATACTAACGGATAACATCTAGCAACATTTAACTCTTTGTCACTGTGTACTGCTATTTGTGTCATCATCCACTGACTGGGTATTTATACAATACATAGTTGTTGTCTTCACTATTTTTTAATTTTTTGCGAAGATCGCTAATTATGAAAATATATATGATAATTTAACAGTACATACAACATATATACCCCTTTTATTCTTACTTTTTAGAATGCATGATCTTTGTACCTTTACATCTTTAGCTAGTTTACATAATTTACTTAGGTGTCCATCGTCAGAATATTATGATCATATACATCATTTGTTATTCCTTGAGTCCAGTTAGAAGTGTAACCTACATTTACAGTACATTGCGTGAGGATCTAAAATTCCAATGCAATATGAGCCAAGTCATGATATCTAATCTGTCTTACTCACAAAGGACATTCCCTTTAAACTAACCTTGGTTCCTTAGCTCTACCTCTCACATATAATACCTGTATTTGTCGCCTGTCATAAACATGCCATAAGGCTCCAGAGCACCAGAAACCGCCTACAACTTTCCACTGAGTTCCTCGTTGCTTTGGCAACGAAAGAATAATTTCTTTCCAAACACTGTAATTTGTTACTTTGTGTTTCAAATAAAAAAATAAAAACACAACCAACACATTTCTTTCATACAGAGAATGTAAATGTCAGCATAAAAACAACATGACAATTATATTAATAGGCCTCTGCCCATACCCGATTAAAATTAAATAACGTATCTGAGATAAGTCCCATCAAGAGGCTAAAATTAGTCTGGATGAAAACAAGTGAAAATATGGCCATTAATAAGAAGCTAATCTAAGAAACGAGAAAAAAAAGACAAAATTGTAGCATTCTTGTTTTGTTTTTTTATTTGTAAAATTTCTCTGATTTCTCTTTTTCCTAAACTATAGTATTGCTGCTGTTTAATGGAGAAAGTAATATTCTTGCTGTATTTTTAAGGCTGGTGCAAATAAAATCGAATGGTATCAGAGGGAGAGTAAATAGGGAACACACAGAAGCAATACATATTATAATGACAATTTTTTGTGATAAACTTTTTATTGAGCAAAAACAAATTGACAGGAATAAACCCATCCCACCCACTCCCACCCAGCCCGAGCCAAGGGATTATTAAAAAAATAAAAAATCAATGAGTTGCAAGCTGAAATTTAAACAATTGAGCTACAGCAGACCAGGATTCAATTGCATTACTGGAAGCACCATTAATCTGTACTGCAGACAACTCCAAATGTATTAAATTGTAGAAGGAGAGCTGCCAGTTGTCGACAGTGACATATTCAGGTGTCTTCCAGCAAGAGGCAATAATTAGTTTGGCGGCCAGTGTATTCAGACAGAATAACTTGCGTTCAGAAAATTTGAGTGGAAGCCTAGAAAGGTCTAAAAGAAGAAAGATTTGAGGCAACAGAGGAATACTGCAGGAAAAAAAGGAAGACATTAGGTGACAGTGCCAGAACATGTGGAGAAACGTGCCAGGTAAACCAAGGGAGCATAAATGACAGAGAGTATCCTCAGTGAGACTCATAGAAGGAGTGGGATAGAGTCTGAGTAGAATATTGTTCTAGAAACCCAAACTACTAGCACAACTAGTTCAACGCCTTACATTGCAGAGAACTGTGCCCCATGAAAGGGATGAAGGGAGAGAAGAAAGGTCTCTGGACCAGATAATGACAAATATTACAAAAATGAGTACTAGGATACTAAAATAGTGCTGAGTCCTACTTTATGTATATTTGAGTACCTACAAAAATGAATTTACTTGTAAGATGTTAAGGAATAAATCCAAAACAAGACTTGCCAAAGGCCAGACTTTTGTTTTTTACACTGCAGAAACACCCTAAAGTGAAGCCCAGCAAGTATTATTAACCAAAATTGTTGAAAATGATGGTAGTAAAATAATATTTTGTACACCTAATACTTGAAGTTTGACAACAATCAGCTAAACAGTGTTCTTTTATTTTGCAAGATTTATTTCAGCAGTCACTCCTTTTCCTATGATGATGACTTTGAGGGGTCCGTGGCAGTGTTCAGGTTTTTAAATAAAAGCAGTGAGTCTCAGGCTCTCTGGATGCGTGTGGCTGCAGAGCTGTGTGACGAAAGGTTGTTCAGTGTGGAGCATGGAGGCAAAGCTGATTGCCTGACTGAGAAAGTAATATTCTTGCTGTATTTTTAAGGCTGATTCAATTCAGCTGATCCACATCAGGACTCCATAGAGTGTCACACCCAAAGGAGTACAAATAGGGAGACTAAACAGGAGAAAAGGGACAAGAAACAAGAAACAAGAAAGAACAAGAAAGAAAAAAGGACAAGACGTTAAACAGAAAGGGAAAGAAAATAAGAGGGCCAGGATCTTCACGGCAAAGCCAGTGCTATGGATAGAGGGCAAGCAGTCGCGATCGGTGCCTCATGTGGAGTGAAGTAGACAGAGCTCAAGGTGTAGTGTTGCTCCTGCTGAGCGTCGAGGGAGCAGGACCAACCAACCACTCTGGGAAGTCCCACTGAACACAGATGGATGGCAGTGGGAGAACAGAGCAGGGTTCGCACTTCCCAGAGAACATCTCTGCAAGCTAAGGAGACCGAAAGGGGCGAATAAAAAAGATGTAATTTTGGAAGAAGGCACAGAGGCTTGCGAGTGGTTTTTAATGGACAGATACTGACTATGTGTTAACCTCTTATTACAGCATTTTTTGTTAGATTATTTATTAGGATTTTTAATCTTCTCAAAAGACACTCTTTTTATAATGGATTATTTATTTATTTATTAATTGCAACTGTGCAGCACTTTGTTTTGGAACATTATTTATTGAAATAAAAAGCACTTTGCACTGATTTGCACCACCTCTTGTTCTGTGTCTATGTTTGCCCTAGTCCATCTCAGCACATGACTATTAATGTCCAGGTGCAAGAGGATGTTATGCCAGCTGCGGACAGTCTGGGCATCACATGGCTGTATTTCATCTACTACATAAATGCTGCCTAACTATTACCAGGACAACACATTTTAAACGCCAAGCTCTTTTCACATGGTTTTTTATGTTGCACTAGCTACATCTAAGCCCAATTATCCTAAATGGATGTCTGACCTGTTTCTGATAGTAAAGCTCCCGGTGGATTTAATAACAGGCTGCATTTAACAACATCAGTATGCCTGAGGAAAATAGAGCTGTCAAAAAACACAGAGGGGTGTTTCTTCCAGATATAGAATGAGAGACCCAGCAGAATGGAGAGACGGTAACACGGCAGTGATGTGACTACTGTACTCCTCCCACTTGGAGTGAATAAACTGCATAGTTCTTAATGAATCGTAAAATGCAACTGAATTTAATAGTAACAGTTGGGCACTTGGTTCTACACACTTGACTGAAAGCAGTGCCATTGTTAAAGAGATGGACTACCCAAACCACTATATATAAAGTATAGAAATAATACAATCTTTTTTTTCCTGCATCAGCATAAAAAACTTTTGATCATAAGATTTTGTAAATCTTATGGTTGTATATTAGGCATCTAGAAGTTTAAACCCTACTTGTGATGCTATCAATAATTAGTAACTCAGAAAAGTAAAATGCAGTGAGCCTTGCCTGCAGACACATGCTTATGACAAAGTGGAATAAAAAATTAATTACCACTCTAAACACTGAAACATCATGTGTGACAAAGATAATAAAAAATTATTATTAATAATAGGAATGCTCAGGCGAAGCCTTAACAAATTATCGTGACCTTTAACTGAGTTGGACACTACCAACAATAAATCTTGTTGAATGAATCTGAATTAAAACACTACTACCCTCAAATGACAGCAGTGCAAATATATATTGTAATTGCTTACCAAAATAAAGACTACAAGCACAAGAATAATTTAAACTGATGATTATATTGTGTCTTTGTGTCCATTTTTGGCTGTATACAGAGACCTTTTCATTTGTAACATTAGAATCTACTCTACTAAATTCAATTTGTTACACTAATATTATAATGTCTTAAGACTGTTAATACAAACTGAAATTCTATTGTATTATATTACTATGAATTACATAAACCTATTCCTGTCTGATGGTCTAACATAATCTAACAGTCTCAAACCTTGTTACTCTAGTTCATGGTGGCACGGGGATAGAGCCTAACCAGAAAGCAATGGTTGCCAGGCAGGAAACAACTCAAGACAGTGTGGCAGTAAACTGTAGGATCAACTCTTACACACATCCACAAGGGTAATTTGGAATCTTCACTTAATTTAAAGCTTGTCTTTGGGGATTCAGGGAAAAACCTGGAGCTCCCAGAAGAAAACCCACACAGACATGGACAGAACGTTCAAGTTAAATTCAGACAGTGACTAGGCACAGTATTTGAATCCAGGACCTCATCTATGAAGTACCAGTCTGTTTATATGCAACCATAATGAATGGAGTAATGAAATAACTGAAGGCAGGTTGTCATATAATTGAAGAATACGCTGCTATTGATAAACTATATAATAGAAGAAAGTGAGAAAAAAGGAAAGAGGCATCTAGCCATACTGAGATGTAAAGATGACACTTTTAAGAATGCTTATGCTCGGAAAGTAAAACTGTGCTTTATGGCTTTTCCCTGTCTGACTGGATTAATATATGCTTCTTCGATGTGAGCACAATCCTGTGCCACATTCCCAATGAAAGACTTCAAACACCAGGAGTAAAGGTGGTGTTTGTTCTTGATGCAGATTTCTCCATGGACTAGAACTTTTCCTTTTGTTGTGAATTATGATATAGGTGATAATGTGAATGTCTGAATTAAAAATATATTTTTTAGAATATAATTTAACATCTTTATACCCTAATTTATCTTGAAAAACATATATGAATATGATGTTTTGTGCTGTAAGACTGTGTCTGGTTACTATCAGTGGCTTGGGGGATGATCTGAATTGACCAACATCATTATGGCACCATCAGATAGACTGCCTACTAAACATAATCAAGTGAAAGCGTGGCTGCATACAGAACTATGTTAAGATATCAGGTGTTAGTTCATTCCCTAACATGCAGTGTTATTGTTTGTATTAAACCATCTAACTATGAATTCATTTTTCATGGCGACCCCTGTTTAAGCAGGCATAGTGGAGTAGACCAAGCTTCTTTCACTGGTAACAAACTGCAACCTCTGGGAGTCCTTACTGTACTGAACACCTAGGAAAAGCAGGCATTTGATGTAATTTTTAGAAACTTTAAAGGAAAAGGACTAGGAAATTGAGGTATCAAAGAACATAGGAAGAAATTAAGTTTCATAAACAGGTAGGGGTCTAAATTCTAAAAGGCAAACTAAACCAAATGTCAAAGACTCAAAGAAAGAAGCAACATTCCAACACTGATTTGTTTTTCTTAGCTCTACCTTTGAATTATACCTACAATTGTGGTGGAGTATTTTGTATATAGGTTAATAAATATTTTGTATTTTATTTGTAAGCTAGACATACAATGTGAAATTTATTGCAGGGTTAGGGGAGGTGCCTAAAACCAGTTTGGCAAGGGGGTTTCTGTGCAGGACATTCTATGAGACATCCCCCATATAACACTATCTAGCTGGCAGGCTTCAGCTAAACAAAGGGTATCCATTACTTGAAATATGGCTGTTTGGGACAAGTTTTGAATCAGAGGCCATTCTGTACCACAACACCCTGTTGGCTTAAGGATTTGGACTGTAATGTATTAAAGTCGGACAATTTACCCTTCCCTCTCTCGCTCACACCTTGGCCATGAAAAAAGCACAATAAGGAACACAAATTGGCAGCCATATTGAGAAGGCATACGGCCTGATCCAAAGAAAGCTGACTAGAAATGATGACTTGACCAGAGACATTTGAGTAACTACAAGTCTGTCTGCCACCTGAAACTACACATCTAGCATTTATCAGGCTGTATGGTTGCCAAAATTCACATGTGCTTTGGTTCATTATAATTATTTTATGAATATTATCAATAATACATTATTAAAATGTGTAACTTAACTCCTGCTTGTCCTTTTACTGTATATAATTGGCTGAGGTTATAGATGCAGAAGGGAAAGTGGGGAGAAGTTATAAAGTACAATACATTTTAAACAGTGGTAAGTCTAGGGGATTTGATTATTATGAAAAAGTCTACACAATAAAGAGTACATAAAGGGAAAGTAGAGTCAAATAGGACTCAGCCAAGACAAAACAGCAAAAAATATGTATTTTTTTCCCTTTTTGTAATTCTTTTTGCACGGTTGATCTAATGCTTGGATAACAAGTAGCTATGTGCCACTATTTTGCATAGGTGAAACATAAAGACGCTGCACAAATTCAAGCCAAGTCAGAGAGCATGTACTGGTACAGTGCATTGCCGCATCCACTACACGACGAAACAACTCGGGATCCCGGATGGCAACTCCCCAGGCAGACACGCGGTCCAGTCCCACCCTCCGCAAATGACCCTCTATCTGCCGCAGCCAGGTGTTATGTGGGAGACCCCTTGACATGATCCAGCCACTCGGGTCCCCAACAATGAGGATCTTACAAGCTGGATCACCCTTGGGGCAACACACCACACGACCGTAGTTCTGTAACTGACGCTCCCTCACAATGCAGGTAATGTGCCTAATTCGGAACTCCATGAGCAACCGCTCCTTCGACACAAAGTCAAACCAAAGATTTTCTGGAGAGACACAGTACCAAAGGAGTCCAGTCTTCATCTCAGGTCACTGGATAGCATCCATGTCTCGCAACCATATAGCAAAACAGGAAGCACCAGGAGTCTTGCATAGATATTGTGAGCGCCACACACCCCTTTCCAGCGACCTCATGACCCCCATGCTCTCCCAATCTGTCTACTAACTTCATAGGAAAAGTCACCACTGCCAAGGTAAGTAAACCTCTCAACAAGGTCGACACTCTCTCCGCAAACAGACACACTGCTCATGGTTGTGCCCAAGAGGTCATTAAAGGCCTAGATCTTGGATCCAGGACACTCGCAAGTCCAGACACTCAGACTCCTCGCTCAGTCTCTCAAGTGCGCCGATCAGAGCCTCCATTGACTCCACGAAGATCACAGCATTGTCAGCAAAGTCAAGATCCATGAATCTTTCATCATCAACAGATGCCCCACAGCCATTGGACCCCATGACCTTGCCCAACACCCAGTCCATGCAAGTATTGAACAGAGTAGGAGTAAGAACACACCCCTGAAGAACCCCAGAATCAACTGGGAAAAACACAGAGGTTCACAAAGGTCATGCGAAAAGACAATTTTCCCTCAGGAATTAATAAAGTATATCAAATTAAATCAAATTAAAAATAAAGTAACTGGCAATAGGTTTAGCAACTATAAACATGGCTGCGGCCATGCAAAAATAGTCACAAAATGGTGACCACAATAAAATACAAAATATGTTCCTGAAAAAAATCCTTGCAAGGTGAATTCTTGTAATTCAAAAATGTAATCACTATTCATTCCAAAGAAAAAAACAATTTTTGAGTTCTTAAATGCTAAAAGTGACACCCTTTTCCTTAAAATAACATAAAGCTCTATTTAAATTAACACAATTACTTCAATAGTTAAAAGTGGTTGTAAAAACACATTCTAAAGAGTTGTTTTCCCTTAAATAATAACTCAGTTAATGACTCAAATATAGTTCTGTGTACCAGCTTTCATTGAGCACATTCACAGCTAATGTATTTCTCAGCATACAATCACATCTGAAAACGCAGCAAACATGAAAGTCATTGTTTATGTGCACAGCTTTTGCCCTTTATTTAAAAAAGAAGAGCAAAATAGTTACTGTATAACAAAGACAAGAAAAAAATCCACAATGTAAACATGTCATTTCCCAAACAAACTGAGAATGATGAGATGAGGCTGGGATGGTGGCGGCAGTGGTGATTGTTGGTGATTGTGGTGGTGAGTTAGAGGGTGGTGGAAAAAAAAAACAAGAAAAAAAAGAGGTGGCGAGTTCTCTAAACTCCATTACTGAATCATCCACATTTTTTGCTTGTTTATTATTGCAATGGGACAAACACAGAGAGGTCAGAAGTTGAAGAGAAGGGCCCAGATACAGCCATGGCAGGAGCAGCAGCCAGGTGGATTAGCTGCATGAAAGAACAACAAGATGTTGGTCTGCTCGGCTTCTTATGTCTTACAGCTGTCTGTAGCACTTGACAGAAACTGCTATATTGATTGTCGTAACTGCAAAGAAGATGCCTTATAACTCCAAAAAGGGTATTAAATGAAATGCAAAAACCTCTTAACTCTAACCTCATATAAACTGTAATAATATCCATTTCAGGAACTTAACTTTTTATAGGCAAAATTTAGTATACCTACCCATCCATCTGACTACCGCAGATAATGGAAATTACTTATTCAGAATCAAGATATAAGTTGATTTCCCACATAAAAGTGTGCTGTAAAGTGATTTTTATAATACATTTTAAAAACACATTATGTTTCTGCAGTTTAAAATGGTGCTCAAGGGGCACCAATCCAAAGCAAAATCTTTAAAATTTACTGAATATGTCAATTTTCAAGCAGCAAAGGTTTTGATTAAACAAGACATGCTCTCCACGTTTCTAGCGTGTGTTTCTTACAACACAAGTAAACTGTGCATAATATATTTTATCACAAACTCTTGATACTTTTTATTTTTTAAGTAAGAGTGTGTTTTCTCTTCATTTATCTGCTCACAGCCGCCATTGTGTGTAAAGTACTTACATTTTCCACGGGTATATCACAAATCGCCAATTTCCGTAGCCTTACCTTACCTACAGGCTGCATAATTTCAGCCTAAAGGTCAGCATCACTTTAGTCTCTCCAGTTATTTTTCATCAATGCTTATGTTCTGCCATGGCTTGTAAAAACTGATGCACTATATAAAAGTGTCCAAGTATGTGACATAACGGCAAATTTGTCATTATGCTATGAAATCTTGAGTACGCATCTGCTCTCAAGCCATTTTGACTATATACTGTATGAATCAAAACATGCACCAGTGCTGGCAAAAAATATGTACTTACTTGTATTTTTTCCTATGCAATGCCCGCACAAATCATATTTTGTATATGTAATGCCAGCACATATACTGAATGATGTACAGACACAGTGGTTAGGCAGTACATACATACTCAAATTACATTTAATTTGAAAAATGAATGCGGCATTTTTATCAGTGATTATTGTCTCATTGTCTATAGAACAGGGACCATTCTGTGTGGATTGCACTCCTGATCAGGAAAAAAAAAGATTTGGGAAGTGGATGAATGAATGAATGAATGAATGAATGAATGGTTACAGATAGAATGTAAAATCTGAATTTGAATTAGGCATTATGCAAAAACAAACCAGAAACAGACTGTCAGGATGAATGATAAATTAGCTGCTGTGCATTAATCTTTGCAGCTACTGTTCTTGAAGAAATGGATCATCCCAAATTACATGTTTTACAAAAGGAACAATTCCAGCATCAAGATGTTTATAAAAAGAATAGTGATATTTTTATACAGTTAAATCTGAGACAATGGCAAGGCAACTGTGACCGCCCTTAGCTTGATTTGACCTTGTATGAGTAAGCATTGCTTTTTTTATAACCGTGTCCAGTCATGGTACTAAAGCTCTGACTTCCTATTATCCTGCACTGGTAAAAACAAAGATTCAGAAATGGATGTTTAAAATGTTGCAAGAGGAAGAGGTAAATATAGAAATATTATCAATTTCTCACCAAACCAGGTGAGCCATACTGCAAAATTTAGTCAAAAACTAAATCTTTTAATTTTAGTAAGACACATGTCTTAACAGATGTGCCAAAATCTAAAAAAGATAAACCAGGACATGCTTTTGAATGTGGAGTTAATTTGGAATCAGTGGAGCAAGTTTAACAGTGTTTTACATACAATGCAGGGCACACTCATCCTGAAATTTAGAAGCAGAAAGGGATCAAAGAGAAAACCCCAGCGGATAAATAAAAAGACTGAAAAAAAAGTCCAGTTCTATCCGTAAGGACTTAAGAAAGCATGTGAACAATGGTTAAAAAGCAAAATTAGAAAGTTATAACTGTAGAAAAGGTGAAAGATTACCTAAAGAGACTCTTTTATAATTTAATACTAAAAGAACTGGTAAGGAGGAAGTTAAGTTTATTAATAACATTATGGGAGAACTAAAATATGATGTATAAAATGCTCTAAATTTGCATTTTTTTCTGAAGATTAACAACTTAGTGATTTGAAAATTACAAAAGAAGAAATGATGTTTACTGCGGTAGGCTGGCGCCCTGCCCGGGGTTTGTTTCCTGCCTTGCGCCCTGTGTTGGCTGGGATTGGCTCCAGCAGACCCCCGTGACCCTGTAGTTAGGATATAGAGGGTTGGATAATGGATGGATGGATAACCTAGCATAATGTAAAATTCTCAAAGCCATAGTTTGAATCAGGGTCACAGGGGACCCAGCACCCCAGAACACCTTTGGACAATGTCCCACTCTTGCAAACACACAAAAAATTTAGGAGGAAAACCGACATGCTTAAAGAAAAATCCAATCAAGGATGAAGAGAATGGGCAAACTGAACACAGACAATGACCGGGCACGGGATTCAAATCTATCAGGGACTGAGAAAGGAATTCAGTATAACAAAGGCTTAGGAAACCACCATCACAGTATAACAAAAATAGCAAGGAGCGAAACCAATGCTAATGGTCGAGAGAGTACCTTCCTGTAGCAGGCTACGGAAAACATAGACATATATAGACGCCACATTCACTGTGTTGCCCAGTCGACACGATAAGTCAGCGTGTCCGCACTATTGCTAATGGTAAAAGTGCCATTTAAACTAATACAGGTAGACGTTGAAACTGGGTTTTCTGATGAAAAAACAATAACGTTTTAAAAAGTATCGTTTACATACAACAGATTGTTGCGCATTTACATGCAGTTATTTATATCCATTTACTAGCAAAATGCCCGCGCTTCGCAGCAGCGAAGTACTGACTTAAAATTTTTATTAAGAAGAAAATTAAACCTTTTTAAACTGAGGGAAAATATACCAATAATTATTTGTTAAGGATCTCTTTGTATACCACATTTTGAGTTCGGCCCTCCGGTTGTAAAATGACCAAGCTGTGCGCTGAGCTTACTCTTGAGCATGCAACGTACACTTGGCCATGTGAACAGCAATCTTGTTTCAAATCTCACAGCTTGGATTGCTGCTGTCATAATTGGTTTGAGTTTCATGGTTTGTTTCAATTACGACAGTATTTGCAGGACTTGTTGTGTTGAAGTGACATTCGGCATCTGTCAAGCGTTATAAGCATACAACCGGTTTCATCGATAACTTCACATCCAGCATTTGAGAGGTTAAACATTCATAAACATCAAAGTGTCCACTACTGAAATCGTCACCTGTGAGTCTAAGATGTTTAAGAGGCACTGGCAGTTGTCGAAAGGTGTAAAATATTTGGCCATTTCGGTACACTTGAAAGCGACAACCAAACAATTCAGCGGTAGCCATCAACTCACATGCAGAACCATAGGTGAAGGGCTTAAGCATTTTACTATTATACTGCTCCTGTGTAGTATAATTATCTCCTGTACCGTCATCAGTCCACACCTTGAACCTGTCCCAGTCATTCAATAGATAAGACACAATGTTCCACCGGATATCAAAATTGAGCCTGATATGTCCGTACAATATGTAACACAGAGAATGGAAAAGGCAGGCGCCATCTCCGGGCACGGAAACCACTCGGTAAGTGACAGTTTTTTGATCCATGATGATCACCTCGATAGACATGTTAATGTGGGTTCGGTTGGAATGATAAAGGAAATGGGTACTGAACAATGTAAAGTAAGTCTAAAATACCTAAACAATAACTATGATTGTAATAAATGAACAATAAAACAGCGGAGAAGCCGTGGATTAAATAAAAAGGCTGTAGTTATCAGCAGGGAGACGTGAATCCCGTGGCGAAGCAAGGAAGGGAATGTAGAGACCGGAGCGACGGACGGCCTTATATAGGCAGGCAGCCAACAACGTGGAAAGTGTTGGGATGAGGGACCCAACGCCGCCTCACACGGTGACTGAGCTGCAGGCTATGGACGTATATATGTACGTAAGTAGGATTCAGTTAGCGTTGGGAACCCGCGTACCAAATTTCTTGAAGATGGGTCCATAAGTAACAAAGACCGTTGAAAAGTTCAATATGGCGGCTGACAGTGGCATCATACCACCGAAATAAGTACGTACCTTGGTTTCGATTAGTGCAGGGAAACCGCCTACCAAATTTCGAGAAGATGGGGCCAAAAATAAGAAAGTTCAACATGGCGGACGTTGTTGACCGTTATGAACATTACGCATAGAATTTCGAAATGAAACCTGCTTAACTTTTGTAAGTAAGCAGTAAGGAATGAGCCTGCCAAATTTCAGCCTTCTACCTACACGGGAAGTTGGAGAATTAGTGATGTTGGAAAGTTCAATATAGCGGCCCACAGTGGTGTCATACCAACGAAATAAGTACGGACATTGGTTTCCGTTAAAAGTTCAATATGGCGGCCGACAGTGGCATCATACCACCGAAATAAGTACCAAATTTTAGCCTTCTACCTACACGGGAAGTTGGAGAATTAGTGACGTTGGAAAGTTCAATATGGCGGCTGACAGTGGCGTCATACCACCGAAATAAGTACGTACATTGGTTTCGGTTAAAAGTTCAATATGGCAGCCGACAGTGTCATCATACCACCGAAATAAGTACCAAATTTTAGCCTTCTCCCTACACGGGAAGATGGAGAATTAGTGACGTTGGAAAGTTCAATATGACGGCTGACAGTGGTGTCATACCACCGAAATAAGTACGTACATTGGGTTTCGGTTAGCGCAGGGAACCCGCCTACCAAATTTCGTGAAGATGGGGCCATGAATAAGAAAGTTCAATATGGCGGACGTTGTTGACCGTTATGACCGTTACGCGTAGAATTTCGAAATGAAACCTGCTTAACTTTTGTAAGTAAGCTGTAAGGAATGGGCCTGCCAAATTTCAGCCTTCTACCTACACGGGAAGTTGGAAAATTAGTGACGTTTGGAAAATCAATATGGCGGCCAACAGTGGCGTCATACCACCGAAATAAGTACGTACATCGGTTTTGGTTAGCGCAGGGAAGCCACCTACCAAATTTCGTGAAGTTGGGGTCAGCCTTCTACCTACATGGGAAGTTTGAAAATTGGTGACGTTGGAAAGTTCAATATGGCGGCCGACAGTGGCGTCATACCATCGAAATAAGTAAGTACATCGGTTTCGGTTAGAGCAGGGAAGCCGCCTACCAAATTTCATGAAGATGGGGCCATAAATAAGAAACTTCAACATGGCGGACGTTGTTGACCGTTATGACCGTTACGTGTAGAATTTCGAAATGAAACTAGCTTAACTTTTGTAAGTAAGCTGTAAGGAATAAGCCTGCCAAATTTCAGCTTTCTACCTACATGTGAAGTTGGAGAATTAGTGATGAGTCAGTGAGTCAGTCAGTCAGTCAGTCAGTCAGTCAGTGAGGGCTTTGCCTTTTATTATTATAGACTAGCAGAATACCCGCGCTTCGCAGCGGAGAAGTAGTGTGTTAAAGAATTTATGAAAAAGAAAAGGAAATATTTTAAAAATAACGTAACATGATTGTTAATGTAATTGTTTTGTCATTGATATGAGTGTTGTTCCCATAAATATATCTATATATATATATATACAGGTACATCTATATACAGGTATATATATCTATATATATCCATCAACAGACACTTGGACATAAATCCAGCATATGCAAACTTAAGAAGAACTTATTCTTAATTAACAAGACTTTACACCCAATAACCCCCCCCCCCCC
>JANRMT010062819.1:28018655-28050364 GCA_026402145.1 Polypterus bichir lapradei
TATGAAAAAGAAAAGGGAACATTTTAAAAATAACGTAACATGATTGTCAATATACAGTAATTGTTTTGTGAGTGTTATTGAGTGTTGCTGTCATCAAGGATTCGATTATCATTATTTGTTTCAATCAGGGTCGTATTTGTACGATGTGTTGTGTTCAAGTTACATTCCGTGTTTGTTAATCGTTGTAAAGATAAGAGGTTTCATTTATCGATTCGTTTCTTACTGCATCAATAAACAGCTCGTCTTCCTCTTTATCTGAGATGTGACACACTGCATGCACGGGTTTTTTTTACACTGTCTTCCTTTAGCGGGACATTCACTTTTTGCACCGTGTGCTTTGTTTCTGCAGTAGCTGCACTTATGAATATGCTTGTATGCATCAGACACTTCATATTTTTTTGCTGCCTTCTCAATTGTGTAATTCGGTTTTTGTTCAGCGCTCTTTGGAACTGTTGCTTTTTGTCTGTGCACTGCGTCAGTTCACGTGAGCCGCTCGGTGTACATGCATCGAAGTTTCCCAGCTGTGCTGGTGCCATGTCATGCTATGTCCATGGCTGTATCTAATGTTACCTAAGTCCCGGCACTTAAAACTTTCTCTCGCAGTTTCGCTGAGTTTGTGCCAGACACCACCCTGACTATCTCATCTTCCTCTGCATAAGCACAGTCCTTCACCCGTGAATATTTAGTGGCAGTGTTTCTATTGGATTGCCGCTGACGGACGGCCTTATATGGGCAGGCACTAAATTACAAACGCCAGCGGCAGCCTGTCTATGAACTTAATTTAAAGTTTAGGTTTACATCGTGCTTTGTTTCCGAAGTAACAGAACTCATGAATATGGTTGTATATGTTACTCGCTCGCTTCTTATTGTTTCGCTGTCTTCTCAATTATATAATGCATGTTTTCTTCAGCGCTTTTTGGGGCTCTTCCTGGTTTTCTACGTACTGCGTGATTATGTGGGAGGCGTGATGATGTCACACGAAACTTCGCCCCCACGGCTTTCAAGCTCATCTCCATTACAGTAAATGGAGAAAAACAGCTTCCAGTTATGACCAGTGAGTGAGTGAGTGAGTGAGTGAGTGAGTCAGTGAGGGCTTTGCCTTTTATTAGTATAGATTATATTTTATTGCTCAACCTGGCACCATTTTATTTCCTTTTTCCTCATGGAGCACCCATTGTTGTTGGTAACAGATTCTGTTGGTAACAGTTCTGCCCTTCAAAATGATACATAAAAGGGTCTTCAATAATGGATATTATGCTTTTTCGAAAACAATAAAAGTAGAGAAAAATAATTGTTTTTTTTGTACGGCTTCAAAACAGTAAAACTAGACATATTACTTGTAGATATTTCATAACTTTTTTTTTCTTGATGTTCCTGACACATTCACTGATATTTTTACAGTGTTTGGAAGCTTATTCCAACACCTATGGAAATAAAAATATTAAGAAAGTGCTTTTCTTTTTGTAAAAACGTTACTGAATTTTGCAATTTATTCTGCTGTAACATACTGTATGTTTACAACTTAACTAATTCTCCAAGTATAAAAATTCTAAAGAGAAATGTCTTTATTTTGATGGGTATAATATGAATATTAATTGAAGGATGACAAAGTTATAGCCAGTAAATTCAAAGCAGCAGAAAATGGTCACAAATGAGGCTCTTTAAAGGGTTCGTGTTGAAAGGTTAATGGAAGCATTTAACTCTTCAAATAACTGGTGTTATTTAATTGGGAGTTTAATTGGGAGCTGTCACAAAGTTTGCTACTGCATGCCAAGTAAAAAAATCAGCCTTCTATTATGCAAGTAAACATGCCTTCTTAGCTGCAAAAATTACTTGCTAAATCACAAAAGCTGCAGCTCTTATGAATGAATTCTTCTGACAACCAATAAATAGGAATTAACTTGTAATGGCTACACAATGCAAACTGGAATAAAAGCATTTTTTCCTTCAGTAACATTTTATGGCTCTATAATAGTAACACGTTATCTGCAAACGCACATCTCTTCCTCGTAGCACTTTGAAAGCCTTCATTTAAATTACAGTTAGTGAAACATCTTTCACCTCTCAAATGTAACTCATGTCAGCATTCTGAATGCAAAATGAATAGACCATTCACCCTGTAGATCATTAATGAGCTAAGGAATGCTGCAGATAAATTATAATAAATGTCAAACATAATAAAGGAAATGGTAAAATGACTTTGTGCTCTTTGATCCCCCCCACCCCCTTGTTGGTTCTATCCACTGTCACCGTCAAACATTTACAGCCAATTACACTCCTTCTGTACATTTCATTCTATTTAACCGTTTGTTTTTCTTCACACTCAAATTGAAATGTAGTCTATTATGGCAGGACTATGGTTGCCCAACTATTGTTTTCAGTAAAAATAAAATTATAAAAAATGTCTTTATAGTACATGCCACATACTCTTCTTCTCCTGTTGAGGGTCATGGTGGGAGCAGACCAAGCAGACCTTTCTAGACTTCCCTGTACCTAGCTAAAGATTTCCAGTTCTTCCTGGGAAATTACCAAGCATTCCCAAGCCAGCCAAAAAACAGTATTTCTCAAGCGTGTCCTGGACCTGCCACAGGTTCTCTATCCAGTGGGACATGACCAAGGAAGCTACAGGGGAACTCATCTGTGGAGGTCATCCTTGCAACATGCCCAACCACCTCAGGTGTCTCCTCTCGATTTGGAAGAACAGTGACTCTACTCTGAAACTCTTCGAAATTTCGGAGCTCCTTACCCTATCACCAGCTCTCAGCCCAGTAGCCCTGTGAAGTAAACTCATATCTGTTGCTTGTATTTGCAATCTCATTCTTTCAATCATTACCCACAGCTCTTTAACCATTGGTGAGCACACAGATGTAGATCAACTTGTAAACTGAACGTATGGTCTTTAGAATCAGCTCCTGTTTCACCACTACAGACCAGTATAACAAATCCAGAACAGCTGTCACCACTACAATGTGTTTGTCAAGCTCATGTGCCCTCTTTCTATCACATGTGGACAAGACATTTGATCTTCTCCACTATGGTCAGTTTTCCACCCTTTACTTGCGGACAGCAATGCATGCCACAGACCATACATGTGTTTTATGAAGTAATAAAAACCAATATACATTTGCAAAGTCACTTGTGGGGAGCATGATGGTGAAATGGTTAGTGTAGCTGCTAGGGTTCATTTACTTAACCAATCAACATCAGTATGGAATTTGAAGGTTCCATATTCCATGGGTTGTTCCTGGTAATATGGTCACCTTCCACATCCTTAAGATGTGTGTGATAAGATGATATCACATTATATGACTTCTAGTTGGAGGGGATGTCAAACTTTACTAATACAGATGCTGGCCTTGTGACTTGTGTATGTCAGATTACACAACTATATATTTCAGGGTGTGTAAAATTAAACAATGTCATAACAAGTACATCTTCCACTTGTCATGTCCAAAACACCTGTGTTCCTTATTCCTTGTTGCTGCATAATATACATTGTACTTCTGGATGGGTACTCACTGGTTGTCACCTCTTACACACACACAAGCCCACCCCTAAAACTTAAGACAAAATCTGTTTGATATTTGTCATGGTCACATGTAGACTGGTTGGACTGAGTCAAGGGGTATGTCAGTTAAGACTAGACTGCTCATCACAGGTGCATGTCATAACTCTCTCTAACTCACTAATATTACCTAAATGAAATCTGTGACTGCAAATCACTGGAAAAGTCATGTAATGTGACATGGCACTTAGACTACTCATCCAGAGTTGGTTCCAGAATTTCCCGATACTTCCGGAATAGGTTATGCTCCATGGCCCAACCTGACAATATTCAAAATTAATACTAAAGAACTGCTAGATAAAGTACCATATATACTTGCATGTAATTCGGGTCCTGAAACCCGAAAAATCGATAATAAAATCAGACCCCGACTTATATGCCCGTTCAAAAATACGACACTTAATTTTTTATTTATTTATTTATTTTATTTTTTTTTACATGTTCTTGCTTCCTTCAATCTCGCACAAGTTTCATGGACACATCGAATTTTGTTGCAGCAGAGCAGTTGCCAATTTCTTTCCAAAGAAATTTGCCACTTCAATGACTTTTAATTTAAAACCAGCTTCATATTTTCTTCTGATCGAACACTCCATCGCAGATAAGGGATGCTCTTACGATAAAGGTGTGTAAGGGCGTGAGATACAAAAACCACAAAACAGTACAAACGTCGCTTTAGAATAGTTAGGGTATTAACGTGTGGTCACGTAGGCACAAAAAAAAAGCAGTGTGCTCCATGGTTACTCTCTCAGGCAGGTGTTAGCAAATCATAATCTCTTGGATCAATAGCGCGTGTTTTCCACATTCAACTTATACGACTGACATTATAAAATACTTGAATTTACACGGTAAAATCAAGCCCCAACTTATCAACAGAAGAACTTAAACATGAGTATATATGGTATACGTTTAACTCAATTTCAAATGTAAACACTGCACGACTGATGAAGAAGATATACAACTTGTTTGTCAACAACTTGTAAAGCTATTGGTCCAGTTAAATCAAAACTGAAGTTTGCTACACCTGTTTTTTGTGCATTTATGTGCTTCTTTTTATGTATAAAAACATATTCTTTATCACATGTTTAATTATATAATTTCCGAAAACAGACAGTGAAATAAGAAGCATTTGATTCAAAGGCCAGTTTAAAGACAGTATGCCAAGCTAGCTTTTGCTGACTACCAGATAACTGAAGTTTCCATTTAACTTGTTAGAGAAGTGTCCAGAAACAATCTGCATTCAGGAGATATGGCAATGTGCATTTCATTGCAAATAATATGGCAGAATAAGACATTCATATAACGTGTCATACATGATCTTTTAGTCATAGACATAGCTATGTTTCAAATATAGGGGTCTATATGGATATTTTTTCTGTTATTTAATTAGTTTACTGTTTAGCCTATCATTTCAAGTCACAATTTTAAGGCCTGATAAGTTATACCCATGCTTTTAATAAGGAATGCTTGTGGAAAGAAAGCGTGTTTAGAAAGAACCAACATTTTTTGGGGAGTTTACAGTATCAATAAAAGTCTTTAGACTGGTAATGCAGTTCAGTAAGTGATAGACATATGACGGGACTCAGCTAGTTAATGTGAAAGGCCAACAAAGTCTGAGGAGAATAGTCATAAAAACAATGTGTAGCATGATATTGATATGTAGATAATATAAAAACATAACATCCTGTCCTAGATGGGTTGCAGCAAAAGATGACCTAAATTTGGACATGCTACAGTATTTTGACAACAAAAGTCCATTAAGTTAAAGGAAAGGTCTTCACAACAGCAACATAACAGTTGCCAAATGTGGGGTATTAAAAAGAAGATTACTAGAGAAGATAACTGCACTTTACTGCAAGAAGAATGGATGACTTTCAACCGTCACGCTAGATTTCTCTATATTAGGAAGAAAGTTAAAATTTTTGAAGAAAGTATAAGGGAGCAGATAGGGTGGACCTACTTGGGAAAGTCAAAGGTAAGAAATAACAAAAAAAAAATTGAAAGACACCATCATCCTGAAATGTCCTTTTTATAACTGAGAGAAATAATCTTTAGCAGAGAAAAAGCCGATAAGCTATTGTCTAACAGGCAACAGAGGCAAACTTAATGGATTCTACCAGAGCATTCTGAGCAAATAAAAAAGGCAAGAATATCCAGCATCAGCACTGGAGAAGGTCAGTGCAGGAAAAGTGATGGTTTCAGCCTTGTATCTGCTGCTAATAGGAACACTTCTGGCTGCCTGCAACCCTACAACTGGATTAAGTGGTTTAATTAAGTTAATGATTAAAAAACATTGATTTATCTGACAAAGCTTGATTTCAGTTGGTACAGACTGATACAGTATTTTGTGATGATAATTTCTGCATGAGGCAATATGCTACATTTTCATTTGACAAGTCATGTTGTCTTTCAACAGGACAATCTACCAGGAAGCGAGAACAATTCACTAGGGTGACCTAAAAATGTGGAGATGAAAATATATTCTAAAAATTAAAATAAAATTAATTTTAGTAATTAAAGAAAAATTCATTTTACTATTATCCTATAAACGATGTGTCAAAGTTGGGAGCTCTAGACTGGACACAGTACCAAGAAAAAAAAGGTTTCAGAATGATTAAACAAAATGGTTTACTAAAAAAAATAAGGCATGCAAGAGGGGATTAACGAATAAGAAGCAAACATAAACATTGACACTGGCTTCCATGGCACTAAAATAATCCCTAAAATCCCTGACACTAAACTCAGATTAAAAGGGTAAAGTAAACAGAAGGATAAATGGTTAAATTATCATGTCTTTTCAATAATTTGTAGTTGTTGGACAATGTGGGCATTGCCCATTTTGCTGGGCTTTAGTGGCACACCAGGCCTGCTAAGAAAGCACATTTAACAGGGATGCAGGCATCCAGCTGTGCCTTCCCCCTCCTGCATTTTAAACAAAGTGACTAAACTCCAACATGTACCAGGATCTGCCTAGCAAAATCTGTGATCTGTGGGGCAAAAAGTATCATCTACCTACAACACAGGATATACAGAGAATAGTGCATCTCTAGATGCTTCCCTAGGTGCAAAGGCACATTCTACTTCAAATGAAAATGAGAACCTAGTCTGTTTAATCTTGAGCATAACAGCCTTTCTTTGCACCAAAACAGGATTTCAAACATACTGTATACAGTATTTTCAAAAACTTAGCAGATAGCTGATTGCCTCTCCATACTTTCCAGGTATTAAAAAAACTAAAACTGAAACTGAATGTATCCATAATAATGAATGGTAAGCTCTTCTTTACACAAAAGATGGTGAGTCAGGATGTTGAAGCAGGTATTCTGTTTCTTTTTAAGAACTGAGTGGATTAAATACAAGTGTATCCATTAGTTAGCTAATTAGAGGAGGAAGTCATTTTTATGTTATGTTTTACATGGTCTCCAACAATAAGTTTCTATTGTAAGTTGTCAAAACATATAATAACTTTAAGTCAATATTATTTAATAAATAAAAAGCATCTGGATGAGGTTAGAATGGAGCAAACATTAGTTCTTAACACCATTTCAAATGCCTTTCCAGTACATACATCACAGTATATGGCAGTTAATGTAATCTAAATCATTAAGGTTTAACTGTTCCTGATGTGTGTAAAAATATATCACATCAAACAAAAGGATGGGGCAAGCAAAACAACAGTAATTAAAGTCTTTTTTTCTTGTTATGACAAAAATGTGTTTCTTAACCACGTTAAAATATGAAAGAGATGGAGGCCTTCCTTAATACATTAAACTTAATAACTTATAAATATACATTTAGAATTCCCCCATCTCTCACTTGGCAACTTAGTGATTTTCTATTTTCATCTTTCCTAAATAAAGACTAGTGGAGTCCCAGAAAGTTCAGTTTTAAAGAAGATGTCAGAGGGCAGCCATCAAAGGAAGAAAGTAGGTTCATTGAAGCAAAAGATAATTATCAGCTTGCTGAGCAGAAAGCATGCCAGCCCTTGTGGGTATTTATAGATAATAGGTTCTTGTTGACTTGCTTTCTTGGTAAGAACAACTCTGAGAGTGATGCACATCAATTATAAATTGTTTCATCATGACAACCTATGGGTACTCTGAAAGTAAGTTGTGGGTCACTAAAATAGAAACGAAAAAGCTAAAGCAATTTTTAATTGAAAACATAAGCTGTTCACTGTTAGTGTAACATCTTATTAGCTTTAAATTGTAAAATAAGGATAAGGATAATCATGTTTTGAGCCTTAAAAATATTTTAAGTTGTTACTTACACAACATGCATACTTCAGCTGAACTGTGTTTTGTATCAGAATATACAAAGTTCCTCCTACATGATAAACCTGATATATGTATCTGTGACTCATTACACAAAACCTAATCCATATTTTTGTAATCTCCAATACACATTATATTGTACAGTGATCTACGGCATCTTTGTTGTGAACAAAACTATACTAAGCTATTAATTAGCAACAGTAAAGTGGGGTTGTAGAGAGCACTGCAGAATCCTGCAATTTCTGAATTAAGTGTAGTTTGAAGCCACATCTGTTTGGGTATGTATGTTCTTCCAGTGTTAATATAGTTGTTTTCTGAGGTATACTGACAAAGTTTAGGTAAGGCTTATTCATTGTAAACTTCCCATTGTAAATGTGCATGGAGATGTATTTGCATATTTCCCATCCAGAGTATACAGCTGCCTTGCAATTTACTTATTATCTCTGCACTAGTTTTGCTAAAGCCAGTTATATAATATAATTGTCTGGAGACAACCATGACTGAATTTTGCTCAATACTGCACATTGAATGTCACATTACTAAACCAATCCAATGCCTCAAGAAGGCGGCACTCAAAGTAGGAGTGGTGATTTTGAACTACAGTTCTACAGTTGAAAACTCCCCTTTAAAAATCCCCAGTAGACATATAAATTTGTATTGAGAGTGTAGAGAGCACATTGCTTGTTTTAAAAATAAACATAACCTGATGCAAGGGAAAAACCTTTCTACAGCATCAGATTATACATTGGCATTCAATGGCATCAATGGACAAATGGTAAATGTGAACGATATGTTGTCACATGTGCTGTTTGTACTCTGTGCTGTTCAGTGTCATGACAATAGCGTAGAATTCAATGTAAGTGAATGATGTTCACAGTCCATCAAAAGGACTGCCATTAAGAGAGCTGATGAGCCATAGGAGATGCAGATTTCAGTACTCAAAATACCCAAATCAACAAATCTGCATAACAACACCGGTAAAATCATGGAGAATGCAGCACAGCATCCACCTTCAGAGTGTGCGTCTAAATGAATAACTAAACAAATGTAACACTATTGTCTAATTGGAACTGCAAACATGCTGTGACAAAATAGCCACAGCATTTTAACATATTGCATATCCATAGACCACAGGGCTTATCTATACTCTATTGTGTGCCTGTCTGTCTCCACTGTTGCAAAACTCATTACAATGTTCAAATTAATTAGTAAGCTTCAGTTACCTTGTGCTACTGAGCTCCTAAACGGATAACGGCAATTTTACCTTATTTTCTTTCAGCATCAAGTCCTTTCTTCAGTATCTATTGCCCTAAAACCCCAGTGGTGGTTTAAAGCACAGAAGACTGGAGAAATTGGGGGTGGTGTTTCAGGAAGATGGCCTATGGATATAGCAATTGCAGCAAAAATTTGCTGCTATTCACTACACACTTTTTAATGGGTTGTCCCCAGACATGTATTCTCATTTTAGAATACACATCTGGCCCTGCAAAACCCTGTCCTCACAATATAAACAGATCAAACAGGTTATGGAAAAGTGACAACTCAATTTTAAGTAATTGAGTGTTTTGCATAAATTGTTATATGCATGGGTGCATCATCAGCCTTATACGTATACTAATGGTTTGCATATGAACTATATTGATTTGCACTTGCATATCATTGGTTCCATTGCATTTGTTATTGGTTTATGAGTGAAGTGCATCAGTTCACACTCATATGCTATTAGTTTTTATATGAAATATATTGGCTTGCGTTCATATACTGCTGGTGTGCTGGTCTAGCAATGTTATTTGTATGCACTATACAAGTGCAAATCAATATAGTTCATATGCAAACCAGCAGAAAACATGCAAATCAATATAGTTCATATACAAATTAATAATATATGGACACAAACCAATATACAGTAGTTCATATGAATACAATATGAGTTCATATTGTACGAACACATACCAATGAAGTATGCATGCAAACCAGTAGTAAATATTCATAAACCAATAGTATTCACATGTAAACCCATAGATTACACACAAAAATATATGACTTATGGCCTGTTTGGTCCTTCATACATTTTGTTTAACAGCTTAACTAGATCATCAAAATTAAAAAATGAAATCTGCTCTTGACCTATTTTAGATGTCTGTGTTCTTTTACTCTACAGACGATAATACAGAACATGTCACACAGACTTACTTTAAAATAATATTTAAGTTTTACACAACAAAAACAAGTTCTTAAGTCAGTGTAGAACTGTGAGAAGATGCTAAAAAAATAAATCAAACTGTTTCCTAAATAATTTCCTTCCTCTCGCCTACTGTTCCCCATGTCATCCTTTATTTCTGCCACTGAGTTTACATTCAATTTACCTTATGACCCTAATCCTATAATGACTCTTCTATCCTGGCTGAATGCACAATATTGATATTTTAGTCAACTTATCAGTTAGCCTGAAAATGGCGAGTCTACCTGATTGTACTCTAAAGTGGTAAAGGGTTGGGCCTCATCTATGTCTAAATGCTCTGGACTTGAGTAAAGAGGCACTAGTCAGGCACCCTGACATAAATTCTTTAATTCAGGGCTCATTTTAGAGTCTTTAGTAACCTCATAGTATTCCTATCTCAAAAGCTTTTATTTCTTACTACTGACACTCCTTTTTTGCTAATTTCACACCTCTAAACTATAGCACCTCACCTAATAAAGATGTGATCTAACCTCCTTTACATACTCCATACAAGATCAGCTTCTCTGCACCACTTATGAAATTTTGCTTTGTTGTAGAAAATCACAACTTGTGAAAAAAAAATTATGAAGAAGAAGAGAGATTTGAAAATGCAAGGCCATTGCCTTTCTAGGAATGTTTTTAATTACAGGTATACAAAGTCAAAAATGATAAGTAGTCTTTGCGATTTTGTTACACAGCAGTTTCTAAGCAATGATAATTTAGTCCTTTTCTAAACAGACAATTAAAAAGCTACCTAAATATGACATTTTACAATAAACGTTGTAAACAAATATAAGTAAAAATAACATTTGTGTAGCTATTAACTATATGCTATTTTTTCTCCCCTTGAAGTTCGATTAAGGGTATCCCTCCTTCTAAAATGTTTTAGATTAAAAATTAAAACTAATGATAAGATACAACAATTACTATTGAAAACAGGAAAGCAGAAAGTCACTGAAACTCATTACAGACAAGAATAAGATCTGAACATTAATCGTCCATTAGCAAAATGGAAATAGATGACTTGCAATAATCTGTTTTCATTAATGTTCTTGTAAATTATAATGTTCCAATGATGCATGACTTAGTTAGAAACAAAAAAGCAATATACATATTTTTATGTGCATTTTGATTTGTTTTTCCTCAGGAAATGACATACTTTGTCTTTTAAATGAGAAGGTTGCCAAGAGACATACAAACTTAGATTCCACGTGCAAATGTTTATAATTTAACTACATAATCTACAATTATGTAAGGCAAAAGTGTTGGGCAATTAATTGAGCCACTATCAGGAAGGCATTCTGTTTGAATCATCAGCTTTCTCTGTATGTCTGTAGCAGATAGTTCATAAATAAACCTGTTATCTATGGGCCTAAAGATTACTGTATGCCATAATACCCAATTTAGCACTCAGGATATGTTCCTAGAATGCTGAGTGCTAACTAGAACAGTGCTAAATGGGATCACTATGACACACAGTATCTCATTAGACAGGTAAAACACAAATACTACAGAACAATAATCAACATTTATTCAGCCATAGATGAAAATTGAAATACAGTACTCTAAAATAATAATGGACATTTATTAAATTTTTTTTTTAATGAAAGTCAATCCCTTTAATTACATTTTAGATGAGGAATGGAAATGTGGATACTTTTTAAACTTTGGCTTCTTGATGATTTACACGTGAAATGAACACGTGTCTGCGGTGGGTTGGCACCCTGCCCGAGATTGGTTCCTGCCTTGTGCCCTGTGTTGGCTGGGATTGGCTCCAGCAGACCCCCTTGACCCTGTGTTCGGATTCAGCAGGTTGGACAATGGATGGATGGATGGGTGAACACGTGTTTCATACCTTTATACGTACAGAATTTAATTTATTTTTTTACCTAGCATTAAAATGAGTCTTCATTGTCTGCATTATGTCCGTATAGAGATCAGATGGACAGGATTCCCAAATACATGCATCAATCTTTTTGTACAAGATTTGCTCACTTGCGTTTATCACCACAGCATACAGCAGAGCAGCTATTATCCTGCAGTTAGAATGCAAACAGGCTACCTGTTATGACCAAATAAAAAAAGTGAAAAAAAGGTTTATGCTCCATACTGCCATAGAACAAATTAGATATAACATGTAGGATTTGAATAACAAATTTTAACTTGCCCACCCAGAAACAGTCAATTTAAATGTAGGAATGGGGAGAATTTTAATTAATAGTCTTGTCTTCAGCAAAACTGGCGTTTAACTAAATACTTAGGCAAGGCTCCTACTTTTTTTAACTGACCTTCCTCTGTTGTAGTAAGAGGTTCTCCAGCCTTCAGACTTGTATTGATCAAGGTAACTGAAGCACACTCATTTAAGGAAGAGAATAATACGATTTATTAATAAGCAAGGATTATAGTATGATAAATGCATAAATATATTGACATGTAAGACTGAATGCAGACATACTAGACAAACATATAGCATACTAGCAAAATACCCGCGATTCACAGCGGAGAAGTAGTGTGTTAAAGAAGTTATGAAAAAGAAAAGGAAACATTTTAAAAATAATGTAACATGATTGTCAATGTAATTGTTTTGTCACTGTTATGAGTGTTGCTGTCATCAAGGATTTGATTATCATTATTTCTTTCAATCAGGTTCGTATTTGGAGGATGTGTTGTGTTCAAGTTATATTCCGTGTTTGTCAACCATTGTAAAAATAACAGGTTTCATTCATCGAAGTGTTCACTACCCAAATCGGTACTCGTGAATCTAAGATGTTTAACAGGCATTCCCGGTATTAAGTTGTGGATTTGCCTGCGAATATTTAGCGGCAGCGTGTCTATGAACTTAATTTAAACTTAAGCTTTACACCTTGCTTTCCTATTGATATGTCTACAAAGGCTTGTTCAGAGTCACAGGGTTGTTCCTTTCTTACTGCATCAATAAACAGCTCATCTTCCTCTTTATCTGAGACATCACACACTGCATGCACGGGTTTACCTTTCCCAGTCCTGCAAAGTCAGTTCACGTGAGCCGCTGGTGTACATGCATCGAAGCTTCTATCCCTGACCATCTCATCCTCGTTTGCAAAAGCACAGTCCTTTACCAGCAATTTTAACTCCGTTACAAAGTGATAAAAAGTCTCATTTATACCCTGCGTCCACTCACTAAACTTGTATCTCACGAATATCATATTTGTCTTAGGCATGACAAACGCCAGCGGCCGCGTGTCTATGAACCTAATTTAAAGTTAAGCTTTACACCTTGCTTCCCTATTCGTTTGCATAAGCACAGTCTTTCACCAGCAATTTTAACTCTGTTACTGCAATTTTAACTTCGTTACAAAGTGATCAAAAGTCTTGTTTATACCCTGCGTCTTCTCATTAAACTTGTATCTCACGAATCGTATTCGTCGTAGGCATGACAAACGCCAGCGGCAGCCTGTCTATGAACTTAATTTAAACTTAAGGTTTACACTGTGCTTTGTTTCCGCAGTAGCTGCACTTATGAATATGCTTGTATGCGTCACTCGCTTCATATTCTTTTGCTGCCTTCTCAATTGTGTAATGCGTTTTTTGTTCAGCGCTCTTTGGAGCTCTTCCTAGTTCTCTGAGTACTGTGTTCACAGTCAGTCCACGTGAGCTGCTCGGAGTACATGCATCGAAGGTTCTCAGCTGTGCTTGTGCTATCTCGTGCGATCTTGCGATGTCCACGGCTTTATTTAATGTTAGCTACAACCCGGCACTTAAAAGTTTCTCTTGCACTTTCGCTGAGTTTGTGCCAAACACTAGTCTATCCCTGACTATCTCATCTTCGTTTGCATAAGCACAGTCCTTCACCCGTGAATATTTTGCGGCAGCGTGTCTATTGGATTGCTGCCCACGGACAGCCTTATATGGGCAGGCACTCAATTACGTGGGAGGCGTGACGATAAGGGACGCAACTCCGCCTCACATGGCGACCGAGCTGCAGGCTATGGCCGTATATATGTACATAAGTAGGTTCCAGTTATGTCCGTTACGCGTAGAATTTCGAAATGAAACCTGCCTAACTTTTGTAAGTAAGCTGTAAGGAATGAGCCTGCCAAATTTCAGCCTTCGACCTACACGGGAAGTTGGAGAATTAGTGATGAGTCAGTCAGTCAGTGAGGGCTTTGCCTTTTATTAGTATAGATAGGCTGGCTGTATACTAGTTATTTAGAGTTCTAATGTGTCTTGGCACAGAGGATTAGTTTAACGATACCAAGTCGTTATGGATGGTGTCCAATGTTGTGTGTGTTGTTGCTATGTTGTTGATCTGGGTTCAAGTGGAAAATTCTTTTTGCATTGGTGCGCACTCTTTCGCGTTGCTTCATGATCCTTTGTCTGTGTTGTGCAGTGCTTTACTCAGTTAGGCCCTTTGTTATGTCATCTGCAATGTTACAATGATGAGCATCAGTTTTACAAGACTTTAGATGCTTAAGTTAGCGTCTTAAAATAATGGCTGCTCCACAGTAGCCAGGGCTCAGTAATTAGCTTGGAAAACTGGACCTCAGCACTCAGTCTCACAAAGAGAAGAGTTTATTGGCTTCAGCTCTCCAAAGAAGAGTGGCTCATAGCTTTTAAGTTGAAAGAACAGATTTCAGAGGTTTTCAACCATTTTGGAGAGTTCCTCCTCCCTGAGAGAATCTCAGAGAGGGTGTTTTGAGAGAATCCCCGAACTTCTTTTAACTTGCCATTCTCTGCCAACCCTGTAGGGTACAAGTAGTTTATAAAGAAAAGTTGAACCTTCTCCTGATTGGATTAAAGTCTGTTTCAGTTTTAAAATCAATGTATCCTAATATGTGATTTATTCTGTCCATCCTAGTTGTCATCTCTTGAAATTATGGGTAATTGATCTTACTTGAGCCTTCTGCTCAAGAGGTCTACAGAGAAGCCCCTGGAGAGATGTTAGTGCAGTTCTGATTTTTACCTTTATTATCAGAAGAGGTCCAGGCAGATCTTGGTACAAGTTGGAGTTCAGTTACTTAGTTTGTAATGCAAGTAGGAGAAGGCACACCTGGATGCCTGTATCCCTGTTAAATCTGCTTTCTTAACAGGCCTGGTGTGCCACTAAAGCCTTGCAGAATGTGGCTGCAGGTTTTTGTTCCAACCAGATTCCTAATCAGTGACAACACCTGATAGCACTGATCTCATTCAATTAGCTGGTATTATTTATCTTTTATTCTACATTCAGAAAAGCACAGCAGCACGATTTTTACATTTATAAGAAACTTAGAAATATTTCTGGTTTTGCTATGGATTTAAATGCTTAACGCTCTTTTTATTATATTTCACCCTTTCTCTGTGCAGTTTGCTCCCTTCATTGAATCGTAATAATGACAATTAAAAACAAGAACAGCAGAAACCCAAGCAAACAACACTCAATCGTGAAAGGCTGCAACTACTTCAGTGTCAGCCCCACAAAGAAGTAAATAACGGATTAATTAAACAATTAGAACACATAGAAAAGTAGAATGACAATCAAGATGAAAATACTGTTAAAAAGAAAAGAATACATATAACTGCTTAGTACATTTTAATACTTTTTTTTAACAAACTTAGTTTTCTAATTTGTATATTGTTCCCAAAACAGGGAATCTGGGAAACAACAGTTCACTTAATTAGCCCAGGACTCCAATTAAAAACAGAGGATTTGTTGGAACAAAAACCTGCAGCCACAGGGGTCCTCCAGAACTGAGTTTGAGAACCCCTGTTCTAGAAAAAGCTTTTGTGAGTGAGTGTTATCAACAAGCTTTAAGAAGCTAAAATAAAGAAGTAACATTTTTTCAATCAATTATTTAGAATGATTTAATTCCAGGCAGTCTTTATTTACATTACCACGTGGAAAGTAAATACTAGAGAAATATCTGAGACATTTAAAATGTTTTTGAGTCAGATCATTACATTCAACATCAAAGACTTCAGTGGTAGACTGCTGCACACTTTTTGCTGCCTAACACTGTGTTTGCATCAAGTGCTTTTTTCTCGAGAGCATTGACCCACGATATAACCAAAGCAAGGCAAAGAAACAGGAAAAGAGTTCAGTACCTGGAATCTGTAACGGAGTACATGTTGCCATGTTCAGAATTAAAGCTCAAGGTCAATTTCAAAGCTGGCAACAGCCCCAAAATCACAAGGCAATGTGGATGCCTTTATCAAAATAAAATGCTAAAGTCTCATCTCTGGATTAAATGTGTTTTCTTTTTATGTAATATTTTTATTGTTTTAAATATCATTTTGGACATTGAGTTACTGATTATGCTTTTTGTTTTCATTATTTGCACATTTTATCTAATTAATATTGGTGTGTTTATTAATTATTTTACAGTTATGAATTATATTACGAATGAATTTGTGTTTCATGTTTTATTTTATGTCCTCTTTATGTTGAACCTCAGGAGGATAGTGCCACATATTGCTACAGCTGGAGAACTGCCGGATGCAGTATTTAAGAAGAAACACACTTTATTATTTTGTATCCTGCCTTGCAGTTTGTGTTTTTGTTCTATTACTAGACTCCCTGTCTCCTCTGTTCACTTATTCGAGGATTTTTCTGGTTTATTAGATTTGTTCACTTTTTTTTTTCTTTCTCATTTTCTTCTCCTGCCTCTATATTATGTGGAATATCTTTGAATTCCTACAATAAATACTGAAATAAACACTTAAATAATGAGTCTAGGATCGCTGAAATGATGAGACCTGCTCTATTGCTGCAGACATCTTCTGAGAGTGCAGGTATAACTTTTGCAATGTCTTTCACCTTTTTCGAGCTTTAAGAAAAGGCTTTTATGATAAAGTTTCATATTTAATTTTTTGTTATGTTTCTTTTTAAAATGTTCTTTTTTTTCTCATTAGGGGTTTGAGCACCACAGAATTACTTTCTGCACTTGAATTAGAATGGAGATTAGAAATTAGAGATCTTTATTGTCACATACACTGAGAGCATAGTGAAATTCTTGTGCTACAGCTGTGGTGATGTATAAATACAGTAAATTTATAAGAGTAGCAGACGATATATAAATAAATAATGAGCATAAATACAGTAAATAAGAGTGACAAAAGTACAATTACACATAAAACAGGTGCTGGGTACAGTACATAGTGCAGGGCAGATGGGATCAGCTTACTGGGAGTTCAATAACCTTATGGCCTGAGGAAAGAAGCTGTCCTTGAAGCAGGTGGAGCAAGTGGTGGGGCTCCAGTAGCACTTTATAGAAGGCAGAAGTGAAAACAGGGGATAATTTGGGTGGCAAAACAAAAAACAGAATCCAAAAGTCTTACATATACCTAATTTGAAGTTCCTATAAAATCACTCCTTGAAAATTGCTTCCTTTATCAAAAGTCCTCCCTTTATTATTTTAAAGTTCAGGTGTGTGTATAGTCATTATACATATCAAGGCTGCCACGTTTTCAGTGGCCAGATGCATGAAATGGTGCACATTAAATATAGAAACATAAAATAATGAAATTTAAATAAAACAAATACTCAAAATGGCAATGCAATTATGTTACCAAAATAACTTTAAAATTAAACAAACTCAAAAATAACAACTCTGCACAAAAAAATCCCAAAGAAATAAGCATGGTGCTAAGGGATTGCCATCCTAATTAATTTATAACACCTGCAATAAGATAATCATAAAAAGCTTAAGTGATGCAATTGTGGGCTGCATGGACCAGGGGAATATGCAGAAGAAATTGCACAAAAAAGCTGGCACAGTATGGAAAATGCTAATAAAAAGAAAGAGCAGTGATCTGTAAATTCCTCACCCCGTACTATATTGAAAACATGAGTAAGCTATTGAACTTGGATTTATGACACAGTAGCAGTGATACTCAGTGCTGCCCAGGGTAGGGGTACAAATTGTTGCTGCCAGGGGTTGAATGGTATGCATCTGCATACCAGAAATAGATGTTAGAAAGAAAGCTCACTGGAAAGGAGGTAGTGCATCCAGTCAATGTAGGAGGTTATCCAACAAGAGTTTGTATCTTTTGTGCTTTTCAGAAGGGTAACTGCCAGTTTATATTTTGCACTCAGAAGGCATATGTGCATGCGTCATGGTTGCCGTGTATTCCCAGTGTTCTTTGGACGTATCCTCTGAGCATGTCATCAAAAATGAATGCAACACATGTGCGAGTTGCAGTACCAGCAAAAATATGGGCGGTGTGTGTGTTAAAGTTTTGATACATGACATCAGCACCATTGTTTACTATCAACATGTGATGGAAAGCCACAATGCAGCTCCAACAGGATAAATCTGTGTGCTTTGATTTTTGATGAATGGTTTGATGTGATGAAGCAAATCATCAAATTTAAATGCTAACATATGAATGTCTTCATGGTGCTTTTTTTTCATCCATTTCTCACATAGGCAATACACGCATTGCATATTCCCAATTGTAATGATGCAATGCATTTAAAGGTCTTCTCTGTTGCTGTGGCCATCTTTTTTCTTTTTTTGCACCTTCTTAACAGCTTTTAGAATGCAAAGATTTTTTATTTTTAAAATCTTTCTTTCCACAGCTCACAACAAAGTGAAACCAGATGTTGTTTTCTCACCGTGATGATTTCTCACATTGCCACCTGGTGGAATCCTCCAGAGTTACATAAATTATGAGCGCAAGTATATTATATAGTGTAGCAGCAGTGTCTTCAAGCTCATATGTTGCGTAGTGTTAAGTAAATCCCCCGCCAAAGTGAGGAAGCAACCCCCTCTGAAAAGATATATGTCGTTAGCAATAGTGTTTTTTAATTCATTGTTGCTTTGCATTTTTCCTTTTTTTTTTAAAAAAAAGGCTTTGATTTATTTATTTTCTCACTCGGCACAATTTGACTCAGGATACAGGACACCACTTTAGAGATGGTATTTTTATTAAATATACAGTATTTTCATGTATGCAAAAACAGAACATAAAATAATTCTAATTTTTAATTTTACATAGCTGTTAGGTTTTCACAGTAAAACTTTTAGAAATGTAACAATTTACTGTATATACTGTATATATTTTTTTCTGGTTAAAAAGTAGAAAAACAACTTCATCAATAAGATCAAATTCATACTTTATGCTATATAAATTGACTTAACTTTCAAAAAGGAAATTGGTAAAAAAGTCCTTAATGTGCAATACTATCATGTATGTTTTCTAAGAATTACTGTTTCTTCACCTCTGTATACAGTATCATCTGAAGAGCAGTGGGCATGAACTAATTAACCACCATATTCAGCCAAGTGGAACAGAAGACTTGACACTTAAAAACTTCATGTAAAGAGACCCTAGGACTTTCTAAATATATTAAGGACACTATAAATGTAAACTCATTTATACAATCATTCATTGAGAAATATATTGTAGAGCTTCAGTAAGAAGCATATGCTAGTCTTGGAATGTGTTTCCAGTTCTGATTTAAGAGTAATTACTTTTAACTGCTGGAGGGAGGCAACCATGGTTCTTTCTGTATGGTGATTATAACATTCACTGTTAATCCAGGAAGAGAGTGGCTTAAGTCATGCTGCAAAAATCTTTGATCTGTTCATTGCCATGGAAGATTAGGTTAGTGAGGGAAATCGCAACTGCAAAAGATTATTTTTCACATAATTTTCTACAGCCATGATGTACACTGTAAAGGCACAAGGTGAGCTAAATGACCTCCCTCAGGTCCCAACAAATCTGTCTCCTGCCGACTGAGAGAATAAAAAGGATTTCACAGTTTCTCATCATCCAGATAATAACAGAACTGTGTTCAAATGACTTGGGACTCCATGGAAGTTTAAAACATGGAATGACTACAGTCTTTAGGTACTAAAAAAATCTAGAATAGCATAATAAGATAATTGGCAGCCAGCAATATTAAGTCACTCTTTATAACAAGTCATTTTATATTAAAAATGTCCTGGAAAGTGAACAGATAGATGTTGCTAAACATGATTCCAATTATTTCTCAAGGCATTTCTTTTCAAGCCAAGCACTCCACTGGGAATTTGCAGCAGCACAAAACACATGATTAATCTGAAACAAGAAGAGGCACCTGCCTAAGTGTGTCTCCCAAAAGAGCTGAGATCCTTGAACAGAATCAAAGTATTTTTGGAAAACTGGCAGAATGACAGCAGCAATGGCCTCTATAGAAATTTGCTTTACTTAAAAACATTGCTTTCAGCATTTTCTTTTAAAAGTTGCTGAAAGGCTATGTTGCTAAACATTTGTTTTTTACTTGCTCCAAAAACAAAAATATTTGATTTTTTTTGTATGTTTGTTTGTTTGGACCTATAAATATCTGGATAAAAATGTAACAATAATTACCAATGAAAACGTGTTTCCTTTCAGGCAAATAATCTATTTTGTATATGATCTGCAATTGCAATGAGATTTACAAAGGAAGTAAAAGTATATTACCTATAAACCCAACAACTGTAAAGTGACTTCCAAAATGTGACACTGCAGGTGCACCTATAATGTGAGACTTTATTTTGCATGTTGTTTCCATAACATATTACATCAAAAGTTATTTTTTCCTTAATCATAACATAGCAGATTCCATCAACAGGAACAATTGATGGAGCAAAATGTGCAAATGCTTATGCTTGCTTATTGATTTTTATTAAATAGAAAATTAAATCAAAAATTTTGATGTATTGCCCAACTCTAGAAGGAACCTGTCTTAAACCTCAGACATTTAGTTTGTCTTTCTCTTTGTTGTTGAGGTCTGTTTTGTCACTATGCCAGCTAGAACAAGCTTTCTGAGGCATTCAAAAACATGATTATAGATGCCTATGAGTCTGTGATGGAACAATTGGAAATCAACCATTCCACTGTTCTGTAGATCATCTATAAGTGAAGAAGATTTCAATCAACTGCCAACCTGCCCAGGCCAGGCTGCCCCTGCAATTCAGCCCAAGAGCAGAACACAAGATGTGGAAAGAAGTCTCTAAGAACAGCAGAATTTCATCACAGGATCTACACTTAGTTCTTGCTACTGTGAATTAGTCTGCAATTAGAAAGAGGGTGCACAAATTACTGTAGATACTGTATACTGGTACATTCGAGGAGTACCAGCAGGAAACCTTTGCTGTCCAGAACAAATATCTGGGCAAGAGTAAAGTTTACCCATGAACACCTAAGCAAAGACCAGGGCGTATGGAACAGTGTCCCCTGGACAGACAAGGCAAAGAGTTATCTAGCCACAGTACCAGAAGACATTTAGGTGAAAGCCAAAGACTAGATTTGTTCTGAACAACCTGAAACCAACTATAAAATGTGATGCTGGAAATGTTATGGTTTGGGGCTACTTTACTGCATCAGGACCTGGGCAGCTCACAATCACAGAGTCTATATATATAAACATACGTATCTCTCTCTCTCTCTCTCTTTTATATATATATTGTCACGCTTGGGTCACAGATTTGCACAGAAACACAGGAGGTTGTAGAGACAGGAACTTTATTCAAACACTGCAAACAAACATTTGTCTTTTTTTCCAAAAGTTTAAACGTGCTCCACGACAAGACAGAGATGACAGTTCCATCAGGAGCAGAGAGTGTCAGAGAGAGAGAGAGAGAGAAAGAGAAAAGCAAACAATCAATTCCAAAACTGACAGTTGCTGTTCAGGCTTTCAAGTATGCGGAGCACCAAACTGGAAGTATATCACATGACAGACCAGCCTGCACACAAGCCCAGCAAGTAAGGGAGCAATGTGAAGGTAGTCTGTCAGCGTTTTTAGGAGGGGTTTTCCCAGGAAAGTCTATATCCTCTAGGGTTGTGTTCAGCCCCACAGCTCACACCACCTCCGTCAGCTTTATTCACATTTTCGTGAATCAAGCGATTCTCCAAACCAGGTTCAAACAGGCGTGACAGGACATCAGCATTAACATGTTCAGAGCCAGGTCGATGCCTGACTGTAAAAACTGTAAAGTTGCAAGCTTAAAAACCATTTCATGAGACAAGAGTTAGTATCTTTCTGACGGTATAACCATTGAAGTGGAGCATGATCTGTCACTAATGTGAAATTTCGACCCCATAAGTAATAACGAAGCACTTCCACGGCCCATTTAATTGCCAAGCATTCTTTCTCAATAGTCGAATAATTGCGTTCCCTCAGGACAGGACGGCGCATAAACCAAATGTACTTGTGTCCATCTGTAAAACAAAACCCTTAGAGAAGTCAAGATTCCGTAAAACCGAATAAGAAGACAAAGCAGTTTTCAAATCACAAAAGTAACGTTCACAAATTTCTGTCCATAAAATAGGCCAGTTTTTTCCTGCTTCTAGTAAGTTCTGAAAGAGGAATAGCCCTATTTGCAAAGTCAGGGATGAATCTTCTGTAATAACCAGCAAGCCCCAGAAAAGCGCATACCTATTAGAGGTGCCCCATTAAGAACAAACGGGAGTCTAATAAATTTCTAAGGTCTGTCAGGACTCGCAAATGCTGTTTTCTCACAACTGCCAGCCTCTAGAGGCACCTGCCAGTAATCTTTGTGAGATCTAGCGGGGAGAGATAGGTCGCCTGACCCAGGTTTTCAAACAGCTTGTCAACATGGGGCATTGGATAAGCATCAAATTTAGAGACCTTATTCAAGCGCCTGAAATCAATACAGAAGCGAACCGAACCGTCTTGCTTTGGGACTAATACGACCGGACTGCACCAGTCACTTTTACTTTCACGAATTACACCTAATGCCAGCATCTTCTTAACTTCTTCGCGCACAATACAGCCACATCTGCACTTGAACACCGGGTTCAGTAGTGATTTTATGCTCTGCAAGGTTAGTCACACCTGGCAAGTCTGAAAAAACATCAGTGTTCCGTTCAATCAAAGATAACAATTCTGTCTTTTGTGAGTCAGTCAAATCGTTACCAATGGCAACATCGTTCTGAGAGACAGCAGCCAAGAAAGTGTAACCCCCCTGCAGGTCATGCCACTCCTTCAAGAGATTAACGTGTAAAATCTGGAATGGTTTGCGCCGGCCCGGTATTCTAACCTTGTAATTCACCGGTCCCATATGCTCCTCAATAATGGCAGGGCCCTGCCATTTAGCTAGGAATTTGTGTGGGTCAGACGGAATCAGTACCAAAACACGATCACCATGTTTGAATTCACGGAGCTTACAGCGCCTATCGTAAAGACGTTTCTGAGTTTCCTGCTCACGTCGCTGATGCTCCACAGTAATAGAAGAAAGCTTAGAAATTGTATCTTGCAACGAAATTACCTGATCTGCAAAGCTCGGCCCTTGAGCTGTTGTCTTGTTTCGTATCCATTCCATTCGTACAACATCCAGGATGCCTCGCGAGCGCCTACCAAATAACGACTCGAACTGACTCAAGCCAGTGGACGCCTGCAGCGATTCCCGCACCACGAACATAACAAAAGGCAGGACGGAGTCCCAAGATGTAGGATCATCATGAGCGACTCGCCTGATCAACTGTTTTAAAGTCTTGTTAAATCGTTCAATCAAACCATTTGTCTGTGGATGGTAAACAGTGGTACTCAATTTCTTAATAGAAAAGCTGTCACACAATTGTTTCATCACGCAAGAAGTAAAAGATGTGCCCTGATCAGTTAAAATTTCTCTATGGATGCCAATACGAGTAAAAATCTCACACAGAGCTTTGGCTACAGTGGAGGAATTGGCTTTTTTCAAAGCAGCCACTTCCGGATATCGCATTGCATAGTCAACCAACACAAGCATATACTAATACCAATTTTTAGTCATAGGAAGAAGGCCTACAATATCTAATCCCACCCGTTGAAAGGGGACTTCCAAAATAGGCATAGGACAAAGGGGAGCCCGAGGAGGTTTATAAGCGGAGACAATCTGTCAGGACATGAAGTACAGAACCGCTCAACATCTTTTCCCATATTCAGCCAATAAAATCAATTTGATAAATGATCACTGGTCTTATCAGCCCCCAGGTGCCCTCCCAAAATGTGAGAGTGGGCTAACTGCAAAAGAATGTCCCTATGTACTTCAGGTACAACTAGTTGTTCAATAAATTCCCCTATTAAATGATCTGAAATCACTCTGAAAATGCAGCCGTCTATTTCTAGCAAGTGCGGGGTTTTCAAGCCCCCAGATTCACGCTCTTGGTAATAAGAGTCACTAGCAGAGCAAGCCTGTTTAAATTCATATTCTAGTGAGCTATCAGCATGCTGCAAGCGCACAAAATCCGACTGCTCGCTAGTGCTCAGTTTGTGTCAGGAGGCATTTGCAAGTTGAGAAGTTGTAGATGGGCCAGCCAGCCACTCCGGGAAATTGGGAGTGTATCCCTCTGTCTCGCTGGAGAGATCGGGTTCAATATCTAATCGGGGCTCTAGATCTTCCCCGACAGCCACCAGTTCTTCTTCCTCCCCCTGCTAAACTCGACAGGGGGCTCGATGACTGGCGCCCGACATTCGGTAATAAGTCTAGGAAAAAGGGCATTCCTCCTGCCTATCAGCAAGGGCCAGAGGCAGGAGTCCAAAATGGCAGACCAGACTTTAAAGTAACAACCCTTATAAGTCAAACAATGTCTAATAGTCTTTAACATCTCATGTACACAATGTATCTTTACAGTCTCAGTGTTACTGAGGTATCCGTCGTTAAGACAGTCCCGTCTGATAACACATAGGTCAGTTCCTGAGTCCAATAATGCCGAGATCTCGTGGTCGCCCAACTTCACCAAGATCAATAAGCCATCCTTTTTTTCTGAGGAATATGGAATACGGGAGCAACAAACCCTGTCCAATCCAATTTCCATCGATTGAGCTGGGGATAGGTGACACTCTCTCACCAAGTGGCTGGGTTGATCACACCAGAAACATCTTCGTTCAGCACCACCGCCAGAATATCCACGGCGACATCCACGACCTCCTCCTTTCTCCCCTGAAATGGGTACTACATCCACAACTGGATCCCCCGGAGGCCATCCAGATGACATACGATTGGGAAAGACCAAAGAGATTGTAGTCAATTTCAGGAGCGGTCATTCACAGCACCCCCCACTGACCATTGATGGTGTAGCTGTGGAAAGGGTGAGTAGCACCAAGTTCCTGGGAACGTACATCTCAGAGGACCTCTCCTGGTCAGATAATACCACATCACTAGCCAAGAAAGCTCAAACCCGCCACTACTTTCTACGCAAACTGAGGAGAGCACAAGTACCACCCCCATCATGTGCTCTTTCTACCGGGGCACAATCGAGAGCATCCTCACTAACTGCATCTCTGTGTGATATGGAAGCTGCACTGCCTCCTGTAGGAAGTCCCTGCAACGCATAGTGGATGTAGCCAGTAAGATCATTGGTGCCCCACTGCCCTCCCTCAAGGACATTTTCCACACCCATCTCACCTATAGAGCCATCAGCATTGCTGGTGACTCCTCCCACCCCTTTCACTCCCTTTTTAGCCTCCTTCCCTCAGGGATAAGGTACCGGAGCCTCCGGGCCCGCTCCCCAAGACTGTCTAACTGCTTCATCCACCAAGCTGCCAGGATGCTGAACTTTGTCCACTACCTTCCCCCCTTGCCCCTGGACCATAACAAGAGTCACTATCCACCAAGTACCCTACCTCAGCTGGTATTATATAAGGACTCAATATTACATCTGCTGCTAACTGTCTGTCTTTTTGTACATCTCCTAAGCTACTCTATAATGCACCTTCTCACTTTTTTTTACTGTAATTGGCTTTTGCACTAATGACTATTGCACATTGTACATGGGTCTACTTTACAAGTTCTAATGTTATTTATCTTATATGTTATACTTTTTATATTGTATTGTACTACAAAGTTGAGAGAGAAACAGTATTTTGATTCTCCTGTATGTTCTGCACATATAGTGAATTGACAATTAAAGGCTATTTGATTTGATTGATTTGATGTAGCGTGTTAACAGTAAGCAGCACAAGTGAACTAATAATATAAGCCCCTAGTAAAAAATACAAATATTTTATACAGAAAATTATTAATTTAGTTACATATAATCTGCTACATCCGATTAACCAACAGCACCATATTTGTGGCCCACAATCTAAGAAAAAATTCTCTGGCAAAACCAGATAACACAACTAGTCCACTATAATTTTTTATTTTACCAGAATGCGTTTGAGGATAATGGAAGACCATCTGTCAGAAGATTGATGTTCAAACAACAATGTTCAGTCATATGACAGTAACCTTAAACATACCAGTAAATCCACAAGAAATGGCTGAAAAAAAGAAATGGAGACTTCTGCAATACCCAACTCAAAGCCTGGATTTCAAGTCCTATTAAGATGCTGTGGGGGTGTTTAAAATGGACTGTACACACAAGACACCCCTCAAATATCACGCAGGTAAAAGAATTGTGCATGAAATAGTGGGAAACACTTTCACCCAGTCAATGTCAGAGACTAGTAGACTGTTAAAGGCAATACCTGTTTGAAGGTGTTTCATCCAAATGGGGCAAAACCAGTTATTAGAGCGAAAGGTTATTTGCTTTTTCCATAGACAGAAATGGCATTATCTGTTCATTTTTCATTAAGTGAAGTGCTTTATATAACAATACTGTTAAAATAAAGATTAAATATTGGTATGTGTACATATGAAAAAATGTGGGGTGCACTTACTTTTTCACATCACTCTATATCTAACAATATTACTGAGTTATATCTGGTTTATTCAATGATTTCAGACTGCAGAAGTGCAGGTGTCTGTTACAGTTTTTTATACAATGGAATAATTCCTTCAGCATCACTGGTTCCTGCCAAGCACCCAATGCAGTTGGACCCAGCAATCTTGAATACTGAATGGATTTATCCACCCATTTTACATGTCATATTTTTCTTAGTAAGCAGGCTCAATTTATAGGAAAGAAAAGTCATATCTGAGTACAGGTTCACAAATGCAATGTCAGTCATTACTTTTTGCAGAGGTTCTGCAGATAACATAATACATTAAAGTCATGACCTATTTGACTAAAGTGTACTCATGTGGTCATTTTAATGGGCAATAACTGTCATTATGGCTGGACAAACCTTTAACCCTTTAAACTCAGCCTCATGTATGTCTTGCTACTTTGATTTAACTGGGTTCACTCAATATTAATGTTCAAACCCACAAAATAATCAGAATTGTTAAACTTAGAGAATTAGTTATAATATACATATATTTTGCAGAAGAATAAGTTGCAAAATTCAGTAGCATTTTATTATTGAACACTTCATTCTCATTTCTGTAGGTGATGGAATAAGCTTCTAAACACTATAAAAGTGCCAGTGAATGTGTCAGGAGCACGCAGAAAAAAATGTTACAAAGTACAGTATCTACTAGTAGTATTTCTAGTTTACTGTTTAAAGCAAATTCAATAGCATATATATCCATTACAGGCAGTCCCCAGGTTAAGAACTGACTTATGAACAATTCATACTTATAAATGGACTGCCATGAAGTCTATTATATTACAAATTTGAAGTAGGCATATTTATACTCGGATGCATATGTGGTTGCACATTAAGGATACGTACCATGCTCTGTTTATAGTTCAAGCATTCAGTACATGACACTGCACATTTGCAGAATCTCCCCTAAATTTTTCCTTTCCATTTACATATCAATCTTGCAGATACAATCATGTGCCAACTTAAGGGTTTGTTTGGGATCAGCCATTCGGGGATACGTCAGATTGGCCGTATGCTAGTCACAAAGCATACAGGTCATTGCAAATGAGGTTAAGTGGGTTTGGTTTTTATGCCATCAGTGAGTCATGGGTTGCAGTCATTGGTTCGCAAGAAGGTAATGGTGGGTCACCTAAGAGATTGGCAGTGCTGCACAATATGTTTCCCCGTTTCTAGATGAGTTTGTTTCACCAAGGTGGTTTGTAATTGCTGTTAGTGGATTGTTCAATAAATTTAAAAAAGGCAAAACTGCATCATAGGACTTAAAGGCTGAGAAACACTGGTATAAGGTACGTGATGTGGGCCAAAGGCATAAGAAGAGTCAGAAAAGATATGGGACCCTGTAAAATAATAATGAAAGATATAGCAATATGCATTATTACTTTGGCTAATTTTAACAATTTCTTGAACATTTTCATCCTATTGTTTTCCTATGGCCCTCTACTGTTAAGTATGAATCACCTTCTCAGTCATGCCTGAACAAACATTCATTTTTGCCCAGGGTCTGGGCAACTTCTCCCTATGAATTTGTGCGCATTTGGCTATCACTGTATGCTTTTAATGTTGGATTTTGTAGCTGCACGTAGCGACACTTCAGACAACTATTTCTCCAATAAGCAGATGTTTTCTTGACTAGTGATACAGTCAACACGCACAGGGCCACAAGGACACAAAATTACACAAAATGATGATAACATTTACTTTGTTTAAGGTTTTTTTTAATTCCTCTCATTTGTCGAAGTGATAAATATTCTATCAGTCAAGGAGGCTCTACAGCTACAAAGTACAAAGAATTGAGGGAAATCGAGGTGCAAAGCCCCTCCTAATGACCAGTGCTATTTGCAAGTTGAGAACTTGAAAATGAAAATGCAAAGTGGAAATGCATTTTACTTTTCATTTTTGCAACTTAATTGCTGTTCAGACTGAAAATGAAATTGCAATGGATTATTTCATTTTATTTTTAATTTTTGCAGCATTATTGCATGTAGACTTTGAAAATTAAATTGCAAATTGAGTCATTTCATTTTAATTTTTGCAACATTCTTGCATTGAAAATGAAACTGCAAAAGACAGATTTCATTTTTTATTTTGTAACTTTAATTTTCATTAACATTTTTGTACAAAATACCACCTATAGCCAAACATCCTTAACCAATGATCAATGAAAAAAACTGCCGCACTCTGAAAATCTTTTAGGCACATGGTTCAATTTTTCTGTTATTTATTTGCAAGCTAGCACCATTCCATGCCAGAATTCCAGGTTTGTTTACTCATACCCAACTTATGGAGGAATGTGCGTGCAATGAATTTATCATCAGAGAAGTTTTTAAATAATTGGATCATAGCCAGCAAGTAACAGAATGAGAATAAGCAAGGACATTTTCAGGTCAGGCAAGTTATTGAGAATGAATAAGCCAAAGTCTGAGCAAAAGAAAAAGAAAAAAATGTAATAGGAGTATAAATCAGACAAAATAGAAGCATCCAAGGATATAGTTAGGAATGTCTAAACCCAAGAAATGCTTGGAAAAGAGATAAGAGAAAGACGTAATGTTGCAGTGCTGATTCCAAAGCAGTGTTCAATTAGATTCATTTACTCTCACCTCTTTTATATACTGTACCAACTATTCCTACATTAATAGAAAAGGCAAGGCTTAATCTCTCATTCTTTCTCCAAAATCAAAGCAGAATCTATGTTTTATGATTTGGTACATTTTATATACAGTACAATTTAAATTGAGGATGCCAAAGGAAGGCAGAAAAATGTATAAAAACTTTTTGCATAGTAAAAATTAAGCAAAAATGAAAACCATAAATTAAATAATACATTTTCCTTCATTTTTTTCCTGACATACTGTGTCAAATAATATAGCGTAGTTAATGGACCAGTTAGTCACACATTACAGCTGAGAGTCTTAAAACATAATTTTATTTACCATATTGATTTTAACTGTGGTGGGCTTGGGCCCGGCCCGGGGTTTGTTTCCTGCCTTGCGCACTGTGTTAGCTGGGATTGGCTCCAGCAGCCCCCCGTGGCCCTGTAGTTAGAGGAGATAGCAGGTTGGATAATGGACGGATGGATGGATAATGATTTTAAATGTACCATTTATATTAATGGTGCTTGAGCAAACATATAAAAATGTCAAGAAGAACAAAAAAGTTAATAGTTTAAAAAATAACTGCTATCTGAAAGACTGAACCCATCTGTGAGTGCAATGTGGTAAGAGCATTGCAGGACATTTTGTTTAAGGTTTTTTAATTCCTGTTGAGATGCTCACCCCTGTCAAATTCTGTAATGCTTTTGCTACAAAACAAAAATTCAAACATGGTCAAACTCCAAGTCTGACGTCTTTACACTTTAAACATTTCCACTTCACGATTCCCCTAACCAAGAAGAAAGACACACCTTGGATTTATTTACTGTGAATTCTATGCACACACACCTAATAATTCTAGTATATATTACATTAATAAATGAAACAGCAATTAATTGAAGGACTCAACAGTCACTGTAATTATTACACATACCACAGAGAGATGGCTGGTTCTATTTGGTAGTGCAAAGTTGTTCTATTCCTGCCGCTGGGCAGAAACTTGGTTCCAGTATTTATTAATAAAAGCAAAAGAGCAATTTCAGTCAGCTGGACACATAAAATAATACACAAAGCTGAAACTACTTTTTTGTAGAAATAAAGTAGTTTAAAAATGTATAATCATACTCACATATTTCTGTGGATATGCAAACATTTGTAAACAACAAGCTTATTATAGAACACTCCACATCTTAACTCCTGGATGCTGTGCAGATGGCATTCTTTTACAGAAGCTCTGTGTTCTCTTTCTGTTTTTTCTTTGTAAATTCTATTTTTTGATACACTTTTTTACTTCATTTTTTACTTGAGATTCTGCAATGTCTTAATTTCCCCTTGGGGACAAATAAAGTATTATCCATCTATCAGCAGTCAGTACAAATTCTTGGCATCTTCAATTTGATGTGTTACGCATTTTTCTTTTTTTTGTTTTTATTGTGTACGTCTTTGTTCTTCCTGCACGGAAAATCATCCAAAGGGATGCTGTGACATAAGTGGCATCTCAAAGTTACACTCCTCCTCGGGATAAAACAATTTCAGTTTTGATGAAAGGTGTAAAACAATAGTTTTTGATCAACATGACATGTACATGGTCATTATGGACATAATACATTTTTGCATCTTTCTCAATAAAGGGCTTATTCTATAGAATCTACCAGTTGTTGGGTCTGTGAGGTATCCTATACAGGGGTAACTTTGTTTCCAGTTCCATTACCTCCTCTTATCGTTTTGGGTATACACATATTCTTTTGAGCGAAATTTCTCTATTCACTTTCTTCTGTTACTTCTTAGATGTACTCCTGATAGTTTATGGATGTTTGACCCAACAATGCCTAAATGGCCCCCTGCCGGACTTATGCCCCAATTAGGAATCAAAGCCTGCAATTGTACAAGAAGCAGAAGGTACTATTCAATCTTGCAATTCTTCCATCCATTATGAAACTTGCTTTTATTGTCCTGAAGTTCGACTGGCACTGCACATGTTGGCACTGACCCTTGAACTGGCAATTGATAATGAATGGTACAGACTGTACAAACAATCAATATGGGAATGGAGAATTTAGCAGATCCTGCAAGCCTTAAATGAAAATTGGTTAAAGTAATGCAACCTTGGCAGTGCAGGATGGTAAAAAACCATATAAAAAGGGAAATGCTCTAATGAGGGTTTAGGCAGTTGGTGATTCACTAGAACTCTGTCAAGTGTTTCCTTCATGCAGAATTATAAATTCATAGATGCTTGATTCTGTGAATTAAGTTAATAAGCCTGTATAGTCTTTCTTCCAAATAGTCCATGAGTGACCCCTGCACACAAAACGGTGGCAATTATTTCACTCTCATCTTGCACTGCCTCTACACTTTATCTGTGTCTATCTCCTTGGCCATCTTTTGAGATAGATAGATAGATAGATAGATAGATAGATAGATAGAT
>JANRMT010062819.1:28079584-28167849 GCA_026402145.1 Polypterus bichir lapradei
TCGCAGCGGAGAAGTAGTGTGTTAAAGAAGTAATGAAAAAGAAAAGGAAACATTTTAATAATAACGTAACATGATTGACATTGTCATGAGTGTTGCTGTCATATATATATATATATACAGTATATATACATATATATAAACACACACATAAACATATATATACATATACACACATATATACAGTATATACACATATATATATATATATGTATACAGTATATATATGTAGATGTATATGTGCAGAAAACCACGCTTTTATCAAGGCTTCCGTCGGGTAGTCTTTTGAAATGAAATTTTCCTCCAATCAGTCGTAGCAATGCGCTTTCTTCCAACTGTTACATTTTTGTAGCTCTGATGTGTGCATCAATGTAATCGGTGTACCACGAAATCATGCATTGACAGAAGTTTCCCTTTGCTTGGAATGGAAAGTGTGATTAAATGCATTATTTTTTAACGTGTTATGGAGCACATGCATCGAAGCTTCTCAGCTGTGCTTGTGCTAAGAAAAGGAAACATTTTAAAAATAACGTAACACGATTGTCAATGTAACCTTTTGTAAGTAGTGCCTGGAGAATTCATAGTGTGGAGAAACTGTAGAGACAGCGTGTGTATGAACTTGTGGATTTTTCTGTGAGTATTTGGTGGCAGCGTCACTGACTGAGTTGCGGAGCTCAGCTCACAGCGAAATGAGGTGAATGGGAGGGGATTAACTGTCAATCCCCCCACAAAGACAGTCTCTCGGAATTTGCATAAGCACAGCCCTTCACCAGTAATTTTAACTTACTTACAAAGTGATCAAAACTCTCGTTTATATCCTGCGTCCTCTCATTAAACTTGTATCCCACATTAGCCGTGGGCATGACAAACGCCTGCGGCAGCCTGTCTATGAACTTAATTTAACTTTAGGTTTACACCGTGCTTTGTTTCCGAAAATTTAAACTTTAGGTTTACACCGTGCTTTGTTTCTGAAGTAGCAGCACTCATGAATATGGTTCTATGTGTGACTCGCTCGCTTCTTTCGCTGCCTTCTCAATTGCATAATGCATGTTTTCTTCAGCGCTTTTTGGAGCTCTTCCTTGTTTTCTAGGTACTGCGTGGACAGTCAGTTCACGTGATTATGTGAGAGGCGTGATGATGTCACACGAAACTCCGCCCCCACGGCTTTCGAGCTCAACTCCATTACATTATATGGAGAAAAATAGCTTCCAGTTATGACCATTACACGCAGACTTTCGAAATGAAACCTGCCCAATTTTTGTAAGTAAGCTGTAAGGAATGAGCCTGCCAAATTTCAGTCTTCCACCCACACGGGAAGTTGGAGAATTAGTGATGAGTCAGTGAGTGAGTCAGTCAGTCAGTGAGTGAGTGAGTGAGTGAGTCAGTGAGGGCTTTGCCTTTTATTAGTATAGATATATATACTAGCTACGTTACCTGTTGAAGACAGGATAGAATTAGTTTATAAATATTTGATATCTCTTGCCCTACGCGTACCTCAGTGTTTGTACTGTCTTTCCGAAGTATCATCATATGTCTCAACCTGTCTCAATAACATTCCCATAAAGCCTGTTTCTCAGACTCTCAGCATTCCTTCTAATTCTTTCTTTGGTGTCCTAGTGTGTCGCAACCTCTCTGGCCTGGCACCTCCTATCTCAATCCCTTAAACCCTACTTCTCAGACTCTGGCATTTTAAGGCAGCTTGTTTGCCTCTTGTCTGCTTTTTCACTACCACAAATGGCAAAAAAAAGCCCCCATTACCCACTGTGAAAACATCATTCATTATTTTTGTAAATACTTCCAGTTTTTAAAGGCAACCTGGGTTGTGCCTCTTTAGTATTCAGCAACTCAGCATTGCTCAGTATGTTATTTGATTGGCTGCTGATGTAATGCTCTCTTTTAACTCCTTTTTTATGAAAAAAAAGTGTCACATTCAGGAACTGAACTTTGCACTGCTAACGCATCACATCATCATCCCTACTCCGAGCCACCAAAGTCAAACTGACCAATCAGATAGTTTGGACGAACCAAACACACAAAGACAGCAGTGTTTTATTATATAGTAGATAAATATTTTTTCAAACCCACTTAATCCAATACATCAATATGTTTACATATATTTATTGAGGATAAATTACTTACAAACTTTCCATAAGCATTAACCATAGTTTTTTCTTCAATATTTGTAATTGACCAAATGAGATCATGAGGCTTCTCTGCGTGTTCATTGTCTATCCTTCATTTGTTCATGTGATTTGTTCTCCAAGTACTCTGGGTTATTATGTATTGGGTTAATTAATTTGGATCAAGCTTAAGTGAGTTTGGAAGTGAGTTAGTTTGTGCTCACAAATAAACCGGCACCCTATTTAGCTTTGGCTCCTGCCATGTACCAGATGCAGAGTGGGCAGACTTTGTCCCTCCATGACCTTAAAATTGAATTAAACAGTTTCATCAAATAGATCAATGGATTTTACTACAATACTCTTTTTATCCTATAAATCTTTGATATTTCACATTCTTTAACGACATTCTCAGGAATGACGTATTACATGCAAAGCAAATCAGATCAAGAGAACATTTTACTATAGATGTGTATTCAAATGAAATACATTAATAAAATGCACTAATTTATATTGATATTTTATTATGAACCTTAATATTCTTCAATCTTCCTACAGATGTTGAAGGTAGTCAAAAGCATAATTTTTCTATTATGAATAAAATTTTGTATGTGGTGACCTGACAGTTTTACAAGACTGTGGTGTATGCAAGATGCTAACTGCTAATTATATGCCTTTGAAATAAATTTATTAAAATAAATTGCAAGTCCAGTTTTTACTGCAAATTGAGGACCACTCATACATAGTCCAAATATACCTATTTTCAGAAATAAATAAAAACAATGAAGTGGAAATTTGTAGGCAAAACAGATAGAGGAGAGAAAATTCAGTGTTGTAAAAGGAATGCTGATCTAATTTTCAATATAAATTGCATACATTTGATTATGCAGTATCTTGTGAGTAACAAACTTTTTTCCAATTAGAAAGGCTGACCTGTTGGACTAGGCTTCGTTATACGTTTTAATCATTATCTGCTGAAATGTTGCATGGTTTGCTCCTTATCATCACAGCCAACATTTCCTTCTAGGAACAGTGGATGTTTGCTCTAAATGACTGACATGATTAGTCCACATCTTCTTGTCATTGCACCCTCCAGGCTACAAAGTTCTTTTGCTTCACCGCACACATTTAATCAAAAGAGGGAAAAACACCCTGCATGTGATCTTTTTTTTTAACTGCCTCATACAATTCTTCTTATGTTTGATTATAAGAGTACTGGAAAGCTTAACTATATTTACGCATTAAGTGTCATTAAATTATTAATTTTTAATACAGTACAAAGAGAACAGTATTATTTTATCCACAACACAAAGGTAATATACTGCACACACAATACAGAATTTCATTGAAATGGATTCAGCTAACTGCTCTCTCATGGCTTATGAAGACAGACAACCCCCTCAAGTAAAATACCACATTGAACAGTGGAGCTGACAATGAATTACCCTTTATATAATCATTGTAATGAAAAGGAATAAAAAGAAGCCAAAAAAAATCTCTGCAACTTAACAATAGGGATATACTAAGCAGACTCACACACTATGTTGAGCAGTGTTATTTACTTAGTTTAACTTAAGAGACAGAAAAATTGGACTTGAATTTATTTCATGAAAATGATGGGATACCAGATTAATTATTTGACTACATGGGATACCAGATAAATTATTTGACTACACTAGCTGTGTTTCCTGATGTTTCACAGTTATTTCAAAAGTCTGCAGTAAATTTTACTTCACATTCATCCAAGAAAGTGACATACAGTTGCCCAAAAAAGAAGCGGTTTTACCAGATATGTATGGCTACAAAACAGACTCACATTGAAGTGCAGCCATTTGAAATGGAAGGGCTAATTTGATGGAATGAGAGAAATCTACATTATAAATACAAATTCTCCTTTATCGCATCCAGTTAAGATCATGGCCATTCATTGCGTCCCCAAGCCTCCTTGGTCAGGCTGTCATTCAACTTCAACCAAACAGATTTAAAGTTTGATTCTGAAATCATAAACAAGTGTATTACTGGAGGACAACAGAAACCCCACAAAAGTAGAGCTATTTTTGAATGATACCATAACAAACATACAAAAACATACATACACACAAACTAAAATAAAATTAGCTTTATTTATATAGATACCCTGTGCTTCTCATACTTACTCAGGTATTATTTCAAAACATCACTGGTAGTTTTACTTTGCAATCCTCTGAGCTTGTGACATAGAGTTGCCCATGAAAGAAGCAGTTTGGCGGGAGATGTCTGGTGGCAAGATATGAAAGGCTGAATTTGACAGTGGCAAGACACATCCACAGTATAAATTTAGATTCTCCTTTATCACATCACATTAATTTAATCTAGCCGTGGGCCACCCAGATCAAAGGCAGTACTTGCAACCTTACAGCTGAGCAACATATAGCTTCCATTATGACAGAGATACATTACTCGTGCAAGTAGTAACAGAAATGTACTGGTAAGTGATTATGTTTGGGCCCCCAAAATTGTAATAAATAATGCTGGATACAATATGGCCTCACCTGGTACAAAAAACAGTGAGGGAAAAGCTTGATTGGAGAAAAAGAATGATGTAATGAAAAGCAGTCTATCCAAAATTCCATGCAGCTCCCTACTTGAAAGACAAGCATCCTAAATGTTGTACTACCATCGCTTCCTGAACGGCAATATTTCTCTGCTGATAGATCACACTGTAAGATTTCACACCACTCATTCCCACATCAACCCTCTAAGTCCAGAGTAAAACAAAAAAGGCTAAAGAAAACATTAAATGATAAAAGAGAGAGATACATAAAAAGCATACTAAAAATGTACAAGTTAATACAAAGGAAAAAAAAACTCCTGTCACCACTCTGGGAGTGAATAACCAACAGCTCCACTTGACAACCTCTCTTTCTACCCACAGCATCTGTTTTCACCCTTTGCCTCAACACTAGAATCAGCTAGATCAAGACTTTGATTGCCCTTAAAGGGTCAGTAGCCTATTCTTTGAAAGGAGCATGACATTACTCTTCAAGTAGGGAGCCTGTACTTCTTCCTAGTACCCTACAGTGCTACTCTATTGCAAGGCATATTATCTAAAAATAAAGACAACTAAACTAACTAACTGACTACGAGGCACAGCTGTCCCATCAAGATGAACATATGAGTTGAAAGAAATGAGCACAAAGCTGCTAAGCTGATCACAGCATTTTTTATACCACTGACCTACATGGTTAAAACAGCCAACAAGACAACTGATGAACTGTTCCAGCTTCAAACTGCATGACAGACAGATATTATGGAGTGCATATTTTCAAAATGGAAGCATGAATATTATTTACTAGCAAAATACCCGCGCTTCGCAGCGGAGAAGTAGTGTGTTAATGAAGTTATGAAAAAGAGAAGGAAACATTTTAAAAATAACGTAACATGATTGTCAATGTAATTGTTTTGTCACTGTTATGAGTGTTGCTGTCGTATATATATACACACACACACATATAAACATATATACATATACATACATATACATATATACATATCTACATATACACATATCTACACATACACATATCTATATACAGTATATATACATATACACATATACAAATATACATATATATACATATATATACACACTAGCAAAATACCCGCGTCGCAGCGGTGAAGTACTGCCTTAAAATTTTTATTAAGAAGAAAATTAAACCTTTTTAAACTGAGGGAAAATATACCAATAATTATTTGTTAAAGATCTCTTTGTATGCCACGTTGTCAGTTCGGCCCTCCAGTTGCAATATGACCAAGCTGTAGCTGTGCGCTGAGCTTACTCTTGAGCATGCAACGTACAGTTGGCCATGTGAACAGTAATCTTGTTTCAAATCTCACAGCTTGGATTGCTGCTGTCATAATCGGTTTGAGTTTCATGGTTTGTTTCAGTTACGACAGTATTTGTAGGACTTGTGTTGAAGAGACATTCGGCATCTGTCAAGCGTTGTAAGTATACAACCAGTTTCATTGATAACTTCACATCCAGCTTTTGAGAGTTTAAACATTTCTAAACATCAAAGAGTCCACTACTGAAATCGTCACCTGTGAAGCTAAGATGTTTAAGAGGCATTGGCGGTTGTCCAAAGGTGTAAAATATTTGGCCATTTCGGTACACTTAAGCATTTCACTCTTCTAGTGCTCCTGTGTAGTATAATTATCTCCTGTACCGTCATCAGTCCACACCTTGAACCTGTCCCAGTCATTCAATACATAAGACACAATGTTCCTCCGGATATCAATAGTGAGCCTGATATGGCTGTGCAATATGTAACAAAGAGAATGGAAAGGCAGGTGCCATCTCCGGGCATGGAAACCACTTGGTAAGTGACAGTTCTTTGATCGATGGTGATTATCTCGATAGACATGTTAATGGGGGTACGGTTGGAATGATAAAGGAAATGGGTACCTGAACAATGTAAAGTAAGTCTAAAATACCTATACAATAACTATAATCGTAATAAATGAACAATAAAACAGCGGAGAAGCCGTGGATTAAATAAAAAGGCTGTAGTTATCAGCAGGGAGACGTGAATACCGTGGCGAAGCAAGGAAGGGAATGTAGAGACTGGAGCGACAGACGGCCTTATATAGGCAGGCAGCCAACAACGTGGGAGGCGTTGGGATGGGGGACCCAACGCCGCCTCACACGGTGACCGAGCTGCAGGCTATGGACGTATATATGTACGTAAGTAGGATTCAGTTAGCGTTGGGAACCCGCGTACCAAATTTCTTGAAGATGGGCCCATAAGTAACAAAGACCGTTGAAAAGTTCAATATGGCAGCCGACAGTGGCATCATATCACCGAAATAAGTACCAAATTTCAGCCTTCTACCTATGAATAAGAAAGTTCAACATGGCGGACGTTGTTGACCGTTACGCGTAGAATTGCTCAACTTTTGTAAGTAAGCTGTAAGGAATGAGCCTGCCAAATTTCAGCCTTCTACCTACACGGGAAGTTGGAGAATTAGTGACGTTGGAAACTTCAATATGGCGGCCGACAGTGGCATCATACCACTGAAATAAGTACGTACATCGGTTTTGGTTAGCGCAGGGAAGCCACCTACCAAATTTCGTGAAGATAGGGCCATAAATAAGAAAGTTCAACATGGCGGACATTGTAAAAATTAGTGACATTGGAAAGTTCAATATGGCGGCCGACAGTGGCGTCATACCATCGAAATAAGTACATACATCGGTTTCGGTTAGCGCAGGGAATCCGCCTACCAAATTTCGTGAAAATGGGGCCATAAATAAGAAAATTCAACATGGCGGACATTGTCGACCATTATGACCGTTACGTGTAGAATTTCGAAATGAAACCTGTTTAACTTTTGTAAGTAAGCTGTAAGGAATTAGCCTGCCAAATTTCAGCCTTCTACCTACACGGGAAGTTGGAGAATTAGTGACGTTGGAAAGTTCAATATGGCGGCTGACAGTGGTGTCATACCACCGAAATAAGTATGTACATTGGTTTCGGTTAGCGCAGGGAAGCCGCCTACCAAATTTCGTGAAGATGGGGTCAGCCTTCTACCTACACGGGAAGTTGAAAAATTAGTGACGTTGGAAAGTTCAAAATGGCGGCCGACAATGGCGTCATACCATCGAAATAAGTACATACATCGGTTTTGGTTAGCGCAGGGAAGCCGCCTACCAAATTTCGTGAAGATGGTGCCATAAATAAGAAAGTTCAACATGGCGGACGTTGTCGACCGTTATCGACCGTTATGACCGTTACGTGTAGAATTTCGAAATGAAACCTGCTTAACTTTTGTAAGTGAGCTGTAAGGAATAAGCCTGCCAAATTTCAGCCTTCTACCTACATGGGAAGTTGGAGAATTAGTGATGAGTCAGTCAGTCAGTCAGTCAGTCAGTCAGTCAGTGAGTGAGTGAGTGAGTGAGTGAATGAGTGAGTGAGTGAGGGCTTTGCCTTTTATTAGTATAGATAGATATCAACATATATATACACATACATATACACACATACATACACACACACATATACATATATACATATACACATTCATACATACAGATAAATATACATATATATATATATACACACATACACATATACAGTATATATATACACACATATATATATATATACACACACAGACACATATATATACATATATATACAGATCTACATATATATACATATCTACATATATACACACATATATATATACATATCCACATATACAGTATATACACATCCATCCATCCAACCATCCATACAGGGGTATGCTGGAGCCAATCCCAGCCAACACAGGGCACAAGGCAGGAACCAATCCCGGGCAGGGTGCCAAACCACCGCAGGACACGCACAAACACACCCACACACCAAGCACACACTAGGGCCAATTTAGAATCGCCAATCCACCTAACCTACATGTCTTTGTACTGTGGGAGGAAACCGAAGCGCCCGGAAGAAACCTACCCAGACACGGGGAGAACATGTATATATACACATATATATACACATATCTACATATATATACACACACATACATACGTACATACATACATACATACATACATATCTACATATATACTGTATATAGCAAAATCCCCGCGCCTCGCAGCAACGAAGTACTGCTTTTAAATTTTTATTAAGAAGAAAAGAAAACCTTTTTAAACTGAGGGAAAATATACCAATAATATCTGTTAAGGATCTCTTTGTATACCACGTTGTCAGTTCAGCACTCCGGTTGTAATATGACCAAGTTGTGCACTGAGCTTACTTTTGAGAATGCAACGTATAGTTGTCCAGGAGAAAAGCAATGTTGCCTCAAATCAATGGCAACCTTTTTTAGGGTCTGTCCCTGAGACTTATTAATTGTCATCGTGAAGCAGAGCCTTACTGGAAATTTGAGGCATTTGAATTGAAATGGGAGATCTGAATTGAAATGGGAGATCAGAGGGTATAACGGTGATGCGAGGAATACGTTCAGAGTGTGGCGCTCTGCTGTTTTTTTGTTAGCTGCCTTCACACAGCTTCCCCGCTGCTTTATAAACGAACGCCATATAAGGCCGTCGTTTCTCCTTGCTTCGCGGTTCTGTACTGTTTTATTGTTCGTTTATTACGATTGCTATAGTTATTGTGTAGCTATTTGAGACTTACTTTACTGTTCAGGTACCCATTTCCTTTATTTAATCCGCAGCTTGTACGCTATTTTTTGTTCGTTTATTACGATTATAGATATTTATTGATTCCCTTCTTTAGCTGACTGCTTGCTCATATAAGGCGCTCCGCTGGTTTTTTGTGAAGCAGCCTTTACACAGCTTCTCCGCTGTTTTATAAACGAACGACATATAAGGCCATCGTTTTTCCTTGCTTCGCCAAGGAAGCTGCCTTTTTATTTAATCCACGGGCTCTCCGCTGTTTTAGTGTTTGTTTATTACGATTGTTATAGTTCTCTTTATATAGCACGTTGTCAGTTCAGCACTCCGGTTGTAATATGATGAAGCTGCGCGAGCTCACTGTTGAGAATGCAACGTATAGTTGTCCAGGAAAAAAGCAATCTTGCCTGAAATCAATGGCAACCTTTTGTAGGATCTGTCCCTGAGACTTATTACTTGTCATCGCGAAGCTGAGCCTTACTGGAAATTGGAGGCATCTGAATTGAAATGGGAGATCAGAGGGTATAATACATTGAGTGTGGAGAAACTCTAGAGACAGCGTGTGTATTAACTTGTGGATTTTTCTGTGAGTATTTGGTGGCAGTGTGACGAAGTTGCTTCCGCAAGACCGCGTTAGCTGTGGAGCTCAGCTCGAAGCATATTCTTTTCCGACCTTGTCAATTGTGTAATGCGTTTTTTGAACAGGTTTGATGCATGGAAGTGATCACTCGTACTGCGTTCAGTTAGTTCACGTGAGATGCTCTCTTGTGTGATGTTGCGATGTCCATGGCTTTATTTAATGTTAGCTAAGACCCGGGACTTAACACTAGAATTACCAGAGCCTACGAAAAAACTTGTAAATCCGTCCCACCTTAAATCGCTTCTTAAATCCCTTCACACCTCTCCGCCAGCGTCCTTTGTCCTCTAAATGTGCTGATAAAGAGAAGCTAAAAGCATCCGGCTATTCCATCCCCCCACCAATTTAGAACGTGCACGAACTTCTCTCAGCTCATGCCTTGATTGAGTATCTGGGAGTGAAGTGAAGTTTTAGAGTGGAAATAATAGATCGTTATTTGGAACACATGCATTTCATGTCTGTTCCGTTTCTACAGTAATCTGTGTAAACACATTGTTAAAAGAGAAACGTTTTTTATATTCTAGTAGTAGATGACAAAATGTAGGCATAAACTATATAATGTATGAAGCCTGAAGTCCAAATATCAAAGAAACATTTTCACAAAAGGCACAAATATAACACAACAATTGCGCTTTTATCTATACTAATAAAAGGCAAAGCCCTCATTCACTCACTCACTCACTCACTCACTCACTCACTCACTCACTCATCACTAATTCTCCAACTTCCCGTGTAGGTAGAAGGCTGAAATTTGGAAGGCTCATTTCTTACAGCTTACTTACAAAAGTTAAGCAGGTTTCATTTCGAAATTCTACACGTAACGGTCATAACGGTCGACAACGTCCGCCATGTTGAACTTTCTTATTTATGGCCCCATCTTCACGAAATTTGGTAGGCGGCTTCCCTGTACTAACCGAAACCAATGTACGTACTTATTTCGGTGGTATGATGCCACTGTCGGCCACCATATTGAACTTTTCAACAGTCTTTGTTACTTATGGGCCCATCTTCAAGAAATTTGGTACATGGGTTCCCAACGCTAACTGAATCCTACTTACGTACATATATACGTCCATAGCCGGCAGCTCAGTCACTGTGTGAGGTGGCGTTGCGTCCCCCATCCCAACGCCTCCCACGTTGTTGGCTGCCTGCCTATATAAGACCGTCCGTCGCTCCGGTCTCTACATTCCCTTCCTTGCTTCGCCACGGGATTCACGTCTCCCTACTGATAACTACAGCCTTTTTGTTTAATCCACGGCTTCTCCGCTGTTTTATTGTTTGTTTATTACAATTATAGTTATTGTATAGGTATTTTAGACTTACTTTACATTGTTCAGGTACCCATTTCCTTTATCATTCCAACCCCCATTACCATGTCTATCGAGGTGATCACTATCGATCAAAGAACTGTCACTTACTGAGTGGTTTCCATGCCCGGAGATGGCACCTACCTTTTCCATTCTCTTTGTTACATATTGCACGCCCATATCAGGCTCACTCTTGATATCCGGAGGAACATTGTGTCTTATGTATTGAATGACTGGGACAGGTTCAAGGTGTGGACTGATGACGGTACAGGAGATAATTATACTACACAAGAGCACTAGAAGAGTGAAATGCTTAAGCCCTTCACCTATGGTTCTGCATGTGAGTTGATGGCTGCCGCTGAATTGTTCGGTTGTCGCTGTCAAGTGTACCGAAATGGCCAAATATTTTACACCTTTGGACAACCGCCAATGCCTCTTAAACATCTTAGATTCACAGGTGACGATTTCAGTAGTGGACACTTTGATGTTTATGAATGTTTAAACTCTCAAAAGCTGGATGTGATTTTATCGATGAAACCGGTTGTGTGCTTACAATGCTTGACAGATGCCGAATGTCACTTCAACACAACAAATCCAGCAAATACTATCGTAATTGAAACAAACCATGAAACTCAAACCGATTATGACAGCAGCAATCCAAGCTGTGAGATTTGAGACAAGATTACTGTTCACATGGCCAACTGTAAGTTACATGCTGAAGAGTAAGCTCAGCTCACAGCTTGGTCATGTTACAACCGGAGGGCCGAACTGACAACATGGTATACAAAGAGATCCTTAACAAATAATTATTGGCATATTTTCCCTCAGTTTAAAAAGGTTAAATTTTCTTCTTAATAAAAATTTTAGGGCAGTACTTCGCCGCTGCGAAGCGTGGGTATTTTGCTAGTTCAATAATATAACTGCAGAAACAAAAAGCCGCCTTAACATGCGACATTGACACCCATTTATTATGACAGCCTCTGTGGCGCAATAGAATCCGCTGCTGACTGGGAATCAAAAGGTTGCGAGTTCGAACCTGCCCCACTCCGTTTTGCGAAGTAAACTGCTCTTAGTCTTACTATTTTAGAATAAAAGCATACATTTGATTTCAGTCTGTAACAGCCGGTGTAATTTATGATCCTTGTAAAGTTTAGCTTTGTTTTTTTTTTTTTTTTTAATTTACTTTTCATTCTCTCAGTCGCGTTCAGAATCAATCCATACAACCCCATCTGACACGACTGTTTTCACATAAAGATCAGCTCGGAGCATATTCTTTTCCTACCTTGTGTAATGCATTTTTTGAACAGGTTTGATGCATGGAAGTGATCACTCGTACTGCGTTCAGTCAGTTCACGTGAGCTGCTCTCTTGTGTGATGTTGGGATGTCCACGCCTTTATTTAATGTTAGCTAAGACCCGGCACTTAAAAGTTTCTCGCTACAGCAATTTTAACTCTGTTACAAAGTGATCCAAAGTCTTGTTTATACCTCGTGTCTTCTCATTAAACTTGTATCTCGCGAATAAAGTACTCGACGAAGGCATGACAAACGGCAGCGGGAGCGTGTCCATAAACTTAATTTAAACTTACGGTTTACACCGTGCTTTGTTTCCGCAGTAGCTGCACTTATGAATAAGCTTGTATGCGTTTTTCTTCAGCGCTCTTTGGGAGCTCTTCCTTCTTTTCTACGTACTGCGTTCACAGTCAGTTCACGTGATTACGTGGGAGGCGTGATGATGTGACACGCAACTCTGCCCCCACGGCCATCGAGCTAAAGTCCATTACAGTATATGGAGAAAAATAGGTTCCAGTTATGACCATTACGCGTAGAATTTCAAAATGAAACCTGCCCAACTTTTGTAAGTAAGCTGTAAGGAATGAGCCTGCCAAATTTCAGCCTTCTACCTACACGGGAAGTTGGAGAATTAGTGATGAGTGAGTGAGTGAGTGAGTGAGTGAGTCAGTGAGGGCTTTGCCTTTTATTAGTATAGATAAATTAGGTGACCAGATTTTCCTATTTTATTTAAGACAAGGATCAATTTAAATGAAGCCGAGCAAACTCATTTTAATAAGAGCCACAAAAAAAAAAAACCATGCGAATGCTAATTTCTTAATAAAGAAAAGATTAAGTTAACTTTTACTGCCAAGGATAATTACTTTTGTTTATTTTTAGCACAGGATTAAATGTTATTCCCCACATCATGTTCTCAGGTTTTGTGTTATCGCACTGTTAACATGCTTGTCTGTGTGCTTTCTGGTATATAAGTGAAATAAAGAATCTGTGTTTCTCCTTGTTTTAACAAAGCAGCCCAGATGGTTCACAGTTTACATAGGCACACATTCTGGTTTAACTTGCATCGTACCAGGGGTATGAAAAACTCAAATAAGAAGAGATCTTTTAGCAATGGAGAAAGAGAAAATGTAAGAAGAAGACAATCAGATATGAGTGTTAGAAAAATGAAAGGTGACAGTCATCAGTTATACTGAAATAATCATGTTCACTTGATTATAAAAATGGTAAGGAATTTTTTTCAGAAAAATCCAGTTTAAGGGGTTATTGCCTGTGTATCTGCAAGTCCTGATCAATTGGTCTTTATTGAAGGCTCCTTTATATTCCATGGGTGATCAATGGAATTCCTGTATGGATGAGATCTAATGTTATACTAAAGGGACAGTGTAATCTTCTCAAGCTAATTATACTGTATACATCAATACTGCTAGCTTTTTATTAATGTTAACATTCCTTACTAGAACCATAAAAACTCATCCACGTAGACTGTGTTGTTTCATTGGTCGTTTTGCTTTATGAGTGAATTTTGAAATGAATTGTATTACTGGTATTTTAATTTGATAAGGTAATTTTTTACATTTACATCTCCCTGGCTTCACCCAAAAAAGTGTTAAAATATATGTTATATGTGTAAAATAAATAAAAATCAGATCTCACACTTACGATCTCTTCATTGTAGCAGAAATACATATTTTTATAGCATTATTTAGCATCTTGTGCTTCTCAGTTTATTAAATCCTTGTGAAATTTTTGTATGAAAGTGATAGATTTAGAGAAAGAGAAGTAATTTTGGGGCAAAGAGCAATTCGTAAAACAGTAATAATGGTAACACTTTGGTTTAGGAACTGTAAAATGCATCCACTACTTGGTTTTAACTCTTATGTAACAAGATCTTACCAAAGCGTTCTTTTGGTTTTCATAACATTTATAAAATATCAGTAGATAGATTATTTATCTCTTTGCAGTGTGGCATATTGACATGATGGCAAAATTACTTAAATCACAGGTTGTATACTAAATATGTAATATCAAGAGAAACATGTCTCAGTTAAGCCTCCTCAGACCACTCCAAAGTGAAGTTGTATTAGTAGGTCACATTACAGAGATGAATAAACAGTTTACTGATAACTAAGTGTCATGAAGATCTAAAGAAGCCTTTGTTAAGGTCTTGTTACATAATAGCAAATGAGTAATAGATGCAAGTACTTAAACTAAAGTGTTACTGTGATAATAATTATTCTAATAGTTCAGTAATAATACTGAAATACTATACAGCGTGTAGAAAACACTACAGTTGTAGCGTTCAATTTGATCACTGAGAAACAAATGAACATCAAGCAGCACATATGCCCTCCTCCTCCCTGAGGAGTGTTTCTAGTGGTTACCCCCTCTTAATCCCACTGTCTCACAATACTTCTGTTACTCGAGCTCATGCACAGATCTTGTCACAAATGGGTCATCTGCTCACTTATTATTTGCTCTAGATGAAAACTGAATGACCTTTTTTGTGTGCATTAAAATAAGTATTCAGAAAAGAGGGAACAGAATTTGATACAATCAAAAAATAAAGCTTTAGTAAGCGTCATTCATAAAAATCATGTTCTGTATTAACATGCTTAAATAATAAAAACATTTGAAGTAATTTCTGTGGTCAACATGAATATAGGAAATTGGTGTTTTGATATGCAATTTTTTCTAACTGATATATTATCTTATGAAGATATTGAGGTTAATGGGGCAAAATTTTTCACAGAAAAATTGTCACTTTTAGTAATGTGTTTTTAGTTATTATTTTTTTCTAGATATTTAAACAAAATATCTAAAATTGTATTAGGCTATATTCAAAGTTAGACTATATCAGGAGTAACTGCAAAGTTTTGTAAAAATAAGTGTGTTAGTTTTCAACCAATGTTTGAATAGACAGAAATTCAATTTTTAATAAAAGTCTGATTTAGTATAAGCTGCCTAATTTTGGGTGTTAATAAGAAATGTAACAATTTACTTCATTAAGTACAAGCACATAATAAACAAGAAGAGTTGAGTCAGATATTTGAAATTTTTAAATCTGTGCTTTGATTTAAATGTTTAAAGTTATGGAGGTCTATCTATGTGTTTAAAGTGTGTCTAACTTTATTTTTTTTTTATAGGCAGAATTAAAATTAGCCTTTTCTCCTTGTGTGTCTTTTTCATTTATTAAACTGCTCAAAATGTAAAGCCTGTGTTATTTGTCTTCAGTTTCTAGGTACTGTGAAATGTCTCCTTTTGCTCTATCATAAATTTTACTTTTCTGTTTATTTCAAGCTCTGTGAAACACTGATGGGAATCTTTAAGATTAAAGCTCTAACATCAAACATGTAGCACCCAAAATGAATAATATGCAGAGCAGAGCAATTTTAGTGCAAAATATTGTCCTTTTTCAAAGAGGAGTTACTTTTTCTCATTTCTAACGTTCTGCTGATCTGAAACCCCATTTACTGTGATATACTAAATAAAGTAATGCTATTTTTAGATGCTTGGTTTTAAAAGCCTGGTACATTTGTCTTGTCTCTTCTGCATATTTTGATTTTCATGAGGAAATGATGCACATCTTTTTATTTTAAGATGTAAAGTTTTGAAATGTGTCATATTTCATATGGCAATGGATTTTTAACAGGTTGTTTCCTCTAATGTATTTCAAAGTAGAACTGACATATACCTTTTCCCTTTTTATTAAATATTATAAATTGAGATGGGTTAGGTAAGAAATGAGTTTATAACATACATTAATGGTAGTCTTCAGCTCCCAGTTTAAAAGCAAAGCTTGTTGTATTTATAGTTTATGGGTAACTGAAAATGATTGCCGTTATCATGTTTCAGCCAGGGCATGTTCCCTGACTGAAGTTTAATTTGCTTTTCTTGTTTATTTTAAAGTATTATATTTCACATTTTGATTATATTTCTGTAATTTTGTAACCATTGTTCTATTTAATTATTATTTACTAAATATTATTTACTATTATTTACTATCTATGTTTTGCATAATCTCCTGTGTCCCTTGTGTTTTGTGGATAAAACCCTAAGAGACACAGACACCCTGACATTACAGCTGAAGGATCATCCTCATAATAGGCTGCATTTCTTTGTGAGTACTGATTTTCTGAATTCTGGATATTTTTGCTTCTGCTTGTAGTTTAGAATTTGGGGTCTTTTATGCTATGGATTGCCTTTTAGACAAACTCTTTTTGCCTTATTGTTCACCCATTCTGCTTGTTTTTAATTGATAATAAATATTTATTAATTTATAAAGATTCTGTTTCCAGTTTGTCTCATCTAGCCACGGGTTAAATGGTTCCTCTCCCTGAAAGGGCAATTTTGTGTATTTTCGTACTTTTTGCAACATTTACAATATATTTTGTACTTCCAAAGCTAAAACCGCTTTTTAGCCTGTTTAGGTTGAAGCTGGACAGTAAAGTATGCGGTCAGGCTGCCTGATGTGAGGCCTATTTCTGGGCAGCCTAGGTCAGGCCTAGCCTGGTTTAAAGGCCTTTTCTTGAGGCCCCACATCCTTTCAATCATTAAAGATGTGTCTTGATATTTCTTTATGTTTATTGTGCATTTCAGATTTCACAAGGTATATTTTTTAAGACTTAGTTTTTAAGTCAAAAATGTTGCTTCCTGAATTAATGAGTTGATATCAACTACAAAACTATTCACATAGTATAAAAAAGTAGGCTAACTGGGAAGAGTTTAAATAAGTCATGGGGAAAATTATTAAAATTTATTGGGTGAGAAAATACATCGGTAAATACATCACATAAGAGCTGTCCCGTTCCAGGTGATAAAATCTGCTACTAAGTGAGAGGGCAAGTAAATTATGTGACTCCAATCTTACCCCTTCAGTACCCCTAGGCTAACCTACAGCTTTATTTTTTTCAAAAAAGCTACTACATCATCCCAGTGGCAAAAATACATCTTGTATATGTGGAGTGGAATTCTTTTCTTGCATAGTGAAATAAAATGTGATGATCTCTGCATGCAGAAAAAAACAACACATAATGGACTGTCAATGACTCCACTGGCAAAGAGAATTTGACAATGGTTGTTGTCTGAATTAGTGACTACTACATTTTTCACACAGTATTTATAATATAAAAACATTCTTAATTTCATCCTATTGTAATTTTATAACTATATATATTAAAAGTCACATCCTTGGTTTGGTGGCTCTGAGGCTAAGGCTCTGCTCTGGTATCCCTAAGGTTGCTGGTTCAAATCCCCATCACTGCCAAAAGAGATGCTACTCTGCTGGGCCCTTGAGCAAGGCCCTTAGCCTTCAGTTGCTCCAGGGGCACTGTACAATGGCTGACCCTGCACTCTGACCCCAAGGGGTATGTAAAAAACCAAGTAATTTCCTTCTGGATTAATAAAATAAAAAAAATAAACTATTTCAACTATCAGTGAAAGTAACCAGAATTTACAGCAATAATGTACTGTCTGCTCTAGTTGGCACAATTTATATTTTCTTTTATTCAGTGAAAGTGCAACTGAAAGGCAATGTGGTTTTTAGCTCTAATTACACTTGAAATGCTGGACTAAACAGAGAAAGAATTGTCTAGTGTCACAGGTTTTTGTTTCACCTCTGGTAATGGCTAGAAGTATTGTTAAATCCAAGCTGTGATATATTTTGTAGTCTGGGGCCTCTAAATAACCCTTTACATCACTAGAAAATCAGGGTGGTGTCCTTGAAAATAATTTTAAAAAACATATTATGATGTTATAATTCACCAACTGTCCATTACTGTGTTTGTGAAAAAATATTGTAGCAACCAAGAGACTGCTCTTCACCCACTGGCTAGAAAAGCAGCTGTGTGCAAGCTTTTTATAGGCAGGACTACATGTTTGAGTAGCAGAAGACCAGGAAAGGAAAAGGAAACACACTTTGACAAGAGGAAGTAAAGAAACAAGGCAAGAGACTTTTGAGAAAATGTATACATTGGAACTGTAGTTAGGAGTAAGTGTTTGCCTTGGTTTTAGTGATGCTTAAGAGTGTGATGGTGGATTGCTGATAATATGATAAAGACAATACTCATATGCAGAAAAACACTGCTTTAAACTTGAAAAGACATACTCTTAACTAACTAGAGCAACAGTTTCAAATTTTGTATGTCCCATAACAAGTAATGCACCTATTACTCATTTACTCTTATGTAACAAGACCTTAATAAAGGCTTCTTTTGGTCTTCATAACACTTACAAAGCATCAGTAGATGGGTTATGCATCTGTGTGCAGTGTGGAAAATTGACATGATAGTAAAATTACTTGTTAATATGAAGAATTCACAGGTTGTCGTCTTCTACTAAATATGTAATATCAACAGAAATGTGTCTCAGTTAATCCACCTCAGACCACTCCAAAGTGAAGTTTTGTTAGTAGGTCACATTGCAGAAATGCAGAAATGAGTAATAGATGCATTTTTTCATTACCTAAAGTGTTATCAATGTGGCTGCCTTATTTGATGCAAAATATAATGAGGCCTGACAAACTGCATATCCACATGTAATGGGATTCGTCTACTTATGCTATGTGTATTTTGAGGGCATTCTCTGTAGCTAATATTTTGTATATTTTCAACATACTAGAGTAAGATTTAATTGTTCAGTCCACCCAGGATCACTAAAGGAGACCCACTGATTACTATGGGGTATTTCACACACTGGTTAAAACATTTTCTTATTTTCAAAAACATTTTAAGAATCATTTTTGTTCCATCATGCAACTCTAATTATTACAACCCAAAACTACTTGCTTATTGACATGCTGGTTGATTTCAGATAAAGGGGAATTGACAGGTAATCTTGGCTATTAAAAGTCAAAAGAACATGTTTGCATATAATCAGATACTATAAAGGAATCCAGTGCAGCTGAGCCAGAAAAGTGGAATTATGCTCATTGCTCAATGTAATTTCATACACTGAGTAGGAGAACCATACAATAAAAAGTGATGAGTATCTATTGAGAGGTAGAGAAGCTCTGCTTTGCCAAAACAGCTGAGACTGATGGGCCCAGGCTGAGGGTCCATAAGACATGTGCAAGACAACTCTATGGGATCTTTCAGCACATGTCCCATACTAATTGTCTGACCCTGCCACAGGTAACCCAGTAGAAGGTGCCCTGCATGGTCACAGTGATCTTAAAGACTACAGACCAGTTCCGCTCACATCATACATCATGAAGACCTTTCAGCGGAAGATCCTGAAACAGCTGCAACCTGCCAAACAGATCAAATGGATCCCCTGCAGTTTCCCTACCCATGCTGCATAGTCAGTGTGATGCTTGGGATTGACGAAAGCTAAAACACTCTTATCCAGCACCTAGACATAAATAAACTCTGATGGACTAGCAGCAAAGGAGGAGACAGGTGAGGTTTTGATACAAAAAGTGCATTGAGTTTATTAAAACTAAAACAAGAATTAAAATGTCCATTGTGCCATTAGCAAATAAATGAATAGTGTCCATAGGAAAAAATAAATTTTTTTTTCTCTAAAACACGAGAGACTTCTACAACAAGAAAGCTACACTGAGAGACAATTCTAATTCTTGTAAAATCAGTGCGTAAAAACAAATATAACCAAGGATCCTCCAGTTCCTATGGAAAGATCTTCTGGATTCTGCCCTGGTACATCTCACACAATTCCACACCCTCCCAGGACATCAGGTAAAATCCCAAAGCAATTTACATTTCCCACTTCTATTGCTCTTAGCTCCGCACACAGCAATAAATTCATTTGGCTTCACACACAGTTCCACCATCTTTGTATCATTCTGAACTGTCCCTTACTATCACCAACCTTATACTGCTTTCACTGCTCCCTGAAGTTGATCACCAGATACGGACTTCTCCTTTATGCTGGATTGCACTCTCTCTTTCTCACTTCTTCACAAGACCCTATGGAGCCTCCTCCATCCTGGTCCTGCTCTCGTCTTTTTTTCTTTTTCTATGTTTCCAATTCTTCCATAACTGCTTAGCCACTTTTCACTTTTCAAAATCGCACACCGGCAGCCTCAACTACCTCATTAAGGACAATGTACATGCCTGGCGACACTGATTAACTCGCTGAATAAGTACAAATTCTAAAACAAATATTAAATTAACTAAAAACACCCAAAAAGACATGGTCCACCACAGTCAAACATAGAAGAAAGAATTTCACTGTACTCTGTACATGAGGCAATACTACTGCTAATGCATATAGGAGCAGATGCTGCACTGATGTACATGTTCCACATAGCTTAGTGTAATCTAACAAAATCTGTATTATGTCAGAATCCTACTCTTCATTTTCCCAGCACCTTTAACACTATTCAGGCTCTTTGGATGAGGAATTACATGAAGAAGATGCAGGTATGTGCTCCAATGAGCTGTAGATTATGAACTGTTTATGTAACAGGAGACAATTTGTGAAGCTCCAGAATTGCACATTATAGATAGTGGTCAGTAACAAAAAGATCATCCTAGGGAGTTGTCTTGTTTCAATTTCTTTTTATTCTCCATACCACTAATCTTAAGTGAAATTCCAATTTGTTGTATGTCATCTATCAACACTCTCAAATGATTCCTCCACTGTAGACTGTATTAACCATGGAGATGAGGATGAGTATAGAACGTTGGTGAAGAACTTTGTCATGTAGCAGACAGAACCTTCTGCAGATGATCAAGACAAAGGAATTGCTGATGGACTTTCAATGATTTAGGGAGCCACTAAATTCAGTCTGGTGTCTGAGTTGGAGATGATGCACAAGAATAGTAAAATGGAGTGGGTAGATAACACTGAAAAATGGCCAGTGCAAATCCAATTTATTATTTTTTTAAGGAAGGCTCAGTGTAAGTTAATGTTCATGTCAAACTGCTGAGGATTTTCTGCCACTCCATTATAGCTATATAACTATTTTTATAATGTGGCTTCCTAGGGTAATAAAACCACATCAGTAAAAGCCACTCATCTGAAAAAAAACTGATCTGGGAAGATAGATCTATTTCAGGACTAACTCTAGATGCACCAGAAATGGTTGCAGAAAAAGGATGATGATAAACATAAAGGCCATGACTAATTCTGCTCATCCTCTCCATGATGTGTTGTCCTGGAGCAGCTCTGGTCACCAGCCAATTCCACGAAGGTGTGCTAAGAGGTGGTAATGAGGTTTTTTTTGGCTTGCAGCCGTCAGACTGCATAATATCTCATTCTATTCTTTCTGTCAAACCCCTGGTAATTACAACATACACAATGGCATAGAGGCAATATTTGTTTACATTATATGGTCATAGGACAGGAAGATGATCCACTGTGGCAACCCCTAACAGAAGCAGCTGAAAGAAAAAGAAGAAGATGGTCAATATTGTCTACAGAGATACTAACATAACTTCTTTTGTATATGGGAGTATGTTGAGCTTATAGTTATATAAGTGTTTTGCATTTTTAACACTTAACATTGTTTTTGTGATACTGCTTAAGCAAAAGATTTTTACTAAAGCATCAGTCAAATATTATCTATGCATCCATGTATTTCAGACAATATATAATATTCCAGAAGATCTTCATAGATATATCAGCAAGAGGGCTTTATATTAGGAAATGCAATCCAATCTATAAGAGTAAACTCCTGTCAACTTTATAAAATGTGATTATGTAAATTACTGAAAAATAACTTTCATCTGCCCTGTACTTTTTAAGTACTGAAATGAATATTAAAGAAAAGTGCTTTTTTCAGAAAAAAGCAGCTGGTTTTCTTTTGTTCATTCATTCCCAATTTGCTGCTGAGCTCAATCGTTTTTGTTTCAAAACTAGCTATTAAGACAGCATGATGCAATAACTACCACTTTTGTGTCCTTCGACAAGAGGAAATTTATATGATCCATTTCATAGAATTTCTGAAAACATGTTTTTTTCCTCTGGAAATCGAAGAGACCAAGTTCCTATAGTATGTCACCATAGGGTGTATTATTCTAGTTTAGCTAGGTCTATTTCGATTCACAGTGACAAGTATCACACAGAATGCTCCAAATTTAGAAAAAAAATGCATTGTTACAGATTATTATAAAAAATTTCTGCTTAACATAACAATATAGTAGAAAGTACAGTCCAGTATAAAGCAAAATATTATACTGATTGCATTTTAAAATTAGAGAAAGGCAGATTGATTACTTTTACTGCATTGATTACTATATGTTGTGAACTGATGTAGGTTTATTCATTTGAATTATCAACTTGCACCAAAGAACCATGAATTACTAGACAGACTCTGGCTCAAATTAAATACAGATGTTATATCACTACTGTAGATGGTGTCCCTCTTACTCAGATTTCATTATTGCACAAAATTATCCCATCATAAATAGTATGATGGGAGCATGTATTTGAAAACTTCAAGAAAAGTTGTTGTCTTTTTAAATACTAACGGGAGCAGCCGAAAGAAGAAAAAGATGAACAAAAATATAATACCAATTGATATACTGTAAAGATAGACTTTTGAACATTTCTTTAGCATGTCTGCTTTCATATTGTAATAGGCTAATTTACTAGCATTCTTGTAGTGATAAAGTATGTATTACAAAATCTTTAGGTTTGTAGAAAAAGACATTCTTTGTAGCTTTCATATTAATGTACAAGAACTTTCTTGCTTAGCTAACAATATAACAGGTCAGAACCTACTAAATGAGGAAGTTAGGATTTCCTGAAAAGCCACACTAAACACAGGTAAGGTTCTGCACAGACAAAGGTTATGTTTTGCTCTAGCCCAGGGCAAAAGATAGAATTGTTCATTGGTGAAAGGTTTGAGAATATAAGCTGTGCCTACCCAGGACTGATTCCAGAGCACAAGGTCTCAGCATGAAAGGGGAATTGACCCCTAAATTAGACCAAAGTTACAATAGGGAAGCACAACATTGGCAAAATACAGGGCTCTCTGGGAGTTCTCTGCCTCACTCTATCAATGCCATCAAGAGACCACACAGATCAATGATTGATAAGCTCGTTACTTTGAATGGAAGATTGAAGAGCCATTAGACCTAGGCAAATTGTGCTGAGATTAGAGTACATTCCAAACAGCAAAGTATGTAAGACCTCAAAAAAGACTCATACGTCAGGACAGGGGCTTCCTTAGCCAGGACAGAAATAGACCTCACTACAGGCAGCCAGCTCTAAGCACTGCTGTCTGCCTCAACCCAAACATAGGCTTGAAAGGGGTAGGTATGTCACAAGAACTGATACTTCAGTACCAAAATTCAGAAAACAACAGTTCTGGCTTTTTTACAGTTTTGGTAGTGAAAGTTGACACTCCACTGGTGAGTGGTAAGTAGAGGTATTACTTCAGAAGGCACAATAATAGCTGATAAAGGCATGAGTGAAAAACACATATGAAAAGCCTTTACAGTCAATCTTTGATTTTCCATCTACAGATATTCATCTGAGCATCCATCCATTTTCCAAGACGAGTCAGAGTTGTGGCTGAAAACTTTGCGCGCATCCAGAATTACACATATAGGCCTGTGGAATGTCGAAGGAAACTGCACAGTGGCAGTGCAAATAACACTTTTAGCAAGTAAAAAGCAGGGTAAGTTTAAAATGAAGTGACTTTTTGGCTTATTTACACCAGCCACTGAAATGTGCTGCTCTGTTTGTTAATCAGGTCTGGCTGGGGAGCATGCACTAGTACAGAGTGTTGCCTCATCCATCTCACAACAAAACAGCTCAGAATCCTGGTTGGCAACCCCCATGGCAGATAAATGGTCCAGTCCCACCCTCTGGAAGTGACCTTCTATCTGCCACAGCCAGGTGTTATGCGGGCGTGGCCTTGGCCTGGTCCAGCCACTCAGGTCTTCAACAATGAGGTTCCTGGGAGGTGATCAAACTCTGGAAATGGCGCCACATGGCCATAGTGCCATAACTGACGCTCCCTCACAATGCAGGTAATATACCTCATTTGGGACTCCATGAGCAACCGCTCATCCGACACAAAGTCAAACCAGCGGTACCCAACGACTCTCCGAAGAGACACATTAGCAAAGGAGTCCAGTCTTCTTCTCAGGTCACTGGTTATCATCCATGTCTCACAGCCATATAGCAAGACAGGAAGCACCAGGACTCCATAAACTTGGATCATTGTCCTTTCGCATAGTGTAGATATTGGGAGTACCACACACCCCTTTCCACCGACCTCATGACCCCCCATGTTCTCCCAATCCATCTACTGACTTCATAGGAAAAGTCATCAGAGACTAGAATGTCACTGCTGAGGTAAGTAAACCTCTCAATAAGGTCAACACTCTCTCCGCAGATAGACACATTGCTGATGGCTGTGCCTAAGAGGTCATTAAAGGCCAGGACACTCCACAAAGATCGCAGCATCGTCAACAAAGTCAAGATCAGTGAATCTTTCTTCACCCAAAAGATGCCCCACAGCCGCTGGACCCCATGACCTTGCCCAACACTCAGTCTATGCATGGATTGAACAAAGTAGAATCAAGAACACACCCCAGAATCAACTGGGAAAAACGGGAAAAAGTTCTGCCTACACTCTGCGCAGTACTCACAGTACCAGTGTACAGGCTGGCCATGATATCCAGCAACCTTGAGGGGATCCCGCGAAGTTTCAGGATGTCCAAGCAAGGCAGCGCGATCAACTGGGTCAAACACCTTATGAAAATCGACAAAGGTTGCAATGAAACTCTGTCAATATTCACGTTTGCACTCCATGAGAACCCTCAGTGCCAGGATGCGGTCGATAGTAGAATTCTTAGGCGTAAAACCAGACTACTCTGGTTGCTGGTAGGTGAGCAAGTGATCATGGATCCTATTGAGGACAACTTACTTACTAAGCACCGACAGCAGTGTAATCCACCCGGAAGCTGCCACAAGGCAATCACCCTTCTCTTTCCAGATAGGGATAAGAAGTCCCTTTTTCCAGTCAGTTGGGATGATGCCAGTCTCCCAAATGGAAGCAAAGATTGCTTGCAATGCCAGGAGGACAGCCTTACCACCAGCCTGGAGAAGTTCACCCCGGATACCACAGACTCCTGTCATAAAATTGACTTTATTTATAAAAGCTTTGAAATATCAAGCATATCTCTCTAGTAATATGATACTGTATGTACCGTGTTAACAGAAATGCATCACAGCGACGCACAGTTATGGAAATATGGAAAAAAGGCATAAAGAATATGAACCTACAAAAGCTAAATTTCTATCACTCATTTGGTTTCTCAAGACAAAAAAATGTTAAGAAATAGTTTTCAATATGCAGAACACAGTAAAAGAGCATGCAGCATATCATATAGCTGAAGTTACCTTGGTAAACGTAATGCAGTCTCAGTTATAATTAACTGAATTCAAGTAACACCAGTTCAATTCACTTTCAAATTCTGGATTGTACACAGGCTAAGCAATAAGAAAGTCTGATCACTCATATCAGAAGCTTTGAAAATAGCATTGAATAATTAATGAATGCAAAACTTACCAGTCTTATTTTATACAGGAAGCCTTGAATTTGGAAGAAATGTAAAAAAGGAACTTATTTGGACAATTAAAGCAGCAGGAGTTGGTGACATTTGAAAACTGAATCAACTTGAATCAGTCTTTAAATATTACTCTTTAGTAAGTTTTTACTAGCTAATGATACAAATATAAATCTCACAATAGCAAATGTTAGAAACCTAACAGAGACATTCCCTAACAAACCAGATTTTAAAAACCATGTTGTTACAAAAACAGCATTAAAAAGTTTATTTAAATGAAAATATCCTAAATTATATTGGAATTCACAAGTTCAACAATACAAATATAATAATGTTTTAATTTTTATTTTTAGCATGGATTTTAAGCAGTATTTTTCAGTTACAGGTGAAAAGATGTCAGCAAATAAAATTATAGTGTGCACGTACTAAGATAAATTAATTTGCCCATGATTCTTTATAAACCCTATTTTGAAATTCCCCTATGATGATAACTTTCCACCACTTACTGTTACACTGGGAGGATTCCCATGAATATTACACATTAAATTCAAGCCCCTTGAGCAAGGCCCTTAACCTGCAATTGCAACTTCCTGAGTATGATGTTAATCTGCATCCAGTCCTGCAAGCAGGTCCTTCAATTTACAGGGAAAACTTGGGGATTGGTGGCAGGATTGGTGCTCCTACTACCATAAAAAAATCACATTATTTCTTTTTGCTTATAACTGCAACTGCTTTCTTTTACTGATTTTCTTTGGTTTTAGGAAATATTACAGGGTGCAAGGCAGGAAACAAACTCTGGGCAGGGCGCCAGCCCACCACAGGGCACACACACACACCAAGCGGGACCTAAACTGCATGTCTTTGGACTATGGGAGGAAATCGGAGCACCCAGAGGAAACCCACGCAGATACAGGGAGAACATACAATCTCCACGCAGGGAGAACCCGGGAAGCGAACCTGTGTCTCCTAACTGCGAGGCAGCAGCGCTACCACTGCGTCACCGTGCCGCCCTGCGTTTGATTAGTTGAATGTAATATTAGTATTTCACTGAAAAAGGTGCTTGAATAAAAAGCAGACCATAGATGAAAAAGCAATTAAACAGCAAGTGGGATAAATATTCAACAATGCTGGATAAAAAAATAAAACTAGAAAGCAAAGGAAATAAAAAGAAGAAAATGCCAAAGGGCACCTTTTGAGAGGTTCCTTTTATCTGCTTATTTGAGTAACATTTCTGTCTATTATTTCTTTTTGCTTATAACTGCTGCCACTGCAAATGCTTTCTTTTACTGATTTTCTTTTGTTTGAGGAAATAATAGTAATGGTAGCTAAGAATAAAGTGGTTGGTATTAACTACAATACAGTTCATATACCTTTTAGGATGGATGTGCTAATGTATTCTACTCATCCTTTAAATTTTGAATATTTAGCTGATGCTTTCTTCCAAAGCAGCTTAGAAACCACAGGTATGATAAAGAACTGTTTCCAAACAGTCGTTTCAGATTAAGGAACATGCTCAAGGTCAAACAGTAAGTCGTGGTTGAGAATGAACTGGCACTATTATGATTCATACTCAAGCACTTTGGCAGCAATACCACATTTTATGTGAAACTCAATTCAGCAAGCCAAGCCATTAACTATACATCCTTACACAACAGGGCTATATACATTTTGTAATTTCAGGTCTGTTTCTGCTTTTAGCTAAAATAAAATTCATGTTTCATATTTTGTACTGAAACACACTTAACAAAAGACAATGTAAAGTTTGTTGCTAGAACTACCAAATTAGAACTTTGGTACAAACAACCTCTTAATAAACGACCTTTACTTCAGTTATGAATATCTGATCAGCCAACATGTTTATGATTTGTATTTCATATATTATGCAGCACAAGTCTGAATGAAATTTGACCTTTTCAATCCGTCTTTAAGCTTGCTAGGGGTCCAGAAGGACCGCCTACCACATCAAAGCTATTACTGTATATTGAGTGGTTGAATGTACATAGGAAATTATTCAGAAGAAAAACATAAAATAGCCAGGTGCACTGTGATGACTAGTGCTTAAGACAACACTATTCCAGTGCTTACTAAAACAGTATTTTAAAACTGTCTTGCACAATTAGAAAGCACTATTGCACTCACCTTCCACTTGAGATTATGGGAGCCTTTGAATCAACAGATGGAAAGATTCTGTCATCATATTAGATGGCCAAGAACAGACTAAACTGAAGAATTCCCAGGAGAAGATGGGTGGCTAATGGGCCAGGGTCTCGTGGACTGTGACTGTGCTTGACTTTATCTTTCGACTTTGTCTGTTACAATTAACTGTGGATCCTACAGGGGGTTTATTTTCTCCAGGGATATTACTGATTGATTTTTGTTTACTTTTCCTCCGTTGCAAACTGGGTACATTTCAACAATTGATTAACAGGCAGATATAGAGGAGAGAGGTTGGGAGCATGTGTTGATAGCACATTGCCGCACCCACCACATGACAAACCACCTGGATTGGGACCCAAGTGCAGCGGGTGACACCTCAACACCACACTCGAACAGTGTGAAGTTTTTTACGATGGCTGGAGCGCAAATCCTGCCACCAACCCCCAAGTCTTCCCTGTAAGTTTGAGGACCTGTTTGTAGGGCTGGATGCAGGTTAACATCATACCCAGGTTAAAGGCCTTGCTCAAGTGCCCAACAGAGTAGAGTCTCTTGTTGTGTTTACGGGACTCAAACCAGCAATGTCCCGATTGCAAGTGCAGATCTCTAACCTCAGAGCCACCACTTCCACCAGACAGATATAGCTGAGCTCCATTTAGGTTAATAAGTTTTAATCTACTTTGTTTTCATGCCAATTTAAATAAATCTGTGTCTTTATGTGTACTCATTATATAATTAACAATTTGTAAAGTTTATATTTACATTTTACCTGCTCAAATTTCATTAAGCAGCTTGGCAGACAAACTGGAGTCTCCTCGAATGCAACTGGTGTCTATGAATCTGTAACTTAGTTAAGAACCACAAGGTTGAAGACACTGGGTTTTGGTGTGGCTTTAGGTTTCAGGTGATTTGGTTTAAGTCCCCAAGAACTATGAATTCTGGGTTCAAAACTTTTGTCCAGTCATCTTCGCAGACTTTTCACTTTCTTTTCATATCTGTGTGTATTTTCTCTGGGTAATTCACATCCAAAAAGGCATGCAAGTAACGTTAACTGTCAACTCTACATTAGCCTTACATTTGTGTGTTCATGAGTGGACCCTATCCCTATCTAGAGTAGGTCTGAACATCATAATTCCAAAGTTCAACTCTTTCCCAATCATAGTTTTCATTTCTTTGTAAAAACTTAAAATGAGTTCATCATTTCTCTAAACAGGTCTGATTGGAGCATGCCCAGCAATGCACTCGCCTACAATCAAGTGTTGATGCCACACCATTCAACGAATGTTGCCTGGACATACAACCCTGTGCTGGAATACTAAGATTTAAAACAAATGTGTGAATGATGTCAAAATATCTGAATGCCAGAATATTCTTTGAAAGGTTTTAAATTATTCCATCTTTCCATCCATCCATCCATTTTCTAAACTGTAAATCAAGTTCAGAGTCACAAGGGCTGATGCCAGTTCTAGCAAGATTAGGTCCAAACCCTGATGGGCATGTAAATACGTCAAAAAGCATGTACATATTCACATTCACTCACAGTGGGCTAACTTAGAGTTGCCAATTATTAACCTTACAAGTACATGTTCGGCATGTGGGGGAAAATTTGGATTACCTTAATAATTAATTTTAATTTGAAGCACCTATTGGCTAAAGAGTATGCACTACTTTAAGATGGATAATGAAAGCCTAGTAGAGTAACATAGAAGGTTTTAACAACTATACCACTGGACTGCTATATATTCATTCCAAGATCACTGTGGAACTCTGTTACACACAAGAAAAATGGAAGTCCTGCAAATTCCACCTGACTTACAATTACTCACTATCAATAATGAAAACATATATTGAATTGAAGCAAGTAGGACTCAACAAAGTACAGTTTAAATATGCGAGTTAATAAGTATAACTATTTGATTGAGCTATTGTAAAGCAGATTAAGCTGAGCAGACAGCAGGGCTTCTCACTAATATGGCAGTAAGATAATTCAAATCATTTCAAGAATAAGAGATTCCATGGGCTGATTACATACTCTGAGCCAAAGCACATTATTCCATCCTGAAAAATGATAAGCTACAGTAAGTTGCTAATAATTGTTTTTATCATCAGAATATTATTGTAATACGAAGGTTTATTCTATATTTGTAAATATATGACTTAGAATTTATTCACTCTTTAAGATAGCCATGTACTAATAGTAGTGGTATTGTTTTGCTTCTATGGTGTTTTAATCCTTTATTCACTTTATTTTCATTGTTCTTTCAGAATCATTAAATTCTTAGACTAATCACACGGTATTCAATATTTGTTGCTCTTTTTCCCCCTAGGGGCTAATATTATAAATTCACTAGAGCTCCTTGCTCTTGAACATGCTTCATTCAGTTGGGCATGAGTAAAACATTCCTACAATAGATCAATTCTTGTTTCTTTTAGTAACTTTGCTTTGTTCATGGTCAATGCAAAACGTATTTTTAGAGGAAAGTGTATTCTTTTGAATTTAAACAAGTACTTTGTAGGAATAATGGGAATTCTGGGTATAAATATGATTTCACCTTTAGCAGATCCTGTAAAAGTGGTTGTTTTAGTTCGATCTGAATGTAACTATTTGATCTGCAATCTTGCACTGTGAGAAAAGTTTGAAGATTTTAGATATAAATCATTATATATTGATTCATGGTTTGCTTTAACTTATTACATGCAGCATTAACGTTTAGAGGCTGAGAACTTACGTGTCCCATGGAAGAAATTAAATGTTTCAAGCACTGTACAGATAAGAAGAGGTGAAAAGAAGTAGTATTGTGAACTACTTACGATGTCCACCTCCTCTATGTTTTGTCTATGGGGACCCCTGTAGAGAGCTGTGCAAGCATTTAAAGTATGCCATCCTGGTTTATGTTTACCCAGAGCTTGAATTTGCTGGTACACTGTTTGCGAACCAGAGCACCGATGCACATTGTGGTTTGACCTCCAAGGGGACACCCCAGTTCTCAGCAATATTGCAAGCATTTTAACATCAATCTACCCCTCAACCCCTGTTCTTTGAAATGTACATATATAGCAGCACTCAGCAATCCAATATGGCTTGAATTTGTATGTGTTTTATACTGCATTATGAGAAGTAAGAAGAACTTAGCAGAATAAGGAGTACTGCATATACCCAAGGAGGCCAATTGCTCAGCACAACTTCTTTGAGTTTTGCTTCACTTTCCTTTATCCAATTCACATCTCAGTTTTCATTTAGCTCGCTATGTGATCTCTTTTTTCTAAGCAAGGCAGCTGCCCATTTTTACTCCCTGCCAGCTCCTTTTCTCTTTACGATTATAGTCACACAAGGCCAGACTTAGACCTTCAGAGGCCTTATGCACTTAAAAGATTTTGGTGCTCCCATATATATCTAATTCAAAATATAAACAATAATAAACCGTAAAATAAAACGTTATATTTTCAAAATGTAAAAAACTTATAGTAAGATGGAGAATAATGTTTATTTTGCACTTTTGTGCTACATGGTCCTTGGCAAATCCGGCAATGGAAACTTTCTGTGGTCCCCCATTCCCCTGATGCCATAAGCATGTGCTCATTTTGCTTAATGGTTAATTCAGCCCTTCAGTCACAGCTTGGTCAGTGGCATCATTCTAACTGTGATATTCATTTACATGAAAAGGTCCCTAAGAATAGCCTATTTGCTATAGCTTTATTAACAAGAAATAAAAAACACATGTGTTGGCTATTTTCTCTTTTCTATAACATCACTAAAATCAATCAAATCTTCCAGAGCTTTCTTGAGATTTTGGGGTATTTACTTTTTCTATGGGGGGAGGGGAGTAAACCTTAAATATTAAGATATAGAAAAGTCCTTTTCCAGAGTATACTTAGTTACTTAAATGTACCATCCTGACAATTTTCAGCTTTTTAACTAAACTAACTGATGAGTGAGTAAGTGAGTGAGTAAACTTTGTATTTTATAAACATATATATATTGTCACACATAAGGGACAGCTGAAGGGCTCTAGTGACTGTAATTCTACTGCCGCTCCAGGGGTTATCACTGTGTCCAAATGCCTCTCTCTCTTCCTCCCTCTCCAGACCGGATGATTGATGGCTATAACTTCTGACGTAACTTCCATTGTCTGTCCACCTGTAACCACCTTATCCTGTCGAAAGGACCCAAAGTCAAAGGCTACACCCCCTTGGGACAGTTCTGTTCTGAACTTGAATCTGAAAAGACAACTCTGCAATAATTGCATGTATTTTGTTTATTATTCCAAAGCTACTTATATGTGGTGACAAGGCTGGTACCCCAACTCTTTATCATGGTCATTTGTCTCTCTTACAATATACTGTACATATTATTGTATTTAATGTGGTTTATTGTGTATGATAAGACCAGGAATATTATTATATAAGCCCGTGCTGTAAAAAGCAGGGGCTCCTAGAAACCATGGATTCTGGCACTTCAAGCAATCAATTGCATCGGTTGTGCATTAGTGGCTAAGTAAGGTTCTTTATCCTCGGTAATTTCAATTTGCCGACATGCTTGCCTCTGTGGTCTATCAGCAAATAAGTGAGTTTATCTCTTCTCGGAGGTTTCATTTTGCTGATGTGCTTGCCTCGCTTGTGTATTAGCAGCTGAGCGAGTTTCTCTTTTCTCGCCGTTTTCACTTTGGTGACAGAATCGCTTTCTTTGAGCTTCATACTGTAGCCTCACATTTCCGGGCCGGACAGACAGACTCACACGCTTCCATGCATAGCAACCTATTTGCTTTGTATGACAGTAATGTGAATTGGAGACTATTAGAATGGAGGAATTTATTACAATAAAAGTATGATAAAAAGGCAAGAGTTTACGGCAAAATATGTAATGATTTTTAAATTTCTGTTTTATATAATTTTCATTTTTGAAAGCATTAGTTTCTATACATAAAGTTAAAAACTACCATTTAAAACTTTTGTATGTTTGTATTATTTGTCTACTTCAAATTAATGTTCATGTCTAAGTGCCTAGCAGCTTGCCTTTAGCTTGTCTACATGTGTTTCCTCAGAAGTAAACAGTACAAAAGAAAGTACCCTCATTCATACATCCTCAAAAAAGAACAATGTAATGTCTTCAAACATCCTAAAAGGATTTATTTCACTTGATAATAATACTTTAGAGTCTTTTTTGGATTTAAGAAATATTCAGATACCTATTCATAATGCAGACATATAACTATAACTGCAGTCTGCAATACATACTGTACATTAGAAAGAGTGCCTGAAAACATCTGACAATCTATACTGCTTCCTGTTTGAGTTTTGTCCTCATAGCACTGTGGTCACTAATTCCTAACATTTTAGTTCTGGTTATTAAATAACATACAATCTAATCCAATCTCAGTTCTAAGGTCTGATTTACACCTATTCACAAACAGAGAAACACTTTTACACAAGTGTGTTTTCCATGTGTCTTTTATATGTTAATGCAGCTAGGTTCATGTATTTTCTTGTTCTAATTTCAAATTTGTCATTCTGTCAAATTGTGGTTCTGTTAAATTATTCTCGTACAAAAAAACAATAATAATAACAAACACTTGAGACATTTCCTATCACATGCACTTTTCGTTGAGTCTTCACACATGCGTTGTGGTGTTCTTACGATATAATTATGATGGTAGTCAAGGCGATTGCAATTCAAAAGATGCATTGGAAGTAGAGATGATATTGGATGCATTCCATCATTGTCTGTTGCATGGATGTGTCTATGGTGCAGTCACATGCTATCGGACAAGCAGAAAATGTCAGTTTCCCAGTTGGAAATTTAACATGAAGTCTCTAAGAAGTCAGAGCTCCAAGTTTAACAATTTAGAGTAAAAAAATGATACTCAGATTCTCCAAGTTGTTATTTAACACTAACCTTTCACTTCAGCCAAATGTATAATATAAACAGTATAACCTGGTGATCAAGAAATTGAATTTAAAGTGAGATGGTACACTTTGAATTTTAATTATTCTTTTCTTTATTTTTATAGACCATGTAATAAATCAACAGCAAACTCACATTTCTCCCAAAACTCTGACCAGACATTCACGTGATTGCGATGAAGTGGGAAGGTAGAATGTTTAAAGTGCGAGTTCCAAAAATTCCCACAACGCTTAATCACAGGAAACGGGAACAAGGAAAGAACGGTTGCTATGGGAACAAGGAAAGAACTGCTAAGGAGTACCTAGCAACAAGCTTCCCATGTTATGCACAGCAGTGTAGTTTTGTGCGTCTTTATGCAGAAAAGTTAAAGCATGTCACATTTTTGAAAAATGCACTACACTCCTCCGCAGTGCTGTAAATGAGGGACTATAGTAAGTGTTTGATTTTACAATTGTGCCACAGATTATCTGCACTTTGTGGATACAGGTCAGGAAATAGGAAAATGGCCACAAATCAAACTGATCTGTTTCATGTAATAAAAAATACTTGCACCCATACACATGCTTCTGGTCACCCAAAAGTAACATTTAACAAAGAATTTTGCCATAAGTATTATATGAGAACGCTTGTGAGTTGTGCATATTTTAGGAATCCCCAAGTACAGTCTGACCTTTCCTCGGTGATGTCTACCTGTGTTTGTGGGTGTTTAATTCTGTCTTTGTTTACTGAGTGTGTGCATGTGTGTGCATACATACTGTATACATGGTGTATATATAACTCAAGAAATGCATAAACCAATCACAATCAAAATATTGCTTTTCTTGCAGTCCTAAATGCTTAATTTTAAACAAACATTTTTTAAATACAATTTCCTATTTTTTAATGGAAGTTATTCTAAAACGTCCTTTGTATTTTTCAGATAGACAACAATTGTTGAAACTTAAAGGTTCTGAACATTTTGCTTTCAATATTTGTTTTTGATCTAACATTATTTTGTGTTTTGGACAGATATAACATTTTGTTATTTACAGCACTGTAACTTTGCTTTGTAGGAGAATAAATAAAAATATATACAGCATTTGTTGAAACTTTTTGGAACTTTTAGTCATTACTGACTGCACAGAGCAGCAGTCATTTTGAATATAGATGGAATGAGTTGATGGATCACAAAAAATAATTAGCCAAGGTCAAAACCAGTAAGAGATGATTATGTAGCATAACCAAGGATATGAGTCAAAACTCTGAAGTAGAAACTCGTAGCATGAATGTCAGAAACCAAAAATTTTAAATACAGCCAAAGCCAAAACATATGCAAATCTTAGTCAATGCCCAGAAAAAATGTTCAAAGTAAGAGATTCTTCAAAATGCTCAAACAAGAGTTCACTTTTAAACAACATTAAAAAAAAATTACATTCAAAAAACAATGTGATGACCAGATTATCCAGCCTCTAAAACAAAATAAAAGTTTCAACCATTTTTTGAGGATATTGAAAAACTGTAAAAACTTACAAATAGATGTCCTGCTTATGGCATAGTAGACAAGAGTGGTCTGAGTAGGTGCCAAACTTTCAACATCAAGTTGAATATCAATAACATAGAAAGTATAAAATATTAAATATAATATAAAATATTAATCAGTGAATGAAAAACACATGTTTGTGCTGTCACAGAAATCTTCGAAAGAGAATATTTAAAATAAAGTCACACACTGCAGTGCTCACAGATTTATAGCTGTTACTGTTATACAACTTGATTATCAGGATGAATATATGTTGAATAGTTCTATTTTGAAAAACTGAGTTAGAAACGTAAGAATGTAGGAATAAATAATTCATAAGAAATTTTGATTTATACAATAAAGGGCATTTTATTGATTATTCACATCATGTTTTGAAAATATGGTATTAGTATGCTACTAATATACTACTATACCAGATAGTTGATTTTTACAGCTAGAAAAGAAAATGGGCCTCAAAGAAACAAGAGAAACCCCAATAATTGAAATAAAAGGACTGGGGTAGTAAAAAGGCACATTATGTCCTGCTGCTGTGTCCTAGGCCAAGGACTCCTAGTAAATGCAGTCCTCTGTATTCAGTCTCACTGAGCATAGCTGAGCCCATAAAATAGGTTTAGCTGGATGAGTAAATAGGACGACTGATCTAATTTGTGTAAGTGTAGAATGTGCATATTCATATGCTCTGCCTAGTGGCACATGCAAGTGCAGAATTAGAGAAATGTGTTGATGGTGAGGCTGGGGAAAAAGCAACCTTATTAAGGGAATTCATTCAGTGGGATTACTGAGAAAATACTAGCTAGGCTAGAACAAGTAGGTTGTCTGGGTGCCAGATCTCTAAATGGGGCAGGGGGAAAAACTGCCTAGATTAGCTACAAGAAAGATTCACTCTTAGACAGCCACTGTTTTTGCAATACCCACAACCCTGGCACTGATGCAAAGTGGAGGCAGAACATCAATGGCTGTTTGGTACAAGACAAGTGTAAAATTAAGATGTGGTGAATTTCATTTTGCTGCAGGAAGGTAAATAGGTAGAACAAGCAAAAATGGTGAAAGCAAGATGGCCAGGATAGTTGCCACAAATCTCGACAAGCCTGCAGATGACAATAAATGAGCACTTTTATGTCACCATAACAAACATTCTCTCAGTTAGCTTTTATTAATATGAATGTGTACACAATTGAAAAGTAAAGCTTTCATTACTTAAGAGCTCAAGTGACTCAATGTTCATGTCAGTGTTAAGGGGTAGACAGGTGACACCCAGTACAGTATCGCTGAGCTGAAAATGTAAACTACAAATTACATGAATACAAACAAATACACATTGGAATGGTATAAATGAATTCCCATGTATTTGAACATTTGAGTCTATTATTCTGTAATTTTTAATTCATTTCCATATGACCTTATCTAATGGGAAACCCGAAGATCTGACTTTGAATAGCATTATCTCTAATGATCATCATCTCTTGCAATTACAGTGTTGGTAGAGGAAATTCAACCACCCTCTTATATCAAGCCTGACAAGTTAGTTTCTATTTTGTAACAGAACAGTCCCTGTGATTCATATCTCTTCCATTCAGACTACAACATTCTCTGATTAGCACTTAACAAGACAGCCGATTCATGCTTTTAACACTTATACAATAAAGCAGGTGGTGTAGAGACTTGTAGATCAGACCTTCTATAATGGTCAATTAACCACAACTACTTAAAGCACTTTAAAAATTCTTTCACTAGATGTAATATTAGAGGATATGCTAGTACATTTTGCAGTTTAATGCAGTTTTGCAGTATGTACTTTCAAAAGTTATGCTCAGAAGTAGTGTTTTAAAATAGCTTAATCTCTCATCTTACTAAACTAAAGACTAAATGAATGCTTTCATACTTTCTTTTTACATTATTTATGATCAACACTAACTTGCTTTTACCTGCATCTCAGGATATACCTTTGAGTCACTCATAGTTTCTCCAGAAATGACAACATAATACCCTGCCCCAAATAAAAAGATGTTATTGTCAAAGGCAGTAAACATGTTCTTTTGTTTGACAGCTCTTTTATTTTACTAGTGCAAACAAGTTTACTGTTACCAGAATTCACCTACAATTTAAGTGAGAGCTGAACAAGATTTGTTAAGCATCAGTCCCCAACCTTCCAATCACAGTGTATATTTAGAAAAGGAAAAAATAATACATGTCCTACTCTAAAGTTAACTGTTAAATGTACACTACTTCAGTTTATGCATGACTCCTTAACCACAATTTATGTAAATCTTCAAATGAAACAGCCAATTCTGAAACCCACCAACCAATATTAATAAATCTAATTATTGGTTTATTAATCTAATAATTAATAAACCAATATTAATAAATCTCCACAATGGTCCCATACAATATCTGCAATACTCCTGCCACCACACCAATTTGTCTGTCAAGCACAGAAACCATCTGACAGACATAGCTTGATTGGTATAAATAAAGATTGCAGATTGTTTCATCTGGGCTGGTATGATTGCTTCTGAGATATCAATTGTCTCTTAAATTGTGTAATCCATATGTTGTCTATGCAACACCATACTCATTGACAGGCTGGGACTTCAGTACACTTATTGCTTCAAGCAAACATTCATATAGTTCTAACAACCGGTGAGATCTAAATTCTTGCCAACAGTGCTCAGTACACTGGCAACTGGTAGTATGAATATGCCCTTACTAAAAAATATGTTATCTAGGTAAACAATAGCATTATTAAATATGTTATACACAGTAGATTAGTTCAAGTGTAACATAAGACACTATAGATAACTACAAGATTTTTAGCATTTTATATTTACCACATGTTTCTTCTACTATCACAATCTTCTTATTGTACATTTGGAGATCATAATCCATTTTTAATTTGTAAACAACTGCAAGTAGAAATAATGACTTGTAAAAATAGGTAAAACAATAACCATGTGAGTGTAAATATTAGACTTCTATCTATGACTAAAAAAATGTTTGATTTCAAGGTGATTACTATGTCCCAAATGCATTAATTACTTTGTAATGTTTAGTTTTATATAAAGTACTCCTTTTTACAGTGCTTTCCTCAGATGGTGTAAGAGTCACGAGGGTCTGGTGATCGCACACCAAAAATACTGAAGTAGCTGTAACTTACTTCAAATACCCTATAGCAATTACAGAGTACCAGCAGTGTTTCAACCCAAAATCAGCTGTCACCAACCACCAAGCTTCAAAACAAGCTCAGCTGGCAACATTTTTATGTGGTACATCTGAGACAGATACAAAAATAATACATTAGCGAAAAGTCAAAACATACCGTGACAGAGGAGTTTTCACAACAGGTCATTAAAAAAATCAGGAACATTTGCATCTTGAAGATGAAACATAAGCTTGGAATACCAACTATTTCTTAATTTTCCCTTTACCGTTATTATTAACATCAGCGATAATAATATCACCAGTATTTCTTTTTCTTTTGAGTCTTATTTCTCTAATAAAGGCAGTTATGTATGTTTTTTCCTTTTAATTATCGGCGTTGCTACTCAAGGTATCAGAACCACAGGTCAACAGTCTTCTGGGCACAGGTTTACCTGATGTTCCTATGCCGGTTGACCGAGCTTCTGCTGTTTTTCGAGTACGTGTTTGCAAACATTTGTATAAGGGACAATGGATGGAATTATTCATTTTAAAATGTATTGCTTTATGGCAACACTGATGCACGCATATGTTTTCAGGCTTTCAAGTACTGAAAGGTGTTAGATTATTGATTGAAGTAATGCATTTAGTACAGTACACAGTAACGGCTCGTTTTATCGAATTGTTGATGACTGCGTACAGGTTGCATAATAATATGAGACAGCTAAGCAACGCAAAGCCCCTTGCCTTTTAAAGCCGTGAGGCTTAAAATAAATCTAACTCCTAGGACATACGCGCACGGTGATCCGAAATGATTCTAGGCATTTACCCGGACTGAGGGTCCGCCAACGACCTCTGTCGGGGTTCCTACTTTTTAGTGTGTCACTGTTACAAAGTGCAAGTACGATCCTGTGCACGCTCCAATAACATCGATCTTACGTTCTGTTGTGTAGCAGCTCTCGTAGGCCGCGTACGGAAGAGCTGAACGCGGGGAGTGGGTGAGCTTTAGTTTGAGGGTGGCATAGCGCTTATTGATAACTGTTGCGTGTGAGAGCTATGGTCTATTATTTACAATTGCTACTTTGAATAAGACAATGCTCACTAGATTTTATGCTTTTCCCTTTTTAAATGAAAAAATCTCCCGCTACGTGGGGAAAGGATTTTTTTTATCAAAAGTTTAGCCAATGAATGTTCGTCAATCCATTATTTAGCACGGTCAATCCAAATCAGGGTTAGGCAAAAACCAGCCACAGGGCACACTTACGGTTAAAAATCCACATTTACTCGTGCCAGTTTAACTGATTAGATGTACTGCAACAAAGAGCACCGTCTGCCCTCTGGCGTGTCATGATTTCGCCACGAAAAGCACTATAAAATGACAGCACCACTCTAGTAATCGTCATTTTAGGCACAAACTCTAATATCCAGCTTGGGTACCTCAGTGTATGAGCGGGTGCAGTGCTAAATACTCGCTTATTAGGTTTGAAAATGCAGCTAACAGGGCTTTAAACATGACGTTCTGTTTATGCCTACCCTAATCCTTTCAAGTGTCGAAAGCCGCTACGTTTCTAAACCTGTAAGGTGACAGGCTTCCCTTCTCTGTGTGTGACAGCAGCAACGGTGGAGGGGGTGGAGACGCTTTGATTGATAGAAAAAAAGGTTACACGGCACACGTGCGCGGAAATCCTCTGTCATCCGAAAACGTCGCCGCGATTCATCGAACTGCTCCCTTTTATTCGCTCGGACAGCGCGGAGGTGGATGCGCACAGGCGCGTTCCTGCTTGCCTGTCTAAGTGCTTCGCGCTACGAGCGCTTTCTTGTCGCTCCTAAACTCGTTCCGGTCTCAGCCAAGCAGACACAAAAGACATTAAAAGCAATCCATCACTAAGTGATTTCGTTCTTAAACCCCTGAACATTGTCCGGGCAAAATTACTTGCATTTCAAAACGGTTTTGTGGCAGAATCGCTTTACGGTGTTAGACAAACTTGTGAAAATTATGAGGATGGGTTGTATTTTTAAATCATTTACTATATGCTTCATCAGAAGTGTTGTGCAACTGTTTAATTCATTTACTTTGTACACAACTCCTTTATAATTAACAATATACACCAATGAGCCTCTTCCGTTAGTCAAATTGCGCAGGCATGTATGAACCTGCTTTCATTCTGATATGAATGAATATAAGCAATCTGCTAACTAAACTGACATCCTTAATGTTTCGGATGTTTTTTGGCTTCACTGTTTTCACAGATACTTCGGATTATACGCTGAGGGTGACAGTGATGCGCCGTATATCACCATGCAACTCGGTACTAATTTTAACTGAAACAAGTTGCAATCCATACTGGCATTTAAACAGAAAGGTACTGTACCGTACCACTCTACCTCGAAAGCGGGCACATCGATTCCGCTGTTTGTTCTCTTTGGTGCCTAGCGCACAGCCTTCAACTGGCCACGTCCTCTCTTGTCAAACGCTGCGCAAAATGCTACAAACGGGTTGAAATCAATTAATGAGGCGCGGAGGGGTCATCCCCGCGGCTATACAAGGTCCTCGAGCAGATTCCCTCTAAGGTAACCAAATATTCCAAGAAAGCGTCGAGTTTAGGAATAGAACCGTTCTTACCTGTAAAATGATCCAGTCATCAAATCTCAGTAACATATGACGAGCACAGATGCAGTTAATCCTGAAATTACACAGAGTCCCAAGCTTAGCTTTCTAATAGACTTGCACGGTATTTACTCTTGAGTGGTGAAGAGGCTGAGGCACATCGTTGGCTGAGCCGCCGGCACCTGACACAGGCGGCTTGGTGCTGCACCCGCAAAGGTCCTCAAAAATTAAAGAAAAAAAGACAGACGAAGAAAAAAATCAAATGCACAAAAGAAAATAAAGATGCAGCGAATACCCGGTGTGGATAACTGGCTTCTGGAAGACCCTACCGATCCGGGTAATTAGCATAATATACCCAGGATGCACTGAGTATTCTTTTTAACGTTGCTAAAAAGGAAATCCGTTTAATTGTGTGTTCCCGTGAAGGCATTCATTTCTGCGGAGAATCTATCACGGCTCTTTGAAATGTTGGATGACGTGCTGTGCTGTGCTGTATTTATTAGAATCTATTTGAGGAAAATAAAGATTTTCACGATACATTGCCTGCAATTGAAAGAGGCAGCGACTGTGCGCGAGAAGAGACGCGCGGAGAGATTTAAATAGCCTCCCCAGTGCTCTTTAGGTGGCGCACACGCAGAGGGACAGCGACATGGTGCTACAACGGGTTCTTATTTTAAGCACAGAGGGTACCAAGGGAAGAAAGTGGATGGCTGTGTGAAAATATGCGCTCGAATATAAACTTTAATTTTGTGTGTTGAGCTAGCGGGGCTTGTTTCACTACATGCTTAGAAAATAAGTACGCTTTCGGATTAATAAAACGTTACAGAAAGTCGTTAGCAACGCGCGAACACTTTTACATAAAAAGAAAATAATAAACCATAGCCGCAAATATGGACATAAACAATTTTGTGTTTTGAGTGTTTGTTTTATTTTATATAGTGCATTCCAATGTGCTGTACATGTACCGAGAAACAGTAACTTTGTTTACATGATTTTTTAGAAGAGCACAGGAAGGTTAAGTAATTCACACAGAGACAAGAGGTGTGAATTGACCTAGCAGTCTTAGGGGTTACAGTTTAATGCCTTAGCTGCTGTCTCATACTTGTTGAAGATTATTTTTATATTGCATGTTTGCTAGATGGGTTTACTTTATATATATATATATAACTATTGAACAGCCTGTTTAAGAGATATGCTCTGGATCATGAAGGGAGGTGGAGGCAGGGAATGAACCAGCAACCTTGTGCTTTACACAAGTACCTCTGATATTACACTTGTATCCAGTTTTTTGTAATTTAAAGAAACCATATTACACGGATGTACAGATACAGTTAATCCAGGTTTTTATATATAGCGCCTATTTTTAAATCATAGCTGAAGTAAGAAAAAAACGTAGAGTAACTTTATTGTTAAATAAAACTGGGTTGAATTAAAGAAGCACACCATAGAGAACCCTAGAGTTGAATATGCAGGTTACAATGCAGACAGACAGGTATGAGGTTATAGGAAACAGTTATATGGCTGATTTTGACATTTCTTTCTGCCCTCCATTAAAAAAAAAAACAGCCTAAGAAGTTAATTGGTACCTTTCATGTTAGGTGAAGGTCACAGGTGATCTGATACCACAATAAACCGCCATTTTTTAAACAGTTGACTGAGGTGAAAGGTCAACATTAAAAACAAGATTAATAAAATAGTCTTTGTCCATAAAACATTTAAATACTTCCAACAAAGCTCTATGAATTGAACAAACCCAAGTAAGTAATTTTAGACTCACAAGAACAAAATATAAACTGTCAGGCAATGATCAAATTAAATAAATAAGAGTCCAGTTTAAAAAAAAGTAATTCAGCTTTGATTAAAGTACTGGGAGGAACAGCAATCCAAAGCTCCCAGGTGCAATGATGTATGTGTAGCTTAACACTCTTTGGGTGTACAAAGCTTTTTCACCTGGTTGGTAATAGTAAGGTTACACATTGCAATGATTCTCTTAAATCATGCAATCTCACCTGGGCTTGGGCATCATCAGATGGGAAAACAATGTTAAGTACCTTTTCTCTAGGTCAGCTGGCCAAAGTTCAACAATTAATTAATAAACAGATATTGTTGGTTTCCAAGTATGTTAATTAGCTTCAAATATCTTTGTGTTAAACAAATCTATGTCTTTATGTGTACTAATTCTAAATTTATTAATTTGTAACATTTACACATTATACTTGTATTTTACCTAAGAACTTGTCACAGTGCTCTGCGTATGCACCAGTAGCCTAGCCAGAAATTTGTTGGTGGGTGGGCATATATGAAACTAAATAATTCACCCAGATAAGATGGTGTATTGAACTTGCCCATGACTGAAAGTAGCACATACACAAATTCAAAGATTTTTATCTGTTTTTGAGGCCAGGAATTTTGCAGTCTAGGCCGAGAAGAAGTCTCATCTATCACTGATAGGTCTGTTTGAACAAGTGGAACAGAAGAATTAGCATCTGTCATGTTTGCATTGGCTGGGACCGCACTTTCCAGTAGCGGAGACAGAGAAGACACAGTTCTAGTCTCGTCAACAATTTCTTGTCAACTTCAGATGTGTCATCTTCTTATAAAGTATGTTGAGGTGTTTTAAAGAAACCGAACAGAGAGCTCTGTATAGCCATTTTAACGTATATTATTTTAAGCTACTTTAAACCACATTTTTAACCTTATGCTAATTAGCTTAACAAGCTGTGAGCAAACGATCATGCATGCACATGTATCACTCGATAGGATGATTGGATCGAGGTATGGTTATTAAATACCAAATTAAAAATGGATATATTTATATGTTATATGGGATGACATATAATACTAAAATAAATATTAAAACTGTTTTCCATAGTGTGTATATATATATATATATATATTATGTATAAAAAAATGATTGGGTAGGCAGGAGCTCCAAGTGGGTGAGTAATTGCCCATCTACGTACATTTGGCTATGGTACTGGTTTGCACTCAGTGAAGAGCGCTATACAAAAATAAGCTGAATTGAATTGAATTGACCTTGGGGAGTCTCATGCTTGATGACTATGGTAAGTTTTACAAATTGTTGAGAGCTGTGCATGGCAACAGACTGCTTGGAAAAACAGAAAGGCACTTTGTAACTGGAGCTGCAAATCTCAGCAACCTATCCAGTCCCCTTACAGCACGTTCACATCACCACTCTTTAAAGGACACACATTTGATCTTTACAGTAAAAGTATATTGCCTTGTACAAGTATTTTTTCCATTGAGACCTCAGCACTGTCTTTTATTGTTGGCTCCCATTTTAATTTACTTTTATTGTGGAGAAAATGCGAGTAGAAATTCCTATATACTGACTCCTCTTATATTAGACAATACACAAAGAAAAGTAACTAACTAGCTTTTGAACAAGGAGAAACTAAAATGTGCCCCAGAAAAATATGCAGAAGAGATTTAATTAAATCAAGTTAATATGGATGAAAATTGGGTCCCTTGCCAATAAAATAAGCAGAAATATTTCCAAAAAGAGGTAGTATTCATAGTGATTATATGTATTAAATGTCTAAGCAAGAATTTTATAATAATTTATAGATTTTACAATAAACTTGAACTAAAGTCCATAATACTCTAAATGGCATTAGTGTAATACCTATTGTTAATACAATAACAACTAGCTGTGTTGCCTGGCTTTGCCTGAGAAATATCCTAAGACAGTTATAGTGCTTTCAGTTAATTGGATGTATCAGAAGTAGTATGTAACAAATAGGGTGCTGTTTGTATGCAATATTTGTGTTTTTATAACGGGGGCTAATATTATTAGACCACTGGAGCTCCTTACTCTTGAATATGCTATATACAATTGGCCATGAGTAAAACATTCCTGCTGTAGATTAATTCCTGATTTTCTCAGTGATTGACTTTGGCTTCTTTTGATGATCAATGTGAAACACAATTTTAAAGGAAATGGTATTTTTTTAAATGAAACACATAATCAATAGGACTAATGTGAAATTTTGAGTATTTATGTCCACCTGTCCTGTGCACTATGCTTGCTGGGATAGGTTCCTGCTTTCCTACAACTCTGCTAAGGATAAAGTAGGTTTAGAAAATAGACGGATAGATTATTACTTTTATCATATATTAACAATTTTCATTTGTTTACATCGTTCACCCAAGCATTACATTTCAAGATTCCATCAGTTATATGTTTAAGCTTCAATTTTTTGCATTTTTTTTTGCCAAAGGCACAGCCAGACAAACAAATTGTAACACTGAATCATGTGTTATTTTAAATTATTACAAAAAGTAAACAATGTTTACAGACTGCACATTTAGGCAACCCCAGCAATGAATTAAATGTCTGAAATGCTTATATTATATACTTAAACACATTCAGAAAACGTACTATGAAGAATAAAAACTTTGGATGGTGTTTTCCCTCACCCAGACACGGGTCACCAGGGCCCCCCTCTGGAGTCAGGCCTGGAGGTGAGGCTTAATGGCGAGAGCCTGGTGGCCGGGCCTGCACCCATGGGGCTCAGCCAGGCACAGCCCAAAGAGGCAATGTGGGTCCCCCTTCCCATGGGCTCACCACCTGTATTAGTTTCCAAGGAGGTCGAGTGCAGTGTGAGTTGGGAGGTGGCCGAAGGCGGGGACCTTGGCGGTCCGATTCTCGGCTACAGAAGCTGGCTGTTGGGACGTGGAATGTCACCTCTCTGAAGGGGAAGGAGTCTGAGCTAGTACGCGAGGTTGAGAGTTTCCGGCTAGATATAGTCAGGCACAGCTTAGACTCTGGAACCAATCTCCTTGAGAGGGGCTAGACTCTCTACCATTCTGGAGTTGCCCCCAGTGAGAGACACCGAGCGGGTGTAGGCATACTTATTGCCTCCCGACTTGAAGCCTGCTCATCGCGGTTAACCCCAGTAGACGAGAGGGTAGCTTCCCTCCTCCTTCAGGTGGGAGGACAGGTCCTAACTGCTGTTTGTGCATATGCGCCGAACAGCAGTCTGGAGTACCCACCCTTTTTGGAGTCCCTGGAGGGGGTGCTAAATCCAACTTATATGGCGTTCGTTTATAAAGCAGTGGAGAAGCTGTGTGAAGGCAGCTACACAAAAAAACAGCAGAGCGCCACACTCTGAATGTATTCCTCGCATCACCGTTATACCCTCTGATCTCCCATTTCAATTCAAATGCCTCAAATTCCCAGTAAGGCTCTGCTTCGCGATGACAATTAATAAGTCTCAGAGACAGACCCTACAAAAGGTTGCCATTCATTTGAGGCAACATTGCTTTTCTCCTGGACAAAACTATACGTTGCATTCTCAAAAGTAATCTCAGTGCACAGCTTGGTCATATTACAACCGGAGTGCTGAACTGACAACGTGGTATACAAAGAGATCCTTAACAGATAGTTATTGGTATATTTTCCCTCAGTTTAAAAAGGTTTTCTTTTCTTCTTAATAAAAATTTAAAAGCAGTTCTTCGTCGCTGCGAGGCGCGGGGATATTGCTATATACAGTATATATATATATATATATATATATATATATACTATATGTGTGTGTATATATGTATGTATGTATATATATATATATATATATGTATGTGTATGTGTGTATATATATATGTACAGTGGTGTGAAAAACTATTTGCCTCCTCCCTGATTTCTTATTCTTTTGCATGTTTGTCACACAAAATGTTTCTGATCATCAAACACATTTAACCATTAGTCAAATATAACACAAGTAAACACAAAATGCAGTTTTTAAATGATGGTTTTTATTATTTAGGGAGAAAAAAAAAAATCCAAACCTACATGGCCCTGTGTGAAAAAGAACCTAGTAACTGGTTGGGCCACCCTTAGCAGCAATAACTGCAATCAAGCGTTTGCGATAACTTGCAATGAGTCTTTTACAGTGCTCTGGAGGAATTTTGGCCCACTCATCTTTGCAGAATTGTTGTAATTCAGCTTTATTTGAGGGTTTTCTAGCATGAACCGCCTTTGGTCATGCCATAGCATCTCAATTGGATTCAGGTCAGGACTTTGACTAGGCCACTCCAAAGTCTTCATTTTGTTTTTCTTCAGCCATTCAGAGGTGGATTTGCTGGTGTGTTTTGGGTCATTGTCCTGTTGCAGCACCCAAGATCGCTTCAGCTTGAGTTGACGAACAGATGGCCGGACATTCTCCTTCAGGATTTTTTGGTAGACAGTAGAATTCATGGTTCCATCTATCACAGCAAGCCTTCCAGGTCCTGAAGCAGCAAAACAACCCCAGACCATCACACTACCACCACCATATTTTACTGTTGGTATGATGTTCTTTTTCTGAAAAGCTGTGTTCCTTTTACGCCAGATGTAACGGGACATTTGCCTTCCAAAAAGTTCAACTTTTGTCTCATCAGTCCACAAGGTATTTTCCCAAAAGTCTTGGCAATCATTGAGATGTTTCTTAGCAAAATTGAGACGAACCCTAATGTTCTTTTTGCTTAACAGTGGTTTGCGTCTTGGAAATCTGCCATGCAGGCCGTTTTTGCCCAGTCTCTTTCTTATGGTGGAGTCATGAACACTGACCTTAATTGAGGCAAGTGAGGCCTGCAGTTCTTTAGACGTTGTCCTTGGGTCTTTTGTGACCTCTCGGATGAGTCGTCTCTGCGCTCTTGGGGTAATTTTGGTCGGCCGGCCACTCCTGGGAAGGTTCACCACTGTTCCATGTTTTTGCCATTTGTGGATAATGGCTCTCACTGTGGTTCGCTGGAGTCCCAAAGCTTTAGAAATGGCTTTATAACCTTTACCAGACTGATAGATCTCAATTACTTCTGTTCTCATTTGTTCCCGAATTTCTTTGGATCTTGGCATGATGTCTAGCTTTTGAGGTGCTTTTGGTCTACTTCTCTGTGTCAGGCAGCGTGATTTCTTGATTGAAACAGGTGTGGCAGTAATCAGGCCTGGGGGTGGCTACGGAAATTGAACTCAGGTGTGATACACCACAGTTAGGTTATTTTTTAACAAGGGGGCAATTACTTTTTCACACAGGGCCATGTAGGTTTGGATTTTTTTTCTCCCTAAATAATAAAAACCATCATTTAAAAACTGCATTTTGTGTTTACTTGTGTTATATTTGACTAATGGTTAAATGTGTTTGATGATCAGAAACATTTTGTGTGACAAACATGCAAAAGAATAAGAAATCAGGAAGAGGGCAAATAGTTTTTCACACCACTGTATATTTATCTGTATGTATGTATGTATATATGTATATGTGTGTGTGTATGTATGTATATATATGTGTATATATATGTTGATATGTGTATATATATGTATATATATATGTAGATGTGTATATGTATTGTGGCATCCGGCCAGGGCTGGAGCCTGGCTGGGACGCCCAGGAGGACCGGAGGAGGGCTTGTTCCTCCTCCAGACCGCGAGGGGGCGACCGCCCTGGTTACGTTGGGGGCCACGAGTAAAGGGCTTGGAAGCCCAGCCCTGTATGGACCTGTGGCCAGGCGGCGCCCTAGTGCCTGTAGAAACCTGGAACCCAGCACTTCCGCCACACCAGGAAGTGCTGGGGGGAAGAAGACAGGGGACACCCGGAGGGCTTCCGGGTGCGCAGCCGGCACTTCCGCCACACTGGGGCGTGTCTGTGGAGGAATGCCAGGAAGCAGCTGGAGCCCATCCAGGTTCCTATATAAGGGGCCGCCTCCCTTCATTCAGTAGCGGAAGTCGGGTGGAAGAAAGACAGAGCTGGAGGGAGGACTGGAGGCGGCCAGAAGGCTATTGGACTGTGTGCCCTGGACATTGGGGGAACGGTGCAAGAGGCACTGGGGAGTGCACGAACTGTAAATATTACTGTAAATAAATGTGTGTTGGGTGAACATACGATGTCCGTCTGTGTGTGTCCGGGCCATCTGCCACAGTGGCGTAGTTGGCAGGATGCTCCACCTGGGTCGAGGTGGGGACCTGAGTTCAAGAGAAATCATTCTGTGGACGGCCCGGCGCAGCAGCGGACCCCACACACTCGCCGCGGGAGCGGCACGTGCACAACCCCGCGGGAGCGGTTTACCCCACAGACCGCCGCCGGACCGCAGTATGGCCATGTTCCCCGGGTGTGGAGGAAGGAGAATGGGCGTTGCCAGAGTGCAGCGGGCTCCGAGAGTCGCGCTGTCAGGACGGACGGCCAGGCCGGCGTGGCGACATAGAAGGCCACACCGAGGCAGGGGCCTCGGAGTGACGGGATCCGGGAGGTGACTGCCCTGCCCTGGAGTAATCGGCCCTTCGGGGTCAGACGTACCTTATTTCCCACAGGGAGGGATGAACCGGATCCGCGTCCATTGCAGGAGCACGCCGGTCCACGTGCTGTCGGCAGCGCGAGGTCAGCAGCAAAGGAGGCTGCGAAATCGGAGCCGCTGCAGCTCAAAATCGCGCAGCAGCTGCGAGGCTGCCAGGAGGCACGCCACCACACCCAGAGAAGGGGAGACAAGATGGCCGCAGGCCAAAAGTCCCGCCCGCTGACAGGCACGGGATTGGCCGGTGTGTCTTGTGTGCCCGCCAATGACGGTACAGAGGCGGGACCAAGGAATGCCAGTCTCGTGCCGGGAAGAGACCCAATTGGGCCAGAGAGAGTGGCCCACAGGAGGCAGACGACAAGTGCGGCTGATGGACAGGTAAGCCCACCGACGTCTGTCTCCCTGTTTTCGCCGGTGGCTCTGCGCGAGCCGGAGGAATCCCTTCGGCCCACAGAGTCGCCTCTCTTGCAGGTGCTAAGTGCTCTCGCCGTCCAGCTGGAGAAGCTGAAGGGGAAGGCGGTCGCGTCATGGGAGATGCCGTGCGACACGGAGGATCGGCGCGACGCTGGAGCCTTTGGCCAGCAGAGTACGGCGGGGAAGGTAAGTCTTGCCCTCCCCGTACAGCATAAGGGGGGATTCGCCGAAAACGGCCGTGACTGTAATAGGAATGACCGGCATCAAGTAGGCAATTCCCCAACAGCGGACGCGTCAGTGCAGACTGCGGAGCGAGGAGAGCGAGTTCACACGGGCTGACAGGACAGGGGCTGATGAGTGCCCTGGGTCCTAGCGCCCAGCGCTCCAAACCCGCGGCAGTCTCCTGTCACTTTGCAGGGACGCAGAAAGGGCTGGATTTGAGCGTCCACCATGCTCAGACCCAGACCGTCGGGGCGTCCAAGAGGAGAAGGAGGGACCGAAGGCTGAGTGCCGGTTCCTCCAATAGGAGGGGACGTGTCGCTGGGTGCACACGTCCAGTGAAGGGCCGTCCTCTGCAGAGGCAGAGGGAAACCCCTGGGCGGCTGGAGGAGCTGTCTGTGAGAGCGGTCCAGCCTATGACGACCGGACGGGCATGGAACCTGCGGCGGAGGGGCCAAACAGGCAAGTCCCGGGCTGTTGGTAGTGGGGGAGAGCACTGCCGGTATAGAGTCCGGTGGGACGCTTGGGGCGAGTGTCCAGGCAGTGCTTCTGGCCCTCCCTTTTCTCTTTCCATAGGACCGAGGCCCCGACGCCGTTAGGAACCTTCCCTCCTGGAACGGGCCGCTCCATGGGAGGACTCCCCACCAGAGAACGGATGGTGCCCCGGCTGGCGGGGACGGTGGAGGCGAGAGCGGTGCAGACCAAAGGGGTGCGTTGGCCTCGGAGGGGGTGCCGAAATAGGGTGTCCCAGGATGCAGTGATGGACCCTGGGTGCGTAGTAGGACCACTCCGGGGACAAGCTGCCCTCTCGGGAAATGCCGCTCGGACTGACATGTCTTCGCTGGCTGTGGGGCACTGTGGCATCTGGCCGGGGCTGGAGCCCGGCCGGGACACCCAGGAGGACCGGAGGAGGGCTTGTACCTCCTCCAGATTGCGAGGGGGCGACCGCCCTGGTTACGTTGGGGGCCACGAGTAAAGGGCTTGGAAGCCCAGCCCTGTATGGACCTGTGGCCACCGCCAGGCGGCGCCCCGGTGCCTGTAGAAACCTGGAGCCCAGCACTTCTGCCACACCAGGAAGTGCTGGGGAGAAGAAGACAGGGGACACCCGGAGGGCTTCCGGGTGCGCAGTCGGCACTTCCGCCACACTGGGGCGTGTCTGCGGAGGAATGCCGGGAAGCAGCTGGAGCCCATCCGGGTTCCTATATAAGGGGCCGCCTCCCTTCATTCAGTAGCGGAAGTTGGGTGGAAGAAAGACAGAGCTGGAGAGAGGACTGGAGGCAGCCAGAAGACTATTGGACTGTGTGCCCTGGACATTGGGGGAACGGTGCAAGAGGCACTGGGGAGGGCACGAACTGTAAATATTACTGTAAATAAACGTGTGTTGGGTGAACATACGATGTCCATCTGTGTGTGTCCGGGCCATCTGCCACAGTATATATATAGATATGTGTATGTGTACATATGTGTATATGTAGATATGTTTATATGTATTGTGGAGGATGGCCGGCTGTTTATCCCGGCCAATACCCCCAAGCCGCCAGGTGGAGCTCTCCTTGCAGCATGGAGGTCCTCAGAAGACCAGTAGGGCATCATGGACAATGTGGTTTTTATGCACAGCCCTGGTGGATGCCATGGGGGACACAAGAAGGAGCTGCAGGGAGGACCGAGGACTTCTTCGTGCCCTATGACCCGGAAGTTCGTCATAGGAAGAGCGACGGGCTTCCGGGTTGAAGAAAAGAGCTTTTACCTGACCCGGAAGTGATTGAGAATCACATGGACTGGGGATTGGGAACACTTCCGGGTCAGGAGATATAAAAGGACTGTGGGAGCTCCCAGACGGCGAGCTGAGCTGGGTGGAAGGGTGGCAACGCGTCTGGGAGCTGGAGGATTGGTTTATTGTTAGTAATTGTGATTTGTATGAATATAGAGGAGGAGAGGGTGCTTTGTGCACTGTGGAATATTAATAAAGTCAGCATTTGGACTTTTACCTGGTGTTTGGAGTCATGGACAGGGGTTCAAGGGAGCGAGAGCGCCCCCTATCTACCACAGTATATATGTATATGTATATATGTTTATATGTGTGTGTGTATATATATACAGTATATATATGACAGCAACACCCATAACAGTGACAAAACAATTACATTGACAATCATGTTACGTTATTTTTAAAATGTTTCCTTTTCTTTTTCATAACTTCTTTAACACACTACTTCTCCGCTGCGAAGCGCGGGTATTTTGCTAGTATAAATCTATGTGCAAAAGCCTATCTGAAAGATGCCATTGAACTGGCTTTTCTGTGTTATGCCATGAAGTTTTCAATGCATCATCTCACCACAGTGTGAGTGAGAGTAATGCTCAACCTTGATTCTGTTCAGCAGGAAGATTGCAGCATAAAGCATACAAATTCACAACCTTCTCATTTTTTTTAGCTGTTACAGGTCTGTTACAGTCAAGTCAGAAATGCTTATATATAGTGTATGAGACAAAATCTAAACTTACATTGTATGTATTTTCGTGAAGAAAATACAGTGGAACCTCGGTTTGCGAGCATAATTCATTCCGGAAACGTGCTCGCAGTCCAAAGCACTCATATATCAAAGTGAATTTCCCCATAAGAAATAATGGAAACTCAGATGATTCGTTCCACAACCCAAAACTATTCATATAAAAATGATTAATACAAAATATAAAGTAAAAATACATAAAACAAATTAACCTGCACTTTACCTTTAAAAAGAATCATGGCTGGTGTGAGTGAGTTTCTAAACTCTTGTGGGATTCCACCCAACGGGATGACATGCGGAAGAGTGTCCCAAAGCAATCGCAGTGCAGGTGTTGTTAAAGTACTGAGACTCAGCTTCGTGTTTTGGGGTGCAAGACGGGGACTCGTACTTCACAGCACACATAGACACAGTCACAATGCTGTAGTAAACAGTATACGCTCGTACGGATGTTGACTATATGAGTGAGGCACGCAGACTCAGGCGGAGAATAAGAGAAGATTGCCCACAAGAGAAGAGAGAGAGAGACACGCGCGCGAGCCAGCGAGATAAGGAGAGAGGGAGAAAGAGAGAGATAACTACAGAGAGACGCACGCGCAAGCGAGAGAGATAAGGAGAGAGAGAGACACGCGCGAGCGAGAGAGATAAGGAGAGAGTGATCACATGACGCTCAGCAGACAAAGTGTATCCATATGTATTGCAAGACATCGCTCATTTATCAAGTCAAAATTTATTAAAAAATTTAGCTTGTCTTGCAAAACACTCATAAACCAAGTTACTCGCAAACCGAGGTTCCACTGTACTCCCAAAGTGAATAAAGATTGTTGACTATTTAACACAACAGATCGTGTATATGTTTCAGTACGAAGTTTATGCATTTCAGTATTTGGTGTAAGTATTGTACGGAACAAATTAAGTTCCAAAAGGCACTTCATAAAAAAAAAATAATATCATGGACTATATGAACAGTCAGTGTAGGCACTAGCACATTTGGTATCTTTGGCAAACCTGATAGGCTGAGTTTGACATTTAGGCCTGGAGGGAATGGGAGAAAAACTATAAAAAGTAGTTGAATTTTTTTAAGAGTCATAACCATACTGTTATATATTGGCACCATATCGCAAGTTTTATATCATAAATTGTTTGTAATATAAAATTACAATATAAGGTAAGGTAAGGACAAATTACAATATAAGGTAAGGTAAGGGCAGCTATGAAGAGGATGAAGAATGGAATAGCTGTTGATCCAGATGACATACCTGTGGAAACATGGAGGTGTTTAAGAGAGATGGCAGTGGAGTTTTTAACCAGATTGTTTAATGGAACCTTGGAAAGTGACAGGATGCCTGAGTAGTGGAGAAGACGTGTACTGGTGCCAATATTTAAGAATTAAAAAAAAGAAGAAGAATAAGGGGGATGTGCAGGACTGTAGTAATTACAGGGAGATAAAATTAATGAGCCACAGCATGAAGTTATGGGAAAGAGTAGTGGACGCTAGGTTAAGAAGTGAGGTGATGATTAGTGAGCAGCAGTATGGTTTAATACCAAGAAAGAGCACCACAGATGCAATATTTGCTCTGAGGGTGTTGATGGAGAAGTATAGAGAAGGCCAGAAGGAGTTGCATTGCGTCTTTGTAGACCTGGAAAAAGCATATAACAGGGTGCCTCAAGAGGAGTTTTGGTATTGTATGAGGAAGTCGGGAGTGGCAGAGAAGTATATAAGAGTTGTACAGTATATGTACGAGGGAAGTGTGATCGTGGTGAGGTCTGCGGTTGGAGTGACAGATGCATTCAAGGTGGTGGGGGGATTACATTAGGGATCGAGAGGAGAGGAATGAAGGTTAGTAGGAACAAGACAGAATACATGTGTGTAAATGAGAGGGAGGTCAGTGGAATGGTGAGGATGCAGGGAGTAGAGTTGGTGAAGGTGGATGAATTTAAATACTTGGGATCAACAGTACAGAGTAATGGGAATTATGGAAGAGAGGTGAAAAAGAGAGTGCAGGCAGGGTGGAATGGGTGGAGAAGAGTGTCAGGAGTGATTTGTGACAGACAGATATCAGCAAGAATAATAACAACATTTATTTATATAGCACATTTTCATACAAACAATGTAGCTGAAAGTGCTTTACATGATGAAGAAAGAGAAAAAAGACAAAATAAATAATTAAAATTAAGGAACACTAATTACATTGAATAAAAGTAAGGTCCAATGGCCAGGGAGGACAGAAAAAAACAAAAAAAACTCCAGACGGCTAGAGAAAAAAATAAAATCTGCAGTTGTTCCAGGCCACGAGACCGCCCAGCCCCCTCTAGGCATTCTACCTAACATAAATGACCTCAATCCCCTGATTGTATTTAGGGTTCTCATGGAAGAATTTGATAATGATGGTCATGTGGATTTCTGGCCATCAATGTAAGGACATCACGGTGCTTTGATTAGGTGATGGTGGTGCAGATTGCCACCCCAGAAAACCGGAAAAAGAACAGACGAGAAAGTAGGGGTTAGTACAGATTTTGGAGCCACCATGAATAATAATGATAATTAATGGAATATACAGAGCATCGGGATTAAACTAAGATGAAGCTATGAGAAAACCATGTTAAAGTAATGTGTTTTCAGCAGTGTTTTAAAGTGCTCCACTATATTACCCTGATGAATTCCTATTGGCAAGCTATTCCAGATTTTAAGTGCATAACAGCAGAAGGCCACCTTACCACTTCTTTTAAGTTTAGCTCTTGGAATTCTAAGTAGACATGCATGTGAAGATCTAAGGTTACGATTTGAAGTGTAAGGTGTAAAACATTCCGAAATATAACATGTAGCGAGATTATTTAAGGCTTTGTAAACCATAAGCCGTATTTTAATGTCAATTCTAAATGTCACAGGTAATCAGTGTAGTGACATCAAAACTGGGGTGATGTGCTCGGATTTTCATTTCCGAGTTAAGATTCTAGCAGCTGCATTCTGCACTAGTTGCAATCGATTGATGTCTTTTTTAGGTAGTCCTGAGAGGAGTGCATTACAGTAATCTAGCCGACTGAAAATAAAATTTTTTAGCTTCTTGCAGTGTTATAAGAGGTCTAACTTTTGCTATATTTCTTAAGTGAAAAAATGCTCTCCTAGTAATCTGATTAAAATGTGATTTAAAATTCAGGTAAGAGTCAATAGTTACCCCTAAATTCTTTACCTTCATCTTGACTTTTAATCCAAATGCATCAAGTTTATTTCTAATATTATTTTAACCTTCAATATCTCATAGTGGATAATCAGTTTAGTTTTTCTCCATTTTCGCTCAGCTCTCCGGCATTTTCTCATTAGATCAGACACTCTTTGGGTCTTCCAGGGTTTAACAGTGCTAGAAGATTTTTTAACTATCTTTTCAGGTGCGACTATGTCAGCAGCAATTCCCACCTTAGTATTAAAAGTTTCCACCTTAGTATTTACATTATTCTCACTATTGTAGTAAGCAAGCACTACAAATGGACTGGTTGCTTAGAATGTTTATAAATTTTGAGCTACTGATGAATCAAAGAAGTGTTTTTTAACAATATTCTTCTCGTGAATATTTTCTATCATTATTTCTATATTAAATAGTAAGAGAAAATGGTCTGATAGACCAATATCAATTATCTGCTTCACATCAACTTTTAGTCCTTTTGTAATTACTAAGTCTAACGTATGACCTGCTTTGTGTGTAGGCTGACTAATGATCTGGCTCAGACCAAAAGAGTCCAGGAGGTTCATGAGTGAAAGGGAAGGTCTACAGGACGGTAGTGAGACCAGCTATGTTATATGGGTTGGAGACGGTGGCACTGACCAGAAAGCAGGAGACAGAGCTGGAGGTAGCAGAGTTAAAGATGCTAAGATTTGCATTAGATGTGACAAGGATGGATAGGATTAGAAATGAGTACATTAGAGGGTCAGCTCAAGTTGGGCGGTTGGGAGACAAAGTCAGAGAGGTGAGATTGCGCTGGAATGGACATGTGCAGAGGAGAGATGCTGAGTATATTGGGAGAAGGATGATAAGGATAGAACTGCCAGGCAAGAGAAAAAGAGGAGGGCCTAAGAGAAGGTTTATTGTTGTGGTGAAAGAGGACATGCAGGCGATGGGTGTAACAGAACAAGATACAGAGGACAGAAAGATATGGAAGAAGATGATCCGCTGTGGCAACTCCCTAACAGGAGCAGCCGAAAGAAGAAAAAGATAAAATTACAAAATAACCTATATCTCTCCTACTTTAACACATTTAAAACTTAGAAATTATGAAAATGTGCATATGTTCTGTTAACTCTATTGAAACCTAACCCTACCCCTAACCCTAAAGTTTTTGTCTGCCTATTTTACTTGAGACAAAGTAAACACTTTCTTTTTTTTAAACATGTTACAAAATGTATTTGGGTTTTCTAAGATAGTTTAACTGCTTCAAGAGACATGCAGTATAGATGGATTGGTGATGTTAAATTGACCCTAATTTGTTTGTATGTGTGTGTGTTCACCCCATGATGAACTAGCATCCAGTCAAGGCATTGTTTGGTTTTTGTGCCCAATACTTGCTGTTTTAGGGCCAGGATATGCTTGACACTACACAATGCGTACACTTGTGGATGCTGCTGCTACAGTAGTAATGTACTGACTATTCCTGTGCACATACTTTATGTAAATCAGGAGGTTTCCACCAGATGCACAAGATGATGCTGCAAAGGTGAAAAAAGACGGCAACAGCAACAAAGAAGATGGTATGTGAGACCTTTAAACATATATCATCATTACAATGAGGAATATGCAATGCTTGTATTGCCTATATGAGAAATGGATGAAGAAAAGCACCATGAATACTTTCCTTTATCAGCTTTTAAGTCTCATGATACCGCACAGAACTATTGAAGCACCATTGATTCTGTTGGAGGTGCATTATCTTGCAATGGCCCACTCCCCACTTTTTTCTCAGACATTTTCTGCTTTGCATGTATGTATCTCTTTTGAATGTGCTTCCATTTCATCTTTCACGTTTACCCATCCACTTTCAAAGAGCTGGCGATTTGATGCCAGCTCTTTAGGCAGGCATGTTTGTCACTATGGAGATGTTGATAGTAAACAACGATGCTGACGTCACGTATCAAAACTTGAACACACACACCACCCATATTTTTGCTGGTACTGCAACTCATGCACATGTCGCGTTAATTTCTGACTGCGCATCAAAAAAGCGCTGTGAAACGTGTGGCAGCCATGATGAGTGCATGTAAGCATTCTGAACATCAAGTATATACCGGCCCTTCGGCTCCAGATGGCACCCTCAGAGTCTATGCCTCATCTGTTCTTCGGAGAAAACAGGAATATATTTCTCTTCTCATTGCTCTTCACAAAAGTAATGTGAAAGTCTATCATTAGGATTGTTATAAATTAAAATTGATTAGTCAAATAAGACCATAGCCAATTTGAACATTGCATAGGACTGACTGGAGAAATTCTTACTACATTTTCAGGAGCCACAAAGACATAATGCAACTCTCACCATTCTTTTTAAAAAATTCTACTTCAGCTCCATTAACGGCTGATAATATTTCTAAAGGGAATACAAAAAAGCTTGTGTCTTACAACACTAGAGTAAATTCATTTTAAAACAAAAAAATTGAAAATACTTTTTTTCTGGTGTATTTGTGGGCTAGAGTTTATCTGAGACCATCTGTTTATTTGTCTGATGAATATGCTGAAGTGTTGCTTATTTGATCATGTTTCTATGTACCCAAGTGTCCTCTCTCACCACTATGAATCCAAGTTTAAACTGATGACAGAAAATCACTTGTTGGTCATTTCATTATATATGTTTTATATCATGCTAATTTGTGTCCATCACTTAACAGAATATTGCTAATTAAAGGCATGGGTGAAATATTTCTTTTATGTAGCCTCCGATTTATGTGCATTGGATTGTTCCTTTTATAGAAAATTTTGTTTAAATGACCATGAATGCCACCACTCAGCATGAAGTGAGGAAATCTGCTAAACATATGATTTAAAAATGTATCTGTAGCATTGAAACAGGTAACTACAAGGTGCAAAGATAGTGTTAGGTAAGGAAAGATTGGCACAAGGTCAAATTTAATGATAAACAAGGTCATACAAAACCTCTGCTATCAACACTAAATGGTCTCAAGTGACTGTGGGGCACTGATAGTAGTGTACCTGACAGAGAGCAGCTAGGCTTGAGATTTGATAGAATGATGAAAGTTACAAATAGCCAGTGAACATTTTTCATGAGCTATAGTGAATTTGTTCCTTTTTTTCTGCATAATCTTTCCCATCAACTGTCCACAAATGCAAAGATTTACAGCATTTCTATTGATGAGAAGTATACCTATTTTTCTCCTTGATGATTCTGTACAAATATAATAAAGTTTATTTTGTATTGTCAGCATTCTTGTCCTAAGCCACTCCACCTTATATACATATAGTATGATTGTATTGCATCCAGGACCTTTTTACTCAAGTATCTATTTTGGATTTTTACCCCTGGAGCTCAGTTTACTTAAATCTTTATTAACTTCTTTAATGGGAAAATTGAAAATAAAAGATTCCAGATTTCAGCATCACAGTGAAAATCTAATACTAGCTTGAAAAACCCTGTCTTGCCTTGCATTCAACACTTTAGAAATTTTAATCTTGTAAAAGAACAGGAGGTCAAGTTTAATCTCAGTGGAATTTGTGCAGCACCTATTCTTAACATTATCAATTTCTCATTATTGCATGGCTCAGTACCTGATGTAGTGAAAGTGGCAGTTATTAAACCATTACTTAAAAAGTCAGACCTAAATCCGCATATGCTTATTAATTATAGACCCATTTCAAATTTACTTCTCTATAAAATACTTGAAAATGTAGTCACCAATCAGCTTTAGTCTCACCTTGCATATCACAATTTATTCGAGAAATTCCAGTCTGGCTTCCACACCGGTCATAGCACAGAAATGGCACTAACGTGTTGTAAGCGACATTCTGATATCCCCTGATGAAGTAATTATGTTGTTAGATTTAAGTGCAGCATTTGATATTCTTGATCATTCTGTTTTACTACACAAGCTATAAACTGACATAGTGCTTACAAACAATGTTCTTGCCTGGTTTAGTTCTTCTTTATCAATTTGATTCCAGTATGTACAGAAATGTGCTGACAGTTCTCCATCATTATACACAGAAGTGAGATATGGTGTCCCACTGGGCTCAATTATAGGACCTTTACTGTTTACACTTTACATGCTTTCACTGAGGTCTATCATTAGAAAACATAATGTTAATTTTTCACTCATACACAGATGACACCCAGTTTTACCTTTCTTTTAAACCAAATGTTGTTTTTCTGATGTTATCTTTAATTAGGTATGTTAGTGAGTTAATGGGGTAGATGGATGAGAATTACTTGTCTTTGATCACAGATAAAACAGAAACATTAATTATTGGAGGGAATGGTGCTGATTGTAACAGTAGTTTGTCATTATTTATCTCAGTTAGAATCACCATTAGTTTTACTAAATCAGCCCCCTTTCTAGGCCTTATCTTTGATTCTAGAATGTCATGTGTCATGGTGGTGCACAAGAGGGCAGCGGCTTACGGCTTTAGTAACAAAAGGTATTGGAATTTTGTCAGGCATATTATATATATAGTCATCAAGGACTCATAAACTGGGGATTACAGTACAGGGGTGTTGTTAATCATAGGTTCCACCAGGCTAACAACATCCCCATGGCCATAATGAGACCACTGGGCTCTCCCTGGATTTTTGTCATCTCGGGCAAGCAGTGGAGGTGGTGCAGAGAGAGGAAGCAGAAGCAGGGGTGAAGAGTGGGCCTATTCGCTAGGATTCAGAAACAACCGCACAAGCCACATTTACCAAGCATAATTCCTCTCTAACACCAGGTCCCTTGACAACAAAATGGAAAAGATGGAACTACAGCTGGCAAAAACCAAGACAGTCCGGGACTGCTGTGTGTCTGTGATAATGGAAACCTGGCTACATTCAGCTATCCCTGACGCTGTGGTACAACTATCAGGACGCACCATCCACCGAAAGGGCTGTAGCGAAGACTCCGGTGAGACAGGTGGAGGAGGACTTTGTTTATATGTGCAAAACGCCTGGTGTTCAAATAGCTAGACTATACATAGTCATTGCTCTCCTGATATTGAGACCCTGTCTGTTGGGTGCAGACCATTTTGTTTACCTAGATAGAGAGCTGACTGTGGTGATTATTACGGCTGTATACATACCCCCTGATGCTTACATTAAGTTAGCGCTAGCCCATCTGCACTCTGTTGTAAATAAACAGCTGCAGGCTCATCTGAACGGTGTCCATATTATAGCTGGGGATTTTAACTAAGCATGCTTAAAGACTGTTTTACCAGAATTCACACAGTACGTGCAATGCACTACCAGGGGACAAAATACTCTCGATCTCCTCTCCCTCATCTAGGACTTTCTAACCATCTCTCACTGCTCCTTATTCTAGCATATATCCCCCTTAGGAGAAGAATAAGGCCTAATGTAAAAACTATTAAAATCTGGCCAGAGGGAGCTCTTGAACAGCTAAGGGACTGCTTTGCGAATACTGAGTGGGATATATTCATACAACCGGGCTTGGATGATTACACATGAACTGTACTGTTTTACATCACAACTTGTGTGGACACTGTCACTGTAAACAAAAATGTCACAGTTTTTTCAAATCAGAAACCCTAGATGAATAAGACTGTACGAGCTCTTCTTAAGTCCCGAGACGCTGCACATGGGTCAGGAGATCCAACCCGGTACAACGCAGCTAGAGCCTACCTGAAAAGGTCCATCAGAGAGGCGAAACGGAACTATAAAAAAAAAAAATAGAATACCACTTCACTGATAATAACCCAAGGCAAGCATGACAGGGAGCAAAGCACATTACAAATCACAACAGCAGTAACTTTACGTCCACCTACACAGACACCTCGCAAGCAGAGGAGATGAACTGTTCCTTTACTTGTTTTGAGGTGAAAAGACCAACCATGGAGGGACTGTCTCCACTTGTCCCCTGCACCCACTCACTCACACTGCAGGAGGGTGGTGTCGGGAGGGTGCTCAGGTCAGTGAATCCAAGGAGGGCTGCTGGACCAGATAGACTACCTGGGAAAGTACTCAATAAATGTGCAGTCCAGCTTACTGTTGTATTCACCAATATCTTTAATCTGTCACTTTCTCAAGCCGTCATTCCATCTTGTCTGAAGACTTCTACTATCATCCCAGTATCAAAAAAGCCCTCCCCCAGTAGTCAGAATGATTACAGACTGGTGCCACTCACCCCTGTAATTATGAAGTGCTTTGAGAGGCTGGTACTACAAAACAGTACAAAACAAAAAAACAGTCTCCCACAGACCCTGGACCAACACCAGTTTGCTTATAGAGCGAACAGATTGACAGACGATGCCATCGCTATAGCTCTTCACACGGCCCTGAACCATCTGGAATACAGTACAGTGGAACATTTGTGAGGATGTTCTTTGTCGATTATAGCTTGGCATTTAACACAATTATACCAGACATCCTCATCAAAAAGCTATCTGACCTTGGCCTCTACTCTCATATCTGCTGCTGGATTAAGGATTTTCTGACCAACCGACCCCAGACAGTGAAGTATGGCTCCCATACATCCACCACCCTCACCCTCAATACTGACTCTCCACAGGGCTGTGTGTTCCGTCCTTTGCTGTACTCACTGTATACCCATGACTGCATCCCCTCCCATCCTATTAATATTGATATAAAGTTTGCTAATGACACCACACTTATCGGACTCATTTCAGGGGGAGATGAGTCGGCTTATAGAGCAGAAGTACACAGACTGGTCAGATGGTGTATGGATAATAACTTGATACTAAACAGTGGTAAAACCAAATAACTCATTTTAGACTTTAGGAAGTGCTGTGCCGACCCCATCCCTCTAACCATCAATGGCGATTGTGTAGAATGGCTTCACAGCTTTAGTTTTTTGGGGACACTCATCTCGGACAGGCTCACATGGGCAGACAACACCATGACTGCAGTGAAGAAGGCACAGCAGTGCCTATATTTCCTCAGACTTCTTAGGAAATGTAACTTGTGTGCAAGGCTGATGGTGCTTTTCTATCGTTCAACCATAGAGAGCATCCTGTGACTGTGTGGTATGCTGGTTCCTCTCTATGGTGGGTGTCTTTGCATTGTATGATGTGGGAAGTGTGGTTTTATTAGAGTTTTTTTGTGATGAGTCATCATACTGGCAAGGCTTTCCAATTTCATTGTATCTAAATACAGTGACAACAAAGGCATTCTTATTCTTATTTTTCAATTAAAGTGTGTGTTACAAAATTGTCCTAAGCATGTTTAAACAAAAATGTTGGAAAATTAAGGCGTTTTCTAAATATGCAGAGTACTGAAAATTAATTCATGCATTTATTTCTAGTAGGATTGACAGCTGCAATGTGGTGTTCACTGGCTGTTCAAATTGTTCATTATACAGCTTTCAGTTAATCCAAAATGCTGCTGCAATAATTATTACAAGAACAAGAAAATACAAATACATAACTCCAGTTCCTAAATCCTTACACTGGCTTCCAGCTGAGTTTAGGACAGATTTCAAAACCCTCCTTTTAACATATAAAGCCTTAAATGGCCAAGGTCCGACTTATTTATCTGAACTTATCATTACTTAACAAACCGGAGTGCACATTAAGATCTCAAGATGCTGGCCTGCTTATGATATCAAAGATTAATAAAATAACAGTGGGAGGTCGAGCTTTTAGTTACAAAGCCCCTAAGCTGTGGAATGATCTGCCTGCTACTATAAGCTGAAGACTCGCTACTTTAGTTTAGCATATCCTGAGTAGAGCTGATCATTAGCTGTGAAAACTGCATCTCTGTGGTTAGTCATTAATACTAAAAATATAAGTAACTAGCAAAATACCCGCGTTTCGCAGTGGCGAAGTACTGCCTTAAAATTTTTATTAAGAAGACAATTAAACCTTTTTAAAACTGAGGGAAAATATACCAATAATTATTTGTTAAGGATCTCTTTGTATGCCACGTTGTCAGTTCAGCCCTCCAGCTGTAATATGACCAAGCTGTAGCTGTGCGCTGAGCTTACACTTGAACATGCAACGTACAGTTGGCCATGTGAACAGTAATCTTGTTTCAAATCTCACAGCTTGGATTGCTGCTGTCATAATCGGTTTGAGTTTCATGGTTTGTTTCAATTACGACAGTATTTGTAGGACTTGTGTTGAAGATACATTCGGCATCTGTCAAGCGTTGTAAGTATACAACCAGTTTCATTGATAGCTTCACATCCAGCTTTTGAGAGTTTAAACATTTCTAAACATTAAAGTGTCCACTACTGAAATCGTCACCTGTGAATCTAAGATGTTTAAGAGGCATTGGCGGTTGTCCAAAGGTGTAAAATATTTGGCCATTTTGGTACACTTAAGCATTTCACTCTTCTAGTGCTCCTGTGTAGTATAATTATCTCCTGTACCGTCATCAGTCCACACCTTGAACCTGTCCCAGTCATTCAATACATAAGACACAATGTTCCTCCGGATATCAAGAGTGAACCTGATATGGCCGTGCAATATGTAACAAAGAGAATGGAAAAGGCAGGTGCCATTTCCGGGCATGGAAACCACTTGGTAAGTGACAGTTCTTTGATCGATGGTGATCACCTCGATAGACATGTTAATGGGGGTATGGTTGGAATGATAAAGGAAATGGGTACCTGAACAATGTAAAGTAAGTCTAAAATACCTACACAATAACTATAATCGTAATAAATGAAAAATAAAACAGCGGAGAAGCCGTGGATTAAATAAAAAGGCTGTAGTTATCAGCAGGGAGACGTGAATACCGTGGCGAAGCAAGGAAGGGAATGTAGAGACTGGAGCGACAGACGGCCTTATATAGGCAGGCAGCCAACAACGTGGGAGGCGTTGGGATGGGGGACCCAACGCCGCCTCACACGGTGACCGAGCTGCAGGCTATGGACGTATATATGTACGTAAGTAGGATTCAGTTAGCGTTGGGAACCCGCGTACCAAATTTCTTGAAGATGGGCCCATAAGTAACAAAGACCGTTGAAAAGTTCAATATGACGGCCGACAGTGGCATCATATCACCGAAATAAGTACGTACATTGGTTTCGGTTAGCGCAGGGAAGCCGCCTACCAAATTTCGTGAAGATGGGGCCATGAATAAGAAAGTTCAACATGGCGGACGCTGTTGACCGTTATGACCGTTACGTGTAGAATTTCGAAATGAAACCTGCTTAACTTTTGTAAGTAAGCTGTAAGGAATGAGCCTGCCAAATTTCAGCCTTCTACCGACACGGGAAGTTGGAGAATTAGTGATGTTGGAAACTTCAATATGGCAGCCGACAGTGGCATCATACCACTGAAATAAGTACGTACATCGGTTTTGGTTAGCGCAGGGAAGCCACCTACCAAATTTTGTGAAGATGGGGTCATAAATAAGAAAGTTGAACATGGCGAACATTGTCAACCATTATGACCGTTATGCGTAGAATTTCGAAATGAAACCTGCTTAACTTTTGTAAGTAATCTGTAAGGAATGAGCCTGCCAAATTTCAGCTTTCTACCTACACGGGAAGTTGGAGAATTAGTGATGTTTGGAAAATTCAATATGGCGGCCGACAGTGGCGTCATACCACCGAAATAAGTATGTACATCGGTTTTGGTTAGCGCAGGGAAGCCACCTACCAAATTTTGTGAAGATGGGGTCAGCCTTCTACCTACACGGGAAGTTGGAAAATTAGTGACGTTGGAAAGTTCAATATGGCGGCCGACAGTGGCGTCATACCATCGAAATAAGTAAGTACATCGGTTTCGGTTAGCGCAGGGAAGCCGCCTACCAAATTTCGTGAAGATGGGGCCATAAATAAGAAAGTTCAACATAGCGGACGTTGTCGACCGTTATGACCGTTACGTGTAGAATTTCGAAATAAAACCTGCTTAACTTTTGTAAGTGAGCTGTAAGGAATAAGCCTGCCAAATTTCAGCCTTCTACCTACAAGGGAAGTTGGAGAATTAGTGATGAGTCAGTGAGTCAGTCAGTGAGTCAGTGAGTGAGTGAGTCAGTCAGTGAGGGCTTTGCCTTTTATTAGTATAGATATCAAATTTATAAACTGCTAAGCTCACCTATACTGTTTCTTTTCGTGGTACTCACATGTGTCACTTGGGGCTACTGTTCTACTGCCAAGTTATTTGCCTGTCTATGGAAAAGTCATCTCTGATAAAGTAGCACTGGAGTCATCAGTTAGAAGGGTCCTTTAATCAGATTGGTTGGCGCAGCACTGACTTAGTTATAAAATGGCCAGCAGCTTATTGGGCAAGGTCTTCAGCACTCTGAACAAATCTGTATCCTCATATGTGAGGTCTGCATTGTATTTACCCCATTTTTTGACACCCATTTCACAATCAACCTACCTGGAAAGAAGTCTCTCTCTGAATTGCCCTTTGTCTTCTTAAGGAGTCAAAGCTGGGGGTCTGTCAGAAAACAGAGACTGTTAAAGCCCATTGCAGCACTCCTTGTGTGATTTTGAGTTATACAAGAAATAAATTGTGGCTTTTTTTGTTGTTTAACATTTAAATATCTGGATGATATCCAGCCAAAATGTAAACAAATGTAGTGAAAGAACGCAAAACAGATATAAAAATGTACACAAAAAGACAACAAAGTTTTAACCCAGTATGTCCAAGAAAAATGTAAATTTTACATGATTTGAATGCCCATCCTCTCAGGCTTCCCCATCCTCTATCAAAAACTGAATCCCTGTAAACACCAAATAATTGGAATTTTGTTAGTCACACCTAATAACAGGTGCCTCATCTGTATCTTAATTTGGCCAAATGCTCTAATTTTAATTGAGAGCCATGAGAAGGTCCAAAAGAGCAATTAAATTTAAATGTATTGTAATAATTAAACACTGGGGTATAGAACAAAAGAAAACATGTCAAAAATGTGAGGTAAAAAGGGAAAAGCGCTTTAACACTGAAGAAGTGATTTTAATTAACTAGAAAAAAGAAGATAGTACTGTAATTATATTCAACAAACCTGAAAGCAAAAGAAAGTCAAAAAATAAGTAATTGCAACCAAATTAAAGCCATGATTATGTGCAAACTGAAAACTCTGAACACCACAAAGTAAAAGATGCTTAATCATAATAATAAACCAGAATCCTTTACCAAAACAATACTGAATAGACAGCCCCAAAAGACCTGAAGAAAACTACACAGGTAGACTAAAGGACATAAAAGCATATTAACCTGAGGCCAGAAAAAAACTAAAATGATTGCTTGAATGATGCAACAGTGCATTGCACTTTCTTTTTTACCTTATATCTCACCTACTATTAATTGAAGAGATTAGACCTACCTGAAACAGGACAAGGTCAGAGAGTATAGGGTGGTCCAGATCTAATTATGCAATTGTCATTACGCTATAACTTATTAAGTTTATTACATAGAAAATCACACGAAAGATCCCGGACCATCGAGAAGTGTGTGAACTGACGACATGAAGAATTATCTCTGCGCCAAACTGGAATCATCCCCGCATAAATCAAAGTTATCCAGATGATCTGGATCTGCATAATTAGATCTGGACCACCCTGTATAGACAAAAAAAAAACCAAACAAAAACAATCGTTCCAGAATTCATAGCATAGTTAGTAGGGTCACAACCAAAAAGACTAAAGAAGAAGGAGTTACAGTCAGACTGTATACATTTGGATTGTTCCATTTGTAAGCTGCATTTTCTACATAATGCTATAAAGTCCCTTTTCCTGCTTACTGGTTGGTGTTTGAGCTTCATCATGGCTGACATTTAAGAAGACATTTATACTCAAATAATACATCATTTCTAATTTTACAATGATATATAATATACATGATATGCAATTGGCAGGAGTTCAAAGGCAAGCACTATCTAGAATTTACTCTGGGAAGAAATATTGCTCTATAAAGAGCTTACCTTTCCTAGCATATGTGTAAAAATAGTAAATTCAAAAATGAAAGTGTGCCTCAAGTATTTTCAATATGGATGGGCAAGATGAAATCTCCTGACATGTTCACACATTATTGTTAAAAGAAAGGGTTAATAACAATCTCTTAGGTTCATACTAGGTGATATAATCAGTCTTCTAATATAAAAGCCTGACACTTCTTTCATAATTAAACAGCATAGCAGCAAAGCAACAAGTTAGGAACAAACCTAAAATGCCTGTGCCTGTAATGATTTTGAGAAATCTTGCCCAGGAGAAGAAAAAAGGTTTAAAGGGCTAGGCAGCCTCAGTCAGAAAAGGGGCAGCATTCAGGAACTAGAATAAAGTAGTAACAAAGTCAGCGAACCTAGTCCTTCAGGCAAAAAAGAATTGTCATCTAACAGAACAGAGCTAAATTCAGAAACCAAGCTAACCATAGAATAATCCATAATCCAAAATAAATGTGATCTCCTAAAGATGGTTTGCTATTTAAATCCTGCAATTAGCATAGTTTGTATGCCACACTGTAATCTTAAATAGTTGCCATATAATAATTTTACCTGTTGTGACAAAACAGAATAAGTGAATAATGACAAAGTATACAAAAAGGTTGCAATCATTAAAACAGCAAAAAACAGCTCTCAAAAACAACATTATCATCATAGCTACAAAATAAAAACATCAAATGAAATCAAAAAAAGTGATGCATGGGACGTGGACAATGTACAAAAATAATAAGATTGCTAAAATAACTGAAAAATATATCAAAGGAAGAAAAAAACAAGGTTTACAACACAGTGGATTCAGAAAGTGTTCAACTCCTTCACTTTCTGCACACTTTATTTTGTTATAGATTTAGACTAGCAGACCACGTGCGCTTCGCTGCAGTCGCTGTAGTTGGAATAATTGTGTATCTACATGTGACTTATAGAGCTTCTTTATATACAACATTTTTGGTTTGTCCTCCTGGAGCCAAAATATATAAATTTTCTCTATGACTAATTCGTGAACATGCTACATAAAAAATAGCAACAGGAAAAACGGCAACACAGCGTCTACTAAACACTAAGAAACACTAAAGGATAAAATACTATTCAGTAAGTACTGCGTCTAGTAAACAGTAAATCAGTAAAGGAGAGAGGACTAAACACTAAGGAAAAAGAACGGCAAGACCGCGTCAGCTGCAGAGATCAGCTTGGAGCGAATTGAAGTGAATGAAATGAGGTGAATGGGAGGGGATATGATCACGTGACTCCCCCACCTGCCTTAACTCTCCATCCCTCTACAAACACACAAACACAGTCTCTCAGATCCCAACTCTCCTTTATATAAATCAGTAATGGAGAGAGGACTAAACACTAAGGAAAAAGAACGGTAAGACCGCGTCAGCTGCAGAGCTCAGCGGAGCTCAGCTCGGAGCGAAATGTAGTGAATGAAATGAGGTGAATGGGAGGGGAGATGATCACGTGACTCCCCCACTCGCCTTAACTCTCAATCCCTCCACAAACACACAAACACCGTCTTTCAGATACCAACTCTCCTTTATATAAATCAGTAAAGGAGAGAGGACTAAACACTAAGGAAAAAGAATGGCAAGACTGCGTCAGCTGCGGAGCCCAGCTCGGAGTGAAATGAAGTGAATGAAATGACGTGAATGGGAGGGGAGATGATCACGTGACTCCCCCACCTGCCTTAACTCTCCATCCCTCCACAAACACGCAAACACAGTCTCTCGGATCCCAACTCTCCTTTATATGTATAGATTTAAATGGATGCATTTAACATTTTTAGTGAAAACAAGTTTTCAGAAAGGTTTGAAAATTTATTAAAAATAAAAAAGTGAAAACTCTCATTCATTTAAGTGTTCAGATATTTAGTTTGGTACTTTGTAGAAGCCCTTTTGGCAGCAATTACATCTTCAAGCCTTCTTGGGTCTCCTCATTCTCTGCACACCTGGATTTGGGCTTCTTATGCCATTCTTCCTTGCAGGTCCTCTTAAGCTTAATTAGATTAAATGGGAAGCACCTGTAAACTGCCATCTTCAGGTCTATCCACAGGTGTTCTTTGGGGTTCTAAGGCAGCAACGAAAAACTCCATTCTTGCAGCAAAGCACCAAATGAACTAAACTACAAACTGAAATTCTAAAAAAAGGGCATCCACCCTCTTCTCACTTCTCACCCAAAATGAGCACCATGTTTTCTTCCACTAGAAGAGCAGGCAGATTCTCAAAACACAGGAATATCATCTCACAATCTCAAGGTCGAGTCCAATTGGAATTAAAAACTGCACTAAGTTAAAAACAGTCTGGCTATACAAAACATTTCAAGGTTCTACTTTTCCATTCCGTTTTACCAAAATACACTGCACATATGTTTTTCAGGTATCAGTGGTTTACCTGAAATCTTTCAGTTAAAAAGATTAAAGTATCCCCTACAGTCAGAAACCTAGCTAAGAACCTCTTAGATATCAAAAGACTAATAACTATACCACTAAACTTGCTTGTAATCCAAAAAATACAGCCATCTTAAATAGTGGAGACATTCTAACATCATAAAACATAGTTTCTGGTTAGAAATACCAGAACTAGATACTCTTAGTGCAGAAGAATTGGACAAACTGGCACAATCAGAATTACTAGATTCTATGAACTCACTTCAGAGCAGGAAAGCAGCAGAACATGATGGTTACCCTACCAGATTTCATTAAAAAAATCTCAATTAAGTTAGCTCCCCTTTTATTAGCAACATTTACAGAAACTAGAGACAATAAAATTCTACCTAAAACTTTTCACCAAGCATTAATTACCGTGTTTCCTGAGCAAAATAAGGATTTATTACAATGTGCATGATATAGACCAATCTCACTTCTGAATAACGATGTTAAGATACTCTCCAAAGTCCTTGCCAGTAGGATTGAGAAAGTTCTTCTTTCGATAATATCACAAGACCTGGATTTATTAAAGGCAAACAGCTTCCTATCTTCATTGCCTATTTAATGTAATATACTCACCCACAAAGTCTAACACCCTAGAGATATTATTATAGTTGAATGCAGAAAAACCATTTGATATGGTTGAATGGAACTACCTTTTCACCACATTGGAAAAATGTGGGTTTGGCCCGAACATATGTGTATGGATTAAATTGCGGTATACCAGTCCAGAAGCTTCAGTTTGTATTAACAATATTATTTCAGAATACTTCAAACTAGAATGTGGTACTAGACAAGAATGCCCCTTGTCACCACTGCTTTTTGCAATCACCAAAGAGCCACTGGCAGTTCACTGTTGAAATGAGATAAAGGGGATTATCAGAGAAGGACTTGAACAGAAAATTTCACTATATGTAGATGATATGGTACTATATATATCAGATCCACAAAATACTGTGCCTGCAGTCCTAACAGCACTAACAGAAGTTCAAAAGATTTCCGGTCTCAGAATTAATTTGAATAAAAGTGTGCTCTTTCCAGTGAACTCTCCAGCACACAATATTAGATTATACACCTTCCCTTTTATCATCACAGATCAGTTTAAATACCTAGGGATAAACATCACAAGTAAACATAAAGCTCTTTATCAACAAAATTTTGCTGTCATCTTGACAAAAACTTAAGCAAGACTTGCATAGATGGTACACCCTTCCTCTCACTTTAGCTGGAAGAATTAACATTGTCAAAATTAATATCCTTCCTAAGCTTCTTTTTCTATTTCATAGCTTTCCAATATACAACAATTCATTTTTTAAGAAGTTAGATTCAGTCATAAAGTCATTTATTCGGAATTCAAAACATCCACACATCCAAAGCGTGACCCTACAAAGACCCAAGGCAGAAGGTGACCTGGCTCTACCTGACTTTCAGTTTTATTACTGGTCGGTAAATATACAAGCTATAAAAACCTGGACATTGACACAAATGGATGAACATATGCAGGTCTGGTCCACAATAGAAATAAAATCCTGCAACGCTTCTTTATATGCCTTGCTTTGTACCCCAATAAGTACAAGTCATCGCCAATATACTAATAACCCAATTGTGCTTCATTCACTCAGAATATGGAACCAATGCAGGAAGTACTTTAAGATAGAGGAGCTTTTATCTGAGGCACCTTTGCAAGAGAACCATCTTTTTCCTCTTTCTCAAACGTATGCAGCTTTTAATTTCTGGAAAACATTCGAGATTAAATCACTTAGAGATCTGCACATAGACAACATTCACATCCTATGAACAATTACACTCTAAATTTAACCTTCCAGCAACACATTTCTTTCATCATCTTCAAACTAGAAACTTTATTTAACAAAACCAACCAGAATTTCCTCACTTACAACCTACTTTCAATTTTGAGGACTCAGAGAACATTTTAAAGTCCCTCCCTTTCAATGATCTAAGATTACAGTGGTAAAAGGATCTCTCACTGAACATTCAGAAAAGGAATGGAAGGCAGCAATGCACAGAATTCACTCTAGCTTCAATTGTGCAAAGCATACAATTATTCAACTTAAAATCATTTATTTAGTTTCTTTTAAAATTGCCCAAAATTTTTCCAGGGCAAGATCCAACCAGCGAACATTGCAATCAAGTTCCAGCCTCATTGGGTATTATGTTTTGGCCGTGCACCAAATTATCATTATTTTGGACCAAAATCTTTAAATGCCTTTCAAACAGTTTGGGTGTCACAATCTCTCCTAATCCACTAACAGCTGTGTTTGGTGTACCGCCAGATGGGCTTAAAGTGGAGAAGGAAAAACAAACTGTAATTGCTTTTACTTCACTATTGGCACGTAGACTTATCTTGCTCAACTGGAAGAATCCTAACTCGCCTCTTTTCAATCATTGGATAACTGATGTTATATACTAGTTGAAATTGGAAAAAATTAAATACTTACAGTACTTAGGGGATCTGTGCAAAACTTTTTTAAAAACTGGCTGGATCTAATTAATAATATTTTAGAATAAGCATTTAAATTGAGGAAGCAGATTCTCTTCGCTTATTTATTTTTTCCACTAGGGCGGTACAGTGGTAGCACTGCTGCCTCGCAATTAGGAGACCCGGGTTTGCTTCCCGGGTCCTCCCTGTGTGGAGTTTGCATGTTCTCCCCATGTCTGTGTGGGTTTCCTCCGGTTTCTTCCCACAGTTCAAAGAGATGCAGGTTAGGTGGATTGGTGTTTCTAAATTGGCCTTGGTGTGTTTGTGTGTGTCCTGTGGTGGGTTGGCACCCTACCTGGGATTGGTTCCTGCTTTATGCACTGTGATTGGCTCCAGCAGACCCCCGTGACCCTGTGTTCGGATTCAGCGGGTTAGAAAATGGATGGATCTTTTCCACTATTAAAGTTTCACTATGTTGGCCTAGCTCTTTTTCTCATGGTTGGAGGTTGACTTGATTTGAACCTAGTATTGTAAAATTTGACTTGCTTGTATGGAATGTTGTTTGATTTTAATAAATTCAATAAAATGTTTTTAAAAAAAAAAGAATAAAAGTTTTCCTGACAACATTAAATGCATAAAATATCATCACGTAGAAATGTAAATACAAAATGACAATGAAAAAGTAATTTAAAAAAAGTTTCAAAAGTGAAACAAAGACTTAGCACACAAAAAGTATGCAGAAATGTAATCTGCATTAAGGTGAACTGTGATTTTCACAAAACATGAGCTCGGTGACTTATAGAGACCAATGTAAGAATGCCTGGGGGAAGGAAAGGAATGTAATACTGTCATCCATCCATCCATTATCCAACCTACTATATCCTAACTACAGGGTCACGGGGGTCTGCTGGAGCCATCCCAGCCAACACAGGGCGCAAGGCAGGAAACAAACCCCAGGCAAGGTGTCAGCCCACCGCAGGTAATACAGTCACTAACCCCTTTTTGCTTCCCTACTTCGAATGGAAGAGGACTTGATTGAAGAGCACTGATATCATGTTCACTTCATCTTTCGTTTTACCTCTTCTGCCTTGTTAAACATAAACAAGCTTAAAGCACAAATTCACCATTAGCTAAGTCTTTACCATTAGTCTTTGCCCTCATGTGCTATTGAAAGCATTGCTCCTTTGAAGACAGCATTCCAACTACTCATTCTAATTCTCATTCTAATCTCTCTTTTATTCTTTCCCATCCATTAAACGGAGTTTCCAGGCTTGGGTGGCAGCCCTTTATGATGGCTCTTCCCTGTTTATATTTTTAACACGTAAATCATGTTAGTGGCTGAGATTTTTGAATTTTTTAGGGTGGTAAAATAAAAGCAATGTTGTTGTCACCATTTGTTGTTAATCTACTGTTAATGTTTTCAAGAGCAAATCTAAATCACAGTTGTAGACAAAATCAGATTACAATCAGTCTTTTTTAAAAAAAAAAACTGTTGAATTCTTTGTTCAAGCTTTCAAAGTGCAATTGTCGATTATAAATTATGAAGAACAATTAAAAAAAATAATTAAAAAAATCAAGAAAATTTAAAATATTTGAACTAAAAAAACATTAGTGGAGACTAATGTCAATATTTGCAGAATATTATCATGCAAAGTACCAATTTTTACTGTGGAAAAGGGGAAGCTTGAAGACCCTGTTTGTAAAGACTCTTCTAGTAGTAGTTTGATGCATTTGAATCAAAGCTCTCACTGCCATTTTAATGGCCATTTTCTGTATTGTTCCATTCTAAAGGAGCATTGAAGCATATATTTTTATGGCTGGTTGCCCTTGTCAAACCCACCATATTTAGTCATTTTCTACAAAACACAAGAAGGATAGTGACCTTATTTAAATCCAAAGTCACATGGATATATTTGCAACAAAGAGATTAACTAAAAAAATGACTTATCTTTCTTTCTGATGAGCCATCTATTGTCATGATCATGGCTGAATTTTGGGCTCTTATAGCCATTTCCTATTATGGAAGCCATTTTGCTTACCATTGCTAAAGTCACATCCCACATGTTTAGAGGCATGGTCTCCGGGGTCGTAACTGCAAATTCATCTGTGGACAGGATAAGACGTCAGTGGTTGCATTGAGCTTTATCTGATCTGCAGATAAATCCTTCTAAACCTTTATTGTTTTCTCTTTGTGATTTATTTTCGTGTCCTGCCTGGTTTTCGACTCCTTGCCTGAAATTTGACAGTGTCCTTTACCACTCACCTGGGTTTTGGTCACTTTGTTTATTTTATTTCTGTTTGCTTTGCCTTTTACATGCATATCCCAGTTTAACTCAAGAAATTATTTGTTTTCCTGCTGAGTCAGGACATCTGTATCTTTTAAACTGAAAATGTAAGTAGGCAGTAAAGTGAAAAATAAAATAAATAAGTGACAAAGAAAATAACTGAACTGTACCAAAAATCTTCAAAGTAAAAAAAAGTTTAAAGTGGAATGCATCCTGTTACTATTTGCAGAATTATTACCTACTAATAACATTTTTTTAGTTTAAGGACAAATAGTAATCACTATTCCAATGTTTCATCTAATTGATGAATTGCACAAGAGGCATAATATTGTTAGGTTTGATTGGTAAATACAGATGAGTGTAAATTATATACAAATGAAAAATAATATCAAGCTACATAATGATTTCTCCTAATGGCAGCCCACACAACCAAAACAGCATCAATCCTAGCTCTTACCTATGATAGATATTATATCTAACTTGAAAAGGTATGGCAAAATACAATCTTTGTGTCAGGCCTGGCAAGATTTACCTACTGTTTGCTACAGAGCCTGGAGTAACTGGGCAAGAAGGGCCTTGGTTAGTTAGGTGACCAAGAAGCCAATGGTCATTCCAACAAAGCTTCAGGAGTCCTGTGCTGACATAGGAGAGCCTGTCTGATGTTTGATTACCTCAGCAGCACTCTAACAATCAGGTGTTTATAGAAGAGTGCTCAAATGGGATCCACTTGTAAGTGAACAGCAAATGACAGCCCATTTGGACTCTGAGAGCATGAAGAAAAAGCTTCTCTGGTCTCATGAGGCACAAATTAATCTTTTTTGACAGACTCCCAAGCACTTTGAATGGTGAAGACCAGGCACAGTTCATCACCAGGCTATTACCATCACTACAGTAAAGCATTGAGCATTGTTGTAGTAGCAACATACTGTGAGGGTGCTACTCAGCCGCAGGGACAGAGAGACTTGTCAGAATTGAGGGAATGATAAATGCAGTGAAATACAGATACAGAGGTCCTGGAAGAAGACCTGTTCCAGAATGCACACAACCTCAGACTGGGGCATTGGCTCACCTTTCAGCATGACAACGGAGGTGACAGCAGATACAACACTGGAGTGGGTTTGAAACAAGTCTCTGACTGTCCTTAAGTGGTCCAGCCAAATACCATACTTTAGACCAGTGTTTGTCAACCTTTTTGCCATTGAGGAACCTTTGAAAATATATTCATGTTCTAGGGAACTCCTATATAGTAATTATATCATTATTAGTAGTTTTTGTATTTATAAATTTAAAGATCATAAGGAAAACATGTATAACATAATATAACAATAATAAGTGCTATACTTAATCGTCTATTTGCAGTTTTCAAAAGAATAAGATAAATCAAAGTAAAATGTCATATAAACAAATGTAAGTGCCAAAGAAATGTTATTCTTGAAACATATATGATTAATAAAATTTACTTTTCTAGATGTAAAAACTTTGCCACATTTTAACAGTTAGAAATTTCTATGAAATTAAAAAAATGAAAAGAAGATGATTAATAAAACATAGACTAATAAAACTAAAGCAGGCCATGTTTTTAAAGTGCTCTAACTGTTCGAACGAAATGTATTCGAACAGAAATTCAATATACTCAAACACTTGTTCGAACAATGAAATTTAAAAACAGTGTGTGCATGACATGATGTGCATCTAACTGTGTCTGACTTGGTTAACATAACCTCAAAGTAACAAGTAAATAACTTTCTGTTAAGTATTGTTAATAGTTTAATCATTTTCATACATCAATATAAAAATTATTTCTGAGAACTACTGAATAGCTAGAACAATACTGAAAAAACTGTGAAAAACCACGGTTGGATAATACACTTCTGGGGTTATATTCAGAGAGTAAAGAATTTATAATTTTAAGTTTCGTATGTGCTCTAGCTTCACCACCTCCCGATTTGGTGCATGAAAATCATGTTTGAATGCCTGCTCAAGCACTTTTAAAAAGCATGCTTATTAGCTCGAACTGTATTTGAAAATGCCAGTTTTTAAGTTTGAATACTCCAACTGTTGTTCAGGTAATTTAAAAACACAACCTAAATAAAATCAAACAAAAGAAATACATTGGAAACTGAGAGAGGGGGAAAATATACAAACTTTTCATATTAATGAGTGAATACATACCTGCACTCTACAAAACACATAGGATTGATAAGAGACTGATTGAACTTCTCACTAACCAGCACCAGTTAACTCATAAGCAACACTAGCACTAGTTACTGTACGATAAGTAAAGCACAGACAGCATTGCCGTGCATCCTAGTGACTGTTAATACAACTAACGCAAACTCACATTTTTTCCTTTTATAGAAGGTTTATTATTTTCTTCCACTATTCAACTTTATTTATTTGCCACTGCAATTCATTACCATTTCTCACAGAACCCCTAACGATGTTTCATGGAAAGCTTTTAGACATTGACTTTTAAATGGAGCTTTCTGTCTGCTTAGCTGCTGGATACTTTCTAAGGGGCTCTGTCTCTGACATGAAACCTTTCTTTTCACTTTTCAATTAAGGATATAAGGAACTGGAGCATCTGGGATCTGCCACCAGGGACTGAATGAAGGCTACAGGAATTCAACTACCCAGGCTGTATAATTCTTTGTATCTCTTATATTTTCTGCTATTGGTTGTTATGCAATACATTTTAAGTAAAAGCTTAAACTTAATGTCTCTCTCTGATTATTGATTACTAGCATTGCTAAGAGACTGTGATTGTTAATTTCTTGTCCAGCTACAGTTCCTTAAGGGCACGAAGGTTGGTTTGTGTAGACATCTAAACATCATTCCCAGTCAGCAAGCACCCTGCTGAAAGAGGTCCTTAAGATTGAATACACAGGGTACAATACAATCAGTGAGACAGGAAAGAGGTTACAGATAACAATTACATAGATAGTTTTGACATTCTTTCCTACCCAACATAGCATGGCTGGATTTACCGTCTGGATATCTCAGGTGTGTCCCTTGGGCCCTGCTCATATGCCTTAGCATATGCAAGAAATAAAGCCTAATACCAGGAAAAGTCCATGTTTTCACCAACAGTACATACACACTCAGCAATCCACTACCCAGCGCACACTCCTATCATTTCTGATCCTAACAATTATAAACCTGTCCTATCAGACCCAAATAAAAATTTTTTGAAAGAAATATATGCATCCTGGTTGGGGCTCAATCTATGCAAGAGTGATCATACATTTAATGTGTTGACCATGCCGCAAGAAAGAGAAATGGTCCACATGGATGGTCATTGAAAAGAAGAATATATAAAGAGCACAAAGCCATAGACTTTGTTTGTTGAAAACTATATCTGACATTGACAGCTTTTTCAAAAAATAAACCAAAATGATGATTTGAACATGCTGTAAATACTGCAGTTGAAATGAATGAAACTAACAAAGTAAGAAAAATGATAATGTCACTGTTTCTAGCATATTTAGCAGCAAAGTGCAATCTAATAACAACACAGATGTGAACAACATATGTGGAAAGAAACAAGGCCACTGCATGAGGTCTGACCCACCAAAAAATTGCAAAACTAAACAAAGGATTCTATATACAGTTTTTTATTTTATTTTTTGCAAATATGTAACCCCAAATCATTCAGTTACATATTGCCTTTCTGCCAAAAAGTTTTTTATTTACTGCATTATTGGAAGAAAGTTGATTTCCTACAGATGTGATGTTGCACTTCTCAATTTGAGGTTGATCCAATAAAGTTTTGCATTTTTCTTCAATTGCAATGAACGTGCCTGATTTATTATCGACATATGCAATATTCATAATGTGTGAGTATATGCATGTGCCTTTTGGGGGTAGTAAGTTGGAAGGGGTGGTCTGCGGTAGATATCCTGGTCTGGGGGATGATATCCTGGCGCCCATAGAGGTCTTAATTCAATCTTCCTAAGAGGTTATTTTGGTACCTTTTGTGTAAGGTGCACACTTTAGATGAACTAATACAATGATAAAACACTGACAAATGAGTTTTGTGTATTGGGTTATGATTCTTGGCAGTTCTCAAAACTGAAATTGAGGCCTTGTTACCAGAAGTAGACCTAAAAGCTTCAATGCAGCAATACCCTAAACATCAGGAGATTATTCTTCACAATTTTAGACAAACTTCTAACTTTAAAGTCATTAACAAAACCAGAGTTGTAACCTATACATTCAAAATAAGTTCAATGTTTCAAAATAAATATACTCATATAGTAGCTCTTTTATTTAAGAACAAAGTTTGGAAACTACTGTAACTGTGCAGTTATCTTATAGTAAAGCACTACCATGATGCCATAGGTTTTATGGCACATGTATTACATAAACAGCAACCACACATCATCATAACAAACAGGAAGTTAGTTATATAGCATTTTTACTAGCAAATGTTAACAAAGTACTGCCAACTGTTAACCATGCCAAATCATTAAGTTTAATATGACTTAGTTCTTGGAATGAACAAGGAATATATCATTTCTTGCTATGTGTTAACATTTTTATACTAGGAATTCTAAAGCCAAGCAAAAATACCAATAAATGAAAGAAATGTAAATAATTGAGCATAGGCTTGCAATTGTTTTTTAATGTTTTCTGAATATTTAAATTATTGAGCTTTAATTGACCTCTTTGTTAAGTTTCAAATTAGATTTAGTGACAGATATGCACAGATATTGACAGTGTCGGTCACAATTTTATAGTTGTTTCATTTTACATTTATGAGATGAAAGAATATTAATCTGTAGATGGATGAGAATAAAACCTGTTGAGTATGCTTTACATCTCAAAGAGAGGCCAAAAACCACACAGACCTGGAGAGATACCCTAGATCCCTTGCTTTAGTGGCATCTCACTTTGCCAAGCGGCTGTGACTTCTTCTTCTTCTTCTTTCGGCTGCTCCCGTTAGGGGTCACCACAGCATTTCATCTTCTTCCATATCTTTCTGTCATTTGCCTCTGGTTCTGTTAAACCCTTACCTGCATGTCCTCTCTCACCACATCCATAAACCTTATCTTAGGCCTTCCTCTTTTTCTCTTGCCTGGCAGTTCTATCTTTAACATCTTTAACATCCTTCTCCCAATATACTCAGCATCTCTCCTCTGCACATGTCCAAACCAGCGCAATCTCGCTTCTCTGACTTTGTCTCCCAACCGTCCAACTTGAGCTGACCCTCTAATGTACTGATTTCTAATCCTATCCATCCTTGTCACACCCAATGCAAATCTTAGCATCTTCAACTCTGCTACCTCCAGCTCTGTCTCCTGCTTTCTGGTCAGTGCCACTGTCTCCAACCCATATGCAGTAACATGCTGTAGCTGGTCTCACTACTGTCCTGTAGACCTCACCTTTCACTCTTGCTAATACCCGTCTGTCACAAATTACTCCTGACACTCTTCTCCACCCATTCCACCCTGCTTGCACTCTCTTTTTCACCTCTCTTCCACAATCCCCATTACTCTGTACTGTTGATGTCAAATATTTAAACTCATCCACTTTTGCCAACTTTATTTCTTGCATCCTCACCATTCCACTGCACCTCCCTCTCATTTACACACAAGTATTCTGTCTTGTTCCTACTGACCTTCATTCCTCTCCTCTCCAGAGCATATCTCCACCTCTCCAGGGTCTCCTCAACCTGCTCCCTACTATCGCTACACATCACAATGTCATCAGCAAACATCATAGTCCACGAAGACTCCTGTCTAATCTCATCTGTCAACCTGTCCATCACCATTGCAAATAAGAAAAGGCTCAGAGCCGATCCCTGATATAATCCCAAATCCATCTTGAATTCATCCGTCACTCCTACCGCAGACTTCACCACAGTCACACTTTCCTTGTACATATACTTTACAACTCTTACATACTTCTCTGCCACTCTCAACTTCCTCATACAATACCACAACTCCTCTCGAGGCACCCTGTCATATGCTTTCTCCAGGTCCACAAAGACACAATGCAACTCATTCTGGCCTTCTCTATACTTCTCCATCAACACCCTCAGTTACTACAGTCCTGCACATCCCCCTTATTCTTAAATATTGGCACCAGTACACTTCTTCTCCACTCCTCAGGCATCCTCTCACTTTCCAAGATTCCATTAAACAATCTGGTTTAAAACTCCACTGCCATCTCTCCTAAACACCTCCATGCGTCCACAGGTATGTCATCTGGACCAACTGCTTTTTGATTCTTCATCCTCTTCATAGCTGTCCTTACTTCCTCCTTGCTAATCCGTTGCACTTCCTGATTTACTATCTCCACATCATCCAACCTCTTCTCTCTCTCGTTTTCTTCATTCATCGGCTTCTCAAAGTACTCTTTCCATCTGCTCAACACACTCTCCTCACTTGTGAGTGCATTTCCATCTTTATCCTTTATTACTCTAACCTGCTGCACATCTTTCCAAGCTCAGTCCCTCTGTCTAGCCAATCGGTACAGGTCCTTTTCTCCCTCCTTAGTACCCAACTTCTCATACAACTCATCATAGCCTTTTCTTTAGACTTCGCCACCTCTCTCTTCACCTTTTGCCTTATCTCCTTGTACTCTTGTCTACTTTCTGCATCTCTCTGACTATCCCACTTCTTCTTTGCCATCTTCTTCCTCTGTATACTATCCTGTAATTCCCCACTCCACCACCAGGTTTCCTTTTCCTCCTTCCTCTGTCCAGATGTCACACCAAACACCCTTCTTGCTCTCACCCTTACTACATCTTCTGTAGTTTCCCAACTGTCTGGTAATTCTTCACTGCCACCCTGTGCCTGTCTCACCTTCTCTCTCAACTCAACCTTGTAGTCTTCCTTTTCAACTTCCACCATTTGATCCTTGGCTCTGCCCTCACTTTCATCCTCATCTTGATCTCCAACGTCATTCGTACAGACCACCATCCTATGCTGCTTAGCTACATTTTCACCTGCCACCATTTGCAGTCTTCAATCTCCTTCAGATTGACTATTCTGCATAGGATGTAATCTACCTGTGTGCATCTTCCTCCACTCTTTTTTGTAACACTATGTTCCTCCCTCTTATTAAAATAGATATTCACCAAAGCCATATCCATCCTTTTGGCAAAATCCACTATCCTCTGACCTTCTTCATTCCTCTCCTTGACACCATATCTACCCATCACCTCCTCATCTTCTTTGTTCCCTTCACCAACATGTCCATTGAAATCAACTTTAATCACCACTTTCTGTCCTTTGGGTACACTGTTCATTACTTCATCCAACTCACTCCAAAAATCTTCTTTCTCACCCTTTGCACACCCAACTTTGCATATGCACTAACAGCATTCATCATCACACCTCTAATTTCCAGCTGCATAATTATTACTCTGCTTGACACTCTTTTCACCTCCAAAACACTCTTGACATACTGTTCCTTCAGAATAACCCCTACTCCATTTCTCCTCCCATCTACACCATGATAGAACAATTTGAATCCACCTCCGATTCACCTGGCCTTACTACCTTTCCATTTAGTCTCTTGCACGCACAATATATCAACCTTCCTTCTCTCCATCATATCTGCTAATGCTCTCCCATCACCAGTCATACTGCCAACATTCAGTTCCTACCCTCAATTCTCCTCTCTTTATCTTCCTTCTCTCCTCCTACCTCCAGACACTTGCCCCCTCTTCTTTTCCTTCTTCTTCTTCTTCTTTGGCCAGCAGCAGCCCAATTTCCACCAGCATTCTGTTGGCTAACAGTACTGGTGGCGGTTGTTATTAAGCCGGGGCTCGACCGGGTTGTCTGCATATTGATTTTGCAAAATTTTACACCGGATGCCCTTCCAGACGTAACCCTCCCCATTTATCCGGGCTTGGGACCGGCACGAAGAAGCACACTGATTTGTATATCTCCTGTGGCTGGCCAAGAGGCTGTGACACTGACATTTATTAATGACAGTAGAGCCCATGGAAAAACCAATGCAACAGAGAACTGGTGTTTGTATTTTATTAGTAGGAATTATTTATATTTAAATGCTATAGATTTTGGAAGATGCCTACACGATTCAAAGTGCCTGCACTAAATTTACTTTCACGTAAGTGTCAGGGGTACTAGAATCATACTGATTCGCCAGGGGTCCTGTTCAATAAAACAAGCATGGAAAAAAGTTGGAGGCATCCCGCAGAAACCAGGCTGTGCATGCTGAAGTCTGAAACTCTTTACACTCTGGCAATAACCATAGAAGGTGGGTTGAAAGGTTGCACCCTGCCAAGGCATGTAAAGAAGAAAAGGACAAAGAGATGTGTAAAGAATAAGGTAAAACAACATGGATGCATAAAAGAAAGATGGATGACTTGTCAGTCACCAACTGTTTTTGTAAGACCCAAGATTTTTTTCTTTTATTCTTTTACTTTGCTTTTTTGCTATCTTACCTTTATAAAATACAAACTGTATAATGTGCCACATGGTGTTTAATTATTCATTTTGTATTCAGATAAAAATATATATTTTTTTACTTTTTACATGTATATATTGAACTGAACTGAATTTAATTATTATGCAAGCTAATTCTTAGAAATCTGTCTCAGTGGTACTGTCATAAAAAAACACCATTTCACAGCAGAAGCATTAATCGCTCACAACAGAAGCATTAATTGTCAAGCTTTCTTTGTAGAAGTGATAGTTTCTGTCAGTGAGGGTAGAATATGGGAAATTGTCGGGCCTTGAGATTTTAATGCTTAGACCCTATTGACAGTATCACTGATTTTAATGTGAGATTAAGAGAGTTTCTTCCATAATATTGAGATAATATGACTCTTTTTATCTATTATTTTTACATATTATTTTTTGCATCTAGCCGTATACTTCTCTCAAATATATCCCTGTGTTCCAATGTCAGATTAGGCAAAATATTTGAAACATTTTTTTGTCTATTCTTTACCTTGCATTTTCTTGAGTTGCTCCAATCCTTGGGGTTCAGATTTTCCATTTCTACATCCTCCTCCTTATTTATCTCCAGCTAAGGTCTGAGTTTGGAATATGTTGACTTTCTCTCATTCCTTTCTCCTCCGCCATCCGATATACACTTTTGCATTTTCCATATCCCTTAAATCCATAGATGTAGCCTCTCTATACTCCTAGCTGAAAAAAGCTTCATATAAACTTCTATCACTTTTCACTGTCTTGTCTTGTGATCTTCTTGCTCATACGACAGTGTGCTGGAACTCTGTATTCAGAAATGCTAAAAATGTATCCAGCATCACCAATCATCAGTACACTCTGGTCAGAATTATACATACATTACTGCATATCCAACCCCCTTTAAGTGCCATTTAATGGGTTTGGTTCCAGACCTGCTTTGTCATCTGTATTCCTTAAATGGCCATGCCACTTTATTCCACATATTCTGGCAGTATTCCCCAGTTGCTTCTTTTAGGTCCTATGTGGACAAATTTGTCTCCACCTTCTGAGGATGTTCCCTTGGCACCACAGGATCTCCTTCTTTTGGATTGCTTCATTCTTTTCCTTTCTGTACTGCAGTAGAAGGTGATTGCTCTAGCCACTATTGCTGTAAAAATGTTGCTGGCATCCTGGTGAGATGTCACCTGAATGTCACATCAGCTCACTTTCAGACATCCTTGTTTAACTTGAGCATCTTGGAAATGTCTGCCTTGCAGATCAGCAAACTCATCCAGTTCTACAATTCAAAGTTGGTTTAGCACAGTTCAGTTGATCAGGAACTGATTGTAGGGTGTCACAAGATGTAGTTTCTTTTTTGTTTTTCTTTTTTCTTCACCCTTTTCTATTTGCTTGCATACTATTGGACTGTTGTCCCTTTCTGTTTTTATTTCTCTTTAATTAGTATTCACTACTTCTCAAGGCTGGGAAGGCTTATAGGTATTTTGGTGGTTTTCCTTTTTTTCTGTTGTTAATAAGGGTAAAAGGTTTTAATTTTTTCTGATATGTTCTATTGAATATTTTTAATAAAAGTATGATTGCAAAAAAAAAAAAGAATAGTTTCTTACCTTAGAAATCATTGACTGCATGTCTAATGCGCATTCATGTTTTCTTTTTGAACTAGCTAACTTATTTTGAAGATTGATGTAAAGCCATACCCCTTACAGTCTCCTTCCCGGAGTGGCCTTAAACATGGGCTGTTTTATTTTAAAAACCTCCATTTGTAATTAGGATATTAAGCAACTTTGTAGGCTTACAGGTGAAGCAACCAATGATTAAATTAAATATAAGATCAGAAAGTAATGATCAAATATATTTCTAAACATCAATTAGAAGTGGCCATAATATATCACAGAAATTAAATATTGTAACAGGCATGTGTGTAACCCACTGACTCAGCAGGTGGATACAAATAAGGTTACTGAGTAATTAGTTGGATATGATAATGACTAAGCTTAATTAGGGAAACGAACCCTGCTTGCATCCTCTGCGTCACAAGTCTCAGCTGGTTCATTGTTGTTACTGAATCTTGAAATGAGAGGGAGAGATTACAGAGAATCATGAGAAATTTTTTCAAAATGGTTTCAGAGAAGTGCTACAGAGAGAGTAGTGAGAGGCACTGCAGGAAATTTCATATCGAAACTAAAGGGGGTCCTGTTATAAGTGTGATAGACACATGTGAGTAGAGTGTTGCCAACAGTTGCTAGAGTTTTGCAGGAAGTGTGGTCATGATGGTCAACCGCAAGCTACAATGTGCAGTGGAAGAATTGGAAACCTTAGAGATGCAAATTCAACAGCTCCTTGTCAGAAGAAAAGCATTGCAGGGGTCAAAAAGCTCAAAAAATTTATAGTGTCGACATGTCAATTGTACCCTGTGTTGAGTCAGCTTTACTGCAGCTTGTGCTCCGGACAATGACAACAACAATAACAGAGTCAGGAAACATCGACAACGCAAGCAGGGCCCCAAGCCCAGGTCACCTCCACTTTGTGAAGCTATTATCACCACTCACAACAGCTTGGACTCTTTCTGCTCCCCCACTGTGCCTGCAGACAGTGGTAATGTGGTTATTATGGAAGGCTCAATCATATGCCACCTGAACTTGCAGTTACCATACCATAAAACCTCTGTGTCTTGTTTTCCTAGCAAACAAATTAAAGATATGGAAAGAAGAGCCCTGAAACTCCTTGAGAAGCACAAGGGCAGGACTTCTTGAGACAATTGTAATCCACATTGGCATTAACAACATTCAGCATTGAAAGGCGGAACTCCTGAAGAAGGACTTCACATCCCTGTTTCAGGTCACGAACAAGATCCCAGGCAGTGATAATTGTCAGGTCCACTTCCCATGCTGCATGCATCGGATGAAACCTTCAGTCGACTCTTGACCTTAAACAGCTGGATGAAAGCCTTCTGTGGCAGGCATATTATCGGCTTCATTGACAATTGGGATCTCTTCTGGGTGAGACCACTTTTCTACAGACAGGATGGCCTTTATCTGAATTGGTTTGGTGCTCAGGTCCTCTCCAACAATATCTCAAACATAATTTGTCTTTCTTGACTAGATAGTTTTAGTCATAATATTAACTATGATCCTGTGTTAAGATGTGACAATTCCGTAGTGGGTTCACCTATAGATGTGCCCTCTATAAGCACTGTAATAACCTCCAAAATATAATACATCTTCTATTGAGGAATGTTAAGACTTAGTATCTATAATAATAACTATGGCAGGCTCCTAATTGTAGGTGATTTCAATTTCATATAGATAACCAGTGTAAAGCAGGAGAATTTGAACTTACTACACTCTTTTGATCTTAGTCAGAAGATCTGTCAGCCTACACATAAGAGAGGACACAAGCCATGAGACACTTCTTTACTATGTTTAACACAGAAATACTGGTAACTAGAACTAAAAACTAACATATTGTTAAAAAACATTTTTTGATGATACAGCAGCCTCTAGGTTTAAAAATATTCTGAGTAAGCAGTCCAAATGTAGTGGTTGTCCTAATACAGCCAGTAATGTATCTAGAAAGGTGGAATATTTAATTGCTATGGTGAGAGCTGCAGCTGACCTACAGGCCTCTGAAAAATTATTAAGAGATTCTCCAGCACTAAGATACCCAGGAACACTAAAAGAGCATTGGATCTAAAGAGAAAACGCTGGATAGAAGAGAATAAATGGAGGAAACCTAAACTAACAATCCACTGTAAAATATTGAAAGTACATATAACTGAATATAACAAAGCAGTCTGCCTTGACCGACAAGCCAATTTTTCTAAAATTATCTATACTAATAAAAGGCAAAGCCCTCACTGACTGACTGACTGACTGACTGACTCATCACTAATTCTCCAACTTCCCGTGTAGGTAGAAGGCTGAAATTTGGCAGGCTCATTCCTTACAGCTTCCTTACAAAAGTTGGGCAGGTTTCATTTCGAAATTCTACGCGTAATGGTCATAACTGGAAGGTATTTTTCTCCATTTACTGTAATGGAGTTGAGCTTGAAAGCCGTGGGGGCGGAGTTTCGTGTGACATCATCACGCTTCCCACCTAATCACATGAACTGACTGTCAACGCAGTGTGTAGAAAACCAGGAAGAGCTCCAAAATGCGCTGAAGAAAACATGCATTATATAATTGAGAAGGCAGCGAAACAATAAGAAGCGAGCGAGTGACATATACTACGATATTCATGAGTGTTGCTACTTCAGAAACAAAGCAAGGTGTAAACCTAAACTTTAAATTAAGTTAATAGACAAGCTGCCGCTGGCGTTTTTCATGCCCACGGGTAATGCGGGATACAAGTTTAATGAGAGGACGCAGGATATAAACGAGAGTTTTGATCACTTTGTAACTAAGTTAAAATTGCAGGTGAAGGGGTGTGCTTATGCAAATTCCGAGAGAATGTGTTTGTGGGGGATTGACAGTTAAGGCGGGTGGGGGAGTCACGTCATCATATCCCCTCCCATTTACCTCATTTCGCTCTGAGCTGAGCTCCGCGGCTAACGCCGTCTTCCGAATTAACTTCGTCACACTGCCACCAAATACACACAGAAAAATCCACAAGTTAATACACACGCTGTCTCTAGAGTTTCTCCACACTGAATCCTCCAGGCACTACTTACAAAAGGTTACATTGACAATCGCCCAGCTGAGAAGCTTCGATGCATGTGCTCCATAACGCGTTAAAAATATAAAGTCACTGTCGGAATAAATAAAGTCAAAACTTGTTTCTGAATATATAAAGTCAAAACTTTAATATATAAACTCAGCGCTGGAATATATAAAGTCAAATCTTGAATATATAAAGTCAGCATCGGAATATATTGTCACGCTTGGGTCACAGATTTGCACAGAGACACAGGAGGTCGTAGAA
>JANRMT010062819.1:28167859-28284700 GCA_026402145.1 Polypterus bichir lapradei
AATTTTCAACTGACAGGCGCTGCACAAGGCTTTTAAGTTAGCGGAGTCAAAACTTTAATATATAAAGTCAGCGCTGGAATATATAAAGTCAAAACTTGAATATATAAAGTCAATCCCAAATATATAAAGTCAAAACCTGAGTATATAAAGACTGCGTTGGAATATTTCGGAATATATAATGTAAGCGCTGGAATATATAAAGTCAAAACTTAAATATATAAAGTCAGTGTCGGAATATATAAACTCAGCACTGGAATATATAAAGTCAAATCTTGAATATATAAAGTCAGCGTCGGAATATATTATCACGCTTGGGTCACAGATTTGCACAGAGACACAGGAGGTCGTAGAAACAAGAAGGATTTTTATTCAAACACTGCAAACACATGAGCTTAAACGTGCTCCATGACAAGTCAGAGATGACAGTTCCGCTAGGAGCAGAGAGAGAGAGCGATAAAAGCAAGCAAACAATCAATTTTCAACTGACAGGCGCTGCACAAGGCTTTTAAGTTAGCGGAGTATCGCGCGAGGTTTGCATTACGCGTTATAGCGCAAGTGAGAAAGTAAGGAGCAATGTGAGGGTAGTCTGTGCTTCAGGGGTTGTGGGGGGTCTTTCTGGTTCCAGTTGTATTTAACAGTTAGAAAATCTTTTGCTGGTTGTGTTGATTGTAGTTGGAAGTCCATGATATCTTCTGATATACTGTGTACCAGAAGAATCTACATTATGCCCACTGCTTTTTTCAATCTACATGATTCCATTAGGCCAGATTATTTCAAAACACAGCGTGAACTACCACAGCTATGCAGATGACACACAACTCTACTTATCTGTAGTACCTGTTGACCCTGATGCTCTGGCCTCTCTAATTTAATGTCTTACATCTGTTTCTGAATGAATAACCACTAATTTTCTTAAGTTAAATAAGAAAAAAAATTGTAAGTGGCCAACAAAAATTGAAATAATGAGGGTATAAGAAATAAAGTTAATTTCTTAGAATTAAATATCAAGGCAGAGATAAAGAATTTAGGTGTAATCATAGACTGTGACCTAAACTTAAAAATCACATATTAACCAGATTACTGGCACTTCATTTTTTCACTTAAGGGAGATTGTCTTATAGCAATGCAAGATGCAGAGAAATTCAATTGTGCTTTTGCTTTTAGTAAACTAGCTTACTGTAATGCACCCTTAACAGGGCTATCTAAGAAAGACATGATTCTATTGCAATTCATTCAGAAAGCACCAGTAAAAATCCAAACCAGAAAAAAGAAAGAATGAGCACATCTCTTTAGTTTCAGCATCTTTAATTGGTTACATGTCTTCTTTAGAATTGACTTTATAAAGCTTTAAATAATCTTGCTTCTTCAAACATTTCTGAGTGTATTCCACCTACTTTCAAAGTTGTAATATTATATTCTAATAGCAGTCTTTTTATTTTTCCAAGAGCTAAGCATAAAATAAGTGGTGAGGTGGACATTTTTAGAAAGACACCAAAAATGTGGAATACTTTACCAATAGTCATGCATCAGTCTAGCACCATGAATCATTTAAAAAAAAAAACTAAAAACACACTTTTTAATATGCGCTTTTTGTAGCTATATTTTAGTTGTGCTCCTAACAGACTATGCCTGCATACAATTATCAACAACAACATTTACTTATGTAGCACATTTTCATACAAATGGTGTAGCTCAAAGTGCTTTACAAGATGAAGATAGAAATGTTTACATGAAACAAAGAATAAAATAAGGTCAGATGGCCAAGAGAACAGAAAAAAACAAAAACAGAAAAAAACTCCAGATGGGCTGGAGAAAAAAAAAACAAGATCTACAGCGGTTTCAAGGTCAAGAGGCCAGCCAGCATCCACTGGGCATTCTACCTAACATAAATGATCTTAACCAGTCCTCAAGGTTTTCAGGTTTCATGTGAAAAAAATTGATGATGATGGTCATGTAGGCATCTGGGGTACTACCTTTAATCCATCGATGTAGGACATGCATAGTGCCTTGATCAGGTGGTGGTGGCTCTGATCACCACCACAGAAAAAACAGAAAAAGAACAGCAGAGAATAGTAGGGATTAGTATGGCTCAAGGTTATTATAGTTTTGTATTTGCATATCAGTTTTTATTTCTATATTTTTTTCTGACCTTACTTGGAAATTCAGTTTAGTTTTAGTTTTCCTTATTTGTGTATTTTTAGTTATAATTTAGTTTTTATTTCACAAAGACATTTCTGTCTTATTGTTATATATATATTAATTTCAGTTTTAGTTTTAGTAATTATAGTGTGGTTAAAGAGGTAACATGGAGTTTAGTTTTGTGTCACAATCAGACAGAATTGTACACTTAACGAGTTTAGAATTTGCCAGGGTAAAACAGTGGAGCACTTTAAAAAACAGATAAAAAACCATTATTTTAAAATGGCTTTCTCTTAGCTAAATTTTAGTGTAACCCTGATATACTGCATATGCATTCTAATTATCATGGCGTCTCAATCCATATTAATCCCTACTTTCTTTGCTGTTCTTTTTCCAGTTTTTCTATGGTGCTGATCTGCTCCATTGGTGGATTGAAGGCCAGATGTACACATGACTGTCATCATCAAATTCTGAAAACAATGAGGACTGATTTAGATCATTTATGTTAGGTAGAATGCCCAGTGGGGGGTGGGTGGTCTAATCACCTTGGAACCCCTGCAGATTTTGTTTTGTTTTTCTCCAGCCTCTTGGAGTTATTTTTTTTTTCTGTCATCAAGGCCGTCAGACCTTACTTTATTCTTTGTTATTTAGTATTGCCTAATCTTATTATTATCTTTATATTTTTTTATAAACTTTTCTTTCTTCATCTTGTAAAGCACTTTGAGCTACGTAATTTGTATAAAATGTGCTATATGAATAGATGTCATTGTTGCTGTTGTTGTTGTTGATGAGAGGTGAGCGAGAGGGAAATTACAACCTATAGGAGTCAAGGACTTTTGCCAACAACTACAAGTTTGTTCTTTTGGAAAAAAAGCTGCTGATTATGAGAGTGTTGTTAAAGTGACAAAATAGTCATTGACAGTTGACAAGGATTGGTTTGGAATTTTGACACTAGAAAAATGCACAAATCACCTAAGTATTTGTTGGTACTAGCAAGGCAGATGAAAAAGTGCAAAATGCACCTAGACAGCATTATAGAGTTGGACAACAACCTGACATGAAAATGGAAAGGAGGTAAGTGGGCAGAAATATGCAGTCTGTAGAAGCCCACTAACAAAATAAGAACACCAGCTATACATAAATACACTGGGTCACCACTATTAACAAGGTTAGCAAAAACGGAATGCTATTGCAAGAGGATGAACACCAACATCATCTGAGACATGGACTTTACTGAGGATTACCAGAGTGAGAAAGGGCACACAAAACAGGGGAATCGTGTACATTTACTGCCCATGCAATTTGTTAATTTTGCATTGTATTTGGCTTCTGTTGAACAAGTAAATGGGTGCCTGTTGTAGTTTATATCTCACAATGAACCTGAGTAACAACTCAGGCCTGCAATGGGGTTTGTTGTTAATTGACTTTCTTTAAAAAATTATGAGGACAACTAAGGAGTGCAAATTGTGCTGTGAATTTTTATTTTCTTTCTGCATTTTTATTATTGCTTGTATACATCTTTTTCTAATGACTAAGTTTGCTTTGCAAGTATTTGTATATACTGTTTTGAAAGTAAACTTAATGTTGGTTTTTGTTTCTTAGCTAGAAAGTTGTTGCGATCATTTTTGATATTGCAGTTTTGTGTTAAGTTCGAACAATGGCTTGTTTAAAAATAATTTTCATCAGCAGAGTATATTGCTGTTTTAGGCAAATTTACACTAAATGGAGGCACTACTATTTTAAATAATTAGTATGCACAAGATCTAGCTTAATTAACCCCAAAATGTATCTCCTTACTTACCGAGGACCCCATCCTACAGGCTTATTAGAAACAAGGTAGTGACAAGGAGTAAGTGTGGGGTGTCACAAATACTGTAGAAAGGAAAAGGAATTCCTAACAGTCTAATATGTAATTTTTGAAATTGTGTGCATTTGTTCTTTCTTGACATTAAAGCTGTATGCTGAAAGATATGATTATAATGAACTTCACGGATGGTGCTTTTGTTCTCTCCGCTTAATGAACAGGTTACAGCATCTGAAGTACTGCTGTCATTGCTCTGGTAAGTAATTAACAAAACAATAACTTATATTCTGTTCTATTTTAATCTATTGTTGTATTGTATCTCAGTGAACCTAAATGAAATGAAAATACTATACAGTTAGATTGTATTATTTGTTACTTTGGTAGTTTTAACATCACAAATTAATATCATTACTGATAAATTTATGGCTACAAAAATAAAAATAACTTCAAGATTCACTTCTAGACACTATCACTTCTGACTGCGGCCCACTCCTTTTCTAAGGTTAAAACATACTTAATGCTGTGTCAAGTTATTTGTTAAGTGAGGTAACTGTTCACCCAGCTGAGTCAAACCACTTGCAAAGCACAGGGTGGGATTGAGGAACGAAGAATTACTTTATGCGTAGTGGTGGAAAATTGCACCTAAAATTATTTTATATGAATTTTCACAATGTAAAATATGAAATTCACTAAAATTTGTATTTTGTTTTTTTTTTTTACATTTTTGTTGAGTGCTTAGCAAGGGATTATTGCTTCCTAAGGGTTTTTCCGCTGCCAAAGCTATTGTCTCCTTGCTTGGCTGCCCTCTAACACCAGCCCAGTTTTCCATGTCTCCCTCCATCCTGCTTTACGTGCTCTCATCTACCTCAAACACTGTATGTCTGCACATTCACACCATTGGTTCCAACTTGGACTGCTCAAGTGGGGTCAGAGGTAACACCATCTGCACTCACTTTCTCCAACTCCATAAGCCAATCCACACCAGGATCCCTATGGATGCTCACCCAAAAACTTATACTTAGGCCAAAGGATTTTAGCAGCATAGAAGCATCCTCAAAGTGCTCTCTATATATTCCCTGCCATGCCATGCTTTTGTACATGTAGGAAAAGGTTGCAGGTGATGTGAAAATATATGTACAAATGTGAATTTCACTTGTAGAAAAACTCAACTTATTTAATAATTTTTTGGCAAAGTGAAGCTCTAAGTATTGCTGTGAATTCAATTTTGTGCAAATCATTTTGCTCATTATTAATTGTGTGATAAAGGGAATGCAGAGTTGCTGATTCTGACTGATCACTGGATTCATGTTTTGTGTGCACTAATGAACAGTAAGGTAAATTACAGTTTTTCTGATCACACAGAAAGTTATATGGTTGCATTCCTGAAAGTAGAATCCTTCTTGTATGTGCTACATAAACTTTTCTCAATGTGCATTTTAATTTTCTCTATAGCTGGACCATGATTTGTCTTTATGGCACATGATCATAATACTCAGGACTAGGTAAAAGTGAACACCTGTTTTTGTGATATAAATTCTAGATCATGGGTTTATCAAAATGGTGATCTAAATTTAGAGTGATTGGGGATCACTCTGAACCAGTCCTGACCTAAATAAGTATGAAAGGACACTCAGTTACAATGGAAGTTGATCCATTCGCAAACGGTAAAAAGAACAGAGAAGCTTCCAAACAACACATTTAAATTCAAATCATTGTGCAACATAACATACAGTGATGTGAATTCTATGATTTTACACATCAGGATAGAACTAGTGACGATCTAATCCTCATCAACTAATACCAAACATTAACAAATGTTACTTTTTTTTGCTCAGCAAAAAATATGGCATCATGAAGAAGAAACAGTAAACACAGTCATATAAGTTGAGAAAATGACAGGGAGTAAGTGCCACGAATCAACTGCACTTGATTAGCCAATAAACAGGAGGTGTTTCAAGTTCTATAAAAAAACAAAGCCTTTGGCAATTTGCCTTGGATCTTTAAGATTTGTGGCAACATCATGCTAAAGATAAACAACAAATGAAGTTATGAGGTCTTTTCCAAAACATATGAAGGGAAAGGATTATTTAGAAATGTATATCATTTGCTAATCTTCCTCAAAATTGGGGTGGTGGGGACACAAAAAGTGAACTTAAAGGTCAGACTCGGTAATGTTCTTCTTATGTCTGTCAACATAGTAGATGTTACAGGTATTGACTCCTATATCAGACCAAGACTAAACAAATATAGGTTTAATTTAATTGAAGGATGGAAACATTTCTTCTCTCCAAAAAAGAATGTCATTATGCACATTTCTGTATTTTTTGCATCACCATGAGGACCTAATATCAGTTGTCAAGTACAGTGGTTGAGAGGTGGTTATCTGAAGTTGTTTTACGGGCATAGGAGCATAATCATTGAGTTTTTGAAAAGAAAATGAGAGACCATCTGTATGTCAGCTAAAGTATAACCTGTTAATGTCTTGAATTTTTGTGAGGATTACAACTTGGAGATGAACAAATTTCTTTAAAGAACAAATTGTGGTCAAAGCACAGCCAAAATTCAGTACCAGAAAAATCAGAAAGAAAAGTCAAATGACGAGACCAAAAAGAGAAAAGCAAACTTTTAGTAAAATAAGTAGAAAAGATTCTATAACTATAAGAACATTAACACTAGATTGGCATTTTTTTCTCCCTATTATCAATCCACGGAGGGATACCATGGAAACAACATGATAACCATCAATGGTACAAAATAACAAGCAAAGCATAACTATTAACTATTTAAACAATGACGGTAATAAAATAAAATATAATGTAGGAGACTGATAAATGCATCCAGAAAGTTGATACTAACGGTAGTTCTAAACGCTAATGAATCATGGGTGTGTTTTCTTTTTCATACTTGACTGCTGCTTTTGATGAATAATTAAATAAAATCTGTTACATATTGCTTGGCACCAGAAGTTAACTAATATATATATATATATATATATATATATACTGCTCAAAAAAATTAAAGCAACACTTTTTAACCAGAGTATAGCATGAAGTCAATGAAACTTCTGGGATATTGATCTGGTCAGTTAAGTTGCAGGCAGGGTTGTTAATCAGTTTCAGCTGCTTTGGTGTTAATGAAATTAACAGGTGTACTAGAGGGGCAACAATGAGATGACCCCCAAAACAGGATTGTTTGACATTTTTCCCATCGCCTGTTCTGACTGTTGTTTCACTAGTTTTGCATTTGGCTACAGTCCGTGTCACTACTGGTAGCATGAGGCAATACCTGGACCCTACAGAGTTTGCACAGGTGGTCTAAATTCTCCAGGATTGAAAATCAATATGTGCCATTGCCAGAAGGTTTGCTGTGTTTCCCAGCACAGTCTCAAGGGCATGGAGGAGATTCCAGGAGACAGGCAGTTACTCTAGGAGAGCTGAACATGGCCGTAGAAGGTCCTTAACGCATCAACATGACCTGTATCTGCTCCTTTGGGCAAGGAGGAGCAGGATGAGCACTGCCAGAGCCCTACAAAATGACCTCCAGCAGGCCACTGATGTGAATGTCTCTGACCAAACAATCAGAAACAGACTTCAAGAGGGTGACCTGAGGGCTCGACATCCTCTAGTGGGCCCTGTGCTCACTGCCCAGCACCGTGAAGCTCGATTGGCATTTGCCATAGAATACCAGAATTGGCAGGTCCACCACTGGTGCCCTGTGCTTATCACAAATGAGAGCAGATTCATCCTGAGCATATGTGACAGACGTGAAAGGGTCTGGATAAGCCGTGGAGAATGTTATGCTGCCTGTAACATCGTTAAGCATGACCGGTTTGGTGGGTGGTGGGTTACTGATGGTTTGGGGAGGTACAGTATATTAATGGAGGGACGCACAGACCTCTACAGGCTAGACAACGGCACCTTGAGTGCCATTAGGTATGTGGATGTAATCCTTGGACCCATTGTCAGACCCTATGCTGGTGCAGTGGGTCCTGGGTTCCTCCTGGTGCACGACAATGCCCGGTCTCATGTGGTAAGAGTATGCAGGCCATTCCTGGACGATGAAGGAATCGATACGATTGACTGGCCCCCACGCTCACCTGAGCAAAATCCAATAGAACACTTCTGGGACATTATGTCTTGGTCCATGCGATGCCGCCAGGTTGCAGCTCAGACTGTTCAGGAGCTCAGTGATGCCCTGGTCCAGGTCTGGGAGAAGATCCCCCAGGACATCATCCGTTGTCTCATTAGGAACATGCCCCGATGTTGTCAGCCATGCATCCAAGCACGTGGGGGCCATACAAACTATTGAGTAGGATTTTGAGTTGCTGCAATGAAATTTTGGCAAAATGGACTAGCCTGCTGCATCATTTTTTCCCTTTGATTACCAGGGTGTCTTTGAATTCTGCCCTCTGTAGGTTGATAATTTTCATTTACATCAAACAATGTGGCATCCTTTCATTCCTAACACATTGCCCAGTCCATATCAGTATAGATATTCAGCATAATTTTTTTTTCCTATTGAGATCTGATGTGCTTTCAAAGTGTTCCTTTAATTGTTTTGAGCACTCCATTCCTCTCTCGCAAGCTTCATCCTCTTCTACCCAACTCCGGCTCCCAGATTGGAGTGAGGCGGCCCCTTTTATCTTGCCCTGGATGTGCTCCAGGTGCATGATGACGACCATTCAGCAGCACTCCCTAGTGTGGCGGAAGTGCTGCCCTTGCACCCGGAAGAACTCCGGGCATACATCATCCCTGGTCCGTCAGCACTTCCTGGTGTACCGGAAGCGCTGTCCTCCAGGGTTCAAGGACTGCCCAGGTGCCCAGGGAAGAATAGTGCCGCTCTCCCGGTCTGTTCTTCCTCCAGGCATCCCGGTGGGGCAGGGTTCCTGGCCATCTATCACTATATATATATATATATATATAGTGGAAAGCGTACCCCCAGACACAGACAGACCAACACCAGAATGTCCAAAACATACTTCTTTTATTTTTATTCTTAGCACCACAATGTCTTCACGCACCAACTCTCTTCCTTTATTATCTTCTTCTTCTTCTTCCTCCTCTCTCTTGACCTCCTGTCCCTCCTCACAAGCTTCGTCTCCTTCCTCCCAACTCTGGCTCGTCTACTGGAGGGAGGCTTCCCCTTTTATTATGACCCGGAAGCACCTGGAAGCACTCCGGGTGACCTTGGAATTACTTCTGGCAGCACTTCCTGGTGTGGCGGAAGTGCTGCCATCCCGGCTTCTCTACTTGTCCGAGCGCCCCCTGGCGGTGGCCACGTTCTCTCCAAATAAGTATTCTGTCCATGTGGCCCCCAAATATACCCGGGCGGCTGCCCTCTCGTGGCCAAGAAGAAGTATTGCCCAACTCGGGGACTATCCAGGCGTCCCGGCCGGGCAGTGTTCCCGGTCTTCTGTGACACTGCCCCCTCACCAGCTGAAGTCCATCCGGCAAAGCGGCCCGTCCCGCGAAGGTTAGAAGTTTCCCAAGGCGGGGTCCCGGTATAGCATCTTCCATGGTCCGGACCTGCAAAATAAGAAACAGGTGCGGAGACGTTGTCCCAACGCCGCCTAATGGCATCTTTGCTCAGGGCATATGGGCAACGTCTCCACAGATGCCCAACCCCATGGCACCTGTAACATTGGCGCACCCCCTGCCTTTCTGGTGCTCTCCGGACCTGAAAACAGGACGGGAACGCCCGAGCCTGTATCTGTTCAGCTTGGTTTGGGGCAGCTCTCCATTGTCTCGGGGAGAGCTCTCTCACTTTACGCGAGCTCTCGTGACCTCATTTCCACCTGTCGGGAGACCCCTCCTTTTTTCTCCGGGGCCTCCCGTTACTCTGGAGTGCTGTAACAGCTTGGATCCCCTTATGAATTAAAGAGGGACCCCGTGCTGTTTGCACACCTCTCGAACGGGTTACGAGCGCCGCAGTTTCCTGGCGCGGGGCGGTCTGGGTGCCGACACATATAAGCCGGCACCGTCCCCCTGTCTCTGCTTGTACTGCGGGCTCAGTACTAGTCCCCCGATCTACTGTCGGAATCCCTGCTACTTGGATCCCTTCCATTACATCCGGGTTCTTTTCGCTAGGGATTCCCTTATCATGTTCGGTACCAGTATCAGTTACCTGTACCCACGTATCGGACTGGCTGGGGAATCCCATGTCGCGCCGCCTCAACCACCCCAGTACGGCTCTCAGGGGCGCGTTCGCAGTCTCCTCCAGCGTCTTGATTACGCCCTTCAAATCACTAAGTATCTGTAAAAGAGGCTGTACAGGACGAAAGACTTTCTCTAACTCCTGTACAGCCAACAACAAGTCACTTAAGCCAGCCGGCGGTGAAGTCAAACTTTTTTCGCACTCACCTGCCGGATGGGAGCCATAGAGCTTCTACGCATGCTCTGTTGGGTCTTCGAGCGTCCCAGGATTGACGTTCATTGGTCCTGCCTTCAAGCACTCACCGGCGGGCACACAACACACTCCGTCCAATCCTGTGCCTGTCTCTGGGAGGAACTTCCGGTCGTCCGACGCTCCCTCCACCCTATGAGCGGATTCAGTCGGGGAAGAGTCTTCCGGGTAACTTCCGCCCCGCAGCCCTTCTGCAGTCAGCGATGGCTCCTCTTCATCCCCCATCGCCATCTCGTCATCACTCCACGGGTCGGCAAGCTTCAACCATAGACGCGGATTAGGGCAGTCCCCTACTAGAAAACAAGACCAGGGGACAGCAGGGTAAGCTCTACCAAGCGTATCACCATCATACACGAGACTTACCTCCCGAATCCCGTCTTCTGGAATGAGTTGTTGTTGGGCGGCTTCTTCCGCCGCCCCGTGCGTCCGCAACGACGACGTGGGGTAAAGGCGTCGCTACCTTTAGGGTGCGTTTGCCCTTCTTCTTCCCCATAATATAAAACGTCCGTTAGGCGTGGTCCTCTGTGAGCGTTTTCTTGAAGCGTTGGCGCAGGACTGCGTGCCGCGATGGAAGTGCGCCTTCGTCTGCTGTGCGGGTTGCCTTCACAAAAATCTTTTTGAAAACTGGGGCCCCCCTTTTAGCAGGGCGCCATTGTGGAAAGTGTACCCCCAGACAGAGACAGACTGACACCAGAATGTCCAAAACACACTTCTTTTATTTTTATTCTTAGCACCACAATGTCTTCACGCACCAACTCTCTTACGTTATCTTCTTCTTCTTCTTCCTCTTCTTCCTCCTCTCTCTTGACCTCCTGTCCCTCCTCACAAGCTTCGTCTCCTTCCTCCCAACTCTGGCTCGTCTACTGGAGGGAGGCTTCCCCTTTTATTATGACCCGGATGAGCCCTAGGTGCTCCCCTTGACGTCATTTCCTGGTGTGGCGAAAGTGTCAGGAAAGCACCTGGAAGCACTCCAGGTGACCTTGGAATTACTTCTGGCAGCACTTCCTGGTGTGGCGGAAGTGCTGCCATCCCGGCTTCTCTACTTGTCCGAGCGCCCCCTGGCGGTGGCCATGTTCTCTCCAAATGAGTATTCTGTCCATGTGGCCCCCAAATATACCCGAGTGGCTGCCCTCTCGTGGCCGAGGAGAAGTATTGCCCAACTCGGGGACTATCCAGGCGTCCCGGCCGGGCAGTGTTCCCGGTCATCTGTGACAATATATATATATACTGTATAGTGGACACTAGGGGTCGCTGTTGCCCCGTTGAACCCATTAGACAGATGTCCCAGACACACGTGTAAAAGCACAGAAGAATATTAATATGCCCAAACCCTGGGCAGGGTGCCAGCCCACCGCAGGGCACACACATACACACTAAGCACAATTTAGAATTGCCAATGCACCTAACCTGCATGTCTTTGGACTGTGGGAGGAAACCCAAGCAGACACGGGGAGAACATGCAAACACTACACAAGGAAGACCCGGGAACTGAACCCGGGTCTCCTAACTACAAGGCAGCAATGCTACCACTGCGCCACCCTAACGATTGAGGTAAAAAATTTTATTATCACTTGTGTGATATATTTTGTGATTCACGCTCTCTTTTGTTTTGTTTAATAAAACCTTTTAGGTTTGATTACTTTGGCAATTGTTTTGAATTCTGTGGTTGCTCTTGTTACACTATGCAAAGCAGACAATGATTTTTTCCATTTTGTATAAAGTGAAATGAAACTTACAGTTGAGGCTATTTTAAAGTCAGTAAAAATTATGTGCTACAAAAGTTATTTGGTGAGTGACAGCACTCTTCATCGAAAGACCTTCTGTATACAACAGCCATAGTTTCTTGAGGTAACAAATGCATGCAAACTTAGCTGTATAACAATGACAAGAGTCTGATTATGAGAAGAAAATGTGTTTTGCAATGATTTATTTATTTTATCCCTGGATTTCTGAATACAGTATGTGTCCAGCTCATCTGTTGCTTGTAATAAATAAAATATAACTTGAGTTATAGAAAAGTTTTGAATCTGAACTTAAAAGGGTTATTTTGTGATGGTGACTTTCTAAGCCGAAATTCCCATGTACCTAAACACATGAATTACAAATGTGTTGCATTTGTGGTATACAATGTATGTTTCCTGTTTCAGAGCCATGGATACTGAAAATCACAAAATAAAGTATTGTGCCTTCATTGTATTTCCAGTGCTAAAGTGGATCATTCTCACCAAACTGATGTCCAACATGACCAAGTGCCTTCATATAAAACCATCAAGAGATGAGTTTTAGAGTACCAATGTGTCAGCATGTCTTTTGAAAGTGACCCAATATCTAGCCTGCCTTTGTCACTGGTGAGGGAACAAAATTTTGCTGGTGCATCATAATGATAAAGAGAAGAGTGGTGGTGTGTGAGATAGGAAATACTATAGGTATTAGATATGAGTCAAATGAATCCACTCATAATTAACAATTAAACATGAGCAAGGTCTATGCATATTGAAAATTGTTTCTGACTTGTATTTGTTTAATTTCTGTGTGAATAGCTATATTTCCTGAGTGTAGGGTGCTGGCCAAATGAAAGTGTATATAGGTCCATGATCCTTTTCTTTGGCAAGTAGGTGACCTGAGGCTGACCTTTAATTGGTTATTTTCAGATTTTTCCGAAGACGCAGCTCTCTGCGCCCCAGACTGTCCCATATTTATTAGCAGTGAATTAATATTGTTTTAGTTTTTTCTAATCTAATGTGATTAGACAATTGTCAATGCACTTTTTCATGTTCCTGTCAATGGCTCACAGTTCACACTCACCATTAATGTAACAACAAATGAGAGATCGTGACTTTAGGGAGATGGGAACTTCAAACGAAACTTTAGAAATCAAAGAAAATTGAGTAATTTCTTTAATGAAACAACCCTTCATAAATTGTTCACTTAAAGAAAAAATGTGTAGTGTGTAGTGAAAAAGAAAGATAAACCGGCAAAGCGGCCCGTCCCGCGAAGGTTAGAAGTTTCCCAAGGCGGGGTCCCAGTACAACAGGGTATAAGGTACCGTGGAAATGTGCGTGGCTTTACGCAAAGTTTAGGTTTTATACATCGTGATTTGAACATGGAAACGTTCTTACGCAACATTTCTGTGCGTATGCACCGTTTATACATGAGGCCCCTGGTCCACTGTGAGTACCAATTGATTCCAAAGGTCTGCCTCCAAGGGATACACCATAGAGAGCTACCTCTTTGGGTTGCACTATGCCAATAGAGATGACCATTTTATTTTCTTGTGAAAAAAAGCTTTGTAAATATTATAATAAATATATTAGTGTTAATGGAGATCATGTTGAACACAGCTGTGAGACTTTTTTTATTAACTTCGAAAATTGTTATTATGATGTACTTATCAAAGCCAAGAATTGCTGAATATATGTCAGCCACAGTGGTCACTTAAAATAATACAAAATATTTCTTGTGGAATGGATAACACAGTTACAATGGTAGTACACATAGGAACAGTATGAAAATAATAATAAATAAATAAATAAATAAATAAATAATAATAATAATAATAATAATAATAATAATAATAATAATAATAATAATAATAAATAAATAATAACAGTTGCTTAAAATGCATTAATGTAAAGTTTAACACAAAGTTCAATGGCTTTTTTTATCAAATAAAATATTTATAAGAGATATTTTAAATTTTAATACATCGATATAATAAAATATTGCTGCAAATATATGTAATTCCTGAAACATATAAATTCTTTGTAAACAATGTTAGCTGCATAGGATGGAGAAATAAACAGTTTTTCTTTCTCAATGTCACTTATGTAGTATTGATAATTATGCTTCTGGATTCTTTCATGGTTAGCTTCCTAAATATCCTGTAGAAAACTGAAATCTGCAAATATTACATGGCCCTGCCCAAAAAGATACTCCATAAAAAAAATAACCAACACAATAAATGTAATATACACTGTGATGCAGTGGTTAGCATAGCCCTGTATCTTTTCATAAACATTTTACTTAATAAAAAGCCAAAGGCATGCTTAGTAAAAAACAAAAAAAAAAACTCTCTTTGAAATCAGGCTAACCTTTATAATTGACACTGTTACACAGAGTAGTAAGGCATGCTATTTACCTCTATAAGTACACAATCCCTGACCCTGTCATGTCATTGTGTGGAGTTTGCATTTTCTCACTGAGCCTGCGTGGGTTTTTTCCAGACACTCCAGTTTCCTTGACAGGCCCAAGAAGTGCTCATTATGTGAAATAGCAATTCCATATAAGCTCTGTATGAGTGTATGTACCATTTGATGGATTGGTGTCCCATAAAGGGTTGTTTCTTTCTTTGCATCTATTGTCCTCGGACAGGATCTACTCCACCATGACAGTGTTCAGGGATGAAGTTATCTTGTGATTTATTCATTTTCCATATGAAGACAGCACTTTTTATTTTAATACACACTCCAGACACCATCTTCACTCTTTTTGGTAGTCCAGTTGAAAAACTTTCACAAATTTATTGTTATAAATGCAGTAAACATTGGCTAGTTCAAACTATATCCGTGGCCCACAAATGACAAGGAATGTTCTATTTTCATCATATCCAAACATTATCTATTTTCCTTGAGTGATGACTGCATTTCAATATTTATAATCAAAATACGATCGAATATGAAACAAAGGATACTTGAACTACAACACCACTAATTTGCAGTCATATCTTATGAAATTCCTACTTTGAGAATATATTTCTTAAAATAGGAATGTTCTCTGTGGGAAATACCTGTACATGTAGAAATATTAGTTTTTGCGTTCCATAGAACATTTTCAGATGGGTTTATTAATTATTCCACTTACTGTGAAAATGCTTAATATTTTTATTTTTGTGATAATGACCCTTTTTCTGAAAATGACCTTTGACTTATTTCCCCAGTCCTGTGTATTCATTCATTTTTATGCTGCTTAGTTCTTTTACAGTACATTGGACATGCTATTATTTGCACTATTCTGCATGGTCTGAAGCTAACATGGTCTTTTTTGCCAATTAAATGCAAAATATCATTAAAGTTTTCTACATTTTGTTTAAGATTAAATTACATTTTCAGAGAGGTTGGAATTTTCTGGGCCTTAGCACCATGAGATCATTCCATTATTGAAGTAAAATAGCCAAGAATTTCTTTCAGCCAGGAAGTGAGTCAGTTTGAGACATCTAGTTTTATATTAGATTATTAGATTAAATCATTTATTTACAAAAGCACATTTAAAACAAGAGGTTGTACCAAAGTGCTGTACAAAAAAGCATTAAAATAAACACAATGCAAAACATCATGCAGAAGCAGATTAATAAAACAACCAATTGTAACAACCACCACAATCCCATTATACATAGTGGAAGGCGGAAGAAAACAAGTAGGTTTTAAGCCGACTTTTAAAAACCTCAATAGAGTATGAAGACCTGATGTTGAAAATCAAGTCATTCCAAAGCCTAGGAGCAACAACTGAAAAAGCTCTGTCTCTCCTTGACTTTAGCCGAGATCTTGGAACTACAAGGAGTAATTGTCCTCAATCATGACCTCAATACTCTTGGTGCCACACAGGGGTGAAGGAGGTCACAGGTATATTTTGGAGCGAGACTATGCAAGGCTTTAAAAACTAACAACATGATTTTAAAAGCAATGTGACACCTCACCGGTAGCTAGTGGAGAGAGGCTAAAATGGGGCAGATGTGATCCTTTTTCTTGACCCAATTAAGAATCTAGCTGCAGCATTTTCAACCAGCTGAAGGTGTGACAGAGCACATTTTGGCAGCCCCACATATAAGGAACTACAATAATCTAGGTGAGATGTAATAAAGGCATGAATGACTGTTTCCAAGTTCTTCTGTAAAAGAAAGGATTTTAGTTTAGAAATTTGCCTCAGTTGGTACAAACTGGACTTTACGACCATGGAGATTTGCTTTTCAAAACTTAATGATGATTCGAAGATGATACCTAGATTTCTGATATCATTATGAATCATTGCTGCCAAGGACCCTAACTGAGTGGTAGGAACAAAAATAATGACCTGTTTTATTTTCGTTTAACAGTAAGAAATTTTGTGCCATCCAATATTTAATATTCTCAAAGCATTTTAAACAGCTATTTTACAGATGAAATGATGTCAGGACCAACTTTGAGGTAAATCTGCATATCATAAGCATAACAATGATACGCAACATTATGTTTGTAAAAGATGACCCTCAAGGGGAGCAGATAAAGGGAAAATAGAAAGGGAGCCAGAATATAATCTCGAAGGACACCTTGTGTGAAAGGAGCAGGCTGAGGGAAATTCCCATCTATGTTAACAGACATAGATCTGCCTTTAAGGTAGGACTCAAACCATTTCAATGCACAGCCTTTAATGCCTACTTCATCCTCAAGCCGTTTAAACAGAACTCCATGGTCCATTGTGTCAAATGCTGCACTGAGATCCAGTAAGACTAAGATTGCAGAAGAGCCCGAGTCCAAAGTTAATAGAATATCATTTGTCGCCTTCGGCAAAGCCAATTCAGTACTATAAAGTTTTTTAAAACCTCACTGAAACACATCACATACATTGTTATCCTCCAGATATGAAAGTAACTGCAAAGAAACCACTTTCTCCATAATTTTGGACAGAAATGGGAGCTTAGAAATAGGCCTACAGTTTGAAAGAGCTATAGGATCAAGTGTGGGCTTCTTCTGCAAAGGCTGAACAATTGCATGTTTAAAGTTGTCTGGCATTATACCAGATTTTACACAGTTGTTAATAATAGCCAAAACAATTGGACTAAAATCTCTGAAAGTATCTTTAAATATGTGTGAGGGTAAGATATCTAGCGGATAATTGGAAGGTTTCATATGCAGGATTATATCAGCTAGCTGAGAAGAAGAAATATATTGAAAGGAGGTAAACTGGCTGTGCACTGGCCTTAGAGTGACTGGTGTCTTCCCACAGTGATCAACACCTGGTAGAGTAATGCTGCAAAGAAATGGCTTTGATTTTATTTACAAAATAGTTGAGAGAAAGCTCACAGGTCTCAGGCGTCCCCTCAGGGAAGCTGCTGACATATGGGTTTAAGAGAGTGTTTATGGTGCTAAACACCACCCTAGGTCTCAAGGCAGCATTAGCAATTAGACGAGACAAAAAATTTGATTTTGCTGCTCTCACAGCCTCTTAATAGAACTTTCACGAGTTCTGAGAATTACATAAAAGACCTGCAGTTTGTCCTTTTTCCACCTCCGCTCAGCCTGCCTGCATTCCTGTCTGAGCGCACGAGTGGCATCATTTAACCAGGGCTGAACACTGGCTTTTACCTTAGCACTCCTTAACTTTAAGGGTGCGACCAGATCCAGAGTATTCTTACAAGTAAGATCGAGAAGCTTAACCATATCAGTAATATCTGAGCACATAGAGAGAGCTTCTAACACCAAGGGTAAATGAATGTCAGAAAAGATACGTATCACAGAATTTCCACACTGTGTCAGCATTTATACAGTGCGTAAAGTGCTATGGTTTAGTGAAATTGATGGGCGGCCACAAAAACTTAATTTCAAAAACAACTGCAAAATGATCAGAAATGCTGGCATCAGAGATCTCCAGGTCATTTGCAGAGAGTCCAATGTATGTTCTCCCTGATGTTTGAGGCTTGACACCATCTGAGTAAAATTAAAAGAGTCCACAAGACCTAATAAATCTTCAACTACTGTAGGGGTTTTGTTGGACAACAAACATGAATTTTAAAATCTCATAGAATCAGCATTCTATCAGCACATGACACCATGAAAGATAAGAACTCTGAGAACTCCTGGACAAAATCGTTATAATACCCAGGAGGTCTATAAACCAGTGCACACAGGACAAGATTTCTAAGATCAATTTTAAACAGCTGAGCCATAAAACTGGAGAAATTGTCTACAGTCAAAAGTCTACATTTAAAACAATTCTGAAAAACTGTAGCAAGTCCACCGCCTGGACCAGTGATTCTAGGTGAGGTAAAAAAGGGACAATCAGCAGGGGAGAGATCAAGGAGAGAAACTGTAAAAAAGTAATTTAAAATAAAAGCCGAACGTTCATTAAGACAATCTTCACTGAGCCGTATACAATATATTCTGTGACATAAAATTTGCCCAGTCTAAAATGTGACAAAAAAGCAACAAACAAAAAACAATAGCTCTGACAAGACCTAATGCAAGTCTGATAATTAAAACTACTTTAACAGACCTAAGGTCAAGCAAAGACTTGCTTTATTCTTTTAACCCAGCACAGTCATGTACGCATGTCCCTATTTATACACAATTAGTAGTGAAAACACAATCAAAAGAATGTTATAACAAAACAAAAGAAACCATATCATAATATGAAAACCCAAGAAAAATCCACAAAAGCAGCATGGAAACCTACATATCTCACTGTAAAAAAGACAGCACATGCTTATTTTGAATCATATTTAAAAAGGCAATGAAATTAACTGTCAGGAACCACCAGAGGAGCATAAGACTGACTAACAACATCCTTTAAGAGCATCCTATCTTTGATGCTATATTTGTTGATAGAGACAAATTGTTTGAAAAAAATGAGTTGATCTAAGCTCCACAGGGTATGTGATCATGTGCCCATAGAAATCACTTGACCTTTACAGCAAAAAAGCAGTCTTCAATTAAATTTGAAGATTGTGTTGAGGAATCATATTCAAAAGAAAGACACCCAAAAATCACATTCTTAAAGGCTGGATGCTAAAAAGAAAAAAAGACAAAGTAAAACAGAATGAAACAAACTTGCTTATTTTGGAATAAAATTTAAATTAAAGCAACATTTCCTGATAACACACTACTTAACAAGTTTAAGATAGCAAAAGTCACATACCAGGCAGACTTACATTAACTATTATAACCAAAAGGGGACTCCCCAGACTATAGAATTTTGTAGGTTCTCTCTCCAAAACAAGTATTCACAAGCACTATTCCAATAATGATTGTACTCTACTCTCCTCCAAGAATGACTTGTCCTCCACCACCCAACTTCAACTTGCCTGGATGAGATTGAGCAGCTTCTTTCATATCAGACCTGGGATAACTTTAGGTGCCACACGATTACACCCTGGAAGCACTTCCTGGTCAGATGGAACCTCGTTAAAGTGCGAGTCCTCTCCCCAAAGCTCCCTTTGGTGGCACCCACATACTTTGACACAGCTGTCCTTCAGGACTACAATTCCCAAGGTGCCCTGTGGGTGTACAAATGGGAAGCTGCCACCTGCCGTACTGGGGGACTACTGTACATGTTTCCAAAAGACAGTCTTTCAATGTCCTTTCATTATCTTCCCAGCCAGAAAAGGTATCTACAACTAACCAGGTAGTATGTCTGTCCATCCAAATCCTACCCTTATGACTTATTGTCCAGGTAAGGGACCAACCTCCCTCCGAGTCAGTATGCGAGTGTGCCCACCTTGCCACCCACACTACTTAGAAGCCAGAGCATAACAGTAGAACCTGACACCCAATACTCTCAGAGAGTGTCACTTAGTAATGGCTGTGTTAAAAGAACTATGTGCCACAATATGTACTGATAGCTTTGTGGAAAGACTGATGCTATACTGACTTAACACAACATGATATGACTCAGTGAAACTCAAGTACAAAAGATGATTGTCAGAAAGCATCAACTTAGATTGTATTTTAGTTGCACTGTTATCCCTGTACTTTGTACTCATGTCTTAAGAAATGAAAAACTGAATTATTCCATATCTTTCTCCAGTTCTCCTGTTTTAGAGTCAGGGTTGAATAAAATGAATTATATAACACATAGCAAAACATGCATTTTTTCTTAATGGTTTCAGCTCTGATTAAAAACATTTAAGCTTACATGAAGCAGCTCCTCACACTTGCATTGCTCCACATATCATGCATTTTTTAAGTTCAGTATCTAACATAATGACTATAGCAGATTTTGGTTTATACAATCCTTTTTATAGTGACTACCACTTCAGAGCAGTTTACAAGAACAAAGTGATGATGAAATTGCTTATAGATATTGGTAGAACTGAAAAACTGAGAGGTTAAATGGCATACTCTGGGTCACACAGTCAGTCAGATGTGTAGACTGAACAGTCAGCCTTCTAGTCTTAAGTCCAAAGCTTGATTCACTTGAACAGTCTGATTACCAGGAGAAATTGCTACTCGATGTGCAGCTTGAACTGACGACCCTGAGATTAAGTGCTCTACCATCTACACTAGCTGAGCACCATAATGAACAACATATTTATACTATGTACTTTTAGAGGTATGACTAGAGTAATAATATTGTCTTTGCATGAAATAAAAAAAATCTAATTTGCTAAAAGTGATTGTTTTTGTGGAACTGTTTAAAATCTCTAATACTGCACACATTTTTGTATCACTTTCTATATATGGAACATGTAGTTCATAAGACATCCCTGGTAAACTAACTTTCAAAAAAGTAATAGTGCACATTCTGAAACAGTGTGCAAAAGGTCAAGTATATACAATTAAATATATTAGGTTATGTCTTCTGATGGAAATCATTTTAAAAGTAATTTAATTTAATCATTATAGAAGCGTCTTCTTATAGATTTTCAGTATAGTTTTATGAATGTGCAAAATCTCCATTGTTCTTTTACCTCTCCATTTTAAGGCAATGAGAAGCCAGAGACAATCCTGGCCGCAGTGGATGCAAGGCAGGAACTGATACTGGATGCGATAAAAGTCCATCTAAAGGCACATTTATACTGCAGTCTCTTATTTATTTAACCTAGTTATCACATCCTTGGGTTGTGGGAATAAATCAGAGTACCAGCTCTGATTTAGAAGAATGTTCCAGATGATGCCTATCATTGGAAGCCAAAGTCTGTGTTGTTGTGCTTCAGTAGCATTAAATATTGTGTTATTGTACATCTGTGTTTCTAATTTAAGCATCTGAAATTAAAAGGAAAAAATGCTAAACAACAGCAGAAGTAACAACTGCACAAGATGAGGTTTTGAAGATTTAGAGGAATTAACTTAAAATAAGTATTTGTGTGTGAGTGTGATGGTCGCACATTGGATGTTGTTACACAGCTCTGGAATCCTACATTTCAATCCTAACCTATGCGCTACATATGTGAAGACTGTATGTTCTCCTGTCTGTGTGTTTGCTTTCACATCCCAAAGATGTATATTAGCCTGACATTAATGATTAATTGTGACTATGTGCTTTGAGTTTGTCCTGTAATGAGTTGATTATCACCCTGTGCCTTCAACTACCAAGATAGGCTCAGTCCCCTGTGACCCTGAACTGGTTAAATGGGTTAGAAAACAGATGGACTGATGTTTCCGTGTGTTGTTAAAGACCTTGTTGTGTTTCTGATTTTAAGATTGCATTTTCCCCTGTGTAGACACATTAGCTTAGCAGGAACCTGAATGAGACCATTGCTTAGACATCCATGGCTGATTCCTGCCTTGTGCTTGATACCTCTGGAAGAAACTTCACTCTTTTCCGCCCCAACACGTATATTAAGTGTGTTTTCAAAAAGGGATGGAAGGATGTAACTCTACTGTTTAAAAGTTTTAGAACACCTCAGTGTTTCCAGTTCTTCTTCAAATGTAATCAATGGAAATGCAACAAATGACCTAAAATGGTGAAAAGGTAAGCGGTAAACTACCAGAAGTTTAAATTTAATGAGTAGTTTGTGTGGTGTTGGCCTTCCCACTACATCTTCCCTGTGAAATACATAACTCCACTAAAGCAAACATAGCCATTTCTGAGAGATGTCTGTTTTTTGTGTTACCCACCCCCACCTCACCATTATTTCCATTGAATCACTGACGTGGAATGTAGTAATATGACTTCTACTTACATTATTTTGATTACTTTATAATTTCACTTAGTAATTCAAACACAAGGTGTATTAAGATACGACTCTATGTAAGATCCAAACTTCTGGTATACTGTATTGTGGGATGTGAATATAGAAAATTGCAGCTCAGGGCAATATATAACCAATTTCTTACACGCCATGTATGTATATTTAACTTATATATTATTCCTCCTTTCTAAGTGATTTTCACAGACTTTCTATTTTTTTTTTCCTAATTCCAATGCAAAAGTGGCACTGAGGTTATAAAGGCTTTAGTAAAATAAAGACAACACACAAGAGTGAACTATTTGTTTTAACTCATCTTTTAAACTTGCAGGGGACAAACCAATATGATATGGTTTGACTGATGCTTAATAAATATCAAGAAGAAAGTGTCCCAGAATCTTTAGTTTCAGTATCCATTATAAACCAGACCAGCTATTAATAGTATATACAAACTTCTTAATGTATTAAATGTTGCATGTAATAATAAATTATCATTCAAAATAATACTTTATGTTATTTTTGTAAACAAAGTTATGTCTTGTTAAAAGGCTTACAATATTTTAATAACACACCAACTGTTAATAACTGCTTATAATGAATACTTGAATCTTAGCATATTGACAGTACTGACACTACAAAAGTGTTACTGAAAATCTAAGTTGTTAGATTGATTTATTATATGCAAAAATAGTTTCATAGGTTTTCATGGATATTGTTGTTTATTAGCCTTGCTTGTAAACAACAGCATTAAAGATTATTAAGCATTTCAATGGAAACAAATGTACTCATGGTGGATAAGATGTAATATCTGAACGATATATGGAGAAGTGTAAATGCAAATGCTTGTGTTTTGAAGCTGTTGTGATAGGTGATGCTTACTGGAGGAAACATCTTTAAAGTGAGATTATTAGTAGCCTAGGTGGAAGGTTATAAAAAAGTAACAAAGGGCTTTAGCAGTTGGTTTGTCAATACAGGGATAAACTTTCTATTCTTGTCAAAAGCAGCTTAGGAGAGACTACAAGGGTGTGCAATAATAGAACAACATTAGAAGGATAGGTGAGGTTCCACATAAAATATAGAAGAAATGCTTGGAAGAGAAAACTGGGGTATACTGTAAGTAGCAAATGAAGGCTGGCTTGTTTTCCTGTTAAACTCAGATGCCTGAATATAATACCTGAGTATACATCCCTGGTCATAGGTTTTGTTATCTCACCAGGAAAACAGGTAGAAGAACAAATTTCTTCTGTGCAATCCGGTTTTGTCTGTTCAAGTAAAAATGTGACATGAAACACAAAAAAGATGAAGCTGGATGATATCCTAAGAAATGGATGAGAAATATGGAGGAAGCAGAATATGCTATGATGTGGAAGAAAGGTGAAACAGATAGAACATTCCTGGATTAGGATCTACAGGCACAATTGTGCACTGTTTTGTTTGTTTTTTAGCACATTTGTTACAATAGCTTTTACTTTTCCCATTACTGTTTTGATTCTGAAGGTTTTGAGTAATGACAATGTCAGTAGATATTCTATTGATACCATAATAGTGTTATGAATGGGGTTTGTTTTTAATTTTTTCTGACCTTACTTGAGCTATAAAAATCATCTAGATGTCATTTCTATAAGTTTTTATACTTGGAGAATTCAACTCAGCGGTCATTTTGTTGTTTCAAATCTTTGTTTAAAAGTGTAGATTTATTTAAAGACTTTTTCTCATTGAAATGTTGGACTTTGTTGCTAGTAGTGTGGCCTCTAGGGTCATAACTTCTGAAGTGTCAATTGGTGAAGCCTTAAAAGGCCATCTCAATGGGCATTTCATAGCACTAAAACATAGTGACTTGTGACTCTTTGATTACTGATTTAGGATTTAAGCTCAGTTTTTTGACTTTGATTGTTGGTTTGCAATTTGGAATTGACATTTCTCTCACTTTCTCTTCCAATTTTGACCTTGTCTTTGCCAATTTACACCATTCCTTCTCCTGATTTTCACTGGGCATTTAGGGGGATTTAGGGTAAAGATTTGTGTTTTTGGTGTTGACCTTGACATGTTTATAATTCCAACCCTGTCTTGATGCCCTTGGTTTGATAATTGTTTTTGGATTTGGCCTTAGTAGTATCTCAGTGACAATTTTTCTTATGTGATAGATTACTTAACCCTTTATCACTCAATTATTAATTAAGTATTTTGTAGCCAAAAGTACCTTTTTTTACAAAATGATGACATCATTAAGTAGTAGGGGATGGTAGTGGAGGAGATACAGGAGATACAGTAGGTGGAGGAAGATCCACATTCATCAAAGATATATTCACTTACAGCTGAACATATTTTCAGGTATCGTTTCATGTGTGACAGGAAGAGTTGTCATGTGACATGCAGAATTTATATAATTAAACTATGTGATATATGGCTGGCCAGTCATCCCGGCTAATACTCCCAGGCTGCCAGATGGAGCCCTCCCTGCAGCATGGAGATGCCCTGAATGCCAGCAGGAAATCATGGACATTGGAGTTTTCCTTCACAGCCCTGCTGGATACCATGGGGGCCACCAGAGGGCGCTGCAGGGAGGCTCAAGGATTGTTTTCCCTACAGCCCGGAAATGCGTCACAGTCATGGGGACAGAGGAAATGACGTGCTTCTGGGTTGAAGAAGAGGAGTTTTTACCTGACCCGGAAGTGCTGGATAATCACATGGACTGAGGGCTCAGAAGCACTTCCCGGTCAAGGACTATAAAGGATTCTGGGAAATCCCAGACGGACGAGCTGAGTCGGGTGGCAGGGTGACAACGTGTCTGGGAGAGGAGGATTGTGTATTTGATTGTGGATTTGTTTATTGTTTATGAGTATTGTGGAGTATTATTGGACTTTTACCTGGTGTCTGGCATCTGGTCTGAGGGTTCAAGGGGACGACAGCGCCTAGTTTAAAATGTTTGAAGAGCAAGAGAAATTCTAATTAGAACAGAATAGTACATTATTTAATATAAATGTTTGAATCATCCAGAATGAAGATATCATCTGAGTTGGTCCAGGATAAGGAACTAAATAACACAAGCTCTAAAATGAAAGTTGAGTTAATGTATATAGGAATCTACTGGTTACCAATATAATTAAAAGGCATATAACTGGGAAAAGAAATGACAGCTCCTAAAAGAGAGGAATTAAAGATAACATAAGGATCCTGTCAAGAAAATAGTAGCCATCGGGACAGTGAGTTGTAGAGATTGATGTCCCCGGTCGGAGTGCCAATTTTCTACATGACAAAGCAAGTGATATTTGAAAGGAATGATGAGGTCATTGTAAAGAAAAAAAAATAGGCAAAAGTGATGATTGTTATGTAAGGAAAGTCAAAAACACTCAGGTTTAAAGGTGATATTATTTAAGCATGCATTAACAACACAACATGGATCATATGAACAAAAGAATCAAAAAATTGGAGCAAATATATAAGATGTGAAGTGTCTAGCTGTGGACATACCCCTGCTTGACACTAACAACACATAAAGTCTGACAAACTAAAAGAGACATGTTTAGTTAGTTCAGTTGCCTGAACATTTCATCCAAACAATTTTAAATAGTTGTTACATTTTTCAATTGAACAACATGACTCAGTAGGTTTTACAGATTCCCATAATCCAACAGAAGTACTTTGTGTTCACATCTTAAATGCATTTCATCTTAATCTTTTCTGGTGCCCTTGAGTACTGTATGTAGACTTACTGTTAACTAAAACAACTCTCCTGGACCAATTTTAACAATATATTCAAAAATCTGGAAGCATTGGATTAAGTCTCCATGTACAGTAGCTTTATCTGTTCATGACAGCAAATTCTATAGATCCAAAAATAATTACCATTTATATTTTGCAAGAGGGACCTTTGATCCTAAGCCTTATGATAGCCCAAAACAGCCACAGACATTACAGTTGAAGAACAGACGTACTGAGCTTAGCATTGCAATTGCCTATAGATTTAATTTGGTCTACTTTGGGTTCATTTTAATGTGTATGTTGTATTGATTTTTATTTCATCAATTATTATGTGGTGTCATTTTTTAAACTTTGTGTGCACCATTTTGAGAGTATTTCTAACGGTTTTAGCCAAATTGTTGATGGCAACATTTAAACGTTTTGTTACATTTTTTGTAATCTCATGACATGCACCTCTAAATGGTGGTGATGCGCTCTTATTATGTTTATGGATAAAACCTCCTAAACAACAACTATCTGGTTACAGAGTCATTAAACTGGATCTTTAGACAGTCAGGATATTGTTTTGTTTTTCCACCTTGATGGTTACAACAAGTGGCTTTTACCCTTCTTGGTTTTCATCTTAGGCCCTCTTAGACTATCCTTTGGGATCTCTCTTTAAATTTGTTTCATGTCTACTTGCCATTTAGTCTTAAAACAAACTAAACACTGCTCACTGCACTTAGCTTTCAAGGGTGATTTAACAAATTGAAACAAACAGATGTGGAGGCAGTACATCAAAATTATCAAACAAGAATCTGCTACAGCAGGGTGGAGGTCAGTTTCTTGTATGTCTATGAGCCTTATTGGCTTTTCAGCTGTGCCCAGGTGACTCAGTTAAGAGAAAAGGCCAAATGGCGTGATGGCTTCCAACAGGAACAGTGCTCAGATAGTAAATCATGAAAACAGCGTGCACAGAGCAATAATATGAAATTCATTCCTCATTATATCATCTTCCTTAAATATTATTTACAGCATTTTCCGAATAAACAATACAACTTCAGTATATATCACTCTGGCAATTTCTAGGCCTGCAGCTGTGATTTTCTTTTATGATTTCTCTCTGGATGTTTACATTTCTAAAGGTCGTGATCTGAAGCTCAAATAGTGTCTCATGTTCTTAGAAAAAGTACAGATACATGTTTGAATGCAAGCTAAATCTATGTGTAAAATATAAAAATAAAAAATTGTCATCAATCAATGCATAAATCACTTGACATTAATTATTTATTATATTTTCTGCACTTAAATATTTGTGACATTCTTGCTGTGCTTTTTACCCTTAACTAGGTAACATTATTATGATTGCTAACCCCATTTACAAATCAAAGAATTTTTATTAGCAGTAATTATATATACCTTGAAGGTAATACCAAATGTGAGTCCTTTAAATATTTTCCATCAGAAAAAAATAAAAGTTTTGACCTTTATGAAACATCTCTAATGCTACAATAAAACAAGTGGCTAACCATTATGAGTTACCCTTATGGTTTGTTGTTTGTTTGGCTTCAGGCAGCTGTATAAAAATTTAAACTCATTTTGCTGGGTGGATAAAAAGAGACGATTTCAACATGACTTAATGTTGAAACAAGATGAGTTTTGAACAAAATGAACCGAGCATAATCAAGTGAATAAAAGAAATTCTAATTGAACATCATATTCATTGAATAAATCAAACAGTCAGGAGCACAAGAATTCATGGACCCATTGCAAAGCAAACATCTAAGAGCAATAAAATCAACATTTAGAGTTAAAAAAAATCCTAGTTAATACCAATAATTAATTAATGGCCCCCTGGTAAGTATGGTATGGTTGCCATTGTTTAGGATTTAGACCTGATATAGAAAGAATCTACATTTCAAAATGTATATGTGGCACAGGGAATCAGGTGACCATGGCTTTTCACTTATCATGCACATGTAGGTTAGACTGTTAACAAAATAACATTTTACTTTGCAAAGTGTTGGAAACACTGATTAAGAAAAATGTCCACTATGTCAGATGTTAAGACATAATAACTTGCTGATATAACTTATATATCCTAACTATAGGGTATATCCTAACACTATATCGTAACACAGGGTCACAGGGGTCTGCTGGAGCCAATCCCAGCCAGGACAGGGTGTAAGGCAGGAACTAATCCCCGGGCAAGGTGCCAGCCCACCACAGGGCGCACGCACACACACCAGGGACAGTTTAGGATTGCCAGTACACCTAACCTGCATGTCTTTGGACTGTGGGAGGAAACCCATGCAGACACGGGGAGAACATGCAAACTCCATGCAGGGAGGACCTGGGAAGCAAACCCAGGTCTCCCTACTGCGAGGTAGCAGCACTACCACTGTGCCACACGCTGTCCTTTTACAATAACATAAAAAATAATATTATCAAATCGACTTAATTCAGTTCAGGAACATAAGCTTTAAAAAATAACCTATTTGTAAATGGTATGTTACTATTAGTTTATTTAATAAGTACTCTTTGCCAAATGTTTGCAAGTTAAAAAGTTATGTAGAATTATGTAAATGCAATCTTAAACCGTATTCATGTCCTTCGTTAAACATCTAGGCTGGTTTCTTCTCAGACTTCATTTCCTTTACTCATATTAAAGTTTGTTTTTTTGTGTGTTAAAGACAAGGACACTGCAACACTGTTGAGCTTCCCCAGTACTGTTATGATAGACATGATATATATAAAATTCAGCTCCACAATGTTGTACACAAAGGTACCTGATTTATTTTTTATCTGCACAGTTTTTCCATTTTGTTTCAGAAAAAGAAAGTGTTTTCTTGTCAGATATGTCAATATAACAATAAACTCCTACAGTTAAGGATAAGCAAATAATAATTTTCCCAATGGAATAGAAAAACTGTTACATTTTAACTGCTAGTGTTCTAGGAACCACTGTGTCATTCTAACAGAATCCAAATGTTAAAGAATAACAGGCTGCAACATTCCTCCTTTCTTGTCACCAATAAATAAAATCCAAAAAAGTCTGAATTACTGTAAGTCAGCCTAATTCGTGGTATTTATAAGAAGTATAATTATTGATTACATAATTAACAATAACAATAACAATATTTATTACTATAGCACATTTTTATACAAAGAATGTAGATCACAGAGGGTGCAGACCTATAAATACCTGGGAGTGCAGCTGGATGATAAATTGGACTGGACTGCCAATGCTGATGCTCTGTGCAAGAGAGGACAGAGCCGACTATACTTCCTTAGAAGACTGCCATCCTTCAACATCTACAATAAGATGCTGCAGATGTTCTATCAGATGGTTGTGGAGAGCGCCCTTTTCTACGCGGTGGTGTGCTGAGGAGGCAGCATAAAGAAGAAGGACGCCTCACGCTTGGACAAACTGTTGAGGAAGGCAGGCTCTATTGTAGGCATGGAACTGGACAGTTTGACATCCGTGGCAGAGCGACGGGCACTGAGCAGGCTCCTGTCAATCATGGAGAATCCACTGCATCCACTGAACAGGATCATCTCCAGACAGAGGAGCAGCTTCAGCGACAGCCTGCTGTCACTGTCCTGCTGCACTGACAGACTGAGGAGATCATTCCTCCCCCACACTATGCGACTCTTCAATTCCACCCTGGGGGGTAAATGTTAACATTATACAAGGTTATTGTCTGTTTTACCTGCATTTTTATCACTGTTTAATTTAATATATATTTTTTTTATCATCAGTATGCTGCTGCTGGAGTATGTGAATTTCCCCTTGGGATTAATAAAGTATCTATCTATCTATCTATCTATCTATCTATCTATCTATCTATCTATCTATCTATCTATCTATCTATCTATCTATCTATCTATCACAGTGCTTTACAAGTTGCCAAAGAAATAGTTGCGAGAAAAGAAAGATTATGTAAGAATAATAATGAATAAGTAACAAAAAAATTCATAGGGGCTTAGATAACATAGATATATAAATAGTAGGAATGTAGTGTTCTTATATACAAATCACATTGTAAGTCTCTACAGATGAGTCCTATGATAAGGTCAAATAGCCAAGAGGGACAGAAAAAACAAAAAAAAAAATCCAGTTAGACTGGAGAAAAAAAAAAATCTGCAGGTATTCCAAGGCCAAAAAACCACCCAGACTTAATTGGGCATTTAACCTAACATAAATGTGCTTAAGTCCTGGGCTTCAGCCCAGAGGATTTGATGCAGTGGGTCTCGTGAATTGTTGGGGCACTCATCTTCATTCAATCACTCAAGCAAAATGCCACTACAGAAGAACTAGAAAAGAAAGCAGAGGAAATTAACAAAAAAAATAAGTAACTGAAAAAAGTACAAATTAACAAGAATAGTTGCATCATATATTTAAAATATTAAAATGTGTGCTTCAATTTAAATGTTTTAAGCCCACATATTCTCAATTGTAATAGCTATTTGTCATTTTTCACCCTCTGATAGAGGTCCATAGAGGGCTTGATTCCTAGTAAAGAATCAAAAATAACATCATATTTTTAATAACTGAACTTGACAGTATAAAACGACAACCTCACATGCTTATGTTTGACGTGTGTCATTTGTAATCTTCTTGGAGCGGCTCATAGAGAGCTAGGACCGCCAGTAAACAATCAAAAATATTGTTATATTCATGATCAGCAACCATGAAATAGAATAAACCAACACTCCACATGCCTATATTACTGATTGTCATTTTGTGAAAAGGAGTAACTTTGACCCTTTGTATTCCATTACGTGATAAACCCTTGGTATCCGTTGAAGTGGTATGGAATACTTCAAGTTCTTCGGATCATTTTCGCTGAAGACACCTATTGATTTATTCTTTATCATAAGTGTGTAGTTTCCTGCAGAAAATATGATCCAAACATAGCTTAAAAATGAAGGTTTTTCAATCCTACAGAGTCAAAAATAGGGGAAAAAACTTAATATCTTGCATATGTAGACATCCAGACGAGCCAAGCAGTGTATCATATGTGGGGGGTTTCTCATACTGTTGAGACAGAAGACAAAAAAAAACCAGAAATGATTTCAGAGCCTTCATAAGAAATTCTTATGAACATAATATAAAACCCTGTAGAAATTTATAATGTTAACGCTGAAGTTATATATAATGAGAAATTAAACACTTTACAGTGTACTAGCACTCAATCAGGGTTGGTCATTGTTTGTGCCCAATGCTGCTAGTCTAGACTCTAGCTCCTCTTCAATGGTCACGCAGAATATAATAGGATAGATGGAAAACAAAATCGATCCTCCTAATAACAAATATTTATTTTTGTTGTACATCTAGTATTTGTATTTATGGTTTCAATATCAACAAGGAGCATGCTTAGCAAATTTAAGAATCATGTTATTTTGTCAGTTTCCAGCTCTGAAATTACTTTTTAGATTGTGATACAAAGGTCTGTTCTCGACTGGTGAGAGGCATCCAACAAATGTTTTGGACTGGCAGTATAATATTAGGCTGCAGGGCTGAAGAGAACTGTGCAGCACTGATCTGTTATGTGCGATTTGTTTTGTTTTTTTAATTTATTTTGGAATTTCAATCTGTGATCACAAGGCACATTTAAATGCACTTTCCCTGTCATACTTGTTTGTTTTCTTAAAGAGATTAACAATGTACAGTAAGCACATTAATAAAGCATTTTCTATTCTGATTCTTTAACGATTAGTGTCTAATTTGTAGGGCAAATCTCACCCGTATTTTTCCATTCAGTTTAAACAAATTCATTATTTTCCATTGAATCACTGGATTATGCACTGTGTAAACTAATCTGATAAAAAAAAAACATGGATTTAGTTTGCATTTGTTACTAATTTGTTTGAGATCACCCTGATTCAGATTTTTTATTTTTTAATATAACCACTTTTATTGTGTTTTATGTTGCCTTTGCATTTCTATCTGTTTCTATTTTTATGATATTTAATGCTATTTTGTATATTGTTTGTATCATTTAGATAATTCTTTTAGAATCCTAAATAGATCATTAGGTTATTAGACCTGCGATAATTGGGATCTGAATGGACAAGTGGCATGAGAAAGGCAAACACTTATTGATTACTCTCATAATAACTGTTAATTCAACATAAAGTTAAGCCTTTAAGTTTGGACTAGGCAGATCAGGAAGGCAGAGCAGAGCAGGAGAGAGGAAAAAGCAAGGAGAGCAGAGAAGGTGAAAAGCCCAAAAAATTCACAATGACTACACTCTGAAGCAGTGTTATATATGTGCACTGTGTTATTATTGAATTACAGGGTTCAATTATGCAGCCATGTGCTGTAGGTCTGCTTTTTTGTGAGATGAGATTGATTGCTTTGGTCTGAGAAGTGTAAAGGAAAAGAAGAAGACAATAAAAAAGGTTTTAGGGTGTTGCACTTACCAGCTGTCAGCGTCTCTCTCTTAGACATAAAAAACAGCTCTGCACCCAGACTTTAAAAGACTTATCTACCATCACCTCTATTTTCTGCACAAGTATTTTTAATAAGACTCTTTTCAAATACATTCCTTAACCTTTAAGGCCTCTGTTCAAATACATTTCCTACTTTTGCTACCATCGGTTTTACTGTGTTTTTATTAATTTTGCTTCATAATAATAATGATTTTATATTGTTTGATTGTGTCAAGATATATAGTTAAGAGCACCTGGTGTTGTGATTGCCATATTTCCACAGGGGTTAGCATTTCAGAAGAGACATCTTCAGAAGAAAGCAGCACTTTGAGTGGGCACCTGCTTTGGTGATAGATGTAGCTCAGGTCTGAAGAAAACTGTTTGGTTTGCTTAATAATAATAATAATAATAATACATTTTATTTATATAGCGCCTTGCCCATGCTCAAGGCACTTCATAGAGTTTAAGACAGAATGGCAGGGTATACAGTATATAGCATTGTACAAAACAGATAAATAAATAAAGAAGATTAAGATAGTAAATTCAGAGAAAGCCTAACAGACAACAGAATTGGGGGTCTAACACACACAGGTTACATGAGCATCTTGAAAGAGAGGTAAACTGAAAGAAGGGTAATAAAGTCAAGTAGAGCTAAAAGCCTTCCTGAACAGATGTGTTTTGAGTTGTTTTTTAAAAGAATTCATGGAGTCAGCTGACCTGATTAATTTCGGTAGGTAATTCCAGAGTCTGGGCGCTATACAGCTGAAGGCCCTGTCACCCATGGAGTGTAGATTAGTGTGGGGCACAACAAGATTGCCAGAATCAGAGGACCTTAGTGGGCGGACGGTCACTGATGTGGTTTGGCGCAAGGTCGTTTAAGGCTTTGTAGGTTATTAGTAGGATTTTATATTTGATCCTGTAAGACACAGGGAGCCAGTGAAGTCGGAGCAGGATGGGTGTGATTTGCTCGCTGCTGCTGGTTCAAGTAAGGACTCTTGCAGCTGAGTTTTGAATAAGCTGGAGCTGTGATATAAGATTAGAAGGGGCACCTGCCAGTAGGGAATTACAATAATCGATGTGGGATGTGATAAAAGCACAGACAAATTTCTCAGCGTTAGAAAAGAAGAGGAAGGAGCGAACATGTGATATGCTATGGAGGTGAAAATAAGAATGTTTCTTAATGTGATTTATGTGGGCGGAATAAGAAAGGGAGGAATCAAAAATGACACCAAGATTCTTTGCAGTAGAAGCAGGTCTGATGAGATCATCGCCAAGATTGACTGGGAAGGAGCTCATTTTATTAAGTTGCATTTTAGTCCCAATTTGCAGGGTTCAGTTTTGTTGCAATTTAATTTTAAAGAGTTCTGCTCCATCCAGGTATTAATTTCACTGAGGCAGGTTGTGAGCTGAGAAAGCTCTGATGAAGTTCCACTTTTAACATTTAAATAAAGTTTATTATCATCTGCATAAAAATGATAACCCAGTCCAAAGCTATGAATAATATGGCCAAGGGGAAGCATATAAATACAGAAGAGAAGAGGGCCGAGGACAGAGGCCTGTGGAACTCCTTGTGTGACTGGCGCTGAGCTGGATCTGCTGTTGCCTAGACTAACAAACTCTTGGCTATCAGTCAGATAGGACTTGAACCACTGGAGGGCAGTGCCAGAGATACCCAGCATTTTCTCCATTCTGGACAGTAGAATGTCATGTCTGACAGTGTCAAATGCTACACTGAGATCTAACAGAATTAATACGCTGGTTTGCCCAGAGTCTGCTGCCATAAGCAAATTATTGGTTACCCATAGCAGAGCAATTTCATAGCTGTGCTACGCCCTGAAACCAGACTGAAAGGTATCCATCAAATTATTAGAAGTTAAGTAGTTGTTGAGTTGGGAAGCTCCAACATGCTCAAGAACTTCTGAAAGAAAAGATAAGTGGGAAATAGGATGAAAGTTGTTAAGATTGTCAGCATCAAGACCAGACTTTTTTAACATTGGGGTTACAGAAGCGATTTTAAAAGTGAGCAGTACAGAGCCAGTGTCAAGGGATGAGTTTATTATTGTTGTAATAGTCGGGATTATGGCATGAAGGCAGGATTTAAGTAGTGTGCTGGGGATGGGGTTCAGTACACAAGTAGTCAGCCTCATCTTACAAAGCAGGTTATTAACAAACGCAGATGTGACTGGTGAGAACTTAGAGAAGGAGCTGGATGGAGTGGGAAAGCAGGGAGAGATATAAACAGATGATGCATTTATGTTAGTTGAATTATTTAGATGTTTAATTTTGTTATGGAAAAAGTGGAGGAATTCCTCACAGACTTCAGTAGAAGAGGTAGTTGGGCCAGATGCGGGTTCGATTAGTTTATTAACTACAGAAAACAAAACCCTTGGGTTATCGTGGCCACTTTCTATTATTCTGCCATAATGGGTGTTCTTGGCAGCAGTTAGTGCTTCTCTGTAAGCTCTTTGGTGTTCAGAGAAAGCCTGGATGTGCACGGTGAGGCCAGACTTATGTGACATTCTCTCAAGGCGTTGGCCAGCTGCTTTCATAGATCGCAATTCTGAGTTATACCATGGAGCTGAAAGCTTAAAGGAAACCTCCTTATGTTTTAAAGGAGCTGTTTTATCTAATGCTGAATGAAGGACTGTGTTATAGTGATCAACAAGACTATCTAGTGTTGACGGAATTGGTGAAGACAGTAAAAGATCAGAAATGGATTAAGAAAGGATAGAGGGACAGATATTTTTAAGGTTTCTGTAAGAAATTTGTTGTTTACATTTAAGAGAAGGGAGAGGCAATGAGACAGTGAAAAGTACTGCTTTATGGTCAGAGAGTCCCAAATCAGTGCTTTAAATATTGGCAACAGATAGTCCAGAAGTACAGATCATATCCAATATATGACCACCAGAGTGGGTGGGAAAATCAACATGTTGTGTCAAGTCAAAACAGTCCAATAAAGATAGGAATTCATTTCTCAGTTTAGATGTAGAAATGTCAATAAGGATGTTGAAATCACCGAGAAGGATAATTCTCTGAGAGTAAGAGGTGGTTTAAAAGTTCAATCAGATTGGATAAGAAGGATGCATTGTATTTTGGAGGGCGATAAAGAACAATGAGTGAGACGGGACCTGATTCCGTTATTAGTTTAAGAGCCAGGCACTCAAAAGACAATGGACAGTCAATTGGGATTCGTTTGATGTGTAAATCTACTCTGACAATTACTGCAAGTCCACCGTCTTGTCTTGAGCTGCGGGGTTCTGTATGGAAAGTGAATCCAGGTGGTGTCGCCTCCATGAGAGACGTAAATTTGTTCGGTTTTTGCCAAGTCTCCATTAAACACAGTATATCAAGTTTGGTGTTAGTGATGAATTCTGACAGCACCAATGCTTTGCCATTAAGATATCTCGAATTAAAAATGCAATATTAGTTAATGTGGCTTCTTTTTGCACAGAGCCGTGATCGGAGTTTATTTTCACATAATGTAAATTCAGCACACTGAAACTTCTATTTCCAGGTTCATGAGAAGGATGGCGTATTCCTGAGCAAATGCTGCCAGTGGTCTTTTCATTCACAGCCCGGCGGTGGTGGCGACCTGACCCGTGATGTACATATTTCGGGCGCCGCAAAATCCCGGCGTCTTTTAGGATGTTGCAGTCAGACCACTAGCACTAGACAAACTGTTTAATAAGAAGGAGTTTGTCATGAGAGTATTTTAGCATGATAGTGAGTAATACTTATCTGATAGTAGTGGAGAAGCAGCACAGCACAGCGGAGCCAGTAGGACAGGCGAGTGTGGTAGCGTAGATGAGCGGCGATAGCAAAGCAGCAGAAAGCATAGCAGGAGGAGGTAGTAGGATTTCAACATACAGCCATAAACAGTAATGCTGGGTATTACAGGCATGATCACCCCAGAGCCACAAGCCAGGTGGGTATGAACATCAGATCAGTTCTTAGTCGTAGAGTACTGTAAAATGAATCGGGAGCAGACCAGGATAGCAAATATAATCAAAGAGACAGATTATCCCAAAGTCCTAGATCGCCAGGTACAAAGAAATGTTCGTAGGTCTTGTCCCGTGATCGACAGGTTCAGTTGTTCCCAGTCAAAGTAGAGTCCATAAAATCTGTAAATATTAACCAAATCCATACAATTCGAGTCAGCTGTATCTATGAACTATACGTACAATAAAGGAAATAAAAAAAGCTTAAAAAAGTGTATAATTAAGGCAAGTTTTGCGAAAAATATTGTTAGCAGGGGGGAGCGGCAACAGCATGCATGTGCCAGCATACCCTCCCTGCTTGTGCAAGTCTCTTTGCTTGAGGCAGTTGTCCATGTGCAAGTAAGGCTGTGGGGCACTATAACAACAACAACAACATTTATTTATATAGCACATTTTCATACAAATAATGCAGCGCAAAGTGCTTTACATGATGAAGAAAAAAGACAAAATAAATAAGAATTAAAATAAGGGAACACTAATCAACATAGAATAAAAGTAAGGTCAGATGGCCAGGAAGGACAGAAAAAACAAAACAAAAAAAAAACTCCAGATGGCTGGAAACAAAAATAAAATCTGCAGGGGTTCCAGGCCATGAGACAGCCCACCCCTATCTAGGCATTCTACCCAACATAAATGACCTCAATCAGTCCTCATGGTATTTAGGGTTCTCATGGAAGAACTTGATGATGACGGTCATGTGGACTTCTGGCATTTAATCCATCAATGTAGGGACATCACGGTGCTTTGATCAGGTGGTAGTGGTGTAGGTCGCCACCACAGAAAACCGGAAAAAGAACAGAAGAGAAAGTAGGGGTTAGTACAGATTTTGAATATGAATACCATGAATAATAATGATCATTAATTGAATATACAGAGCATCAGGATTAAACTAAGATGAAGCTATGAGAAAGCCATGTTAAAGTAATGTGTTTTCGGCAGTTTTTTAAAGTGCTCCACTGTATTAGCCTGGCGAATTCCTATTGGCAAGCTATTCCAGATTTTAGGTGCTTAACAGCAGAAGGCCACCTCATCACTTCTTTTAAGTTTAGCTCTTGGAATTCTAAGCAGACACTCATTTGAAGATCTAAGGTTGCGATTTTGAGTGTAAGGTGTAAGACATTCCAAAATATAAGATGGAGCGAGATTATTTAAGGCTTTGTAGACTATAAGCAGAATTTTAAAGTCAATTCTAAATGACACAGGTAACCAGTGTAGTGACATCAAAACTGGAGAGATGTGCTCAGATTTTCTAATCCTTGTTAAGATTCTAGTGGCTGCATTCTGCACTAGTTGCAATTGATTGGTGTCTTTTTTTGGTAGTCCTGAGAGGAGAGCGTTACAGTAATCTAGTCCACTGAAAACAAAAGCGTGGATTAATTTCTCAGCATCTTGCAATGTTATAAGAGGTGTAACTTTTGCTATATTTCTTAAGTGGAAAAATGTTGTCCTAGTAATCTGATAAATATGTGATTTAAAATTCAGGTCAGAGTCAATAGTTACCCCTAAATTGACTTTTAATCCTAATGCATCAAGTTTATTTCTAATAACCTCATTATATCCATTATTGCCAATCACTAAAAGTTCTGTTTTCTCTTTATTTAGTTTGAGAAAATTACTACTCATCCATTCAGAAACACAAGTAAGACATTGTGTCAGTGAATCAAGAGAGTCTGGGTCATCAGCTGCTTTTGATAAATACAGCTGTGTGTCATCAGCATAGCTGTGGTAGGTCACGTTATGCCCAGAGATAATCTAACCTAATGGAAGCATGTAAATTGAAAAAAGCAGAGGACCCAGGATAGAGCCTTGTGGAACACCATATAGAATATCATGGGTATTTGAAGTATAATTACAACAACTTACAAAGAATTTTCTACCTGCCAGGTAGGATACAAACCAATTTAAGACACTGTCAGAGAGGCCTGTCCATTGACTAAGGCGATTTCTAAGAATATTGTGATCAATGGTATCAAATGCGGCACCCAGATCTAAGAGTATGAGAACAGATAAACGGCCTTTGTCTGCATTTACTGCTTTAACAAGTGCAGTTTCTGTACTGTGATTTGTTCTGAAACCCGAATGAAACTTATCAAGAATAGCATGTTTATTGAGGTGATAATTAAGCTGCATAACAACTGCCTTTTCTAGAATTTTACTTAAGAAAGGCAGGTTATAAATTTGTCTAAAATTTTCAAAAGCAGAAGAGTCAAGATTATTTTTCTTGAGCAGGGGTTTAACTATAGCATTCTTAAGACAGTCAGGGAAGACCCCCGTATCTAATGACAAGTTTACTATGTCAAGAATACTATGAATTAGTACTCCCAAAACTTCTTTGAAAAAACTTGTTGGTATTGGGTTGAGGATGCAGGTGGAGGGTCTCAGTTGAGAAATTATTTTATATAAATCAGGTAAATCTATCCTGGTGAAAGAATTTAATTTGTTTAAAATGGAGTGCCGGGGTTTAAGTGGTTTAGTATTGGGGAGATGTACTATATTATTTCTAATATCATTAATTTTTTGACTAAAAAATACAGCAAAAACTTCACAAGTTTCACTGGAAGTTTTTTGGAGGCATTCTGTTGAGTGACCTGGATTTAGCAAATGATCAATTGTAGAGAATAAGACTCTAGGATTACTAGCATTGTTAAGCAGATACCAGGAACTCATCTAAAAAATATGTTAGCAGTAACTATAGTGTAGGCGAACCAAAATAATGAACACAGGAATCTCCATAGTAGTATTTTCAAGGTATAGTGATAAGAACACTTTGTGTGGGTGTTTACCATACTCCTACAGGGGTTAGCAGCTGAGAAAAAGACATTTTCTAATAGCAGCAACACAGTGAGTGGGCACCTGCTGTGGTGAAGTGCACGGGTGTAGCTTAACTGTTTGGACTGCTTATGCTAAGCTAGTAAGTCTTTATGCTTGATAACACCATATTGTATAAAGCAGGTATATTAAAGCAAAATTCCACAACAATAAACCTCCCCCTATATGGATCCAATGCATGGGAAGCGAGTGGCCTAAGGCTCTGGCCTTAAGAACTCAAAGATCAATTTGCGGTATCTCCATGCAGTGCAACTGTACGTACTGGCACACACATATTGTATTGCAAGGGATGAGTACTGTATGCATTGGGGGGGCTGTACCTGTCATTACCTGATCTATGTTACATAGCAAGAAGCATATCATGCTTAATCCAGCAATGAAGACAAAATATATAATGCATCTACGCAGAACAACAAAGTATTTTCATAATATTCCCATTATGGTCAGCTAATGTACCCCTGTAATGAAAATACTATGAGATTTTATAGATTTGTAAATGTATGCAGGGTACAAATCTGGCTGAAGTACCAATCAGGTAGTGACATTACGCATGTGCAATGCAGATTAGGCAACGCTATAAAGTGTGTGGTGGAGTACACTGACAGTACATGCAACACCGACCTCGCACACCTGGGTGGAGACATCCCCTTTCAACATGACTGCTACAACTTTGTAATGCTACATTGTCTTTGCAAAGCGTCATAGGGCCCTGGAAAAGCCATAGAGGAAATTTCCAGAGAAATACTCAACAAACAAAGTTAACAGCAAAACCAGCAATTTTACTGCATGAAACACTTTGATGAATTTTCCTAGTTAATTGTTTTTCGTATACAATCTATTAAGGAAAGATTATTAGGAAAAGGATTTTCATTTTTTTTAGGCTTAGTTTTGGTAGTGTGGCTTCTAGCGCACATGCTTTAGACAAAAGCTTGTTTTCTGACTACTTTTTTTAACTTATTCATTGAAAGGCATTAATTTCAAACTACCAAAATATAAAAGTTTTAAAAAGTGTATTTGAAATTGACAAAAGGTCACCAGGGAAAAGAAGCTAATGTAAAAAATCACTCCTAACAATTAAAAAGAATTCAAAGACAAAAATTCTGATTAGCTGTAGGATAATTGAATGAATCAATGATTCACTAAAGACAGTGACTGGAACTCTTTAATTTTATGTAATGGAATTATTTCTTTACCAGTAGCGGCGCACTGCGCGATCAAGTACACTTGACTTGAACATTCCTAGTTTTCCTAATCTTTCTCTGTACGTTTAGCATTCGTTTGCTCAGAGGTTGATGCGCTTGCTGCTTCTTTTCTCCACACTAGTGGACCACTTCTTCTCTTCTTTCGTCAGCATCTTTTTGCGCTAAAACTGATTAAGTCAGTGTTTGTGTTGCAACTACTTACAACATTTTCCTTAATTTTTCACTTAAGCTGGCACTTAAGTCTTCAATTTGCCTTAAGAATGATTTAAGATATGAAGAGGTAGGGGAAGTGATGGGGAAGGTAGTAGGGATGAGAACGGCGCCCGTACACATGTGCCGCATGGCCACCCTGCTGGCCACTGCCGAGAGTTGATTCTACAATAAAATAAAATAAAAATAGAACGAGGAATAACCATGGAGGTCAATCGTGACTCCGAAAGCGGATAGTAGACATCACTTAGTATATGTGTACCAAATTTCAGGTCAATAGGTCAAACGGTTTGCGAGCTACAGGTGATTTATAATCCTGGACAGGCAAACGAACAGCCACGGTAGCATATTATAGAAGAAGATAGAACAGATATAGACTGTCTATTGCTTTAGAAACATAATGTTCAAATATATTTTGCTTCATGGCAGATAATTACATGGAGCAACAGTTGCAAAAAGACATGTTTTTACTGACAACAGATAAGAACAAATTTAAATCAAATGTAAAATGTCAAACATTTACCATAATGCATATACAGTTTCATAAACTGTGTCTAAATTACACAAGCATGTTATCTCCCACTTCTGTCGCCAGAGATTTTTAAACATGATTTTAGTTTTATGAACTTCAGATAATGGTAAAGGTAACTCAAAAACAGGACTATACCTAAGTTTAGCTTTATATGATAAGACACATGAGTTGATCAGAGAGAAAATAAGGAGGAGTAGGAAGAATTAAAACTGAGAATGCTTTGCATCACTAGCAAAGCTTTATGTAACAACAATGCAACAAGAGAACGAGAACCATTTGGAGAAATTAGAGCAACACTTTTTTTGGTAAACTGTCAGACTGTTTGATTTAGATTAGGACACTAGATATTTAAATAATGCATATACTGTAGATCAAAATTTATTTAGCCTGCTTTCCTGCCTGCACATTTGCTTTATTTTACTGCCAGGGGTTATGAGCTGAGGTTGTTTCTCAGCTTGGTCAATCAGAGGAAAGGAGAGACTTCTCCAGTCGAAAATGCTACAGGGTGCTACCTGAGAAAGTATGAAGAAACTACAGGGAACAGGTACTGTACTCCTGGCTGTGAATTCTATATTTCCAAATTATAAGAACAGGCAAATGAAAAGTTGTAATAGACATTGTACAGTGGGTCCACATTACACAGAACCTGAGCATTCAAAAAGGGTGTCTTCAAAAGCTTTTTCTTGGTAAAAAGGGTGCAGTAAAACTATAGAAATTTAGCACTATTTTAGGTCTACCCTATATTTCCTTACCATGCTTAGGTTGAATATAGACTTATAGATTTATAGGTATCTTCACAGAAGAGATTCCTTCCTGCTTCCATATAAAATATTAGGCAACTGGGTTACCCTGTCCTTAGTGGAAATATTTCTTGGCAGTGTGATTTCTTTCTGTGCATTATCTGTGTGTTCCCTGTCTATAGTCTTCACCAAGGCATAGCACTTGGGGTTCTTTGACGGTCCAATCCTAGTACTCAGTGAGTTCAAGCATGTTTTAGCTTTCAAGATTAGAGGCATTCATGCTGATGTGGTTGTGTGACAATTTGCACACTTGATTCGCCCCAACAATGAGCCCTACCAAATTGATTGAAGTTGCATGAATTCTTAAAATTACAATTTCATAAATTCCAGGAGGGGCTTTATTATTCAGTTGAGAGAAAGAAGAGTAAGACAGAAGATGATTCACTGACCATACTTCTTTGTTGATTCAGTTAGGCAGTTTGGACCTTGAGATCTCCTTTTTGTCTTTTTTCTCTCTCTTCTGTTATCTTGTGTTCTTCAAGTCTTGCTATTAAATCTGAGATCATTTGTGATGCCAATCATTTTTTACCATAAAGTTCAGATTAGCAAACCTAATGTTTGATAATTTGTTGTTCACTGTTAATTTCGTAATTTATCCCATTCTTGGAAGAGATTTTTGTAAGTACAAAAAAGAAAACAGACTGCAAAGGTATAACAGACATTTGTTCAACTAAAAGCATATTTTACATCTGCAGCTGTAGTTAAGCATCTGGACAGATCTCTATGAAATAAAGTGTGGGTGGATGACTGTTGGTTTAGAGTTAAATGTCACAGTGTGCCACAAAAATCAATCTATGCTTTTTTCTTTAAGTAAATTACTTGTAGAAAAAATAATTGTCATGAAGATATTCATACAGTATATATATATATACATATACAGTAAATATATTTTGCTAGAAAACTACTGTAGCTCTGGAGGAATGGAGACACTGCTTGGAGGGATGCAGATTTTGTGTTGTTTTCACTGACCAAAAAATTATTTTATTTGAAGGCTGCCAAAAGCACAGACAATCATTTCAGAGGCTCTAATTTTGCCATATCACATTGAAAAGTTTTTTTTTTTTAAATCCAAATGCAGATATCTTTTTTAGGTTTAATTACAAAAATATGAAATGAAAAATACACAAAACCCAGGTAAGGTTTTACTTCTGATATTTTCTTCTATTGTTAAAAACACTGAACAAGCATTAATAATGAGTCTGATCCTCCAGGGGCTCTTGAAAGCTTTTGATCCAGAAGTTGCTTATACAGTCAAGTTTCATTGACTGCTGGGCATCATGGCATAATAACAGTTTTTGAGCCAATGAATGCTCAGGTGCTGTCTTTCTTGTAAAGACTGCATTTTCCTACTATTTCACTTTTTTTGCAGGTATTCTGGTTTCTTCTTTTTTGTTACATTCACAGGTAGCTATAAAGTGGATCAGTTTAGGGTTAGGGTGATTGTATTTAAGAGGTGGTTTCTGGTGTGTTCTGGTGTGTTGGGATTGACAACATCACACATCAATGATTTTGAAAACTTAAAGATAAATGAAGAATTTCTTAGTGAAACTGATAAACACACCCTAAAGCATGCTTTAAGTAAGGTATGCACTTAAAGTGGGATACATAAAGGATAACAATGTCTTTATTGTGTAAAAACAGGAGATTTAACAACATTTCACACAGCAAAACAATTTTAAGGAGTCAGATATCCAAAATTTCCTAATTTGTTAATGCAAGTTTACATAGGAGGGATACACATAAGATAAATGAGAAAATACAAATTTAAAAAGGAGAAAACACAAACTCTGATGCAACTCCACAACTTCCTAAACAGATCTAAACTCTTGATTCTTTAATGAAGTGGTTTGCCCATCTCAAAGTACCACTAAATTGCACCATTTCTTGTTTCCCATCTTTCTTGAACACCTGGCCTCTTATTCTTGCTAATTGCACATTTGATCCATTTCTCTAAACTATTCTAGACTCAATAGTACCTCTGGCTTGAGGCAGCTATTTTGGATAAGCCATTTTTCTGAGGGTTGGGAACTACTGCTATTGCAGGGACAACAGAATTTCCTCTAGCAGGGACTGGTTTTCTTATAGACTTGACAGTTTCTTAGTGTTATTAAATTTTTTTGTTTTTAATTTATTTCTGTGCTGACTGCACAGAATAGAATCAGATTTAGGAAAAAAAGGAATTAGGAGATGAATTGTAACCAAAGTAACAAGCAGTGGGCAGTAACAGGGATTTTAAAAAACATAACTAAGGCTAAATGACTGACACCAAAATTGTAGTGAAACAAAGAGGGCAGAAATCCAAAAACCAACAAACGCATGTAACCAGAGCCGAAATTTTATTTTAAATTGCAATCAAAAGGGAGAGCCAGAATTCGTTAGACAAACTTTAAAAAAAAATGGAGGAATAACAGTTCTAAGGTTGGGAGCATGCACTGATAGCGCATTGCCACACCCACCACACAACAAACCACTTGGATTGGGACCCGAGTGCAGCGAGTGACACTTCAGCACCGCACTGGGACAGTGTGAGTTTTAAGGTGACCTTTATATTAGAACATTAAAACATTAGAACAATCTATATAAGAACAGGCCATTCAGCCCAACAAAGCTCGCCAGTCCTATCCACTGAATTCTTCTAAATAAACATCAGGTCTATTTTTGAAAGTTCTTAAAGTATTACTATCCATCACGCTATGTGGTAGATTATTCCAGGTGTCTATGGTTCTCTGTGTAAAGAAAACCTTCTTATGAAAGTTACTATTAACAAGTTTCCAACTGTGCTCCTGTGTTCTTGATAAACTCATTTTTAGCTAACAGTCTCTATCCATTGTATTAATTCCCTTTATAATTTTAAACACTTCAATCATGTCACCTCTTAATCTTCTTTTGCTTAAACTAAAAAGGCTCAGCTCTTTTAATCTTTCTTCATAATTAATCTCCTTTAGACCTGGAAACAGCCAAGTTGCTCCTCTCTACACATTTTCTAGTGCTGCTATGTCCTTTTTGTATCCTGGAGACCAAAACTGCACATAGTACTCCAGATGAGGCCTCACCAGTACATTATAAAATTTGAGCATAACCTCCTCAGCTGGCATCTCCTGCAGATGTAGCCCTCATAGATGACTGGTTCCTCCAAGCCATCATCTGAAATGTCCAGCATCCAACAGGACTTGCATTGCACTGGCTTCATTGTTAACATTTGATTCAGGATTAATAAAACTGCCTTAACTTTATCTTTTCTGTATTTTTTTATTAAAATGAAATGATTTAACTTAAATGGTAAAACAAAAAAATGTATCCAAAGAAACTAGATTATAGAACTGCTACAGCTATTTTACACCTTCTGTCCCCTTAAGCTCCTGTACTATTCTCCCTCTCAACTGCCTGCTGTTTGTCCTTCTGTGAGGTTAACTTTACTTTTCTCTGTCTGTTTTTCTAACTTTGAGCTCCTCTTATTCCTTACATAAAAACTCTCCACTCACACAGTTTGTATTCCCCCATATTAATGAACCCTTACGCTGTCGCCCACTTAACTGTTTGACCTCTGGACCACTAGGAACTGTTCAATCTAAAACAAATAAATAATTAAAACTTGCTTAGTGAATATCTGCTGCTAGTTAATTTCTATACTATCTTATTTGCTCCTACAGCCACTTGTGCCTGATCGGGCATCTTATCCTTGCCTAGCAATGCAAAAAACAGAAAAAAACTTCTAAATGGCAATGGCTACAACATAAACAAAAAGGTGCTGCAGGAGAGCATTATTTAAATTCAACATAATTAATTAATCAAGTACAAAAACAGATGTAACTGCAAGATTCCTTGACCATCAAAACCCTAAAAAAAATTTTTTTTGTGGTCAAGGGAAATGTATAAATAAATCGTAAAGAAAAACCTAATTGTGACAATTCCAAGTTTCAAGCCTTTATTCATGATTTATATCTACAGCTATAGGTATATTAGTACATAGGCCCTGCGTTTATAGTTTAGAATTACATTAATTTGTTCTCCAAGTTCTCAAAAAAGTTCTCAAAATTTCGGAACAGATTCTTATGGGGAGAATTTATTTTTTTTTATTTTTTCAATTTGATGTAATACAGACCATTGCTTTTCTGCTTAGTCATGACAGTGTTTTTCAGCAGTGACAGCAAAATGTGTTTTTCATGTAAGTAGTGTGTTTTTTTCATAGTAAACTTTTATTCCTTGGTTATCATGTTTTAATGTTTATATTTTAAATCATTTTTAGAAATTGTACTTTTGTGAAATATTAACAAGAATAATTACATACAGTATATGTCATATGAATGTTTTTTTTAATTTTACCAGTGTTATCTTCTTCACATTCAACCCCTCATTATTCTTTAGCCTTTATTAGGGTCTGGATCAACTCACTATTTCTCTGAATATTTGATAGCACACATATATTTTAAGCTACTATAAGTGAATTATTTTAATGAAGTCATAAATTAAAGTTTAGTTATCATTTTGCCCTTGGGCATAAATGTATCAAAAGTTATTCTTTTATGCTTCTGAAAGCTGATCAGCACTTTTCTATTGCCTTGCTCCACATTATTAGAAATCCATACAATAATTGTGTCTTTAAGCAATTCATATTAAAATAGCATTTAAATATATCTAGAGGAAAAGTCCTTGTCTCTTGTACTACAAAATAGTTTCTTTCTGCTAAGGTTCAAGTTATGTAAGAACTGCTGTCAAAGTAAAACAAAGTTACAGCCTGACAGTGTTAAAACACTCATAAGCAAAAATACCAAATTCTGACTATTGCTCTGACAAGGTCAAAATGAAGAAAAGAACCAAAAGGCTTAGTAAGGATTTTTGAAGAAAAAAAAAATCTTGATATATTCTTTACTTTCTCAGAGGAATAGCTTGTGGCCTTGATTCTGATAGAATGTCAAATGAGGTGGACAGCAAGTCACTCGACAAACTCTGTCTTTAAAAACAATTAGCAGAGGAAGCTGTCATGCTTTACAAGATCTTTAAAGGCCTCATCTAAGTTTTGTCATTTCAAAAGCTACTGAAAGCCAAGTCTATGGCACAATATCCCTAATGTGTATTTTCTGTGTATTGGATAATTAATTCAAAGTATATTAATATTGGACTTCAAACCCTGAGGTTGTGGGTTCAAATCCTGCTACTAACACTGTTTGACCCTGAGTAAGTCACTGGACCTGCCTGTGCTCCAATTGGAAAACCAAAAGAAATGTAACCAATTGTATCATAAATGTTGTAAGTCGCCTTGGATAGAGGCATCAGCTAAATAAGTAAATGTAATGTAATACTTAAGTTTGTGTTTCATTAAACAGGATTCACAGTGGTTAGTGGTGCTGTTTCACAGCGCTGGATTCAAATTCCAGGCTGAGCACTGACTTTGTGGGATCTCCACATCCAGTTTTTCATCCACATCCCAAATATGTACAGATTTGGTTAGCAGGCGACCCTAAATTGTCCCGGCTTGTGTGAATACAGCAGTGTGCCTTCGTGTGTTTTATGAAAGACCTTTTTGTGTCCAGTGTTCTGTGATAGGCACCAGCCTCCCCCATTCTTGAAATGAACAAATAATCCTTACAAAAATTAAACATACTGTATGTAGTAAAGTATATTTTTCAAAAAATATATTGCTACGTATATGAATAAATTATAAAAATTATTATAACATGTTTCAATGAAAAATATGTTATAATATATTGCAGTATAGAGAAAGAATTTGTAAAATATGTAAATTATTGCAGTTTTTGTATATTGCAATATATTTTCCAAAATATAAAAAACTTTGCTGAATATATTTAAAATAGTATTACTAATATACTTTAAAGTGCAAATATTATTTTAAAATATATTCTCTTTATAATGTACTACAAAATATATTTAGAAAATTGTAGCTATTTCAGTATATTTTAATATATATTTGTCATTTTTGTATATTAGCTTTCCACTAATAGAAAATTTGCTTTAGAACAGATGCTATAGTATTCTAGACATATTTATAATCAAGATTGCTTAGCCAGACAGTAGATTTATGCCCCTCTGAAATATTAATATTAAAAAGTACACATTTAACAAATTGATAGCACTGTAACATTTTTTTAGCAATTTTTCATGGAATGTCAAAAAACATCAGGCTTACAGTGCATATTTCACCATGGAATACATTGCAATCTGTGTGTACTGGCACATCTATTTACTTGAACAACGTCTAGTGACATACAGGGAGTTCAAAATAAATCAATTGCAAAAATTGTTTTTAACTTTTTCCAGGTTTAAAAGATAAGCCATAAGTAATCTTACAAAAATATGGTTAAACAAACAGTATATGGCATGGTTTATACACAATGTATTTGGAAATATGTTTGCTGTAATATATTAAGGGAAATGTATATTTCATTATATTTTAGATGCAATCTTAAAACTATATATTTGAACTGCATTTATTTGAAATTTTATTGCAAGATATGACCAAATACAGTAATTGCAGGCATATTTCAATTTCATAAGAGAAGTTGTAAAATGAACGTAAATACATTGAAAATAAGGTTCTCTCTAAGATGATTGATAATCCCGGTAAAAACATGTACTATTAATATGTGATTTTCATATTTTTTCTGTCACTTAATGCATTTTCAAGATAAAGATTTTTGGAATTTCTTTTAATATGGAACAAATTTCAGTTGTTGTATTTTAAAAAATGTGTAAAAAATCCGATATTTGAACGTTTCTAATCTTTGGTAATTCTACCTGGTTTCTAATGCTACTTTGTTTGAGATTGTTACTGCAGCTGTGCTTATTATCTGTTGGAAATAATCCAGTTACAAATATACATTCCACAAGGGACATGTACCCAACATTTAAACAGAAATGTTCTAATTTGGGTGAAAATGGGACAAAACTGAGCATTTAAAGAGACTGTGTTATTTATTGGTCCCATTTTTGTAAGGAATATTTAAATAAGATGATAAAATAGCAGTAGCCATAACATTTTTTCCAGCTATCTGTTGTATTAATATTTGATTGCCATCACCAATGCAGGGTTGTTACACAGAAGTAGTCCTTTTTATATTTTCCCATATTACTAGGACATAGCCAAACTCAAAGTCAGTACTATTCAAAGTTTTTCTTTTTAAGTGTCTTGTGGAGGTCTTCTTTTTAGTTTGGCCAAACTTCATACACTTTGTTGCCATCCCAACATCTTTCTGAGTTGAAATAAAAATCAAATAAATAAACAAACAATAATGCCAAAGTCATTTACTGAATACATGTTTATGATGCTATCCTGTAAAGCCTAGTTTAAGGCTGGGTTATACTTGACGCGTCTGCACGGGGTGCGCGGCATAAATGACATCGGATATTCAGGCACACCACTACATTCAAGATTCAAGAGTATTTATCGTCATTTCATCCATATACAGTGGTACAGCATACAGTGAAACGAAACAACGTTCCTCCAGGACCAAGGTGCTACATAGAGCACAGGACAACAAAAAATCTACGACACATAACATAAAAGACACATAATATATAACAAGGTGCATGTGAGTCAAATGTGCAAACATGTGCAACCATGTGCAACATTGCAGAGCAGAACACATGTATCAGATATCAGATTGGTCCATGAGTGTTCAGGAATCTGAGTGCTTGGGGGGAAAAAACTGTTACACATTCTGATGGTAAGGGCTTGAATGCTTCGGTACCTTTTTCCCAATGGCAGGAGTGTAAACAGTGAGTGTGAAGGATGTGTTGGGTCATTCACAATGTTGGTGGCTTTGTGGATGCAGGGTATGGTGTAAATGTCCATGATGGAAGGAAGAGAGACACTGATGTTCTTCTCAGCTATCTTCACTATCTGTTGTAGGGCTTTACGATCCCTGGCCATGCAATTTCCAAACCAGACAGTGATGCAGTTGCTCAGGATGCTGTCTATGGTCCTCTGTAGAATGTTGTTAGAATAGCTGGTGGAAGATGGGCTTTCTCAGCCTATGCAGGACGTGGAGCCACTGCTGGACTTTCTTGGCTAAAGAGCTGGTGTTGTAGGACCAGGTGAGGTTCTCTGCCAGGTGGACACCAAGGAATTTGGTGCTGTTGACGACCTCCACAGTTAAGCTGTCAATGTTAATTGGCAGATGGTCACTCTTCATCATCATCATCATCATCGGTCGGCTGCTCATGTGGGTATCACTACATGATGGCGCTTGTGCAGGCAAGAATGATCTTCCGCCACGCAACCCGGTCCTGGGCCGCCTTTTCAATTTCTGTCACAGTCATTCTCTCGTTGCAGATAGAATCGGAGATGTGCTGGGCATATGTGAGCACGGGCCTTCCACGTCTGGCCTTGCCTAGTTGTATCGGTGGGACGTACAATGCGTATTTCCTGATTAGTTCATCTGGTGGACAACGAAGCATTTGGCCCACCCATGTCAGTTGATGCTGTAGAACTGTAGTTGATAGTGGTTGTTGTTCGACACGGGTGTAGATTTCCGAGACAGGTATATGATCAATTCGCTTGAAGTTGAGGATTACCCGATAGCAGTTGGTCGCAAAACTATCGAGAGTGTTTTTGAGCTGGTTTGTTATGATCCAAGTTTCGCTGCCGTAGAGGAGTATGCTTAGACAGGAAGCTTTAAACAGACGCACTTTGAGGCGTAGGAGATGTTGTTGGCTTGCCAGATGCTTTTTAATTTCCAAAAGGCGCCCCATGCTTGTCCTTTACGTATCTTGAGGTCATTCGATGTAGTGGCTACCATTGAACCGAGATATTTGAAATCGCTCACTATTTCGATGTACTCGTTATTAAGAACAAGTGGAAGTTGAGGGCCGAAATCAGCATTTACTATCATCTGTTTGGTCTTCTCGGCATTGATTTCTAAGCCAACTACTTGCTCTTCATTGCTGAGGCGTTCAAGTTGTTGTTGGGCTTTTTCGCGACTGCCTTCAAGTAGTCCGATGTCATTGGCAAAGTCCAAATCGTTGATTTTCTGTTCGGGGTGCCTCGAACTTAGGCGAGGATGAGTAACAAAACCATAGTCTCCTGCTGACTTACGCATGACGAAATCGATGACGATAATGAAAATGAAAGGGGCCAAAACGTCGCCTTGGAGCACTCCAGTTCTAGTAGTAAACTCACTTGAGAGGTGATTGTCTACAAGCACTTTGCTAGTTGAATTAACATAGAGAGTTTGAATTGCGTTGACTACTTTCTCTGGGATGCCGTAGTGACGAAGAATTGCAAACATAAATGTTCGTTTAACCGAATCAAAAGCTTTTCTAAAGTCGACGAAGGTCGCAAACAGCGGAAGATTCTTGCTAGCTGCACCTTCGAATAGGCGGCGGAGGATGTGGATTTGTTGAGTGCAACTGCGCCCTTTGCGAAAACCAGCTTGATTGGGACGTAATAGAGTGTCAACTATAGATTGAATTCGGTTGAGTAGCATAATGTTGTACACTTTGGCTGTGATTTACATTAATGATATGCCTCGATAGTTTGTCATAAGTTGTAGGTTGCCTTTTTTAGGTATAGGAACTATGATGTTAGTAGTCCATTGCTTCGGCGCTGTGCTGTTTTCGTAAACATATCGGCAAATCATGAGTAGCTTTGTACGAATGAAATCGCCACCTTCTTTAAGAACTTTAGGTGAGAACACATAGTCAATACCAGGGGATTTGTGCTCCTTCAGTTGGTCAACAGCAGCAACAAATTCAGCCCGCGAAAAGTTGTTGGTCTCGATCGGGAGGTCCCTGGCGGCTGGACTTGGGAGTGTGTTGGGGGCTGAGGAGAGCTTTCCATTTAGAAGATTCTCGAAGTTCTTGGCCCATTCTTCGAGTAATTCGCCTTGAGACCTAGGCATTGATCCATCTAGTTTTTTGACAATTGCGTGCTTCTTTTCTCCTTTGCCACTAAGTTCGTTTACAATCTCCCAGGTTGTCCGGAGCTTGTTTGTTTTTGCAGCGAGTTCGAGTTCTTCAAGTTGTTTGTTTAGGTGGGCAGCTGAGTCTGACTGATACGAATCTGAGACTTTATTGGCTAACTCCCTCCACTGTTTTCGAGTAGCACTAGATCTATTTTGGTTGAACTTCTTCTTGGCCTTATCCCGTTCATCCAAGAGGTTCAGTGTTGTTGTGCTCACCCAGTCAGGGCCCTTCCTCTTGCGTTTTACTCCTAGGACTTCGCTGCATGTCGTCTCGACTGTTCTCTCAAGATAGTCATATGTTGATTGAATGCTGGTAGGCTTGCCTTCTTCCTCCAGAAGAACCGGTTTTGGAGCTCTAGATCGAATCTCTGTTGGAATTCGGGGTTTTTGAGTAGCTCAACGTTGTACTTCTGGCGGATAATTGGAGCTTTACGGGTCGTTCGAAAGCTGATCTTGATGTGCGCAGTTACAATTCTGTGATTTGAATCAACATCGACGGTGTTATATGCTCTGCAATTTCTTAGCGAGTTTAGCCATTTGCTGCTTATGAGTATGTGGTCGAGTTGTGCGTGAGGTTCATCCAGCTTGTGGTTTGGATGCTGCCAAGTCCAAAGTCTACTTTGGCGGTGTGGAAAGCGGGAATTGGCTGGTCGTAGACTGTGGCTCTTGCACAGTTCAATTAGACGATGGCCATTGTCGTTCATGATCTCATGGAACGTGTGTCGACCGACGATACTTGGGTTGGTCTTGTGGCTATCTTTGCCTAGTCTGGCATTGAAATCGCAGAGTACAAGGACGACATTGTGAGGTGGAATTTGGTTTAGAGTTGTTTGCAATTCGGTGTAAAATCCGTTCTTTTCAGCCTCTTTCTTGTTCATCTCTTCTGCGTTGTTCTCGCTGCAATTTGTTGGGGCATAGATCACGATTATGGTGACTTTAGGGTTGCCGTTTAGGTGAACAATGACTATGCGATCTGAAACTTTTTGGGCACTGGCTATGGTCGAAGCTATACTCGGCTCTAGTAGAATACCAACTCCTCCTGTGCCCTGAGTTGTTGCTGAGGAGAATACTTTTAGCCATTTCCTTTCGTTGGTCCATTCAAATTTGAGGTCATCGTCAAAGATCTGCCGGTGTTCCTGAATAGCGAGAACTTTGATGTTGAATTTCTCGCACCCAGATATTAGTTGGTGTTCTTTACCGGGTTTCTTGAGTGTTCGAACGTTCAGGGTGGCTATTCTGAGTTCTTTGCGATGTTGATGGTATTTTGGTGCCGTTGGATCTCGTGTGTGGTCAGGCATCAAGGTTCTTGCGATTTGCCCTGATTCCATTATGAGTGCAGAGCGCACCCACGACACTTGATCTTTCTGGCGACGCAAGCGATCGGATGCGTTCCGCGGATTTTCGTTCTTGTCTAGAATCTGGTACTATTTTACTGGTCGGGTGATTACCCCTAGCCAAACTCTCCTCTTTTACACGGGCTTGAGACCGTTTACCGCCAAACTCCCCCTGACTGAGTGTCCAGTGTAATAACGCTCAGCGGCAAGCAGAGTCACTCTTAGTCTTCCTAAAGTCAACAATCATCTCCTTTGTTTTGTCTACATTCAGAGATAGGCAATTGGCTTTACACCAGCCTGTTAACCGCTGCACCTTCTCTCTGTATGCTGACTCATTGTTGTTGCTGATGAGACCCACCACAGTCGGCGAGTTTTATAATGTGATTAGAGCTGTGCGTTGCTGCACAGTCATGAGTCAGCAGTGTAAACAATAATGGACTGAGCACACAGCCTTGAGGGGCTCCAGTGTTCAGTGTTGTGGTTCTGGAGATATTGTTTCCAATCCTGACTGACTGAGGTCTCTCAGTCAGGAAGTCCAGAATCCAGTTACAGAGGGTGGTGTTCAGTCCCAGCAGGCTCAGCTTTTCTGTTAGCTGCTGAGGAATAATCGTATTAAATGCTGATCTGAAGTCGATAAACAGCATTCAAACGTATGTATCCTTATTGTCCAATTGAGCGAGAGCCAGATGGAGAGTGGTGGCTATTGCATCATCTGTTGAATGGATCCGGCTATAAGCAAACTGCAGGGCGTCCAGTGAGGGAGGCAGCAGGGTTTTCATGCGCCTTTATGACAAGCTTCTCAAAGCACTTCATGATAATGGGAGTGAGTGCAATGGGACGGAAATCATTGAGGCTGGACACTTGTGACTTTTTTGGCACGGGAACTATGGTGGTGGTTTTTAAGCAGGTTGGGACAATGGTGGTGCTCAGGGAGATGTTGAAGATGTCAGTAAAAATGTCTGCCAGCTGGTCTGCACATTCCCTTAGTATTCTGCCAGGAATATTGTCTGGTCCTGCAGCCTTCTGCGGGTTGACTCTTCGTAGAGTATTTCTCATATCGGCCACAGTCAGATTTAATGCTTGGTCACTAGGAGGAGAAGTGGTCTTCCTCATCACCACGTTGTTCTGTGCTTCAAACTGTGCATAGAATGTATTCAGCACATCTGGAAGGGAGACTTCACTGTCACAGGTGGGTGGTGTTGTCCTGTAATTAGTGATAGCCTGGTTGCCTTTCCACATGCTTCGTGCGTCTTTGTCATATAGAAAAAGTCCCTGGATTCTCTGGGCGTTGCATGCTTTGCCGCTCTGATGGCATGGGATAGTTTGACCCTCGCTGTTCTCAGGGCACTTGAAGGCAGAGTCCCGGGACTTCAGTAGTACACACACTTTCTTTGTAATCCATGGTTTCTGGTTGGGGCGCGCAGTGATGTACTTGGAGACAGTAACATCATCAATGCATTTATAGAAGTAACTGGTCACTGATGACGTGTACTCCTCCAAGTTGAAACATTTGCTGTTGGTTGCAGCCTCTCTAAACATGTCCCAGTCAGTGCACTCAAAACAGTCCTGAAGAGCAGAGATGGCTTCTGATGGTCAGGTTCTCACCTGCTTCAGAACCGGTTTGGTGCATCTGACGAGCAGTCTGTATGTTGGAATTAACATGACAGAGATGTGATCTGAGTTTCCAAAGTGGGGGCAGGGCTCTGCCTGGTAAGCGGAAGGAATGTTTGTATAAATAAGATCCAGCGTGTTGGTCCCTCTTGTTGCAAAGTCCACAAACTGATGGAATTTAGGGAGCACTGACTTGAGATTTGCATGATTGAAATCTCCAGCGACAATAACCAGTCCATCCGGGTGTGTGTTCTGTATGTCTGTGATGGCGCTGTACAGTTCCCAGAGCGTTTCCTTAGCATTAGCACTGGGAGGTATGTAAACAGAATTACTGCACCATTCCATGTTGATATAAACGCACAGTCCACCACCGTGAGTTTTACTGCACAGAGTAGCATTTCTGTCGGCTTGAAATGCGGCTAGCCCATCTAGATGAATGGCGGCGTCTGGAACTCTGTCGCTGAGCAACGTCTCCGTGAGAACAAAGATGCAACAGTCTTTAAACTCATGCTGGGTAGTTCGCTGGAGTCGAATACTGTCCAATTTATTGTCCAGGGAGTAGACATTAGAAAGTAATATAGACGGGAGCGCCAGCCAGCTTGGGTTAGGTTTTAGCCTAGCACGGACTCCTGCTTGCTTCCCGCATTTTCGCCTCCTAGCGCACCGCCTCCATGTGCCTCTCCCTCGGTCATTTGCATCAGGTGACGCCAGGGGCTGAAGTTCTAGTTTTCATAGCAGATCAAGGTCGCACAGTTTATCCCACAGATCATTCTTTATGTTTTTATATCAATATTGGTAGCAGAGAACCATCTCACGTTGATATACATGGACACTAGTTGTTCTGATGTCCATGTACTACTGAAAAAACAGAAAAAAAAAAAAAACAAATACAGTGGAACCTCGGTTTTCGAGCATAATTCGTTCAAGAAACGTGCTTGCAATCCAAAGCACTTGTATATCAAAGTGAATTTCACCATAAGAAATAATGGAAACTCAGATGATTCGTTCCACAACCCAAAAATATTCATATAAAAATGATTAGTACAAAATCTAAAGTAAAAGCTGCAGTACTCTTTGAATTTCTGTGAATATTCTCACCTTTCTTTTTGTCATTAGTTAATCCCTCTGAATGACTCACAACTCAATTTCAAGTCCACCAGTTAACAGTTTTTAAGCACCAGGCTTGGATCACATTGGGGTAATCCCTCATAACCATTTCCAGGTAAAGGAACACTTCAATCACACACCGAATCTTGATGAATGAAATATTCAAGTGGAAAATCTTTCCTGAGTAATGCTGTGTAACAAAATGTAAAAATGGTCAATGGAAACCCAAATCACCAACCCATTGAGGGCAGGATTCAAAGTCACACTGAAAATCAAAGTCAAAAATTGAAATCACAGGCTGATCCAACTTGTGTGAATTTCATTATGGTAACTCATAATGTGACTTTGTAGTGTGTATGGCCCCCACGTACCTGTATGCACTCCTGACAACATCTGGACATGCTCCTAATGAGACGGTGGATGGTGCCCTGGGGGATCTTGTCCCAGACCTCTATCAGGACATCAAATAACTCCTGAACAGTCTGTGGCAGTACTTGGCAGCATTGGATGCACCAATACATAACATCCCAGGGTTCTGTTTGGATTCAGGTCAAGGGAACATACGGTCCAGTCAATGACATTAATGCCTTTGTCATCTAGGAACTGCCTACACACTCTGGCCACATGAAGCCGGGCATTGTCCTGCACCAAGAGGGCTCACTGCACCAGCATAAGGTCTGACAATGGCTCTGAGGGTTCCATCCTGATACCTAACAGCAGTCAGGATATCATTGCCTAGCTCATGCAGGTCTGTGTGCCCCTCTAAGGATATGCCTCTCCAGACCATCACTGAGCCACCGCCAAACCGGTCATGCTGGATAAAGCTGCAGGCTACATAACATTCACCATGGCGTCTCCAGACTCTTTTATGTTTGGCACATATGATTAGTGAGAACCTGTTCTCATCTGTGAAGAGAAACGGGCTCTAATAGCAGAGCTGCCAATTGTGGTGTTCTCTGGTGGATCCAAATTGAACTGTACAGTGATGGGCTGTAAGCACTGGTCCCAGTAATTGTTGGGCCCTCATGCCACCCTTGTAGTGTCTGCTTGTGACAGTTTGGTCAGAAGCATGCACAGCAGTAGCCAGCTGGAGATCATTTTGTAGGACTCCTCTTGTACCTCCTATGGTAGTTCAATGGAGCAGATACCGATCCTGCTGCTGGGTTGATGCCCTTCAACCTCCCTGTCCATCTCTCCTGGTATCTTCACCATGGTCTTGAGACTGTTCTGGGAGACACAGCAAACCTTCTTGCAATGGCCCGTATGTATGTGCCGTCCAGGAGGGGCTGGAATACCTGTGCAACCTGAATCAGCTGCAGATAAAGCCTCATGCTACCAGTAGTGACAAGGACACTAGCAAAACATGAAAGCAGAGAAAAATCAGTCAGGAAGAATAAAGAGAGAGTAATTGCCTGTGGCCACCACCTGCAAAACCATTCAATTTTTGTAGGTTGTCTTGCTGTTCCCTCTTCTGTGCACCTTTTGTCATTTTCATTTGCACCAAAACAGGTGAAGTTGATTCACAATCGCTTATTCTTCCTAACTGGACAGATTGATATCCCTGAAGCCTAACTGACTTGGTGTTAGACTGTGATGATTAAGTGTTCCCGTAGTTTTTTTGAGCAGTGTGTATTCAATCAATTTACAGCTGTATAGTCTTTCTTTTATAAAAAAGGACATTCCAGAAGAAATTAATGTATGCCATAACTGAAAAAATAACACTGAGTTCAGAAATACAGAACTCAGTCTTTAACACAGGTTTCTGTTCAGCCTTGTCTAACCATATACTACTGACATTATCACTTAATCTCTTTCAATCACCATCCCATCTAAAAAATAAAATTATTAAACAGGGTTTAATATTTACAATTTGCATATTTCCTTCCATCATTTTATTTCTAAATGCTTGCTTCAATAAAATTCAATCTCTACATTTTTTAAAATAAATACTTTACTTGCTAAAGCTACCAGATGCTGAAGTCTATTTTAATAGCAGTTGCCACAAGTAAAAACTACACCTTGAGAAACTCATCAGTGTTGAACAGTAGATGGAAGCTCAATATAATTATTTAATTTGGTGTATCAGCAGCATTGACAACTAGATCCTTAGCGATGTTGCCTTCAGTGGAAAGTTTATGTAGCTCACTATTTCCAAGCTGGTTTTTTTTCAACCTCCCAAAAAAGTAGGTTTTACTTTGACTGGAAATTTAAAATTTACATTGGGCCTGGGAGTTTATGCCTCAGGATTGCCGTTCTCTCCCTATTAAGCTCATTGCCACTAGCAAATTTTCCAACCCTAAGCTACCATAACAAGAAGAAAAAAGAGATGCAATGTAATATCATAGATGGATTTTGTAAAATTAACAAATCATTTATAAGCCATTTAATATTCTCTTGTGATAAATACGACATTTTATTGACATTTACTACAAGATGTGAATGAATATTCCGTCATTCACACAGTTTAGCCCTACTAGAAAGGGTTTAGTCACTTTATCTTGTACTCTATTAATCTGGTGAAAGGGAAGCATTCAAGCCAGTTAACAACATACTCATTGAAACACTTTCTTTATGAACAAATAAAATGTATCTTTGACACAGCCCTATTTATTCAGATGAAAATGCCAGTCACCAGCTTGCATATTATGGCTAAAACACACTGGCTTTTATTGTATTTTCATGCAGCAAGAATCAGTTGCCTGTATATGTGTGATACAGCTGCTCTGTTACAGCAACTCCAAACTCTAGCCTGGCCTCTGCTAACAACCGCACTCTTCTTGATCTTACAGAAGTAGATTAGCATCAATTCTCACTTACCAAATCCTTTAGGACAGACCCACTTTAAAACTGTGGCAATTTTCAGCTGCATCACATTTGTCATAGCTACTTATCTTAATTCTATTTATTATAAATATAATGGCCTTCTAAAGGGTTTGCAAGTAAGCATTTTACATTCTCACATATGGCAGTATGAGTGATTTACAGTATTGACAGTTTAAATTGCTGTACATATGTCATGAAAAAGAGTGTAAAGAAAGAAAGAAAGCAAAACTTTAATTTTATTCAAATGAAAAAATACATCCATCATGTACATTCCAAAACAATACAATATATGATGTGCTGCATCAACGTAACATACAGTACAGGCCAAAAGTTTGGACACACCTCCTCATTCAATGTGTTCTCTTTATTTTCATAACCATTTACAGCACTCCATCACTCTCCTTCTTGGTCAAATAGCCCTTACACAGCCTGGAGGTGTGTTTGGGGTCATTGTCCTGTTGAAAAATAAATGATCGTCCAACTAACCTGACTTCTGCACAACACAACTGCTGGTCCCAACCCCATTGATAAAGCAAGAAATTCCACTAAATAACCCTGATAAGGCACACCTGTGAAGTGAAAACCATTTCAGGTGACTACCTGTTGAAGCTCATCGAGAGAATGCCAAGAGTGTGCAAAGCAGTAATCAGAGCAAAGGGTGGCTATTTTGAAGAAACTAGAATATAAAACATGTTTTCAGTTATTTCACCTTTTTTTGTTAAGTACACAACTCCACATGTGTTCATTCATAGTTTTGATGCCTTCAGTCATGAAGATAAAGAAAACACATTGAATGAGGAGGTGTGTCCAAACTTTTGGCCTGTACTGTATGTATAAGATAAAATTGCATATCAGCAGAGTAGTGGACTTTGTGTAGTCAATGACCAGTTTTTCTTTTTAACAAAAGGCAAGTTTGTATTACACCAGACAACTGAACCCACGTGTTGACACTGATCTTACTGTCACCATTTTCTCCCTTCTCTTTAATATTATTCTCTTGTTCTAATGGCATTCTGTCATCTGCTCTCTATCTTGCACTCTGGTCACAGCTAACTGAATGCACACTGTATCTATTGTTTTGTTCATCATTCTTGTCCAGACAATACTCAAGCAAAATGAGCTGTAACAGTACTTTTATGCTTAGCTAAAGGTTCAAGGGAAGTTTGGAAAACTCATCTCAATTAACATTTTTTACTTGGAACTTCAAAAGTGAGCTTGGGTATTTATATCAGTTGTGGCACCAAATGACCCTAAACAGATGCAGAAAATGAATAGATGTTACTAGAAAGGTCTACTGTTATATTATTTGGATGTACAGTATTGCACTCCAGGCTACGAAACAACATCCCTTTAAAGAGTTTGAATTTGTTTCATGAGCACCATGACTGGTATAAAATCTAAATCTGTTGAATCATTACAGGGTTGACTTGGACAGCATAAAGGTATGGGTAGGTGGCAGATGAAATTTAATGCAAGTAAATGTAAAGTATTATATATAAGAAGTGAAAATGTTTGGTTTGAATACAAAATGGGAGGTCTGAAAATCGAGAGTACACCTTATGAAAAGGATTTAGGGATTGTAGTGGACTCCACGTTATTACATGTCAGACAATGTTCAGAAGCCATTAAGAAGGCTAACAGAATGTTAGGTTATATAATACGATGTGTGGACTACAAGTACTGTACATGGAGGTTATGCTCAAGGTATCCCAAGTAGTTTGAGTAGTTTTAGTCTCTGGCAACAAAAAGGACATACCAGAGCTAGAAAAACTCTAGAGTAGTGCGACTAGGCAGATTCCAGGGTTATAGAGATGAATTACATGGAAAGATTAAAATAGCTGAGCCTTTTCAGTTTAAGTAAAAGAAGACTAAGATGAGACATGACTGAAGTGTGTAAAATTATGAAGTGAATTAGTACAGTGGACCAATACAATTACTTTAAAAGGAGTTCATCAACATCATGGGGACAGCATTGGAAACTTATTAAGAGTAAATTTTGCACGAACATTAGGATGTTTTCCTTTACACAAAAACCATAGACACATGGAATAGGTTACAAAGTAGTCTGGTAAACAGGGACCTTCAAAACTCGACTTCATGTTATTTTCAAAGAATTAAGTGGATAGGACTGGTGAGCTTTGTTGAGCTGAATGGCCTGTCCTAATGTATATTCCCACACTGCTTCGTATTTAGTTTAGCAACAAAAGATGATAATGACCCTAAACATTTTGTCTACTTTCACTACAAGTGTATTTAAAATATTCAAAGCACAAGACACACAAACAAAGAATGTGACAGAAAACATACAGTATGTACTACCCACAAACTATAGCATTCAGAACCTTCTTATAATCCAACTTATTTCTCTTGAACTGCATAGATTAATCACACCTTTATTAAGATATCAAAATTATAATGACAGTCTACTCCAATGCCTCAACATTCTCAAAATACATTAAAAAATTCCAGTAAATAATTTTAATCATTTTCTTGGATATTAAAACTGATGCAGAGAGATATACTTTCAGTTTTATAGTTTAATTTCTGTAAAGTATGAGAAATATTGCTTATAAATATTGCAAAAATATGGAAAGCAAAACCTAACACATTTTAGAACTGAGCATGATCTAGCAAAAAATTAGGGAAGCATATTTCACTTTATAATGTAAGTAAATGAGACCCATGGAAACCAATGTAACATCTCCTTGAAACGTCTCTAGAACTGCAATCTGAGGCTCCTTTTGAGAGCAACTGACTCAAATCTGTATGTAAACAGAGGTTATAGGGGCTCTGGGGGACCTGGTCAAAAAACTCCACAGGGTCCTCCATCTCATCCGCTTCCGAGACTTGGCATAGTAAAATGTACAGTATTGCTATTATTATATCACAGTCCAAATTAATAAGATGAACAAGGAGAATTTAATAAATACAAATCCTTTATTACAGTTTTTAAAAAAATATAAATAAAACACCACAATAAAAGCAACATTTGTACAGGAAATAGAAAAACAACAATAATATATAAAAGTAAAAGTTTAAAATCTAATTTAAAAAGTGAATAAAACTCAAATAAATGTAAGGTGCACATTGTAATAAAAACTAATACAAACTGCACCTTGTACTATTTAAAAGTTAAAAAAAAAGTGCACATAATAAAAATTTATAAAATAAAAAATGGTTTGTAAAGGTATTACAATAACTTTCAAAAGTGCTGCTTGTGGGCTTTGACCACTATATTCATACTAAATATATAAATATATAAATTTCTCAATCAAGCTGTAAAGATGAAAAATGCCTCTCACCACCAGTGACAACAGTGACAGGAAGTCAGGAATGCCAAGTGACTAAATTCTGAGTTGTTAGACCCTCTTTTTACCCACTCACCCTGTGGCTGAACAGGTGCTGCTGATTTTGGCCTGGCACTGACTACACTGGGTTGAGGAGAGAGTGACTGAAGCCGAGTCAGAAATGGCCAAATTGTCTAAACAAAACAAGTCAATCCAATTTTTCCATCCAGACATGTAAAGCCTCTTCATTATTTACAAAATCAGTTTAGTTTACATTTAATGTTACTAAAAAAAATAACGTTCAACAGGGTGGGTTTCTGATTGTGTTGTTGTAATGTATTGATGCTATGCTATGCTTCAAGGAAGGTTTCCACACATTTGTCATTGAAATTAGTATCTATATAAATGGGTGCCCTCGGTTATGGGGGGGGTTCTAACAGTTCAGGGCCCCAGGCAATTGCCTGCCTTGCAAGTCCTGTTGCTATGCCTCTGTATCTAACATTCCATTGGTGTTACACAGTGCTTGAAGCCCAGCATTTAAGATAATATGGCACAACAGGAACTTTGAAACTTTGAAAAGCTATGTGACTCAAGTAGATTGTGTATTTTGAAGAAGAACACAATCTCATGGTCTTTTAAAATATAAAATGATTGTACACCAGACATCTCTTACAATCGGAACAATTAACTCTGTGGGACTTTAAAATGAACTTTAAAGTCCCACTGCAGTCTTATTTCCTGAAGATTATTGGCATCAAAAATTGAGTACAAACTGAAATACAGCTATGAATATTTATTGCAATGTCACAATAAATACTTCAGATGCTCCATCTGAGATTTATATTCATTCACCTGTAAATCAATCATCCATAGGCCAACATCTGAAAACAACAGTAATTCAGAGGTAACTCTTGTTTAAACCCTTTTCTAGATGAGGCTGGAGCAGTTATTACAATAGCAATGTATTATATTGATAAAAGGAGAAAACTGGAGCATTAAAAGATTTGTTTGGTATTTTTTAAGTCAAAGTGTAAAGTGAAGCATATTTTATAAACATGTATTTTTGCCCTACTCTGTACAACATGGAATGACACATAAAGTTATATAGTGTAAGAGATAATAAGAGGGAGATAATGAAGTGCTGTGGACTGGCTGAGTACCTCACTTAATAAGAAACTGAAAATCTTAAAACTAAAGGTCCAAAAAGAGTACAGTCATGTGCCTACGAGGTGAGACACAAAAATAACCGGATTGGTAAAGAAATATATATTTATTGATGAATTAAAGCATTCTAAACATTGTCACCTTCTATATACTCCCCCTCCCGATCTCTACACCACTCGATACATTTCTTCCATTGATTGAAACAGTGCTGGAAGTCTTCTTGTTTGAGGCGCTTCAACATGCTTACCATTTTTGTCTTCACTTCATCCATTGAAGAAAAATGTGTTCCCTTCAAGTCACTTTTGATTTTCGGGAACAAGTAAAAATCACAGGGAACTAAATCAGGCAAATAGGGAAGATGATCGAGGACTGGAATGATTTTGTCAGTCAAAAACGGTTTTAAGAAAAAGAGAAAATTCGTAAGAAATTTGATATTGATTTGCTGTTCAATTTTTTTCACCTGACATTATCGCGGCAACTTTTGTAGCGATTGTTGTGCAAGTACGGACTGGGCTATTCAGAGGAGATACCTAGCTGGTCGGTGGTTTGAGAGGGTGCGTAGGAGGGGATATAGTTCTATAATTCACGTCCGGCCGACCTCCAGATGGTTTTCCAGAAAAACCCCAAGTCCAGTCCGGTTATTTTTGTGTCTTACCTCGTAAATATGGTTCCATTTGGGAACAGACCATTTGATTATATGTCAGATGGGCTGTGTGTCAGTCACAAAGCGTAAAGGTCACTGCACCTGAAACTCTGTGGATCTGGTGAGGGTCATGGGTATGCAAACTGTAACTGCTGGTGTGGAATAACACAAAACAATGTCTGAGTCTTGGTGTCCATGGCCAAATGCATAAGAATTAGCTATGTGTAATAGTGCTGAGCAAAACAAACCTTAAAGACCTTCAAGAGTCAGAAAGAAAATGCGTCATTGTCAACTAATAATAATAATAATAATGAAAAAATTATTACTGTTTACAAGGCATTTTTTTATCTTCTTGATGGAAGAAAAAGTGTAAACCATTTGCACAGACCTGAAACAAAGAAGACATACCAGTATTTGTAACAAGACTTCAAAAAAATGCTGCATGGCATGACCAATCATTGTCCCGAAGACTGGAACTCTCTGAGTTTTTTCTTTTTGCTTGCTTGTTGTTATATGTTGGTTGCGGCAGTAGTACAGAAAGGGAGACAATAGAGCAGAGAGACTGCTATCTCAGTTTACCAACACCAGAGTGTATCATTCTATGGCTGGAAGCACTGCCAAAAGTATTTAATAAAAATGAAAGGCATACTACCTTTCTGGGCTGTAGTGGCGGGTTTTGGAAAATTATTACCCTATTGCTTTTGTATGACCCTTGGCCACAAGTATGAATGGCCTCAACCATAAATCGACGCGTGACTGTAGATATTGAGCATCCAACTGCTTTTTCTTAAGGCTTTTAAGAACTGATCTCTGCTGTGGGCATCTCTTCCCTCTAGATCCAGGTTAGACAATAAACAGCAAATTCCGGCACCTTTGCTTTTTAAATTACACACCAAGCAGAAGAGGCGGGACTTCTGCAGCAAACCTCTGGTCCTCTCGTCTGCGGGTGAAAGATAAGAGAGTGTTAGCAGCCATGCTTCTTCAGACACTGATGTCAGTTTGCTTGACTTATAAGAGCCCTGATGTGCATACATGTGACAATAGATATATTAATAATTAATGAGAAAAAAAATCTGCACCTCAAGGTGTTCAAAAATAGATTCTTTTTTTTTGTTGATTATTTTACACTCCTTTACTTATACATCTAGATCTACAAGGATTACAATGATGCCAACAGATGGGTTGATAGGTGGGTGCAGTAATACTTTAACTCTGCAAAAGTTAGAGAGTAGACAAAAAAGAGTTGTATCATGATAAGAAAAATAAAATAACTAAGTCCTGCTCAAAGCAGGCAATTGGCACATCAAGCCTTATGCAGATCAACCTGACAGCCAGATACAAGGCTAAAATCAAGAGAATCACTTTTACTGTGGATGCAGTGTGACCGTAGCCTTAAAAGGCTCAGACAATTACTGCTTTATGTTCAACAACAGCACCCAAAAAATGTTAAATGTGTGAAAATGCTAAATATTAGCTTACTAATCTGCACAAGTCAACATCCTATGGTGAATTGCAGCAGGTTCCATCTCTGCCCAAAGAAATCTCACTACGGCGCATTGTTCAACAAAGGTGCAGGCCTGTAGCAGAGTGTCCATGTTCATTTAGCATTGGATCCAAGTAGGCAAACAGCAGAGTGCTGCGCCGTGCTGTGTATAAACCATTTGTTCTATCCATTTCCAAATTGCCGTAACATTTTGATTTGCCCTCGTATATTAGGTTCAGAACTATTGATACAAAGGCAATATAAGGAGGGAAATAGCGTGGAGTTGCCATCTTACAGCCTTTGTAGCTCAATTCATGTATTTAGAGATATTAATTTGTAATAGCTTTACATTACAATGTCATTTGCATATTGTGCAGTATGGACTATCTGGTAACATTCATACAAATATACTACATAAGGACAACAGTAGTATTAATTCGTTAACTACACCAAAATAACCACTTCAACATACTGGACTTTTTAATCAGCTTGATTCAAAATATTTTATGTTGAATGCTCTCACAACTTGTGGGTAAGTACTGTTATGGCACCTGATGGTCCTAGACTTAACAGATCTAATACATTTACAAATGAAGGGGAGTCTATGTAGGGTTATGTAATATTAAAGCAACTTATGAAATAAATGAGACCTGTACCAACATGACAAGTACCAAGGTATTGTGTAGGTGTATGAGTTGGTTAGTCGAGGATTGTTTGAACTAGGGGATTAAGAGTGGCAAAGAATTTGGACATAAGATGTTACTCTTGCAAAAAGTGGGTATATTTTTGAGAAGTGTTTCTTTCTGACACATTTTTATAAAGAAAAAAAACCAACCTGGTTTGATGGTAACTACAGCCCTTCTTTAGACACTTAATTAAGTGATGTCTGGTTTACCTTCTCCTTTAAAGAAAAAATTTAGACTGAGATAGGGTTAGTTTTCAAAGTGAAACATTTGCATGAATTTTCCTATTTTAAAAAAGTCACTCAAAATAAAGTATTTTTTTTTAATGCATACCTGATTAAGTTTCCACATGTCAATGTGTGTCAGAAAAGAGACATGTCAAGTCTGCAATCCAAATGAAAGACCACGGACCCTACTGAGATCCATGCTTTATATCACACATGATTTGAGCTAATTTCAGGCCCTGTTAGCACTTTAATATGTCTAGCACAGTAGCGGGTTAGATAAGAGAGAGGTCTTTAAAAGATATTGATGTTACAGTTTGACAAATTAGAAACACTTTGCATCTGTGAACAAAGAATTATATGATCTGATCTTTATGCATTTGTCATATTTTCTCAGTTTTTGAAGGTAAAAGAAAACTTTTAGAAAAAAAGGATAAACTGATAGGATTAGTGCAGTAGAATCATGTATAAAATACAGACAATAATAAAATACTGCTATCTTTTAATTTAGGTTTGTGGTTTACTCTAATAGGTCTTTCTATAAATAATCAATATTGATCATTTTATGTGTGTTAACATATTGCCTGTAGAATTAGCCCATTTTTATAATAGACTAGGGTAGGCAAAAGAAGTAGCAGATAATCTTATTCACTCAAAATAATGTAAATCAAATAATGCATTCAGAATCTTGAATCCTAAAGCCATCATTTTAGAATCAGACTATGAATCACTATCTGCCATGTAATGCCATGTTAATTTTCAAATTTTTATAGAATAACAGCTATATAAGTATGTGACAACTGTTTTATTGGTAAAGAAATAAATTCACATAAATAAACTCTAACCTGGCAGCCATTGCCACGATCCATCATTCAGACACATGACATTTTCATGTAAACACTAAGAATTTGATACGAAAAGAGACTGTACATTAACGATGGAACAGATTGAAAAGATAAAGACTCAAATCCCATTTAAAATTTAATAATTATATTAATATATTGCAAAATGGGTTTACTTATTAATACTTTATATTTAAATATACTTAAATATAATAAGGACATATTTCATATGGTATACCTTAATTTTTTGTATGTAGTGAAATATGCAAAGGAATGTCAACCTAATACTTTTTATGTGGTTAAATGACATATGAAACACAATCAAAAGCAACATATTTTGTATGTTTTTTAGAGTCCTATTTAGTTTTTACACTAAATATCCACATTCATTCTTGTTCATTATTATTGTGAAAACAAAAGAATGTCTACAGTGCAGTACATGTTATATGTTGGCTTTTAATAAAGTAATTATGTTATATTAAAATGTTCTTTTGTTAGACCCTTGCAAGGGATCCATTTAGTAGTTTCGAACTGCAACTTTTCAAAGTATGTAGCTCTTCCTCTTTGGTGTGTGCTGTGGTTTATTTGCCTACTGTAATTAATGATGCTTTCATTTCTCCTCGCTGAAAAAGTACTTATTGTTGCCAATCTTAATATTTTATCACGTAAAACGATTTTAGACTCTGTTGCTCCTCCCAAGATACGCTGCAAAAAGGTAAGACCAGCTTCTTGGCTTAAAGACACTACACGACAGTTGTGGCATGCCTGTAGAACTGCTGAATGGCGTTATAGGAAAGATAGGTTGACTGTACCTAAGCAGATAATTAGGACTTATCTGTTCAATTTCCAAAATCTAAACATGATTACTTCGCTGATTTGGTATCTTCTCATTCTAATAAATCAAGGGTTTTATTTAATGCAATTAATGCGGCTATTTACCCCAATTCAGAGAAGGGATTAAATAGTACAGTTCTTTCAAGTAAGCAATTTCTTTCATTCTTTGTCAGCAAAATTGATACTATCCTCTCTGGCATTGTTCCTACTGGTGATTTACTTCCTGTTGTTAATCATTGCGTTGTCTTGGAATCTTTTGATGTTGTTTCACTTTCACAGCTAAAAAGTACTACTGGCAGACTTAAAGTTACTTTCAGTCCTCTTGATGTTATTCCACCCTGCCTCTTAGCTGAAACTTTTGACGTTCTGAGTCCATCTTTGTTAGCTATTATCAATGTTTCTATTAGTGAGGGGGTTGTACCCTCATTTTTTAAACATGCGGTGGTGCGATCTTGTCTAAGAAAGACAGATTTAGATCCTAGAGTGTTAGCTAATTTTTGACTGATTTCCCAACTGCCAATTTTGGCTAAAATATTAGAAAGAATTATTTATAATCAATCTGGCTTTCAGCATTTTTATGGTGTTGAGACAGCCCTCCTGAAAGTATTTAATGACATCTTTCTTATTACTGACTCAGGCGGGGCAGCAGTCCTTGTCCTCCTAACTTCTTGTATTCTGGAATCAGCAAATCCCTGTTACGCAGGTTGCAGTTCGTTCAGAATGCTGCTGCCCGTTTTTTGGTTGGGGCAAGAAAGTTTGATTCTGTTTCTCCAATATTAACTTCTTTACACTGGCTGCCTGTTAGTTTCAGAATTGATTTTTAAATTTTGTTGGTAGTTTTTAAATCATTACATGGGTATGCGGCTGCCTGTTTATCTGAATTGTGGGTTTTACAACAGTCATCCAGAGAGCTTAGATCTACCGGTCAGTTGTCTCTTATGGTCCCTCGCTCTCAGTGTAAAACTAAGGGGAACCGGGCTTTTGCAGCTGCTGCATCTCATCGTTACATTAAAGAGTCACCTTCCATTGAACTGTTTAAAACTAGACTGAAGACCCATTTCTATTCTCTAGCTTCTCTAGCTTCTCTAGCTTTCAGTGACTTTCACTCATACTGATGGTTGTCCTACTCTTATTCATCTTCTTTCTTTTCTTTAACTCATCACTGGCTGTATTTCATTTTATTATACTTTATTTCTATTCATTTTATTTATTTTCATTGTATGTTTTAATGTAAAGCACTTTGACTACTGCATTACTGATGTTGTTTTTAAATGTGCTCTATAAATAAATAAATTGACATAGCACCTTTCCCATACTCAATGTGGAGTTCCAATACTGATTCAGCACAGACACACAGTGTTTGAGTAGTAAATGTGCTTGATTGCTTTTCACTTTTTGATGATTTGATATGAATTTTTCAAGTTGCACAAAATACTTGCATGTCTAAGGCCTGAAAAAAGGTTAAATTACTAGGAAGCAAGCAAGCTCTACTAATCATACACTACACTACAACTTTTTTATTGCAACCGAATTTTGCCCTTCTTAGTATCTTCTATGTTCATTCCTTGGTGAATTATTCCTTTGAGGAATATCCATTTTTGGGGTAATGGGGGTGGAATTGGGGGCACCCATGGAGAATCACCACTGATTGTCATAGTGGAGCATTGTAGACTGCTTAATCAACCTGCCACAACACACTTTATAAAAACCATATGCAACCATTTTCATTAAATACAAAGCGATTTGTGGCCCTATGTGACCCTGTGGTGGCAACCTGACCCAAAGTTTAAGAACAATAAACAATTCTGTGTCAGACCTTGACAGTTGCTAAAGAGATCAATTCACATATTGGGCAAAAGTCTTATGTATTAACTCCAATACAGACAGTAAGTAAGTAGTATAGCCACCCTGTTGTATAAAAAGAATAAGGAACATTTATATTTACATTAATTTGTTCAGCACATGCTTTTATTCAAAGCAACTTATGTAAAAGGTCAACATAATCTTGTAAGCATGAGTCTGGGGGACTGTTTAGGAAATGATTATTACAGGAAATGTTTACACAATTGATCATCACAAGTGCAGAGCTGAAAATAAAAAAAAAGGTAGTTACACTTCCTTGGTTACAAGAACCTAACAAAGCCATTATCAATTAGAGAGAAATTTGCAGAACAACAGAATCTTCAAATGCTACTTAATTACACTGGCAGAGTCAGCAGTTTGGACAAAGGTAGGCATCTCATTAAACTAGCTAGGAGCAACACATGAAGAGCCTGGATTGAGATTTGATGCCACACAGAGGTGGCATCACTTGATGCCATCCATTAGAACTCCTGAGTGGGTGACAAGGACATGGTAAAATGTTGTTGGGAGAAAGAAATCGTAAAATGAAAACAGACACACATTCTTCTTACAGGAGTGTATCTATTGTATTTCCTGTCACAAATGGAGCTCTACAGCCAGTTCCGCTATTTGTGTCACAGTGTACACATTTAGAATTACCAAGAAACATTCTTCCTTCTTCATAATTAGCTTTGCCTGCCTCACTTTCTGTCCCAAACTGACCTTGCATTTTTCTATCTCACTTATGACTGCAAATTCTGGGTACATCATCAATCATTTCACTCTCCTTTGTTCTGTCTCTACATAGCAGTTCAATGGCTGCCAGCACACCACAATACTAAGGAAACAGGTGTGGAAAGGAGTAACAGAAGCTAAAAAGTACTGGATGAAAGTTTTAAGAGTTTGGTAATAGCGTTTGACATCGGACTACAGATGGTGACCATACACTTAAAGCAGTACAATTTATGCAAAAGTTGTAACTTTTGGTATTGACATTTGTAGATTACTCTAGTCAGATATTTCTGTCTCTTTTTCTTTAACATTCTTGTTTTTTTTAGTTATCCTTTTTAATTCCCATTTGCTGTTTAAGTCCTTTTTTATTTATGACTGTGGCTTAGTCTACTCTTGTTTGATTTTATTTGACACTAGCTGTATATGATCCTTGCCAGTTTTGCCTCAGCTTGTTCCTTATTTTTCTGTCGTCCATGTCAGATCCTATTTGTATAAGATTGCAGGCAGTTATCACTGTCCTTTTTTGTCTAACTTTAAGTCCAGGTGGTTGGAAAGTAACACGAACTCCAAACTGAAGTGTTATTGGTGACCATGACATCAGGGATGAGAGAGTTGTATAGGCCAAATAGGGCGTCATTAATAGGCACAATACACAATCGGATGCAGGAGTAAGCCTTACGGAGATAAATTGATGAACAAAACATCTAAAATGTAAACAAAGGTTTGTAAGGAAACAATATTTGCCACATAAATACAGAAGATCTGAACAAAATGGTCCACAACCAAAATATTATACGTGTCAGGTATGTGACCCCTCTTCTGAATGCAAATGCAGGCCAAAGGGACATGCCACTCTGTAAAGGACAGCTAACCAAACTAACCAAAACAAAAAGTCATGTGAAAGGATGGCACTACTGACAGCAAAATGGCTCATCTTATCAACTTATGGCCCATATGATATCATGTTTGAATGACAATGATTTTGTGTAGGCCAGTTACTCCAAGTAACATATGAGTTGAACATGTTTCAGATTGTTTTAAATAATACTAATTTTCTTTTGTTCACTGAACAGTGTTGTTCAAGCAGGCAATATAGTTATAATATACAGTGGGTATGGAAAGTTTTCAGACTCCCTTCAATTTTTCACTCTTTGTTATACTCTTTGAAATTGTTGCAGATTTATTAAAAAAGAAAAACTGAAATATTACATGGTCCTAAGTATTCAGACCCTTTAGCTCAGTATTTAGTAGAAGCACCCTTTTGAGCTAATACAGCCATGAGTCTTCTTGGGAAAGATGCAACAAGTTTTTCACACCTGGATTTGGGGATCCTCTGCCATTCCTCCTTGCAGATCCTCTCCAGTTCTGTCAGGTTGGATGGTAAACATTGGTGGACAGCCTTATTTAGTTCTCTCCAGAGATGCTCAATTGGGTTTAAGTCAGGGCTCTGGCTGGGCCATTCAAGAACAGTCACAGAGCTGTTGTGAAGCCACTCGGCCAGTTCGGCATGAAGACGATTCTTCATGTCGTGAGTTCTCACACTTCTCGATGGTCTGGGATTTTTCGGGTAATTTTCTGTGTAATAAACTTAATAAGTTATAGCGTAATGAAAATTGCATCATTAGATCTGGACCACCCTATAGAATATTGATAATGAGGTGGAAAATTGGAAAGAACCTCTAAAGTCCTATAAAATCTAAAGGGACAATAAAAAATAATAATACATAAGGCACAAACTGAAAGAAAAACTAAATGCTAAATGACATACAAACTAGAACAAACTAGAACAGGAATTAAAATGAAATCTTTGAACCATTAGCATGAACAAAAGCCAAGAAGTAAACAATAACTATGAAAAAGAAATCATAATTGAAACAGAACTTGATCATAAATATGAACAGAAGAAAACAATGCAAAGCTGACTCAAGGCAAAAAGACCTTGGCAAAAAAGCAAGCGGTCATAATGCAGTGTTTTGCTTTGTATTTGGTCAGGAACTCCTTGATGTGCTAGATCACTAACAAAAAGGTTTTAAGGCAATACCAGGAATAAAGGAAAAGTTGAAAACAAAAGTAAAGGCCAAAACCAAGAGATCATATGCACTAAATACTAAAATCAAAAAAAGAGTCAAAAATCAAAGTCAAAAATACAAAAGAAACAAAGAGCAAAGGTTTAGATAGTGAAACAACCTTAAGGATGACCTTTTAAATCAGTTCTATCATTAGTCAAAGTTCACAACCATGGAGGGCATGCCCCTAACTACAAGGGTGCTACCGTAGCGACAGGATGGTAAAATAGTGGCGACCTGGAACAAAAACTGAAGTAAGCACGATCTCAAAAAGCTAATCAAAGAACTAAATTCTAGGACACACGATCTCCTCGATTTGAGTGGTAGATCTTGGAAAAAGACTAAGTGAAACTTAATGCAGAAAATGAAATAAATAGACTCAATCATTGCATCCTTCAGGTGACTCCACAACAATTTTGATATTTTTGACAGCACCTTAAGGGCAGTTATCAATAAAAGATCTTATCTGACTAAACAATTCATGAAATAATAAAAAATAGAGATAAAAATCAGAAAAGAAAATTGAGCAAAAACATGACAGTGCGCATGCATGCATACAGTATGCTGTAGAATGCATGTGGCTGGCTGGAATGAGACTTCAGTATGACCATTTTACAAAAGAGGAGACATGAAATCAAAAGTGAACTGTCAGCCTTTCTGTTGTTATCCTAATGTGGGTTTCTTTGCTTCTCTTTAGGGAATTTGCTTTTGTTTGTTTATATGCTGAACATAATGTTTTTAGCATACTATTTATCTTTCAGTACAGCATTCTGTTTTGGTTCAATTAGGGTTAGGGTAATTTTGTTTCTCCTGATTAAGGTGTTCTTCAAGGTTAAGGTGTTAATGTGTGCCCATTGGGACAATTATTAGACATGCTAGCTGTGGCTGGACAGAATTTGATGAGAGAATGGATTGCTTTGTTAGTTTAAGGTCTAATGCGGCTATGACACATGCTGCTTCATTCAAATTTGTTACACCAATTTAGAAGATGTTTAGTGTCTTCAGAATTGTTGTTTTGACCAACCTAATTCATAACATCCTCAAGTTTCTATTCATATCATTCATCATTAATTAACCTAATAGCAAAATGTAAAGCTAATACTTTCTGGAGTGGGTTCTTTCTTATGTTTGCGGAATTCAAGGGATACCACCCTATGTACTAAAGAGTTTTTTTGTGAGACATTATAATGCCCTGCACCAAACTGCTTCTGCCCTTGACTCTGGCAATCACCTGGAAGTTATACAGTACACAGTGTCTATAAAAATTATTCACCCCCTTAGAAATTTTCACATTTTAGTAATACACAATATTGAATCCTAATGAAATTAATTTGATTTTTTTTTACAGTAATCAACATAAAAAGACTTTGATGTCAAAGTGAAAACTGATCTCTGCAAAGTGATCTAAATTAATTAAAAATATAAAAAAATAGTTAAATGCATAAGTAATTCCCCATCTTAATATGACACACCTAAATCATCACTGGTGCAGCCAATTGGCTTTAGAATTCACATACAGCAATTAGTTTGTCTGTTTGTATTCAAGGGGTTATCAATTGAATCTTTTATTAATGCAGTGTTTCTTAACCACTGGGTTGAGACTGCACCCAGTATGTTGTGAGTTGCTATTGTTTATGTTGGAAGTGGGTCGTAGTGGGTTGCAGAGTTGGTCCGATGAATGTGCTTGATTTCCCCCAACTCCAACAATCATATTGATCCCCTCCCTTAGTGGATCACAAAAACACATAGGAAAAATGTTAAGAAATACTAGTAGAAATGCATCTCATTTGGAGTAAGGTCCATCTTGTTGTGAGTAGGTATCATGGCCTAACCCATAATGAAGACAAAAAAACTGTAAAAAAAGGTGATTAAAATGCACAAGTCAGAGGATGATATCCAAATCACAGAATGTCTTTTGGAGTATATATCAATCATTAGGTAATGGAAAGAGTGTGACACAGCTGTAAATCTTCCTAGAGCAGGCCGTACACAAAAACTGAGTGATCATGAAAGACGAAGATAAGTGAGAGAGACCACCAAGAGACCTATAATAGCTCTAAATGTGTTACAAACTACAGTGGATGAGATTGGTCAGACTGTGCATGGAATAACTGTTGCCTTCTTCATTTGCAGTTTTATGGAAGAGTGGCAAAGACAAAGCCACTGTTAAAAAACATGCAACCTATCTGCTGGAGTCTGCCATAAGGCATATGGAACACTGTGAAATCAGGTGGAAGAATGTTCTGTGGTCTGATGAGACCACAATTGAGCTTTTTGGCCATGAGACTAAACACTATGTTTGAGCACTGAACATTACCAAAACCACACTACTGTATTCCTACTGTAAAGCATTGTGGTGGGAGCATTAAGTCATGGCAATGCTCCTCTGCAGGAAGGCTTGTGACAGTAAAATGAATGCAACAAAATGAGGGGAATCTTGGTGATGATGCAGTTAGCTAAAAACACCTGTGACTTAAGAAAAAAATTGTTTTCCTGCAAGACAAAGACCCAAAGCAAAAAAGCCAAAGCTGCAGAGGAATGACAGCAATGCTAGTGTCCTGGAGTGGCCATATCAGAGTACAGATCTCAATCTAATGGATAATTTATGCCTAGATTTCAAAAAAGGCTCTTCACTTAATGATACTCATGCGACCTGACATATCTTTAACAGTTTTGCAAAGAAAGACATCAAAATGCATATGAAATTAAAAAATAGAGGTCCAGAAGACAGAGCCCTTTGCACGTGGACTCAAGGCTTTCGTCGCAACCAAAGATGCATGTACTGACTTGAAGGGAGTAAATACTTATGTAATTAATTATTTTGTGTTTCCTATTTCTAACATTGCAGAGATGTGTTTTCACATTGACATTAAAGAGTCTTTTTCTGTTGATTAATATCAAAAAGCCAAACTAAATCCTCTATGATTTAATGTTGTGTAACAGTGAAATGTGAGATCTTCAAAGATGGAGAATACTTTTTATAGCCACTGAGACTTCAAATCCAGACACATAAGATTCAACACAACCCCGGGTTCAAAATAAAGGATTTTTAATCCACCCAATTCAATTACAAACTTTTAAGTGCTTTCTCTCCTCCAATGAATGTTACCTGCTGCCTCCCGACTCTGACTCATAAAACTGAGGCAGTGGGCTTTCTTTTAAAGCTGACCCGGGAACTGCTTCCAGTCTCCTCTGCAAGTCATCCAGAGTACTTCTGGGTCGTGCAGGAACCAGGGCAGTCCTCCCCCAGCAGCACCCTCTGGCAGCACTCAAAGACCCCACATGGGAGGCAGCTTAAGTGTGACAGATGTCTGGTCACACTTACTGTACAGGTAATCTAACTTAGACACCATTTAAATATCTGACTACGCCACCCAGTTTTATTAAGAAACTGGGAACTCCTGAAATTTACCAATAATAGCACACAGGTTTCTTTAAATTGGGTGGTGAGTAAACGCACAATGAAAGACACAACAGTAATTTCAGGAAAAGCAACAGTAACTTCTATTACACCAGACAATAATAAGTACATTAAAAAGATAAATGAACATAAACAAAATCTAACAATATCAAGAACGAATTTCCTTTTTTTTAAAGGAAAACACACAGTCCACACTCTAAAAGTCCATTAAAAACAGAATTGGAGGATACAACTTTTAGTGGTGAAGAGTCCAGTTTGCTCACTGTGTTACCCCAACAATTAATCGTCCAACTGTCCACCAATGCACTCTGTTCACTGGACACTTGTTTCCCAACAGAAGTTTTGTCAAATCGTGGAATCCCTGTCAGTGTCTCCTCACCGTTCTTTTTCTCCACTCTGGGCTCCTTGTGTTTCTATGACCTAGGCATGCCTCACTTCTCGTCTACCAGCTTTGCTTGGTCCTTTCATGCAGCTTCCCTCTCTCGCTGGACCCACAACCATCTTGTTGTGGAGCTGTCTCTTCCTCCCTAGGGGTAAGTGTTTGCCATCCACGTCCCTCACGTCGCACCAGCCACATACCCCAGTCTGCCATTGAGCCCCTGTGATCTCTGCGAGTCTTGGCAGCGTTCTCAGTGGACCGTCCCTCTTTTGCCTTCTCCTGCCCAGAAGCTTAAATCTCCTTCAGTCCCTGACATTATCAGTTCTGGACAATCGGATTAAACAATGGCACATCTGAATTTCCTGGGTTTAACAATTAATAAAAACACAAGTTAACAAAATGTATTGTTACCAACCATTAATTAGTACAGATCTGCTCATTAGAAGCCAATATTGTCAAACATGTTAATTTCCAAGTCAGGTAAATACAAACAATCTCCAAGGAAGGAGCAGTTCTGTTATCACAACTTGGTATTGTTTGGAATCTCAACCAGCCAAAAACTTCAAAGTGGTGACTCCTGTTCAATACAGCAAATACTTACAATCTGCAGACAGCCTTTTAACTTCTCACCCCCACTGCCAACAATGGGTGCCTATTGCCTGTTCATATGCTGAGTTTTAAGTGTAATAGTTAATATGTTTCTTTTTCTAAGAGAAAAATGGAATGACCCAGTGTACAAAAAATGTCTACCTCTGACATAAGGACTTTGGTGGCTCTAATTGTCCCTCTTAACCAGGTGTTGGCACTGTTTTCCAATGCCTTCTCTTCTCCTCTCTCTGTAAAACAGAAGATTGACAGCCACTCCACCACTGATGTCACTTCTATTGTACATCCACCTGGTCATGCCCTTCCTTTTGCATAACCATATAACTCTGGAACCGGCCATCTTACTTCCAGTTCTTTTTTGGACTTGCACCTGAGAAGACGTATACACAATTATCGCATGTTTTCTTTGTGCTGCAAAGCCTTCAATGAAATGGGGTCATCGTGATGGTGTCCCCATTCTTTTATTTGTTTGTCTCCTTCTTACAGTATATATAGTGAATGCTTTTTTAATCTTTTATTGAATTTAGCAAGTAACGCTCCATACAATCAAGTCAAAGTTAACAAAAGTAAATTCAATTTAACTCCCACCCATGAAAAAGAGAAGAAGGCCAGCAGCCAGAGTAAAACTTTGAGAGTAGTAAAGAGAAAAAGGAATCTTTCTCCCCAGTATAAATGCTTATTCTAAAATGTTATTGATTAGATCCTGCCAGGTTTTAAAAACAGTTTTGAACAGATCCTCTAAGTGACCATTTTCATGTCAGGTCATTCTCATATCCTAGATTTTTTTTCCTTTCTAAGGATATTGTCCAAATTATTTGAAGTCTAAAATTGAAGAGTAATTCTCAGCTCTTTACTTTCTTCTCTTCACTTTCCTTCTAAGTATTTAATTAAACCAAAGCGTGCACATTAAATACACACAGGTGTAAATGGAAACAAGTTAAATGGAGAAATGCTAGTTTCTTTTGTCACTTGCATCTTATTGCTAATAAGGAGCAATTAAAAACCAAGAATACAGCTGTTTAAGACTAAAATAGCCAATAAGGGTTCAAAATCTTAATGAGAGAGACAACTAAAATGGAGAAGTGTTACTTGAGCAATAAGTGCTTCTGATTAAGTAATTGGGTTAGAACAAAAACCTGCAGCCACTGCGGCCCTCCAGGAATGACTTTGCCCACTCCTGGTATATAACATCAGTTACATACTGACTTAAAAGAGGTGGGCTAGGATTCTTCCAGTTGAGCAAGATATGTCTATGTGCTAATAGTGAAGTAAAGGCAATTACAGTTTGTTTGTCCTTCTCCACTTTAAGCACATCTGGGAGTACACCAAACATAGCTATTAATGGATTAGGAGTGATTGTGACACCAAGGCTGTCTGATAGGCATTTAAAAATCCCGGTTTACAACCCCCCAGGCGGACACACAGTCCAGTTCCACCCTCCAGAAATGACCCTCTATCTACTGCAGCCAGGTGTTACGTGGGCAGCCCCTTGGCCTGGTCCAGCCACTTGGGTCCCCAACAATGAGGATCTTATGAGCCGGATCACCCTCGGGGAAACACACCACATGGCCATAGTGCCGTAACTGACGCTCCCTCACAATGCAGGTAATGTGCCTCATTCAGGACTCCATGAGCAACCACTCATTCGACACAAAGTCAAACCAACAGTACCCAAGGATTTTCCAGAGAGACACAGTACCAAAGGTGTCCAGTCTTCCTCTCTGGTCACTGGATAGCGTCCATGTCTCACAACCATATAGTAAGACAGGAAGCACCAGGACTCTAAAGACTTGAACTTTCTTTTTGCATAGATATTGGGAGCACCACACAATCCTTTCCAGTGACCTCATGACCCCCCATCCACTCCCAATCCATCTACTGACTTCACAGTAAGAGTCACCAGAGACATGAATGTCACTGCCAAGGTTAGTAAACCTCTCAACACTCTCTCCGCAGACAGACACGCTGCTGATTTCTGTGCCCAAGAGGTCATTAAAGGCCTGGATCTTGGTTTTTATCCAGGACATTCGCAAGCCCAGACACTCAGACTCCTCACTCAGTCTCTCGAGCGCCCCGATCAGAGACTCCATTGACTCCATGAAGAAGAAAGATTCACGGATCTTGACTTTGCTGTGATCTTGCTTTTGAATATATCAATATATATTATTCTTTAATAACAATAATTTATACAAGCATTAAACTACAGCCTGAAATAGTTAAAAGTTTAACATTATAAATCACAAAACTATAAATCTCTAAAGACCTGGTTAAAAGTAGAAACATAAGATAATAGAACAATATAACCTAAAAATAAAAACTTTTATATAATATGTTTTAACAAACCTAATTTATATAAATAATAAGCAAATTAGGACTATGGGTTATATGCTAAGGGAGTCTAATAAGCTATTTCTGCCGTACTGTAGCCACTGATGGATGCATAGTGGCTCAGACTTTAACACTCCTTCAAGCACAGGCGGTTGATTACACTTCTAATGACTGTGTGTGGAGATATTCTTTGCATCTCTCCATGAGTTTTCATTACTTTTGGTTTTTATTTTTGTTACCCAAAAGAAAGATGGGTGTGTTAAATTAATAGGTATCTCTAAACCCTCCCCATAGATGGGTGTGTTAACTTGCAGTGCAGTGAAAATGTTTTTCTCCCATACCTGATTTCCTCTATTACTACAAATTTTTGACACTACATGTTTTCAGATCTGCAAAATCTAGCATAATATAAAGGACTCACAAGTTACTGGTCATTTAAAAGAATTATTTTGACTTATGAATAAAGTTATCCAACACTAACTACGCTGAGTATTTAGTTTGCTACATTAACCTGAAAAGGCTACAACCAATTGCTGTCTATAATTCAATATAAGTCCTTCACATTGCTGGAGAAGAATTCTACCTCACTCTTCCTTTCAAAACTATAGTAGGTTTTTGAGCAAGAAGTGGTCACTTCAGGTCCTGCCACATAAACTATTGGTTTTAGGTCTAAATTCTGATTAGACCTGTCCAAAACTTTCATTTTTATTCTTTTCAGGCATTCTGCTGAAAACATGCTTTTGTGTTCTGTATAATGTTTTGTTGTGCTTAAGCTTATGGATGGGTGACCACACATTCTCCTTAAAAATTTTTGATAAAGACCAGAAGTCATGATATCTTTAAAAATAGTAGGTCATCCAGGAACCAAAACATCAAAGCATTCCCACTTCATCATGCTGCAACCACCATACAGTTCCTAAATTAAGTTTTCATCCCATGAACATCTTTACATTTTATTACAAAACAACTCTGAATTGTTGTGAATTTTATTTGTTTTTTCTGACACTGATTAACAGAAAAAGTCTCTTTATTGTAAAATTTAAAAGTGGTCTAAATTAATTACAAAAATTCTCTCCTTTCAAGTGAGTACTTAGTAGATGCAGCTTTACCATTACAGCCTTGATTCTATGAGGACACTGCAATTTTTCCCATTCTTTTTTGAAAACTGCTCAAGCTTTGTCAGGTTACATTGGAATCCTTTTTGAAGTCAATTCACAAGTTCTCAATTGGATGGAGATCTTAACTCGGTCTTTACCATTGTTGTTTTAAGCCATTCCCATGGAGCTTTGGCTTTATGGTTGGGGTCAATGTCTTGCTAGAAAACAAATTTTCTCCTGAGGAACAGCTTTTTTGCAGATTGCAGCAGGTATTTCCCCCTGTAATTTCTTGCATTCACTGTACCCTATACCTTGATAAGCCTTCTGGGACCTGGTGCAGAGCAGCATCACTACAGTAAAATGCTTTATGGTTGGGGTAGTGATTTTTGTGTTTGGCATACATTAAGCATAGCGTTTACTTAACAGACAAGTAGCTCAATTTTGGTCTTAGACCATAGAATCTTCTTCCAGGTGACATCAAAGTATCCCATGTGCTTTCTGGCAAACTCTAGCCGAGATGTCAATTGCACTTTTTTCTCTTTACCACTCTGCCATAAAGCTATGATGAGTGAAGTAAAGTTGTTGTCTCTCCAATATCAGCCACTATCACTTATAGGACTTTTGGTGGCCTTCCTTAGTAGAATCACTCAGTTTGTTTGGTCTGTTTGCTGTATGCAGATTTGTAGTAGTGCCATAACATTTCTGTTTCTTAATGACTGATTTAACTTGACTCCAAGGAATATTCAGAGATTGGATATTTTCTCTTCTTTATTCCATGACTTGTCTTTTTCAATCACCTTTTCACAGAGCTGCTTAGAGTGTTCTTTTGTTTTCATTGTGTAAGTTAGGCCACAATACTGACAGTTGCACATCCATACAATGTGCATTTGTACTATAATCAACCAAAACCCTTTGACTACAGTCAGGTGGTCTCCATCAAACTAATTATGTGATTTCTACAACTGTTTGGATGCATTAGTGATGATATACCATAGGTGTGTCATATAAACGGGGATGAATACTTATGTAATCAACTATTTTTTTATTTTATATTTGTAATTATGTAATTTAGACCACTTTGCAGAAATCTATTTTTACTTTGTCATTTAAAAGTCCTTTTTTGTTGATCATTTTTTAAAAAAGCCAAATTAAATCCACTGTGGTTCAGTGTTGTATAATAATAAAATGTGAAAACTTCCAAGTGGGTAAATACTTTTTATAGTCTATGTATTTGACCATTTGTATGTTGTTCTTACTGTAGATTGTTGTGTTTGCAATAATGGGACTCATGCCATTCAACCAGTTTTACTTTTATCTCTCTATAGAATATTCTTCCAAATCTGAAAGATCATACAGGTGCGTGGTGGAAAATGAGAAATGAGAATTTATTTTCAGCTGTCTTAGCATTGTTTTTCACTTTTATGCCCATTTTTGCAGATTGCCTTTCTGACTGAAGAGTCATGAATATTGTCATTTGTCAAGGAACGAGAAGCCTGCAGTTATTTGGATGTTAGTCTAGGATTATTTGTGGCTTCTAAATGATTTAATGGTGCCCCCTTGAAGCAATTTTGTCATGCTGGCCACTCTTGGGAACATTCATCGTGGCTCCAAGCATTTTCCATTTGAGAAAATTGGCTCTCTTTGTGGTTCATTGTAGTCCCTGAGCCTTTTAAATGGTTTTGTGGCCCTTTTAAGACTAATAAATATCAAAAAAATGTTTACCAATCTCTTGAGGAATTTAATTTGATCCAGGAATTACAGTTGTGCTTGAAAGTTTGTGAACCCTTTAGAATTTTTTATATTTCTGCATAAATATGACCTAAAACATCTTTAGATATTCACTCAAGTCCTAAAAGTAGATAAAGATACTCATCAGGCTGGAAAAGGTTACAAAACCATCTCTAAAGAGTTTGGACTCCACCAATCCACAGTCAGACATATTGTGTACAAATGGAGGAAATTCATGACCATTGTTTCCCTCCCCAGGAGTGTTCGACCAACAAAGATCACTCCAAGAGCAAGGCGTGTAATAGTCGGCGAGGTCACAAAGGACCCCAGGGTAACTTCTAAGCAACTGAAGGCCTCTCTCACATTGGCTAATGTTCATGTTCATGAGTCCACCATCAGGAGAACACTGAATAACAATGGTGTGCATGGCAGGGTTGCAAGGAGAAAGCCACTGCTCTCCAAAAAAACATTGCTGCTCGTCTGCAGTTTGCTAAAGATCACGTGGACAAACCAGAAGGCTATTGGAAGAATGTTTTGTGGACGGATGAGATCAAAATAGAACTTTTTGGTTTAAATGAAAAGCGTTATGTTTAGAGAAAGGAAAACGCTGCATTCCAGCATAAGAACCTTATCTCATCTGTGAAACATGGTGGTGGTAGCATCATGGTTTGGGCCTGTTTTGCTGCATCTGGGCTAGGACGACTTGCCTTCATTGATGGAACAATGAATTCTGAATTATATCAGAGAATTCTAATGGAAAATGTCAGGACATCTGTCCATGAACTGAATCTCAAGAGAAGGTGGGTCATGCAGCAAGACAACGACCCTAAGCACACAAGTCATTCTACCAAAAAATGGTTAAAGAAGAATAAAGTTAATGTTCTGGAATGGCCAAGTCAAAGTCCTGACTTTAATCCAATCGAAATGTTGTGGAAGGACCTGAAGCGAGCAGTTAATGTGAGGAAACCCACCAACATCCCAGAGTTAAAGCTGTTCTGTACGAAGGAATGGGTTAAAATTCCTCCAAGCCAGTGTGCAGGAATGATCAAAAGTTATTGGAAATGTTTAGTTGCAGTTATTGCTGCAAAGGGGGGTCACACCAGATACTGAAAGCAAAGGTTCACATACTTTTGCCACTCACAAATATGTAATATTTGATCATTTTCCTTATGACCAAGGAAAAATAAATGACCAAGTATAATATTTTTGTCTTATTTGTTTAACTGGTTTCTCTTTATGTACTTTTAGGAGTTGAGTGAAAATCTGATGATGTTTTAGGTCATATTATGCAGAAATATAGAAAATTCTAAAGGGTTCACAAACTTTCAAGCACAACTGTATGTGCTTGTTGAATCTCTGTGCTGGCAACCAGACCCTGGAAAGGGCCAAACGAACTCAAGTGTATATTGAGCAGGGCTGGGTATGTTAAAGCCTGGCTACTTTCAATCAGGTGACTCAAATCATCCTTTAAATTTAGATCATTTTAGTAGGGGAAAATTACTATTTTACACAGTATCAGTTAATGCTAAATAAATTAGCTCATTTGAAAAATAGAAAAAATGTGTTACTTTTTCACTCAGGTGTCTTTACCTAATATTGGATATTTCATTAAAGAAATATTTTAGTTTCAAACTTTCACAATAGTAGAGCAAATCAGAAAGAGTTTGTATACTTTTGATGGCACTGTACATCTTTGCAACTAACAGTATTGGAATCAGCATGAACACCTTCATGAAATGAATAAAGTGGGTTAAGGAAATGAATGGATGTCTGTCAAAATCTAGTAATATTATCATTTACAGTTTTAGGGAAATGTGTCTTTGGTGGGAAGATTATCTCTACACATTGTAAAAATATGATTATGAGGTAATGGTCATGAGGTAAATGCTTTGTTCTTATAAAAGAGAATATTATATTAGGAATAAATTACTTTCGTAATGTTTTTGGTAAAGCACAAATTTTTTGAATAATTATATAATGGACGCACAACTTTCAGTCACTACATCCAGAACACAAACCAGAAATGAAATAGAGTTTGAAAAAAAAATACTATACTTGTATTACAATAAACGTGAACTTTAACTTGAATGTAAATTGGATTCTCTGACATTATCTTTAAATCATTTGGATCAGATTCTAGGTCACTTTAGCTTACTTCGCCAAAAAATTAATTTTATTATATGTTACTTACCAAATGTAGATTGTAGTGATGGCTGAGAAAATTATTTAATATCATGTTTCCGTGGAGAATGGACATAAAAAGTCTCTGATAGAACAAGATCAAATGATAACCAACACTGGAGAACAGCAAACAAAAATAAAAATGCCCAAGAAAGAAATCTTACTTTACTCGTGTCGTATAATCCACACATGAAATCCTTCAGTCCTATTCTCACAATGTGCAAAATGCATGTATTTATTGGTAAATATCCACCTTCATGCAGGATTCCTGTTTGTGAACTTCTTTCATTTTCAAAATATTGTTTAATAAATAACCCCTGAAAGTGAAAGGAGTCCGTAAACAAATACATACATTTTACACATTGTGAGCATAGGACTGGATGACATGAAATGTGGATTATGCGACACAAGTAATGTGAGATTTTTTGCATGGATGTTTTTGATATTGTTTGTTGTTGTCCACTGTTGGTGACTGTTGGGTCCTGTTCTATTTTTTCTCAGCAATCCTTACAAATGACATGATGTAATACTTCAGGGAAGTATTCCTTTTAGTAGCTTTATAGAGAAAATTCTGCCATTTCAAAATGTTCTCATGTTACCTAAACTAACAGATTTATATATTTGAAACACCACTTTTAGAATTCAAGTAGATGAGATTGGAAGCCAAAGTAGCTACTCCCTTTTAATCCAGTTTGGAATTATAGGAGCTGGAGCCTTTTTAGTCAGATATATCAGGCAGAAGACACAACTAGGATGTTACTCCATCACAGGATTTAGTCATAAACACACATAACCTCACAAATACCAGACCAGATCTACATAGGAAGAAAATCATTGTATCCTGAGAAAAATCCATGCAGGAAAAGAGAAAGCGTGCAAATTGCATACAGGCCTTGACTGCATAGGTTGGGTTTCAAACCCAGGACTTTAGAATTGTAAGGATACATTTCCACCATTCTTGTTCAACAGAAGAGCCAAACGAAAGTAAATGCCTGCCTTCATTTATAAACACTGCAACTTTCTGTTGTTGTTTTTTTCTCCTAGCCATTTGCTTAAAACATTTGTAAATGTGAGTATAAAAGCTTTCTTAAAACTGTTAAGTAAATGCTGAAACTTACATTCAATATAAAGGGCACAGATCTTTTGCATGCAAGCTTTTTCTCTCCTAAAAATTATGCAGAAATTATATATTTTTAATGTTTGATGACTCATTGTAATTTATCTCGCATTTGTAATACTCACAAATGTCTTTCTAATGATTCATCATTCATTTATCATTTGTTCAGTTACATGTAATATTAAATTAAAATGCTCTCTGACATATTTTTGGAAAAGCAAACCATATTTAAAGTAATTCCTTACCGTACCTTCTGCATGTATTTCTTTGTAAGAATATTTTTTTGTGTTAAATTAAATCATGAATACATAACTGACGGATAATATTAATCTATTTTTTATTTAGGTGGAATTTCTTAATCTAAGAAACCTTTCTAAAACAAATTAAATAGTATCAAGAGAAGACTTATATAAAAAGAAAGCCACTTTTGAGCAGAAGTATTGGCTCACTATGTATAATGGAATCAGGACAGGTTATTGATGGTGCACTGACATGAAGCCAACTTTCATCTTTGTTTTTGTTGACAGATCTGGTTGAGAGACATATGTAGAAAGCAGCAATATCCTGTGGGTCTGTAACTTCCGCAGCTAGTGAAATTGTGTCTGTCCTTAAATGGGTTTAAAAGTATAGTGCATCAAAATGATCTTAAAGGATAAAAGGAATTTTAAATGTTTTTTGACTTAAGCTCAAGTCATACAACCAATTATAGAGAAAAGAAGCAAACAAACAAATACAATAATAGTATTATGTGCTTTTGTACCAAAATCTGCATTTGCTGACGTATTTTTAGGCAGGTAGATGACAGATGGCTAAGACTTTAAACCACAAGGCTGCCAGTTCTGTTATAAAACTACTAACAGCGTGATCCAGAGCAACTTGCTTACTCTTCCTGGTCTTTGTTTGCAATGAATAAATATAAACATTTGTTTAGGAAAATGGATGGATGGATGGATGGATGTTTAATTGCTCTTTATTATGATGGTTCAGTGCAGAAAGGCTGTCCTGGAAGACAAAATCGTATATTTTTAAACTGCAGACTGAATTTGTTGTAATTTTATTAGTTTTGTTCAAACAAACTTCAATGAATTATAAAGAATCTTACTAATATACAAAGGAATTTATTAGGATGCTTGGAGGCAACTTAACTAATTTACATTTTTTCTTGCTTTTGATCAGTAAACTATCCATCCTTTCATCCCGAATGCTATTAATACCGAGGGATGGTAATGCTTCTGTTGTTTTCTCCCAAAGTCCTCAGTTGGCTCCTTTGACTTGTTAACATTCAGGAATAGATAGTTGTCCTGATACCAGTGTGACAGACTGTCCACTTAATCCAGGTAGCTTGCTCATTGCTGTTAGATATCAGGTCTATCACAGCTGTGTCATTAGCAAACTTGACAATGATGTACAGTCATGTTCAGCCAAGTAGTCATATGTGTAGAGGAACTACAACAGAGAGCTCAGAACACAGCCCTGTGGGGCTTCTGTGTTGAGAGTGATTGATGAGTAAGTGTTGTCACCCACTTGAACCACCTGAGGTCTGCCTGTCAGGAAGTGAAACATCCTGGTACACAATGGAGTACTCAGACACAGGTCATTACTTTTGGTGATGAGCTTGGAGGGGTTTACTGTGTTAAATGCAGAGCTATAGCTTAGAAATAGCAATCACACATAATTCCCTCTCTTGCTGTTAAAGTGGGCCAGTAATGTATGAAAGATCAAGGTGATGGCCTCCTCTGTTGATCTAGTGGAGTGATATGTAAACTGTGATGGATTCAGTCCTTTTGACAGAGTACAGCATATGTGATTTTTTGACTAATCTCTCAAAATTGCTGTTTATTCCCTTTATGTACTCTTTGTATGCACTGTTGATATGATAAGGCACACTGCTTGCTTTGCCTAAAACAAAGGAAAATAAGATGCCTTCTGGGCCTTAAGTTTGGCATAGTGTATTGCAGTTGGTCCACATTTGCACCAGAAGTAGCTTTGTTGCTTCACATTACTTAGGCCTCAGATCAATTTCTCAGAGAGTCTGTTAATTGTGCTCTTGATCTGTTTGTTTGGGCTTTCTTCAGGGTCCCTAATTTTTTTTTCAACCATAAAAAGACATACTGTCATGTCAAGTGGCAAATCAAACTGCTTAGAGCCACAGATGTAAGGTTAGTTTCAAACTTTCAGGAAATCTAAATGGAACTAATTATTAGGAAGCAATTAGAAAGGAGCAGTCTGTAAGGAATGATCCAATGTAGTTTCAAAAGAAACTGTACCAAATTTACTTACATTGAGAATGAATCTGAATACTGGGAATAATATTTGAAGTAATAATCATTTTTAATAAGTTGTAGCTGGCGTGATCAGTATCTGTGTGCTGTTGTAATACTGTAAAGATGATTGTCTGAGTTTTCTCTGGTACTGTTGCTTGCTTTTACCTGTTTGTTCTTGTACATTTTAAAGATATTAAGCTGTCAGCTCTAAACTGGTCTGTAATGAGTACGGCTATGTGTGTGTGTGTGTGCCCTGCAATGAAATGATGTCCACTTGTGAACTGTATGAATTCTACATAGGTCTTCTGTATGATCAAAAATTGTCCAAAGCACCACCAATGCCATTTAAGACACCTGTCTTTATAAGTTTTACTTGCACCATTAAAGTCTACCTTGACTTTCACTTTCTGATGTAAACATAGGGACAATGCTAATACTGGCACAATCATAGGGCACAAAAACTATCAATAGCAGCCTAAGACTTCTAATAACTAAATTAAATGTGTTTGGGGAAGTGAATGCTGTGCTCAATTGTGTAACCTGTGTCCATGTGAGAAGCACATGGAGGTCTGTGTGAGATGGAGGTGTTGGCCCATATATAGGACATGAATATATATTTGGATAAGTGCAGCATACAGCTTGTGTACGTGTCCTAAATACCAAAATTTATCTGCCTTAAAATTTGTTGAAAGTTCATTAAAGTACATGAGCGGCTTCAATTTTCACTGTCTACCTTTTTTTGCTGATCTTGTCTCCATTTAGATGTTAAATGTTCTTTTCATACAGTCATATTGATTATAATTTGATTTACTAGCTGTGACCTTAACATTCTCCTGAGTAAGGATTTCAGTTGCTCTTTAAAAAAAATCACTTTTATTTTCAACTATTGACTGGTAATGACCTCTAGTGGGATTCCTCCTTGATCAATTGAGTTTAGACGTGAACTAAAGAAATGCAGGGGTGAAAGAGTCCATTCAGGAGGTGAGTGGATGACTGTGTGTTGTTCGTAGCTAGTGAGACAGCGAGTCTTTGTTTTGTAGAATATAGCATTCTCAAGCCTGCTACAATTTGGGTCTGTGTTTTGTTCTCCTTGTTCAATATTTTGTGCCATAGACTAGACCAAGGGAATATAGCATCAGTCCTCATGGGTTGCAGTGGCTGTAGGTGCATTTGTCTGGTTTGCAAAACTTCCGCAGGTTCTGCATTCTAATGGGGTTCAGGCACTGAGCGTGACTCATCAACACGTATGCAAATAATTCCACAGTACAAGTCCCTTTGTTTTAAAAGTTTTTGGAACAAAAGCAAAACAGTTTACTTTAAAATAAAGAGAAAAATTGTTTCTACAAAAGAAAGGTTCTTATATCAGCTGTTTCTCTTTAGGTCTTGCATATCTTATGTCTCTTTGACTTTCTCTTAAAATGTCTATATAACAGAGAGCCAAACATGCAGACGTGATACATGAATGGTCAGAAAACTGCATGCCATTGTTACCCCAATGAAAACAAGGCAAATCAAACAGTTATGTTCTAAAAAATTAAGCAATTACTCCTGTGCATTTAAACATTAACATTAAACATTGTAAGATTGGCTGTCATAGAGGCTACAGGTTTTCATTCCAACCTGATTGCTTAATTAGAAAGCAATCCTTGCGAATAACAGGTTTTATATAAGTTTGTGGTTTGTACTAATATCATAGATTTTTTTTTCTTTCCAAGGATATTATACAAATGATTTGTAGTCTTTAGTGGATGAGCAATTCTCAGTCCTTCACTTTTTTCTGTACAGTTTCCTTCCAAATATTGTATTAAACCAGACTATTTATGATGAAGACATACAGGTGTCTACGGTGGGCTGGTGCCCTGCCTGGGGTTTGTTTCCTGCCTTGCGTCCTGTGTTGGCTGGGATTGATTCCAGCAGACCCCCGTGACCCTGTAGTTAGGATATAGCGAGTAAGATAATGGATGGACATACAGGTGTAAACTAAAAAGGTAAATGGAGAAATGCTGGTTCTTTTGTTATTTCTTATTGCTAATGAACCATTCCCCGTGGCTCTGCCCATGTAATAATGAAACAGGACAAACTTTAAAAATCAATAAACAAAAATGTATCACTAAATAAGCGGAGGCAAATTACGCTCCAAAACGCAGAGGTAGACCGACTCCCCACTCCTGATATCACGCTTCCCCCTCCCGTAGACCCACAGCCTCTGTCTAAGATTAGCACGAATATATCGCTCCTGCAAGCAAACTATGATTCTTAGAGAAAAGTCGCAATATCAACCGGAATGTTCAAGCAAATTCTAGAAATAAACCCGATCTAAATCCATTAAGTAGTTCTCTCGTTTGCTAGCTAAGCAGATGTAAGATACACCCTGAGGCTGGTGTGTGAGTGAAGAAGGCCCTGCCCCCCTCCCCTCGGTCCGCTGGGTCGCTCTCAGATTCACGCAAATAAATCCGCACCACAAGCGAACTATGATACCTAGCACGATGAGAGAAGCCACAAAATCAAACGGAACGTTCAAGCAAATTATAGAAAAAAACCCGATCTAAATCCGTTAAGTAGTTCTCTCGTGAAAAGCAGACAGACATACAGACAGGCAGATGTTGGATTTTATATATATAGAGATAAGGACAATTAAAACAGTAAATGCAACTGTGCAAGACTAAAATAAGGGAATCCTAACAAGTGAGTCAACTAAAATGAAGCATAAAAATGCTGCTTGAACATTAAGTGCTTCAGCAGCAATAGCTGAATTCTGATTAAGAAATTGAGTTGGAACAAATACCTACAGACTCTACCTTTCTACAAATGATATATCTGTTTTATTTAAGTCTGTATTGATACAATTTTCATTATTTATTTAATACTTTTCTTACCAAATTTTAATGTTCTTTTTTAATTCTATTTCTTTGACATCTTGTAAAGCACTTTAAGCTAAATCCTGTGTATAAAAGTGTACTATAGAATACAAATGCTGTTGTTTGTTGTTGCAGTTAGTATGACTCATTAACTCCAAGAATGTTATTGTTATAAAATATTGCTACATTAAAAATATCTGTACAATTTGTTGTTATGTATTCATTAAGAATCTTTTGGAATAGTTTATGTGAAACTGGTTTTTATTTTGGTGTAGATTCATTTTCACTGTGCTTAAGTGATGTCATTGCACTTACATCGACATAGTGTTTATGGCAACACCACCCGTTGCTGTTGACGTGAGATTTGATACAACATTGTCACTCAATAGTTATAAAAGATGGGGAACTGCTTAGTTAAATATTAGAACTTTGTTCTTTAGAGAGAAGATTCATATAAAATTAAAATCATCATTTAGTGAAGACTTTACCAGAAGGGAACTTGGTTTTGACTGGATTCCCTGTTTTTTTTTTTAGGTATGTTGGTGTTTAGGTTTTTCCCATTAGCTATGATTCACTATTCTACTTTCAATTTCTTTAAATGATGTCATTCTTTATATCTGCTGAGCCACAAATTAAAGTATAGCTTGATTAACTGAACTGATACAATGATTCATTCTTAGCATTTGGCCAAGTTTTGCTCCTTGTTATAAATCTTTGCTACTAAAGTGGGGAGAAATTTAACATAATTTTGTATTTCAAATAAGAGACTGTACCAAATAATACACATCAGTCTCTATTTGTTAGCTGTTAAATTGGAATGCTATATATAAGCTAACCAGATTTACATACTTCTAAAATGGGACACAAGTGTATTAGATGTAGATTATCTTGTCTTATAAAAATTTTAATAAACCTAAAAGCTTGGGGGAGTCCACAAAATGGAACATTTTGTTAAATTCTGAGATGCAATGTATTAGACAGGACACAATACATAAAAACGAGATATCTGGTCATCCTAACTATTCAGAGTAGATCATTTAAAGAGTAATCTTATATTTTTAATTCTCTCAGTCCTTGTCTTTGGTAAGCTTATAATTTATATGTTCTCCAGCTACTGTACATTTCAGTTTTTAGTATTTTATTTAAGAACATGTACCAAGTTAATATATGACTATGAATTTTTTTTAAATCTATCTGCTATTCTATTATTTAAAGGTATGATATCTAAAACCTGTTTCAGAGATGAGTTCTAGCATTATGTCTGTGCTCTATTTTACTCTCAAGTATAAGATCTGAGGTTATCACAGTATCAATGAATTTTGCTATAGTATTCAAATTAAAATGTCACTCTGGTTTTAACCTTTCCATTGATTAATAAGGAAAGAGTGTCAGTATCTGACAGGATGCCACTTGAGACAGCATGTATTAATAATTCACTTTTCACATTTTACTTTTATTTTGTTTTAATATTGGTTTGGGGAGTACATTTAAAACTTTGTGTTTTGGAAGACTACATTGCACCTTTGGGCATTAAGGGATACAAGTAGAGGATATCACAGAGCTCAGCAGTCACTTGAATATGATAATATTACATTTGCAAACAATTGCACTTGACATTAGCCTAAGAATTTGTGATAAAATTGTGAAAAAAATCTTTCTCAAAAAAGTGAACTTTTGGCTATGAACTTTATTTGCCCTTTGGTTATTGTTGTAAAAGGATTGTTAGCAATGTTTACCAGCTTACCACTTTCACATAAAATATCATAAAGAAAAGGTCTTAGAAAAGCTGTACATTTGAAAAAAAATAGTTCAAATCAGCTATCAGAATAAGAGGTTCAGCTATTCAGAGGTCACATTCATTGGTTGCTGCACAGGCTTTTAAGGTAAATAGCCTTCAATTAGAGGTTTCAGAATTAAACTGAAAAGTGCAGCGATTGCTATTGACTGTAGGGAGTTGCAAATAATAAAGAGGTTGCTGAAGCAGATCAACTTTTATTAAATAATGATTTGAAATTATTTCATTTACAGGATAGATAATTATATTTTGTCTAAAAACACCAGGATTAATAATTAGGTCTAACATGATGTTATGGATTTATGTTTAAACTTGAAGGTTGGAAAATTCCCACTGAGTTTAGGAGAGAAATAAACTTTTTTAGAGGAGTTCTTTTTCCACATATATAAAAATACTAGTGGTGTTGCCTCAGTATTTTTGTATAATGAGTTAAGGTGTGAAGGCAAATATTTATCTGTTTTTTTAAATGTTGACTGCTTTTTCAATACTGGCTAAAATGCAAGTATCCCATCTATCATCTACACTACCTCTTGATCAATTTCCTTGGTGTCATGAGTCAAATACAGTATATGTTCTTTTGAGTATAATTGTCATAACTCCTTGCCAGGATGGAGCCATGAATGCTTCTTTGTATTTTTTGGTTTAGTTTGGTTTAATGAATACATGCTTAATCCCATAATTGTTTGTTGTATAATTAAAACCATGGATCAATGAAAGCACCTACAGCAGTTGGGGGCTCAGGGAGATTGGGGTTCAGATTAATTTACATTTACTTATTTGGCTGACCCCTTTATCCAAGGTGTAATACAACATCTGTGATTCAATTGGTTACTTTTCTTTTGGTTTTCCAATTGGAGCACAAGTAGGTCACTGCCTGCCAATCACTGACCTCAATCCAGGTCTTCAAATTATTATATGAGACAGCACTTATGGCAATATACAATAGTATTATAAAGATGATTCAAAGTTTATTCAATCAATGTTGATTTTAATATCGATACAAATCACAACTCTGCATTGGCATCAAATCCTAAAGTTAGGCAGGCAGTGTGGTGTAGTGATTAAAGCACTGGACTTCAAATCCCACTACTGACACTCACTTGACTTTCCTGTTCTCCAATTGGAAAACCAAAAGAAAGGTAACCAATTGGATCATAAATGTTGTAAGTCTCTTTGGATAAAGGCGTCAGCCACATAAGTAAATGTAACATAAATAACCGCCTCATTGTAGAGTTATCTTCAATAAATGTTTTCCATCAAGAAACAATAAAGATACTAACCCATTCCTCAGTTGTTCTCATCTTGCCATATGTTTTAGAGTGACTGGGCACACACTACAAATTGCATTTCATTCTGTTTCATCTCTGTCACAATAAGTAATGTTCATGATAGCATTAGCGTTTTCAAAAATGTAAGGTTTTGCTTTAATAAAAAATGTGGCATCATCAGTTATTTGTATGTGTACACAGTGCAATGAAATTCTTATCTGTATGTTCTCATCTGCAAATAATTATTGCATATTTTAAGATACAAAAATAGACTGTGTGTTGATGGATGCTCTCAAGATACCAGCGATTGTGAATGAAGGAGTGGGTTCTTTCCTGACTATATTCTCATCATATCTCAGAAAAAGAAAGCAATGAATCAAGTCTTCAAGAAGGTAAAAGTAGCCGGTCTGCATTCTTTCTTACTGTACCTGGTGTCACAGAAGCTGTGTCTAGGTAACAGGCACCAGTTATTTGATTATTCAAATGAAGTACTACCGATTGTTCAAAGTTACATGTTGCTTTTTAATTTTAATTCGTCTTTCTCTGAATTGCAGATATAATGTAAGGCTTGCGTATGGAAGTGTTACATTACATGTATCTTCTGTGTTTTATTTACTGCATTTTCTATGAGGTTTGGTCTGTTAACTCTCGTCTTTCCTGTACTTTTTGCAGTTAATATACATGGTATTTCTCATTCGGGGGGCTTTGTTTGAAATGTTTGCCTAACGTTGCACTCATGATGCCAGCTTAGTAAGTTTACTCCTGTACAGATTTTTTTCCTTTTCTTTCCTAGTTTATTATCCTTCTGTTTACTTTTTGAAATTTTTGCTTGGACCTAAGAGAATTGGCATGGAGGGAGAGGCTTGAGACTCTTGGAATGTTTTTTGGCAATATAGTTTTTATTTGACCCTTTCTCTACAAGGGGATCTGTGTAATATTAGAATGTGTTTTGGGGGATGGGATAAGGATGTTTGCAGTTTTAGGATTTGTTGGTATTGGAGAAGTGTTTTGGGTGGTCAGGCCTGTAATGGTTTATGTTTGATGGATCTGCAAATATGGTAAGCATGAATTTAGCCATTTCATCTTTCCATGTTTTTTTATCGGTGTCTTCGAATGTCTGGGGCCAGGGATTGAACAACAAGAGGGCTGGTGTTGTTTATTACCAATGGCATAAAATGGCCTTTCATCTTGGGCTAAAGATATAAATATGATTTGTAATAGCTGTAATTTTTGGCAGCCTCCACTTCAGCCACTTCAAGAAAATATAGGTTAGTGATTTTGGTTGGTAGCAAGTTTGAATGCTAGTTTGGATAATCATTGGAAGTTTTGTTATATACAGAGTTGTCCAGATCTAATTATGCAGATCCAGATCGTCTGGATGACTTTGATTTATGTGGGGACGATTCCAGTTCGGTGCGAAGACGAATCTTCATCATTTCGCACACTGTAAGAGCCATTTTCCTAGTTCTATAAAATTCATGAATATTTTACTAGATGATAATACATAATATAGGAGGTTCCTATAACCCTCGCGAATAGAATTGAGTTGGTATTTTCCTGTCATTTTCTAACAGCTTTGAGTGAACAATGTTCTCCAGTTAGTGTCTAGCCTTGCCTTGTGTAAGGTACAGAGGCATACGGTTTTTAACCGTGTTCGTGTTTGTGCTCATGTTCGTTCTTGCGCACGTGACCGTGCCTGGGCATATGTCTATGTGCCAACGGCCTACGGGCCTTTTGAGTATGAAGTAACTCGTAAAATAAAAGATTTAAGTGTTGAACTGTATGTATAAGGCATACAGAAGAAGAAATTAAGAACCTTTAAGTATAGAAAGAATTAAAGAACGTTTAAGTATAGAAATAACCAAAGTTCTCAAGAAAAGCTAAGTTTATAGAAGATACATTTTTCCCTTTTTTTGCCTTTATTCTATGTGTGTAACTATTTTTCTTTTTATTCTTGTGTGGATTATTTGCTTTTAACTTTCACTAAATATTTTAAAACGAACTTTTGAACTGTGAGATTTTTTTGACACGCGTCTTACCCGTACCTGACTTCGCCTTATACATCGGCGGCTACACACACTTCTCGATTGTCCGGGATTTTTCGAGTGATTTTCTATGTAATAAACTTAATAAGTTATAGCGTAATGAAAATTGCATAATTACATCTGGACCACCCTATACTAAAGTATCTGGGTCAAAGAAAAACAGCTTTTTGCTTCAAATACTGTACTACTCCTTATGAATCCTTCTTTCTTCTATTTGTAACAATTTAAATATTACAGCTGAAAAACTACAAAGTTATTCTGGGTAAATATGTGAATGCATTTATAAAACCCTTTCTTGACAAGCTCCCATTTCCCGCACTGACGGTGTGTTCCACGATTAACTCGCTCACTGTGTAAAATTGTCAGACCCGACTTTCTGTCTCCTTAATCCATCTGCCAAGCAGTATTTCTATTTCTCCATCTGTTTTCACTGATAATCAGAATAGACTATATATTTATCTCACAATTACTAGTTTCTTTTTTTATTGAACTTGAGTATAGAGCTTGCTTCATTTTCAGATCAATGGGCTGCTTCAGCTCATTTACCTGCCACTGCAGATTTAACATGTCTCTGCTCTGGGATTCAGAGTTCTGTGCCAACCTATGTTAAAGACTTTTCTTGCAGTTTTTTAAAACTTTGTCAAAGATCCCTCATTTGTTAACAGCTAAAGGTGTTAGAAAATGCTGCAGGCTTGGAACACTTCTGCAATCAAAGAACCCGTGAATTGCAATCATGCTTATCTTCCTTGGAAGACACATGCCCTTGAGTAGTTGATACCGAATATAACAAAAAATAGTAACGTAAGATCTGAATTAATTTCTACACTTCTTCATAAAGCTGTATTTGATATCCATCACACTTGTACTTGCCATTATCTTTATAGTGCTACAGTAAGCTCAGTAAATTACTAGCCTTAAGGTTAAGACCATTAAACATAAATTAAGATCACTAGCCAATACCTCCCAGAAGATTAACCACAAGTTTTTAAGAGTTTTATTCTCAACTATTGAGTGAAAATCCTAAACATCCTTGTTCAGAACTTTATTCATTTATAGGAAACTTGCTTCTCAACAGGGTGTGTAGTGATGATGTGTGAATGCTGAATTCGCTACTTGCTTTATCTGAATTGAAGGAATTAGATTCAATGAACACAATGTGCTCCCCATGGATTGATGGGATACCTCCAGAGTTTTTTTTCAGCTTTCTGGGAACAGTTTGCAAACCCTTATGTGCAGATAATAACCTTCTCTACCCCCTACTTCCAAACTGCACCCCCCCATTAATTCAGCATTGATCACACTTTTCTTAAAACAGGGCAAAGACTTGATGGAGTGTATAAATTATCCCCCAATTTTGTTATTGAACACAGACAGAAAATACTGCTAAAGACATTGGCAAAAGAGCTTGTTCACCATGATCAAGCAAGTATTATTTGTTCTTATCGTACAGCTGAAAACAGCCACCATTTCTTGTACATTAAAGATATGGATCCAACTTACTCACCCAACAGCCTTACTGGAACTTGATTTGGAAAATGCTTTTGACCATAAGCATTGTCAGTTTCTTGGAAGGAAATCAGATTGAGGAAAGATACATCAGCTCAAAAAAGTATATATCTCTCCCTTGGCTGCTGTCCTGACATGTTCTAATACCTCATGGTCTTTTTAGAAGTTTGAAGGTGTCAGACAAGGGTATCCTCTTTCACCTTTGCTGTTTAACATCTCACTTTAACTACTGGCCATAGCCCTTTGCTCTGCCAAACAGATTACTCCTATTACTGCCTATTACAGCTCTTATAAACTATGTTTCCATGTAGATGCTTACTCTTTCTTGGAGATGTCCCATCAGATCTCCTCACTGTTTTTAGTCTTTCCAATTCATTTGAGAGCTTATTGGGTTACAAAATGAATTGATTTAAATCTACTCTTCTCCCACTGAACTCCGTTTAGTTACCACCTTTTCCTTCTCTCTTCTCTGTGTTGAAAAAAGTTAATATTTCTTCCTTACTTACTGCACCTCCAAATCTGTCTCATATTTATAAGCGTCAGATAATTGTATATTTCTAGGTCTTTTCTCCTTTTGTCTTTCACTTCTAGACTTGCTGTTATTAAAATCAACATAATCCTATACATTTTCATTTTTTTTAGTCCTATTCTCCCTCTTCTTCCTCATATTAAATACTGGTCAAAAGTTAGATCTTGTATTCTAGGTTTCTGTGGAGTAAAAAAGACATTCTGTAAAGTATTCAACTTTGATTCGAAATAGTTCAGAAAGAGGGGTGTCACTGGTACAGTTCCTCGAATTACAGATGTTAACAGGAACAGAACTCACCTGTGAATCAGAATTCATACTGAATATGTCTGTTAATGGAAATGTTATAACTCTAAAAAATAATTTCTCTGCCTATAATTTTTTCTTGGATTTAAGTACATTTTTTTGGAATTGGCTTATTCCAGACAAAATTAAGGTAATGATATTTGGTTTGTGTGTTCACTCTGGAGAAAACTTGATTTTAGTTTTTTTGTCATTAGTTTCCTGTTTTTCTGCAATGCTGTTAGGGTGATGTTTGTTCTTTTTGTCTCCTTGTTCCTGTCACAAAACAGATAAAAACCAGAGAATAAGGACATATTTATATCTTTTTTAAACTTCTGCCTAGTAATCATAACAATCGATAAATGTTATTCTTACAAACAATAAAATTCACCAACACAATCAAAGTAAATACATCTTTTCAGATTTTAACATATTTAATGAAATACAAGATTGCAGGAGTTCAGCCCTCTCTGATCAGTATCGGATCAATGGCAAGAACCAGCCCTGGACAGGATGCCAATCCACCACATGGTACAACCATGCAGACACCCAGACTTACTAATACAGGGACAGTTTGGGCTTCTGATAAAGCTAGCGTATGTCTCTGTGGAATGTAAGAAGAAGACCATGCACAGACATTTTGAGAATTTGTTAACTCCTTCTAGACAGAGTCCAGACTCAAATTTTAAATTCCCAATCTGGGGCAACAGCAGCAATCACCATTATGTAATCAGTATGCCATCACTGAGATTGGCACTATTGAAAAAATAATAGAAATAGAGAAAAAAGTCTTGTCATCACTTTCTTTCAACTTTATACACATGATCCTTAGAGAAATATGATGATACAGGGGTTAAATTAAGTTCAAGTTAATAAAACTCCAGGTTCTTCTTGTTCTTTGTTTTTATTACTTCAATCTTCTTTATAGAAGAATTATGAAACATCTAAAAACTTATACATTGTGAGAAGACCTACTGATGAACTGATTTATTAAGAGATTTTTCTTACACTAATTTCTAATTCCCTCATCCAAAGAAAGATGTTGTAATAAAAGCTACTGTGCCTAGAATAATTGAATTATTGAGGTCAAAAATGAATGCCCATACTAACAAATGCAGTCTCTAGGGCCTTGCTCCCGTGGGCAGAGCTTTTATTATTGCATTATGTTTATTACAGCTTTTCTTTCACAGCTGACAGTATTCTTGAGTCTTAGTTGTATGATTGTTTCCCAGCAGAATGGAGGAGCTGTAATCATAGTGCTGCAATACTGAAACCAGCATATCAAAATTCAAGCTCCATCTTAATTCAATAGATTGCTTAAGGGATTTGTTTAGTTTACCCTGCTGACTGAAATGTTTTGAAATTATATTTTTTTTATGTCAATCAGTAGATGAGCAACCTCGTGTGCCCTTTCCATCACTGCTGAATGCATGTCAAGTATATATGCATTGTGGTCTTGTAAAACCCCCACAGGGCAACGACTATATTTGCTCTGTGGTTTATGACAAAATTAGTTTAATGTCTATAAGTGGAACATGAATTCCAAACAATCCTAAGGTTTGACGAGGTAAAGACCAATATTGCCATATTTAAGGTGTTGTTATTGAAAAAAGCATTCTAGAGAGAAGCTCATAGTTAGTACTGATGTATTTAAAAGTTGTGGATAAAAATTAGGTTTTGTAATAGCTGCCTGTCCTATTTTAAGCATTCATAAAACAACTGATAGATGCAATAACAACATTTATTTTACAGAAATGTAGCCCAAAGTGCTTTACAAGATGACAAAAAGAAAGTTACAAGAAGAGAAAACACGTTAAAATAAGTAATAATATTAAAGAATAAATAACAACAGAACAAGATAAGGTAAAGTCAGATGGCTGGGAGGACAGAAAACAAACAAACAAAAAAAAATCTCCCAAAGAGTTTAGGCTGGAGAAAAAAAATAATCTGCAGAGGTTCCAAGGCCAATTGTCCGCCCAGCTCCACTGGACATTCTATGTAACATAACTATTCCTAAATCAAACCTTGTAGATTTCATGATTCACATGATGATATTTGATGGAAGTTGGTCTTGTGGATATTAGTACAAATTGCAGATCCCAGAAGAATATGATAATTCTATGCCCATATATTCTATTGGGAATGCAACTAAAATGTAACTACAAAAAAGCCATATTAAAATAATGAGCAAATTTAGCAGTTTTTTTAAAATGTTCCAAAGAGTTAGCTTGGTGAATTTCTGTAGGTTAAGTATTCTAGATTTTAGGTGCAAAAGTTTGTGCTCTGCTTATTATTCCTAGAACCGAGCTTAAAAGAGTTTGTGCAGAGTAATAATCAGACCACCATTCAAGGATCTGAGGTTACGACTTGGAATGTAGGGAGATGGGCATTCCAAAATATAGGACGGAGAAAGATTATTTAAGGCTTTATAAACCATTAGTAGAATTTTAACGTCAGTTCTGAATGAAACAGATAACCAATGTAATGACGCTAAAACTTTTGAGATGTGCTCAAATTTTCTTTCTCTAGTTTCTGATTCTCTAGTGATTCTAGATTCTGGCTGCTGCATTCTGCAGTAATTGCACCCGATTGATGTCTTTCATAGGTCCTTGGTTCTCAACCTTTTTCGTGATTGTACCCCCAAAGGGTGTGAAAGTATGTCTGCGGGTACCCCTCGCACATAAGTTCACGCATAAAAGTACTCATTTTCATAATGGCGTGTGCTTACCTTTCTAATGCGATACTTGGGCTTGTTTTTGTGCCATCAAAGATTTGATGCGAGGATGGATGCTGGTGACAGCTAGAGGTTCCAAGAGCCTGTTTCGTTCTTTAGTTTTTATTGCGGTCAAAGCCGAGAAAGCACTTTCACATAAATATGTCGATGGAAAATGCAACAATGCTGACAGTGCTGCATTACTCAAGTCATCATATTCTTGACGCACACTGTGCCAGAAATGTCCCACGTTGCTGTCTATTTTTGCTTTCAAAGTTCTGTCTGCCACAAGTTCAAATAATTTCTGTTTCAAGTCATCAGGAAGTTCTGCTGCCTCAACATTGTTTTCACAAAAAGGATTCAAAATCCAGTTGTTCTGTGCACAATCCGTTTTGATTTCAGGAAAATATCGGAGAATTTAGTTTTCTAGATTCTTCAAATGATCGATGATCAATGCTTTGATATTAGAAAAGCTTGAAAGCTCGATGTTTGAGTCATCACAAAAACATGAAATTGTTGGGAAGATTGCAAGATGTCCAGCAGAAATTCTATTTTTCCAATAGATAACTTTTTTATGAAAAGCTTGCATGTTGTCAATGGAAGAAAATATGTTGCTGTTCTGTCCTTGAAGTTTCAAATTCAACTCACTGATTTTTGCAAATATGTCAGCAAGATATGTGACTTTGCATAACCACTGATCATCCTCGAAGTGCGTTACAAAATCAGATTTCTGATCTTTAAGAAAGACGTAAATTTCGTGTTGGAGCTCAAATAACCTCTTCAAAACTTTTCCACGAGACAGCCACCTGACTTCGGTATGCAAAAACAAAGTTTCGTGTTCCGAACCCATGTCCTGGCAAACCAGTCGAAAGAGCCGAGAATTCAGAGCATGTGACTTGATAAAGTTCACAACTTTGACCACAGTGTTCAGTGTCTCATTGAACTCCACACTTAAGTGTTTCGAGGCAAGTGATTGTCGATGAATAATGCAGTCATTCCACTGTACTGATGGATTTTTCCCTTTCACCAATGCTTTCAAGCCTCCTCGGTGGCCCGTCATGTTAGCTGTGCCATCTGTGCACACAGAAACACACCACATCCATTCAAGCTAACACTTCTTCTGAAAGTTCCTTCACCTGATCAACATACCGAACAAAAATCATCAACTGAGCTTTGTTTGATACGTCTGTCGATTCATCCAGTTGTAATGCAAATTGTTTTCTGAGTTTGATCTGCTCACAGACTTGCTGGATTACATCATCAGCAATTTCTCGAATTCTCCTTGATACAGTATCATCCGAATGTGGGATAGTTTTCACCGTATCGACTGCTTTCTTGTCTATCATTATTTCTGCAATTTTTAGTGCTGCAGGAAGTACCAACTCCTCAACAATAGTATGAGGTTTCCTTGTTTTCGCTACCAAAAGACATACTTCATATGAGGTGCGCAAAGCTTTCTCGGATGTATGCAGTGTCAGGGATGCCAGGGGCCATGACCCGGCCGGGACGCCATGAGGAACCGGATGTGGGTCTGCGCCCACCCTGGATCACGTGGGGGTCGCCTTCCTGGTTGCTTTGGGGGCCACGGGTACAGGGCATGGAAGCTCCACCCTGTAGGGGCCCGTGGTCACCGCCAGGAGGCGCCCCAATGCCTTGGGGACCTGTTACCCCAGCACTTCCGCCACACCAGGAAGTGCTGGGGGGAAGAATTAGGATGGCGCCCGGAGAGCTGCCGGGAGGACAGCTGGCACTTCCGCCACGCTGGGGCGTGGCTAGAGGAGGAATGCCGGGAACACCTGGGACTCATCCAGGTCATATATAAAAGGGGGCCGTCTCCCTTCATTCGAGGCTAGAGTCGGGTGGAAGGAGGACGAGGCAAGAGAGGAGAGTGGAGGCGGCCCGAAGAAAGGCATTGTGGCCAGGACTGTGACTTGGGGTTTGTGCACTAACGTGACTGTGTCTGAGTGACATAATTATTGTAAATAGTTTGTAAATAAACGTGTGGTGGTGAATAACAACATGTCTGCCTGTCTGTGTCCGGGTCAACTTCCACAGCAGATATTCGTGAAACATTGCGGTGCCTTTCATCTTACTCTCATGTTGCCTATTGAAATATTCCAGCAGTTTATCTTTCAATTCTGCATGTTTGGTTTGCAGGTGTCTCTTCAGAAGCGACGGTTTCATGCTGTGATCGGACAGAGTTTCATTGCATATGACACAGAGTGGAAGTGGAGGGTCTGCACCATTGCTGACAAAACCGTAGCCCAAATATTCTGCAGAATATTGTTGTATTTTTCTGTCCTCAGATGAATCTTCTGGTGGCTTCTTATTTTGCTGCTGCCGCAGCCATTTTTGAGAAATTCCTTGGCCTGTCTTATCAGATGATGACCCAACACCTTCCGAATCACTCACTTTCGCAAACGCATCGGTACCACTTCCCTTCCGTTTCACTAAAAACCGGTCCATTTTTGGGGTTTCCCGCCAACAATGTGAACACAAGCGTTATAACCACCTTCAACTCCTTTCTTGCACTGAAGAGGTTGTCCTCTCTTAAAAGTTACCACCCCACTGGGGACGTGACTCACCAACCTATTGCTTGTAGGCCTAGAAACAGCAGAAATTTTTTATTTTTGGAACTTTAATCCCCTTGACACGCCTCACCACTTTCTGAAGCAAATCTACTCCATGCTATAGTATAGCTGCACTCTCGCACATGTTTTGTTGATGAGTCATGCAGCGAACTGGCAACCTTCTTCAAACTCTTTGGTTGTTTTGAGTTTAAAAATTTAAACTAAAGCATTGAAACCGATTGAAACAATCATTACATTTTCTTCTTTTTTTCTTACTTCTGAGTGCGAAATCGAAACAGAAGGAAAATTAAAAAAAAAAAAAAAACGCAAAATTATATGCCGCTGCGTACCCCTTATAAAAAGAGACAAAGAGACAGCAAAAAGGTTTGGGGTTTCTGGCCCTGTATACTGTACAAACAAAACAGGTCAAAATATATAAACATAAACTGTTCATATGCGTGACCACGATGATGGCGTCGGTGGCCATTTTATAAGGGAGGAGCCGGAAGTGGAGGAAAGCTGGGAAGAAACCGTGAGGGAAGATGGGATCGATGACGTCAGAAACAATGGCGGAGGAAGGGCGGAAGTAACGTGCTGTGGGAAAATGAGGCTTATGATGGCGGCGCGTCTTTTGCTCTGCAAGAAAGCAAAGGAGAAAGGTAAGTACCCCGCCACTCCATGCCGGCGAATCTCTTCCAAAGCGTGCTGAGGTCCGTCCGCGATCTCCTACTCGCACGTGCGTGACACCCTGCATAACCCTTCCCGTACCCCTAGGGGTACATGTACCACCGGTTGAGAACCGTTATCTTAGGTAACCCTGTTAGGAGAGCATTACAATAATCTGGTTGAATAAAAACAAAAGCATGAACTAAGTGTTTCAGCATTTTGTAAAGTTATTAGAGGTCTAACTTTTGCTGTGTTCCTTTAGTTTTAAGAAAGCAGTCCTAGTAATCTGGATAATGTGTGATTTAAAGTCGATAATTATCCCTAAATTCTTTACTTCCGACTTAATTTTTAAACCTCAACTTTATTTTCAATATCCTCGCTATATCCATGCTTGCCAATCATTAAGATCTCTGTTTAATCCTTATTTAGTTTGAGAAAGTTACTACTCATCCAATTAGAAATATGCAAAGACATTGGATCAGAGAAGGTCATATAGCACTAGCGATAAATAAAGCTGTATGTCATCTGCAAAGCTGTGCTTTGCAATGATCTGACCTAATGGAAGCATATAGATATAAAAAAGCAGTAGACCCAGTATAGATCCTTGTGGTACACAAAGCATAATCACCACAACTAACAAAGAATTTTCTACCTTTTAAGTAAGATTGAAACCAATATAGGACACTGCCAGATAGGTCCTTCTATCTATGGTGATTTATAAAAATGCTGTGGCCTATGGTGTCAAATTCTACACTGAAGTCTAAAAGAACAAGAACAGATATGTGGACTATGTCCACAATAATTCACAAATCATTCACTACTTTAACCAGTGCATTTTCTGTACTATGATTTGTTCTATCACCTGACTGAAATTATCAAGATTAAATTGTTTATTCAAGTAATCACTGAGCTGCTTAATAACTGCCTTTTCTAGAATTTTACTTAAGAGAGGCAGGTTAGAAATTGGTCTAAAATTGTAAAAGACAGAGGAGTTAAGATTACTTTTCTTGAGTAGGGGTTTAACAACTGCAGTTTTTAGACAGCCAGGGAAGATCCCATTTCTAATGATGATTGGAGACTTCTTTAAAAAAGCCTGTTGGTAGGATCAAGGACACAGGTGGAGGTTTTCAATTTATAATTTTAGAGAAACAGACTGCATTATTATATTCAATTATTTTTGCCTTCAATATTTTATAATGGATTAGCAGTTTAGTTTTCCTCAATTTATGCTCAGCCCTCTGACATGTTCTCTTTAAATCAGACACTGTCTTCCAAGGTATAATAGTGGTGGAGGATTTCTTAAATATCTTTTCAGGTGCCACTATGTCATCTGCAGCTCTTTTCACAGGTGAGTTTTCAGCTCTCTAAGATGAGTCTGTCTTTCAAGGAACTGCTCAATTGAGTCTCAAGGGTGTAGACACTTTTTCTATAGTGTCGTTTCTTGTGACTGAAGACAGAGAGATATAATTAAAGTTAGTAAAAAATCTTTTATTAATACACACCAGGCAAAGGTAAGATGACAGAGAAGCACAGTCCTAGGACGCCTGCCCTTCATCTGCCCCGAGAAGTCGGTGTCCTAAATCTTTTATAGGGCAAAGCTTTGTCTTATGACTTTAGTTGCACAAGAATTTCGAGACATTACATCTTTACAACAATTTGCTTGGATCAACAGAATTTCGAGACATTACATCTTTACAACAATTTACTTGGATCAACATTTTTAAAGTTCATCAGTTAATTTTAGAGTTCATCAGGTGGTCACTTGTGGTTTTTTGTCTATAGGGAAAAACAGGAAGTTGTATTTGCACTTGCACTATAGACATTTTGCTTAGCACGCACTTCAGTTCTGATCATTAATTCCTATTTTCCAATCTCATACTTCGGTATCTGTATTTTTCTATTTCACACTCCACCCTTTTGATCAAACTGAAGTATTTACCTGAATAGGTGTTTAGACCGAAGAGATAGAGAGAAGGGAGGTAGAGGGTGGAGAAGAAGGAAGAGAGGGGGATGGGGTATGACCTGAAGAAATTTGCAACATACGCTCTTCATGTAATAGATAAGCTTTAGCGAGAGAAGTATTGAAATATTTAGAAACAATATATCGAATAAGGGGAACTATGCAGCAAGCAGTGAGTAATAAGAAAATAAAAGCAACTGCTAATGAGATAAAAATGGATTTGAGCCACTGGCCCCAGGAGCTGAAAGTAGAAAAAAACCACTGGTCCCAGGGGTTAGAAATTCCGGAATTAGTGGCCAATTCATTAGATAGAGAGGTAAGACCAGCAAGTGCACGGGTGATGGAACCATCTGGGGAGGTATTATTAGGAATGTCACCACCCCAGTCATTTGGGCCGGTGTTAGCAAAAACAAGGGCCCATTGATTGCACCAGTCATCTGAGGTGTCCACATATCCTCCTAAATAACTGCCAAACACTTGAGTTTTTATCTTTCCCTGAAACATGGAAGCTGTAACACAAACATATTTATCGGACCAAGCCCAGTGCTCCTGTCTAGTAGGCCCACAGTTTATAAAGGAACAAAAATCGACTTGCAGTGAAGCAGTTTGTCCTTTGTGGAAAGTCAGGGTCACTTTACTTTGTAGACAAGGAAAAACGGATACAGTCAGGATCAGCAGGAGGAGTGCCATTTTTTGCAATGGGAAGTGTGAATCCAGGCGGGCAGTCCTTCAACCTTGACAGCGTGAGGTGTGGATAGAAGAACTTGAAACGGTCCTCTCCACCTGGGCTGATGCCAATGTTTTCTCCGGGTGTCTCGGACCAGAATCCAGGTACCCAAGGGAATTGGCGAGTCTTCAGATGGAGGGCTGGTTCTCCAGGCCTGATTAACCTGCTCGTGGACTTCCTTCAGGGATGCTCTGAGACCTGTAAGACTAGAGAGAAGATCATTGTCCACGGTATGCAGATTTACATTTCCTATAACCATGCCAATGGGCATGGGTCGTCCAGTCAGAATTTCAAACGGCGATAGTCCCAATTGTCGGTGTGTCCACCCCCTCAATCCCATTAAAGCCAGGGGTAAAGCATCTGGCCAAGATAAATTGGTTTGTTCACAAATTTTTGCAAGCTTAGCTTTTAGGGTGCCATTGCATCGTTCTACAATACCCCCACTTTGCGGATGGTATTTACAGTAGTGATGCACATTGATTTGTAGCCAGGTAGTCAATTCATTTATAATGGAATTCACAAAGTGAGTACCATTATCTGTCTGTAACTTTTGCGGGATGCCCCATCTTGGAATAATTTCTTTAATTAGTGCTTTAGCAACCGTTTTAGCATCATTGTGTTTAGAAGGGAAAGCTTCTACCCATCGGGAGAACACATCGACAATCACAAGGCAATATAGGTAACCTCTAGACGGTGTTAGTTCAATGAAATCCATTTGGAGGTGTTCAAACGGACCCATTGGGTTAGGAGTAACGGCGGGACTTACCTGTGTGCCTTTTCCCACATTAAACCTTTGACACAAGGCACATTGCTTACAGAATTGCTCTGCGTAGGTGGAGAAGCCTACAGCTTCCCAATGCTTTTCGACATCTTGAACCATGGCGTCTCTTCCGGCATGGTCGAGGCCATGGGCTATTTTTGCCATTCCTGGAAAAGAAGCTTTTGGGAGAAAAGGTTTGTTAGTTTGCTGGTGAGTCCAAACTCCATTAAAGAAGGACCCTTCTTTGGACCATTTTTTCTTTTTGATGTCCGTGGCTGCACTCTTTAGAGAAATAATTTGATTATCAGGGTCCTGGTCATTTCTCTGTTGAAATAAAGAAATTGGTGTGTTGCAGTATGCAGCCTTTTTTGCAAAATAATCTGCCAGTTCATTTCCTCTGCTGACAAAATCCTGCTTTCCTGTGTGAGCCTGACATTTAACAATTGCCAACTTCGATGGTTTAGTTATGGCGTCTAAAAGGGATTCGATTAACTTTTGATGTTGGATGGGCTTGCCAGTACTGGTCTTGAATCCCCTCAATTTCCATAATGCCCCATGATCATGGCAGACTCCAAAAGCATATCTGGAATCTGTATAAATTGTTATGTTTTTTCCTTCAGACAGCTGGCATGCTCGAGTGAGCGCTATCAATTCAGCTGCTTGTGCACTTAAACTTGATGTAATTCGATTTGCTTCCAACAGGTGGTCCCCTCGGACCACGGCATAACTAGTTGAAGGTGCACCGTTCTCTAATCGCAAAGAGCATCCATCCACAAAAATAATTTCTCCGGTTTCTAAAGGTGTTTCTTGTAGATCTACTCGTGGTTTCACTACTTCTGCAATTTTTTTCTGACAATCATGCGGTTCACCATCGCTATTATTTGGGAGTAACGTAGCTGGATTTAAGGTGGAGCATCTTTCAATCATAACATTTGACAAAGTACAGAGTACATTCTGATAGTGTATTGCCCTAGCAGTAGTGAGATGTGAGGTCTTAGCCTGTACTAAAATGGAATGTACAGCGTGAGGCACCTTTACTGTTAGGGGGCTCATGAGCACTATATCTGTACTGGCTAGCACAGCTTCTGTTGTGGCAGCCACAGCCCTAAGGCAAGGTGGAAGTGCTGCAGCCACTGGATCCAATTTTTTCGAAAAATATGCTATTGGCCTTTGTTTATCCCCATGTAATTGTGTTAGAACTGCATTCATATATCCCCCCTTTTCGTCCACGAACAAAGTGAATGGGCGATTGTAGTCCGGTAAGCCCAACGCCGGAGCCGAGGACAGTGCGTTTTTCAAGTCACAGAGAGCCTTCTCAGCCTGCTCGGTCCATTGCACCTGACCAGAAAGAGGAAGGCCAGGGGTGTTCAAAATCCAAAAAATTCAAAATCCATTGCCGGCAGTAACCTAAAATGCCCAATACAGACATGACCTGCTGTTTTGTGACAGGTCTGGGAAGGTTTTGAATGGTGTTAATGCGATCGCTTGAGAGAGCTCTTGTTCCATTTGTGATGTCATGACCCAGATATTTTACAGTTGTTTTAATTAATTGCAATTTAGCCTTTGAAACTTTATGTCCATTGTCCCCCAGAAACAGCAGTAGTTTTTTAGTATCCTGTGCACAATCTTCTTCTGTAGCGCTGCATAACATAATATCATCTACATACTGTATTAATGTACTACCTCGGTCTGGCCAGAACCCTTCTAAATTTTGAGCAAGCGCTTGTCCATACACACAAGGGGCTTCAGTATATCCCTGAGGCATGACAGTCCATGTCCAACGGCGGCTTTGGAAAGTAAAAGCAAACCAGAATTGCGAGTCAGGGTGTACGGGGATAGAGAAAAAAGCATTGGCTAAATCAATTACTGAAAAATAACGAGCAGAGGGAGGGATTGTAGAAAGAATAGTGGAAGGATTAGGTACAATAGGAGCTCTAGGAAAGATTGCAGCATTCACTTGTCGTAAGTCTTGAACAAAACGCCATGAACCGTCAGCCTTTTTTACAGGTAAAATGGGAGAATTAACTGGAGAATATTTAATTGGAATAATCGCACCGCGTTTCACAAGATCGGAATGTACGGCGGAGATGCCAGCCTCTGCTTCAGGAGACAGAGGATACTGGGCACGATGCGGGCGGAAGGAGGATTTTGGGTGGATCACCAGAGGCTCGCAATGGGCTATCCTTCCATAATCATTTTTACCCTGAGACCACAAAGAGTCAGGAAGCGCTGAGAGCCAAGAAGGGGAAGTGGTTTGTAATGAAAAAGCAGAAAGGGAAGTGCGGCACAATGCACGGTGCACTAAAAAATCAGTTTGAAGCACAACTTTAGTTATTAAATGATCTGAGGTATCCAAAACACCTGGAGCAACATGTAACCAGTCTGTTCTATTAAGACATTGTTCTACCCATGGTCCGATTTCCGCCCAATGTACAGTGCTTGATTTAGCTAAAGAAATATGAGGTACTGACCCACCAAGATAAAAAATATTCTGTGAATATGTAAGATGTACAGATGCAGCAGCTTTTGTGGAGGAAATGAAAATGCAGGGGATGTGAAGGGTTTCGGGGCAGGTGCCTGAAGAAAGAAAAGATTCTAGCCAAGGGGTGTCTACTTCTACAGGGAAATATTGAGCAGTACAGTGTAAAGTGTCAGGGACCTGTAAGTGGGGAAAAAGACAGGAGGGAAAAGAGTGAAGGGCTTTAAGAAGGATGGTGTGTGGGGAAACATTTCATTGAAATGGAGAGAGAAAGTTTTGTCATGAGATCCCTTCCTAAGAGGTTAACTGGACAGAGTTGATTTAAAAGAAATCGGTGTGTTAAAGTTGAACTACTGGAATGCAGCTGAACTCGAAGAATCTCTTGAGGCAGGGACCTCCTTCAGCGAAAGGGTTGAGCGCGTGGCTCCTGTGCCCACAAGGAAAACAGTTTCAGTGCCATTCACCAGCTAGCAAAGTCAATAATGGATCAGTCTTTGAATTATGGGTGAGCAAAGGCAGTTGAAGAGAAGGGCTGGGGGTCCCTGCGGATTCCTATGTCAATGAAACATCAAATTGTTCAGGTGGTGGAGGAGGGGATGGGCACTTGTGAGGGTAATTGCGGCGGAAGTGTCCCATTTCACCACACCCGTAACAAGCATAAGGTGTAGCATTTGGATCTGGAGGGGGAGGCAGCTGAGTGGATGATCCACTTGGATTAGGTAACATATATCCGCGACCTCGTCCCCGTCCACGCCCTTGTCCCTGGAGAAATCCTCCACGTCCACAACTTCTGCCGGGAGTGGCCCCACCAGTGTAATAGTTCATTTGTGCTGCTATCAGCTTTGTCTGGGTGTCTGACTCTTTCTGCTTGCTCTGTCGTTCAGCATGCGCTGCATGACGTTTTACTTCCTCAAACGCGGCAGCCTCTCATCCAATACAGGATACCTTGTTTTGAATGTCGCTTTTAAGTCCAGAAACAAAAAGAGGAACTGCAGCTTTAGTTCGGTTGTCTGGATTTTCAAGGCCGGAGTGTGTTGCCATTAACTCTTAAATTCAGTGTGCCCATTCATCTACTGTCTCATCTTTTTTCTGTTTGGCAGCTGAGATAAGAGACCAGTCTCTGCCTTTCTTATACTTGTCCTTAATATTATTTTAACATGTTCCCATTGCGTAATAAAGGAACCTTCATCCCGGCCCCGAGGCAACGCCTCGTTCCACTGCCACAAGTTTCCGTTATTCTGTCCATGATTGACAGTGTCCCATGTGGTGCCAAGTTTTCTCCACAGCACCTGAGTCCATTCTGCGGCATTAGGCTTATACATATCATACAGCTGCTGTAATTGTTCTATGAATTTTTTAAACCCACCGATGACTTTGGGATCAGGCAATTCGGACACAACGTCCTTCAGCTCTTGAATGTCCCAGTTACGATGTATCATTACAGTAGTGGGGTTATTAGCTCCTGCAGGTTGCATTGAATCATGTTGGGGGGTTCTGGGATCTCAATCAGGGGGGCATTCGAATAAGGGGCCTGTGGGTTTGGGGGACTTTAAGGGGGATTGAAAGGTGGTGTTTTGATTAGGGGGCTGAAGGAATAGGGTTTGACTTCTAGTGCGTTGTGAAATGGAGGTTCTAGGATCATGAAACCCACCCGCCGCACCCATTACGTTACTTCTGTCATCCCCCGGATCAGTGTGTAATGAGGGATCATAATGATATTCTTCATAGAAACCAGACCCCAAGGGATCATCTTTTAATTCTGGTGCGGTGGGCGCTGGAGGTAGCGGAGGAGAAGGTGGGGGCTGTTGATGTGGATGGTGTAGGAAAGGTGGAAGAGCAAGTATGGGATATAACGGGTCTTTTTTTTTTTTTTTTTTTTCTCGCTCTTCTTCCGCTTCTCATTCAACTGCGGTCTCGAATCTGCTTGCACTTTCTGTAAAGCTATAAATAACTTTTTTTTTTTTTTCTTCTAGTTTTAACTTTCTGCAGCCAATAATTAATTTCTGTACTACCTTTAAATTATGATCTTTAATAACCAACTCCCATCTGTCATACATAACACGGACCTTTGTTACAACATCCTCGTACATTTCTACATACAACATCCTTGTGCATTTCTACATAATATTTTTCTAATTTCCTGTACTTCATTCATGTCTCCAGCTCCTTCCAGTGGCCATCTCCCTCTGCTCTGCCTGTTCCACTTTTTTCATGTCTTCTTAAAATCTAAACCTGTCTTTTTCTCGATTAACTTTCTTGGAGACCCATTTTTTCTAGACGTCTGGTGATCCTCCGAAAACAGTCCTTCTAACATTAATGATTTTGATCCCTCCCTATTTTGTTTAACAGGTTTGCTGCTATGTGTCCCCATCACTAATTTTCTGCTTCCCTCTCGCAATAATTTCTTTTCTTATGCGCCCAGGAAGCAATTTTTTTTTTTTTATTCAGTACGTACTTTTAATTTCTTTCCCCTACTTTAACCATTTAAACTGTTAACATTTATATCTTATCCTCAGCCTTGCTCGTCGACTGAATCTTTTAGGCTCTCTTTAAGGTGTGCCACGCACCTAGTCCTAAAATCTGATTCCCTTCTATAATTTTGTCAGCAAGCACCACTTTCTTTTCTTTCCCTAACAGCCAGTGACTTCTGGTTAAAGTAATTTTATACCTACTCCTAACTCCCAGTTAGAGTAATTTTATACTTTCAGTCACTTCCAGTTTCAAGGGCAATACCAGCAAACCTGTTACGTCTTCCCTTATATCCCGGGAATCCCCCGATGGTACTTACCCCAGCCTGGGTGTTAATTAGCTCTGTCAGGAAATCCTTCTCAGTCACCGTGGTTGAACCAGGAGGAGACCGGGGACTCCTCACGCAGAAGCCATCTCAGGACAGGGCAGTCCTAACTTTTATCGGAGCTGCTTACACTGCTGCCGGTGTACACTGTAGCGGCAGTCTGCTTCAAGAAGACAGATCGCTGAGGTCTTCCCGCTCAAGGAGTCAGCCGGCCGTCTCCTGCCCCACGTTGGGCGGCAGAAAACTGTAGACACTTTTTCTATAGTGTCGTTTCTTGTGACTGAAGACAGAGAGATATAATTAAAGTTAGTAAAAAATCTTTTATTAATACACACCAGGCAAAGGTAAGATGACAGAGAAGCACAGTCCTAGGACGCCTGCCCTTCATCTGCCCCGAGAAGTCGGTGTCCTAAATCTTTTATAGGGCAAAGCTTTGTCTTATGACTTTAGTTGCACAAGAATTTCGAGACATTACATCTTTACAACAATTTGCTTGGATAAACAGAATTTCGAGACATTACATCTTTACAACAATTTACTTGGATCAACATTTTTAAAGTTCATCAGTTAATTTTAGAGTTCATCAGTTGGTCACTTGTGGTTTTTTGTCTATAGGGAAAAACAGGAAGTTGTATTTGCACTTGCACTATAGACATTTTGCTTAGCACGCACTTCAGTTCTGATCATTAATTCCTATTTTCCAATCTCATACTTCGGTATCTGTATTTTTCTATTTCACAAGGGCCCATAGTTCATCATTCACATGTTTCAGCTCACGGTCAGCCATCTTCCACTTCTGCTTCAGTTCCATGAGAGAGGGGGAGACAAGTTTAGTGAATGGGTACAAGGCTTTTTCTGCTCCCCCACCTTGGGCAATAAACAAATCAGTGATTTGATCAACAAATGCTCTCAGGATTTGGTCCTTTCAGTCACATAATGTAATATCATTGAAGGAGGTGAAAACATTCTGCAAAGCATAAATGAAATAAAATCTTTTCTAGAGTCAAACCCATGAGCCTGGTGTGTCTCACAGGTCTCATAGATGGGAAAAGTAGGAGTGACGAAACCACCACCACTAAAATTGTTTCTGTTACCCCTTAAATGCAGAAAAAGACACTGGAAGATGCTGCTAGCCTGATCTTTTCCAGTCTCCACAGTTTTTAAATCACCACCACACCAGAAGTCTCCATTCAATCATAGACTTGAATATTTAGGCTACCTGTGTTACATTTATGTGACAATCGAAAAAAAGAAAGACTCAAATTATTGTTTACTAGCCATGTAACCAGTGTGACAGGAGCTTGGCGTCCTTACCTAGCCCTGCACACTATATTCAAGGGGAACAGCCATGGACGTTGCAATACCTCCCCCTGAACGCTAGTTGGCCACCTCCCTGGGGTGAAACAGTGTATCGGGTTCCCGCAGGGCATCCTGGGAATTGGAGTTGGGTGCAGCCCTGTTGGGTCCCGCAGGTACTGCCAGGGGGTGCTGTATTTGGGACTTCTGAGCCCATGTGGGCAGCCAATTCGTCACACCCGGAAGTGAAGCAGGAAATCAGGGATCAAGCACCTGGAGCACTTCCAGGTGAACTATAAAGGGAGCCAACGACCACCACTCAGGGGCGAGAGTCGGATGGAAGGAGGACAAAGCTTGGTGAGGAGTGGTGGAGTGAGAAGAAGAGAGTATTTATTGTGTGCTTGGGACTGTGTTGGGCTAGTGAGACACGGAGAAGATGTGTCTCACAGCTGAAGAAAAATAATAAGTTATTTAATTTTATATGTGCCTCCTGTGTCTAATCTGTGTCTGGTCAGGCGCTATATAGCGTCTTTCTTACACCAGTCAAAGACAGATAATGAAATACATGTAAAAATATTTGAAATCTCTTGCTCTATGTGTACCTTCAGTGCCTTTCCTCTGTATTCTTGTGTGTCGGAAACTCTCTTGACCTTTGCTCCTTCTCTTAAGCGTGTTCCCGTAAAATTGCTTCTCAGACTGTCCGCTTTTATATTTCCCATCTTTGAAGGTGACTACTTTATTTCTCCTAAGCATTGATTCCTCCTCCTTTCTCTCACAATCGCACTTCCTGTTTCGATCGCATCACCAAATCTAAAACAACCAAACAGAGACTGAAAACACGTACAGACCTTAGCAACTGTATAGGAGATTTTCATTTCTTGACCAACTGTTCCCACGTCAAGAAACAAAATAATAAAATTACCTATTGTATGACAAAGAATAAAACTAAGTAAGGTTTTGTTGGATTTTCACCATCCCCTATAATCTCTATATATAATCTTCATTTGGATCTTGATCTTTGTTTGTCCGTGAATGAATTAGAAGAATCACTAGATGGCAGTAGAGAGACAGCTAAAACATAGGCATTGCATTAAGAATCTCCTCCAGGCTTATACTACTGAAGACTGTAGTACTCCAGTCACACCTCAAAACACAGACATTCAAACTAAACAAATTGTTGTGCTTTAAATTAACTAAAGAGATCTTCATTTAGATCTTGATCTTTGTTTGTCCGTGAATTTCACGCATGCGTAGACCACCTTCCAGTTTAGTACGTTGTTGTTACTCACGGATGTCAACAATGTGCCGGAATAACGAAAGGGGTGGTGGACAGTGTTACGCTGGTTAGCTCCTTTGGAGAAAGGTTGAGAAGAGATCGTGAGAGGAAACAACAGCGTTGTGAAAACGAGACGGACTGTGAACGGACAGAAGCAGAAATGCTCCTACACCACCACATAATTACGATTCGGACAGTGATTCCGAGTAGGCCGTTCCTATCGAATCAATATCCAAGGGTTTTCTTTTGTAATTTTGTTTCCCTTATAAAAAAATCATAATGCTGTGCGACGAAGGGCCCAGTTCACGACTGGCAGCCGCGATTAAACAGGGAGCCCTTCACAGAGAACTTTAACATGCGCAACGTAGTTGGGCGCACATGGCTAGTTAATATATATTAGATTAAAGGAAGAAAAAAACACAAAGTTTGTATGTTATTTTTATTATTTATTTCTTTTTACCTCAGTTACCATGTCACATAATTATGTTATTAATGGAGTTACCTCCAAAGCAAAATAGGTCAGGTCTCCAGAATTCAGTCAGAAGCACACCAAGATCTTCACTGCACTGCCCAGTAGAGGCTCACTTAGTCACGCCAGGCCCCAAATACTATCTGCTGGTTTCTGCTGGAGCCATCCCAAAAATGGGGAGCTGGAAAAACAACTATAAATATCACAGAAATAACGAGAAAATCTCACAAGGAGGATGGTCACTATAAACCTCTGGCTAGATAAGAAAATGGATAAAGAATCTTAATAAATAAAATATTTATTACAAAAAAGTAAATAAAGTACAAAGCACAAAAAAGCCAAACAATGCACAAAGGAGTTGCCTAAAAAGGCTATCCACAGTAACAAATTCCTAATACATTAAATTGAAATCAAAATCCTTAAACAGAGCCCAAAAATGTCAAAGCCTGAGAATCTAAAGAATAATGACAATCATAAAGTGGGGAAATCACCAAAACTAAGTGCATACAGTGTACCCTAATGGACCTCATTTTCCATCAGCCTTTATAGGACTGGGAGCTCAACATTGATAGACATACGGCCCCACCTCTTGGGGAACTACCCACAAAACACAAGGAAAAATGCAAAACATAGCCCTAAACACAGAAAACAAATTATAATCAAAACTGACAAAAATGTATGGTTATATAAATAATAAAAATAAACAACAATATAAACATACACAATAATATTGAAAGGGTAAAACATGAACAAAAAAAGCAAGAAAAGGGAATTTAAACATAAACCAGGGAAGACCCCGCTGGCTCAAACCTAACAAATGGTGCCACTGTGAACTACTTAAGCTGGCAAATCATTACATTTTAGTCAGAGCTGATAAACATGGTGACTGCTGTTGTTGTTGAGACCAATTAGTCTCTTCTGTTCTTATATTTTTATACTTTCTTAATGTAATGTTTATACTGTATCATTATTGCCATTATTTCATTGCTATTTTGAATTTCTTAGCTAGTTTAAATTTTGAGTCATGTAAGCATACAATATCGAAACACTGCAGTTGTCTGCAGGACATCAGGGCTGCACCAGAAGGCACTAAAGGCAATGCCCATTTTGCTCAGGGTTCATTCACACTTTCTTTGCACTTTGTAATGCCTTTGCACTCAATATCTTTGTCTTATCTTCACTCTTAGTTCTTACTTTTTTATCCCCTGGCTGACAATCGCTA
>JANRMT010062819.1:28284710-28311236 GCA_026402145.1 Polypterus bichir lapradei
TGCGCAAAAGTTATATTGTTTGTACTGCACCATCTGTTGGATGAAAAACACATTGCATTTTGTCATCTTATGGACAACAAAGCACTGTGCAATAACTGTCATACCACAAACAGAAATGAAGATGACCAAACACTTGTAACAGACCCACTAAATGAACTGTAATTTGTTATAATTAACCCAATTGGATCTAGCACTTCATTGGTCGGTTAATGGCTTCCAGAACAGTGGGCATGATGGCGTCAAGGCTGGCTGAGATATTCCTGACCTGTTGGCCAACTCCCAGGTAGCCAATATAAATAAATGAAAAAACAAAAAAGTTTCTCAGTGCAAATACAGTATGTAGCATTGACCCTCTTAAAAGTGGAGTAAAACAGAATATGTGCATCATACTCATCATTTCTGAGATGTAATATGTTTATCATGTCAATGTACATTCTAATAACATCTCAGGGATATGAATTATTATACGCTTGACTTGTCATTTACTCTTGCTGACTTAGTTGCATTTCCTTAATTCATCAAGGGTGTAGTCATTTCCCTTTTTCTCAGAAATGTTGCATACGCATGGGCCAGAGTTGCCATAAATCCATGCATGATCTCCAGTCAAGTTTTCTTTTATAAATCCCGATGTTTGTGAGAAAAGCCGCGTATGTACATGTCTAGCCTCTATTTGTGCATATGCAGGTTATATAAATCTAAACCCTGCTCCAACAAATACATATGTCTACTGGCTATCTTATGAAACTAGATAAATGACACAAAGAGTATGACACAAATCATGTAGTGGCAAGGTTGAAAGTATCAAAATTTCTTTATTTTTCTATTTGCTGATCTGTTTGTAGTAATAATCATTTTGTGGCTTTTTGTCACGAGGAAAGACAATCAATCAAGTTTGCCTGCAACTTTTTAGTTCAAATTCAGGTTCCATGGGTTTCCTGGAAATGTTCAAATGTCTTTGTCCTTTGTGTGATTATCTTATATTCATTTCTTTTTGAGTTTAGACATACTACACAGTGGTGACTGGCAAATTACAGCCTCAATTTTGTATTAATGGAGAATTTAATCATAATCTAGTCACTTAAAAGGTACCTAAAGTGTCATAAAAAACGAAGGTGAATTGTAGTCATTTTCTCTTTGAAGATTCCACAGGCAGGTGACTACTGAGTACTTTTGTAGAGAAGTCATTTGCAGTTGTATCTGGAAGAATCATGGAAAGTGTTTCTGTGAGTGAGAAAAACTGGTTTAATTTTGTTTTGTTTCTAATCTGCACACACTGATTGAAAAATGAGGAAAAAGGTTAAAATTACTACATGTTTATATTTTAAAAGTGAATTTTTCACTGAAAATATCCAAAAGGATTAAAGGCCTATTTTAAGATAGTCACACAAAGCTCAAATGGAGAATTGCAGTTCAGACTTTGGGTGAGTGATAGACTTTTCTGATGTACTACTGTTAATTAAAAACATCATTAATATAAACTGTTTTGATTAAAAAAACTGCTATTTTTTAAATAAATTTTCTGATAAATAAAAACAAAGCAGTTTAAATATACAATAACGCTGCTGAAATGTGGTGCTGTCAGTAATCTCAGCTTGCTCACGATTCTAAGGTCCATTTTCATTTGAGAAAGAAAAAAAACATTATTAACTGAAATGATTATACTGTAAGTATTAACTTACAATACCAATGACTGTATTTTGTATTAAGCATGCTGCAGAGAGCTATATTATTTTTACTTCTACACGATTTGTTCTTCATTTAGGTAGAAAAAGAATTTGTGCTTCTTGTGCACAGAATTATTAGACTAACTTTCATTCCTTTATGAGAAAATGCTGACCTTTTGATACTGACAGAACACCCTGTGATATTATAAATCAGCCACGACACTTATGTATTAAATAAGAATGTGCTAAGCTAACTGAACAAATGTAATACTTGATATCTTATAAGCAATGTGCGTGCAAAGAAAAAAGGAAGTGAGTATTGTCTAAAACCGCTGAGTTGCATACACCCAAAACTTGCTATAACTGGTCTTATGTACGTGTAAGTTAGCAGAAGTGTATTTCTTAAAATGGTGAAAATACTGACCATTTGTTATCTGTAAAAAACACTGTATTTTCCCTGCATGTACAAATTCAGGATGTGGACAGGGGCTACAGCAATCCATGTAATAACCTCAAGATGGGTGTCTCTCTCCTAGAAGGATTCATTTTGCCAACGTGCTTGCATCACTTGTGTTCTTAGCGGAGGGAGGAAAAGTAAAAGGGATACTGTTTTGTCGATGTTAGCGGCTAAGCGACTTTGTCTTTCTTCAAAGGTTTCGTTTTGCTGACGTCCTGGCCTCGCCTGTGTTATTAGCGGCTAAGCAAGTTTTCTGTTTTCCTCTGGTGGAACCCTAACTCCGACTTCACCTCTCACTTCTGGGCCGGACAGACGCACACACTTCCACACGTAGATGTTTACATATAAGATAATCTAGTCTTTCCATATCTGTCATTCCCCTACACAACTTTAACATTATTTTCTGATTTCACTTTTCCTTTCCAATGTTCTCCTTGTTGTTATTTCGGACTTTTCCTGATTGCTTTACTCACTGTTTAATATATGGTTTCAAGTTGAGAAATTCCAAAACTGGTATATAAACAGAAATGGTTTTTAGGAATACTTTTGAAACAAAAAGCATTTGATCTAATTTTATTTGCCTTCTCACTATAGGCAACTGTAAGTTTGGTAACGAAACAACAAGTTAGCTGTTATAGTCTCCTAGAAATCACATATAGGTTACCAATCCGTGACGATATAGTATAAAACTATTAGTTTCACAGTGTTTTAGCAGAGCTTCTTCTGCTTCATCTTCATCTTTTATAGGTTTCGGCTTGATTTTTCACAGCCGGATGCCTTTCCTGGCAGCACATACACAAATATTAAACTATTAAGTTTAGTTTAAACAGAAGGAGCAAATACTGAAATCTTAGTTATGGAGCCAGCTGAGGCGGAGTGGGCATAATTTACCTCACACAATGCAGAACTACTACTTTTATTACTGCTTGTACAAGGTCATCTCAAATTTAGAAGTAATACAAAAATTTAAAATAACACTTCAGAGTATATATAAGTAAGGAATTAAGAAAGATATGGTGAAAGAAAAAGCAACTTTTTAACACATACAAGTGTCACATCTGTACTACTATATATAGGGGCTTTGAGAAAGTGAGAACAACAATTAAATAGGAAATTTGACATACCAGAAAGCAGTTAAACAAATACAATTAAAATGCAAAGGGCAAACTTGACAGGTTATTTCAGTATTTTATCAGTAAGATAATAATCAAAGAGACAGTCAAGTGTATTAAGTAAATCGAAAATAAATTCTGGGGAAATGAAAAGGCAAATGGTCTTAGTTCTATATTTCTGAAATCTTCAGCTATAAAGAACATGGAAGCCCAAGGGGGAAGAAAGATATATTATTTAAATACAGTGGACCCTTGACTTACGAACTCAATTCGTTCATGAGGGCTGGTTGTAACTCAAGTTGGTTGTAAGTCAAGACTATTTTTCCCATAAGAAATAATGGAAATACCCATAATGCGCTCCGAACCTCCCACAGCAACACTTACTTAACCTTTTCATAATAAAAAAGGGGTGTATAATGTGCATAATTTACCAAAACACCGATAATTTTTCTAATGTACTAACCAAAAAGTTATAAAAAGTGCCTAGCCTACCAGAAACAACAATTTCATACCGTACTCACCATTTAATTTGACATCTTTGGGCTGCAGGAAGGGAGGAGGAGGAGAATGAAACGGGAGGTTGTTATTGTTTAGAAGGAGCCTCCTTATGCAAATCTTTTCTTTGTAAAATTGTCGAGATGGTGGATTTCGACATGCTGTGCATATTAGCGAGATCGGTCACACGAACACCACTCTCATATTTCCGCACAATTTCCTTCTTCGTTTCGATTATGATCGCTGTTTCTCAAGTTAATAATGACAGTCGAGCACTCAGTTCAAAGCTGGTCGTGTTGTGAACTGCTGTAATAATACACTCCAAAGCAAGGCGATGCTGACTCAGCCTGATGACATCATTATGTGCCGCGCAAGCCCGCTTGCTAACATCCCTTAACAATTGCTTTCTTTACCTTCGTTACGTCCTCTTCCTTCCTTAGCAATTATGCATATGGCTTGCCATGGTCTTAGTGAATTATATATATAGATAAATCACTGCACTGACCGAAATTACGTCCACAAACACATGTATCTGGGCTCCGACTGACGCTTACAAACGCTCTCGGCTGTTTGTTTACAATCGCACAAGCGGATACACGTGACCGCATTCGGGTTGTAACGCAAGATGTTGGTCGTAAATCAAAACAAAAATGTTTGTCGTAAATCAAGTTGTTCGCATGTCAGGCCGGTCGTATATCAAGGGTCAACTGTACTAAGTCACTAGGAGATTTCAGGCAGAGAATTACTGCTAACATTAAAAAACTTAAAATGAAATAAAAACTTCAAATACATTGCCAGGACCAGAACACATTTTAATCAAGAAACTACTGTTTTATGTAATACTAGCTATGCTGCTCATCTAAGACGGGTTGAAATCTAAGTATTCAAGGTGGACCTCAGTGTTAATGTTTGCAGTGCACCATCTTTGTAATGCATGTAGTAATAAAATGCATTGCATTTGTCATTCCAACAGAAGGCACATCATAAATATTTGTAGTAATATAATGCATTACTACAAAAGTTGGTGATGCACCATCTGGTGGAATGAAAACTGGAATGCATATCTTCTTATATTATATGCTACCATGGCTGTTTGTTTGTCTGTCCAGGATTTTAAATCACCTGTAGCCTGCAAACTGTTTCACCTATTGACTTGAAATTTGGTACACATATACTACGTGATTTCTACTATCCGCTTTCAGGGTGATAATTTTTATTACTCTTTTTATTTTTATTTTATTTTATTGTAGAATCAACTCTCGGCAGTGTGCAGCTGGGCGGCCATGCGGCGCATGCGTATGGGCGCTGTTCTCATTCCTGACCACCTTCATTCTTGAGGCAGATTGCAACATAAAAACTAACTTAATCAGTTTTAACGTGAAAAGATGCAGATGAAAGAAGAGAAGCAGCGGGCTGCTGGGGTGGAGAAAAGAAGAGCTGCTCAGGAACCAGCAAGCGCATCAACCTCTGAGCAAACGAATGCTAAACAGAGACAGAGAAAGAGTATGAAAACTAGGAATGCTCAAGTCATGTGTATTCACTGCACGTTATTGTGCAGTACGCCGTTACTGGTGTCTCAATAATATGCCATTTGGTATGGGATTTGTAAAAGCAGTGTTAAGGCTTATGATGTGCCATCTGACTTAGACATAGCAGCCAGAAAGACATACAGCTACTTATCCCTTTATTAAGGTGGACTAGCTGTGTTACCCTTCTAAGATGGGCTGAAATCTAAGTAATCAATATAGACCTCAGCATTAAAGTTTGCAGTGCACCTTGCAATGCATACTGTATGTCTCTGTTATATACCATTTGATATGGGATTCGTAAAAGTACTGTTAATGTTTGTGTTGCATAGTATTTAAAAATAAACTAAAGCATTTTTAAATCAGGAGTAGATTTTCATTCATATTAGGCGTGGAGTACAAGGTATATCAAGAAAGAGTAGCACAACAAAGGAATAAATAACAGGAGAACACAAAGTACAAAGAAATGCACAAATGTAAAACAAATCCTGCCACCTCACTGGGTCTTGTTGTTTATGTATACTTGCTATTATGAGGTGTGGCAGATGGCCGGGGCCCATGCCTGGCCAGGACGCCCCTTCACCACATCTGCCACACAGTATCTCCCCCTGGACGCTAGATGGCAGCATCCCTGGATAGCAGCGGTGCCTCGGACTCCCGCAGGGCTTCATGGGGATTGGAGTTCTGTGCAGCTCTGTGGGGTTTCGAAGGCGCCGCGATGGGGTGCTACACCAGGAACGACTGGCCCCTTTTGGGCACTGGTTTTGCTGCACCTGGAAGTGCAGCTGGAGGCCAGCAATCAACCACCTGGAGCACTTCCAGGGGCCTGATAAAAGGGAGCCAGCAACCACCACTCGTAGGCCAGAGTCGGGAGGAGGAGGACTGAGCTTGAGGAGGAGTGGTGGTGGAAGAGATAGAGGATAGTGCTTGGGTGTTATTTGTGCTTAGGACTGTGTTGTGGCTGGTGGGATTACGGGGAAGACGTGCCCTCCAGCTGAAGAAAAATAAAAGAGTGTTTGTTTTACATGTGCCTCCCGTGTCCATTCTGTGTCGGGTCGGGCGCTATATAGCGCCTTTCTTACAGAGGTTTTGCTTTTCTATTTTGCCACCTTCGCTTAAATTTTATTTTTGTAATCTCTCTTACTAGTTCCCTACAGACATATCTCCTTCAAGCAGGGGGCCTTCACCCAACTCGATTCACTCTGTTAAACAGTGGTCTTTTGAGTCCAAACTCTGGGTTATTAGATATAGATGTCCGTGGTTTTTCTATTTTTCACAGGGGTCCTATCACTTCAAAGTAGACTGCCTCTGCTCCCACCACATTGCTTGATTTAAAAATTTTATATCTTCTTTTAACTGTCATTGTACAGAAAAAAGATAGCAAGGAAATAGATAAATCACATGACCTAATTATATTACTATTCTTACAGCAGTATTATAAAGCAACACAAGAATATAATAGATAAGACAAGAAATATAAGGATAGAACAGGCTGGGACAGGATAATGAATGATTACATTTTCTGGGAGTAGGATTACTGAGGTAGTTTTGGCAGGATAGATGTTTCAGTGCTGAATCCATTTTTATTCCACATGCTCTACCTAGAGCTTAAATTATTTATATTTAGCTTAATAAAGTATACTATTTTGCTTTTCCCTAAAAATGCAAAGAAAATGTGTCAAAGTAATGCAAGTACATGAATAATTTACTGGAACATCAACTTTTAATGGCTTAACATCTAAATGAATTCTTCTAGATGAGTTAACCTTATGCTGTAGAATGTTTATGCAGGTGTTCTGAATCAAGGATGTTTTAAACAAAATAAATGGATGAGATAAAAGGAATTCTAAAAGGGACAGTCCATTAGCATGCAGAGTTCTGAATATGAGTGAAGCAAACAAAACCAAACATCAAAGCCATAGAACCAGGACTTGAACCAGTATTCACCACTATGGGGTAATGACACATCCTTAACTTTTTGCTGTTGAGCACCAGTGCTCTTACAATAAATATGTACTGAAAGTGTTTTCGAGGTGATCTGAGCTGTCCTGTTGACTTCCACCTGCTCCTCTATTATGACACTAGCACAGTCCCGCTGAGATTATGCCACAACGTTCAAAGCTACTGCTCCATGGTCATTGTTCTTCATGTTAATACTGTTAACACTGTTATAACACAGAGTACCGGATATCCACCAAGAACTGTATAGGACTAAACTAGAAGTCTAAAATAAAGTAGCAATAGACCTTACACTAACTGCAGGAAAGTTTATCAGATTTTATGAAGGGGTTTTCTGGAGGATTAGCGCTCCAGCCACTGTTCCAGTGTGGTGCTGAGGTGTTACCCGCTGCAGTCGGTTCCCAATCCAGGTGGTTCATCGTGTGGTGGGTGCAGCATTATGCTATCAGTGCATGCTCCCATCCCTTTCTGGTCAAAATTAGAACACTGTGAGGTGAGACACAAAAATAACCGGACTGGATTTGGGGCTTTCCTGGAAAACCATCTGGAGGTCGGCCAGATGTGAATTATAGAACTAAATCCCCTCCTAAAAGCCCTCTGAAACTGCTGACCAGCTAAGTATATCCTGTGAATAGCCTAGTCAGTATTTGCACAACAGTCGCTACATGAGTTGCCGTGATAAGGTCGGGTTAAAAACATCAAACAGAAACTTATGAAACTATAAAAACATTGTATGGTAATAACAGTTTGTCTCGCACACAAGTTTTTGAGTGGCACAAACCCGATTTAGCTCCCTGTGATTTTTACTTGTTCCTGAAAATTAAAAGTCACCTGAAGGGAACACATTTTTCTTAAATGGATGAAATGAAGACAAAAATGGCAAGCCTGTTGAAGAGCCTCAAGCAAGAAGACTTCCAGCACTGTTTCAATCAATGGAAGATACGTAGGAGCGGTATAGAGATCAGGAAGGGGAGTGTATAGAAGGTGACAATGTTTAGAATGCTGTAATTCATCAATGAATATTTTTTTTACCAATCCGGTTATTTTTGTGTCTCAACTCATATATGGGGAAATGGTGACATCATGATGTTACTTGATATAACTAACATTGGCAGAGCAACCCAAAATGGCCACAAGATGATGTTACCATAGGTCAAAACAATAAAAAATCATTAACCCCAAGGAAATTAAAACATTACGCGCAAAAACTAAAAATATAATTAACAACAGTAAAAAAAACTTTTATTGTGAAGTATAATATAAGAGTCAGAGTATTCATGCACTTTAGGCATAATTCTCTCTGGCTATACCATATTTTAATTTAAGATCACACTCGTATTAAAATAAAACTAATGGTTTTCCTGGTCCTGCCACTGTTTAGTTAATTGGAAAAAAATAACTTTTTTATTTTTTTATTTTACCCATTTTGGATTGCTAATCACACCCATCCTGCTCCGTCTTCACTGGCTCCCTGTGTCTTACAGAATCGAATATAAAATCCTACTGATAACATACAAAGCCTTAAATAACCTCGTGCCAAACTACATCAGTGACCTTCTCCATCACTATGTGCCTGCCCGCCCACTAAGGTCCTCTGATTCTGGTAATCTTGTTGTGCCCCACACTAATCTACACTCCATTGGTGACAGGGCCTTCAGCAGTATAGCGCCCAGACTCTGGAATGACCTACCGAAATGAATCAGGTCAGCTGACTCCATGAATTCTTTTAAAAAACAACTCAAAACTCATCTGTTCAGGAAGGCTTTTAGATCTGCTTGACTTTATTACCCTTCTCTCAGTTTACCTCTCTGTCAAGATGCTCATGTAACCTGTGTGTGTGTGCTAGACCATCAATTATGTTGTCAGTTAGGCTTTTTTCTCTGAATTCATTGTCGTAATCTTCTTTATTTATTTATCTGGTTTGTACAATGCTATATAGAGTTACCCTGCCGTTCTTTCTTATATTCTGTAAGTGCCTTGAGCATGGGAAAGGCGCTATATAAATAAAATGTATTATTATTATTATTAAATAGTAATTGAGTAAATAATAATTAAGAGATGCAAATTAACAACTGCCCAATAAGCAAAATAAGGAAAAAGGAAAATAGAAAAATCACAAAACCAATGTCATGATTTTAATATTGTAGCTAACATGTTTATTTATTTATACAATTTGACTTGGTAAATAATTTTTGTTATTAATATGTTTTCACACTACCAAATGGTCTTTAGTTTTGGTCACTGTCATTTTGTGTGTTTAGTCAAGCCTGTGGCCATTTTCTTTATGGTCGTTATACCCATTTCCAGTCATGTCATTGCTCCCTGCCAATATAAAATGGCCTCAACTTACTTTCATTGTCCACATTTGTGGATGCTTTTCAAGTCAAAAACCTCACTTGCACTAAAAGTAATTTTTTTCAAGGAATTACATTTTAGCTCTCTTTTTTGCTATAGTTTAGTTAGTATTTTGGATGTTGTTATTTGGGATTTAATCTAATCTTTTGGCTTCAGACCTTTGTTTTTTAATGGACAACATTTCCAGCTCTCTTCTGGCCATGATGCTTACTGTTCTGACTGGTATTCCTAGGTGGTATAACAAGTAAGATATCTAAAAAGAGCCTACCAAGACATCTTAAGGTTTAAGTAGTCTTCACAGTTACATTTGATTCTGACTCACTCTCTTCCTTTCTTCATATATTATATATTTAATATAAAAATTACTTTAAACACACCACTATTCCCCAGCAAACAATGGCTCTCACTAGTACCCTGAAAACACAACTTGTTATCTTATAACGTGAGACCTGTCAGGCAAAAACTACATAGTCATTGCTGTGAAAGTCTCCATAGCATCTGCTCAAATTGTGAATAGAGATGAACACCCTCACCTTGATAAAAACATGACTCAAGTTCTGCAAAGCACACCACTTAGGCAAATCGACTGGCTAATTATGTGCTTTTGCTTCCTTCACATTCCCTCATGTAGATAAAGTGACACATTCAATTGGCTGAATGACATACAAACTTTTCTTCAATGTACATTACATATATATTCTTCTACTTATGCTGCCCGGGTTTATACAACAGATTCTTGATACTTCCCTGGAACATTATCTGAATCGTGCCTCTCCATTTATCCTTTAATTCTCAGTTGCATGCCCTCCTTTGTCACATTTTTCATGGCACTAGGTTTCTGTGTGGATCTGCCTTCCTTAGCTAGGAAATGCTGTTGCCATAACTACTGTACAGGTACCAAAAGCTGTGTTGATGATCAATTAAAGTGCATTTTTTATTTTCATTTTTGTAGGTTTGGTAGTTTGTGCACTTAATTTCAGTTTTAAAACATACTTTCATTTTTAGTTTAGTTAAATGATTCAGAATTTCTTTCATGAGTTCAAATGATGCAGTGTCAAATGGGAGTAGTAGTTTTATCACACAGTACATAGGAATTCCTATATGAATGTCTTACCAACATGCAGACATCATAGCTACAGAGATTTCACAGGGCCTTTAAACAATAAAAGGCAACACATATATTGTATGTTTAAAACTTGCAATGTAAACAAACAAAAAAAAAATAATAAAGTGCCATACACATGCACATAGGAGGCTCTTTCAAGGTTCTGCCAAGGTAAGCAGTTCCACCACAGGATGAGATAGGGTGCTAGTGCTAACAACCTTGTCTTTCCATCTGCCTCTCTGAAGGATTGCAGTCAGAGGATGCCTGACCATGCCCCACAATCCTCCCAAGCCCCGCCCCTCCTAAGTGTAAAAGTGTTGTAAGATGGATGCTGTATAGCGCCTGACCCGACACAGACTGAACACAGGAGGCACGTGTAAAATAAACAAAACTATTTATTTTCTTCCCCTGTGGGTTCACGTCTTCCCCAGCAATACACAGTCCCAAATAAAGCACACGTTAACACCAACACTCCTTTCCTGGCACCACCACTCCTCCTCAGGCAACCTTGTCCTGCTCCACCAGACTCTGGCTGCTGAGTGGTGCTCGCTGACTCCTTTTATAGTTGACCCGGAAGTGCTCCAGGTGCTTGATCACCGAGTTCCAGCTGCACTTGCGGGTGTGATCAATATGTTGCCCCTAGGGGCTCAGGTGTCCCAAACACAGTACCCCCTGGCGGTGCCTGCGGGGCCCAACAGGGCTGCACCCAACTCCAATTCCCATGGAGCCCTGTGGAAAACCGAGGCACTGCTCCAACCCAGGGGGGCTGCCATCTAGTGCCCAGGGGGAGGTATTGCACTGTCCAGGGCTGCTCCCCCTGAATATAGTGTGCAGGGGCGTCCCGGCCGAGCATGGGACACAGCCGCCTGCCACAGTGTATAAAGAGCCACCCGAAAGAAATTGGTCTCTTTCAATTGGATTATCTTTATATTTTCCTTTTTGGTTGTTTTTCTTTTGCTTGGATTGTTGCCCCATAATTTTGTACCTGTGTTCATCCTTTCTTCCACAAAAGACATCAAAAGTCTTTTGACAGGCACGAATGGCACAACAGGACATATAAATCGGTGCCAATATATGTGCTTGAAACATGACAGAAATAAGATCAAATTCTCATGCCATCCACTGAAAGATGATAACCAAATCACAATAACTTTAGTTTAAGTATTCCTTGTTAAAGGAAGAGTACAAATGTAATAACCTGCTAAGATGAATGGTTTGGTCAACAGGAGGAATGTAGGTATGGACTGTGTTTCTTTTTTTAGTCTTTTTCATTTATAATAATTTTTGTAATTTAGCCTCACTCCCTTATTTTCCTCTATTTGTGTTTTTTTCTTATATTTATAATTTTGTTTAGTTTCTTTCCCCAAAATTGCTTGTTTAGGGCTGCCAGGTAGAGCTGTTTCAAGGGGCAAGTAGTTTGCAATGCAATAGATGGTTAACACTAGATTTTTTTCTCAATTTTTTTATTTTTAATAAATTTGCAAAAATCTCAAGTAAACTTTTTTCACATTGTCATTATGGGGTGTTGTGTGTAGAATTCTGAGAAAAAAAATGAATTTAATCCATTTTGGAATAAGGCTGTAACAACAAAATGTGAAAAAAGTGATGCGCTGTGAATACTTTCCGGATGCACTGTATATACTGTAGCACTTTTCCAGCTACTGAAAGCGCTTAGACAGAGGGTAACCACTTCAACCACCATCAATGTTTAGTAACCTCATGAATGATTCAACGACAGCCATTATTGTGGTAGTACTCTCACCACACATTAGCTATTATGTGATGAAGGGGAGAGAGAGATAGCAAGTTAGTTACAGAGGATGATTGGGGGCTAGAGTGAACAGAGCTGTAATGGGAAATTTAGATATCAGGATAAGCCCTGCTTATTTTGAAAGATGACCAGGGATCTTTTCTGACCACAGAGAGTCAGGATCTTGGTTTTACGTCATATTTAGAGCACAGTGCCCCATTCATTGCACTGGAGCATAGGAAGTCACACACAGACAACAGAGTAAATGCCCCCTGCTGGACTCACCAACACCTCTTCCTACAGCAACCCAAGCTTTTCCTGGTTGTTCTCCCATAGGGCAGCAAAAAAGCTAGAGCTGACCCTGGCTGGCAGTGTGCCCTGTATTCAAAATTTTGTGAAAGCATTGCAGTGCAATTTTAGTTGAGTTTATATACATTTTTGTAGCTAGCTGAAGTAAGCTGAAATAACTGGTGCAGCAATAGTTTTCAAGTTAGCCTATTATCTTTTTTCATTACATGTACTGAAAAAATATCAGTTATCATAAGTAATTTTATCTGTTTTTATAGTATAGCTATCTGAAAAAAGAGAAAGACAGCAATTCTCGTTTTGGTAGCAACATACAAAAACCCAAAGAAAGGTGGCTAGATTGGATTTTATAAAAAGTGAAAAAAATATACAAAAAGAGTCAAGTGTGGCCCTGAAGAAAAAATAGCATCAATTCACACCTGGGTACCAACATTCAATGGCATTGTCTGTTTTGGTAATAGGGGGTTGTATAAAAACAAAAATATCCTTAATCATGTTTTCTGAACAGAATGTAAGAGTTAACGACAATTCTTGCATTTGCAGTGAAGCAAATCAGGAAAGTTCAAGGAGGAACCTGAGTGTGATGCACACACGGAAGTGACAGTTAAATATTTAAAAACATTCCAGTCGGCGTTAGCTATGGGGCTTATTCTAGTGTTAATCTTTTCCCAGTTTACAGTGCTCTCAATAATTGTCAGTTACATGGCTTGTCCATAACATCAGGATGCTGAGCTGCTTCACCTGGCCTTTGAGATGGCAATACTCTTATGAATTCAGTTAGGGATTAAATAAGAGCCCTATCTAAAATACCCGCTGCCACAGCCACAGTGCTGTGGCATTTCCTTAGACTTTTATTTTCAAAGGTATTATGTATGGATTAATGGTCTTTGCACGTGTCTTTATTTTAACTGCCTCTTTTGTTATTTATCTTTTCAAGTTTATTGAAATTTTTATTAGAATTTTATGTAAATTTTAGAGTTTTTTTTTGGTATTTTGAAACTCTTCATTAACAGTTTTGTTTTGAGCTAAATGTTTTTGATGGTTTTAGTCTTCAGTTGGGGTAAATCGTAACAGCAGGCATGTAAGGAAGATACAAGGCTGCAACTAGGGAAAAGAAAAATACGCTGGCAGAGCCTTAGCCTAGTGTCCCTGTTGCAAAAGTAAGGCCACATATGAACTGCAATAAATTCAGAACTTGACTGGTCATGTCTCCACTTTAGGTTCATAGGTTTACCAAATTTAGAGTCAGATCATGAGTCAGGGGCAAGGACTAAACTTGTGGGTGAAAGAGAGAGGTCATGTGGTGGATTAAAATATTAAACGTGAGCTGTGGAGTTTGTTAAGATCTGTGGCATTGAGTGCATAGAGGATTCTGGCTTATTGATTTGCCTTTGTTAATTTGCTACTTTCTCCTCTTACTTTGTTAATTCCTCACTTGGTTTTAGTCATTTAAATAATTATTTATTCTGTTGTTTATTGACCATATGATATTATTCTGGATATCAGGGCTGCAACAATTGTTCTTGTTTAAATTACACTACATAAACATAACCATCGCTAAAACAGTACATTGTTTTAGTTAAGTATTCAAGTAACATGTAATTATTAATATGGATTGTAAGCACACCACAATCAGGGACTCCTAAATTTAGCCTAATCATAGACAATTTATATGACCCTTCAGTTAAACCTCACACCAATTGTTCCTAATTATATGTTTGTACACTGTATATTTAGTTATTTCAAACCATATGTACAGCTCATTCATGTTTCAAAATTTGCTGTTCATCTTGAATCTTGCATATTAAATTTCTACTTTTTTATGTCCCATTAGAAGTGATCATTTCAAATGTTAACAGTTATAGAAGGACACAGAACAGCCTTGGTCCTGAAAGTAACTGATCTTTTATATATTTTATTAATCTTTGCGTATAATATTACCAAATCCTTATCAAATCCTTTTAAGAAATAAAGCAAACATTTCATATTTATTTAATTAACGAAGTCATCAATTAAGGAACCCACTACGTCGTAAAAAGACATCGATCAGGTGATCAGGAGTCAAATGGGGCAAATGCCACATGTTTTCTGGCAATTGCTTTCCAGTATCTCTTAAAATTGTGGTTGAATTTTGAGTGTATGGAGAAGTTCAGCTTATTAATTATTAATTTTATGTGCTTCTCCACCCATTATTTTGTTGACTTGATTTTATGTTTAAGTTTGTTGTCCCACTCAGTGATGCAACTGCACCTTGACTTCAGTTAACAGAAAGAAGGTCTGTCATTCTCTTGTAGAATTCCATCATATAAAGCAGAATACATGCCTTCTGCATCAAAAATCTGTAGACCATGACACCATCACCACTAGGTTTATCAGTTACCCAGAGGTTTAATGCTGTGGATTAAAATTTTAACCTTTTACAATGTATTGAACATTTTCCAGGATATTTGAGGAATATGTAGATTATTTTGAAAATTTGAGAAATTCATCCATGTTCTATGAAAGGCAAGTTTCACTGAGCACTGACACTTCATGTGTTCTATCTGTATCAGCATCAAAGCATATATTGGCTGTAAAATATATCAAACTGTGATTAATTTGCATGTTTGGTGTTTTTGTTTCCTTATATTCTCTTTATTTGTTTGTAGGGCTTAAAGTTGATTTCATACTGTAAGGTTTACAAAGCTTTAGAAAACTTTTTGCTGCAATGCAGGCTAAGTATCAGAATCAACTGTAATGCTGTCAGTAGTGTAAAGTGTATTGTTAGGACTGAGGTAATTTCTGTAATTCCTTAAGTGTTCTAGGAGTTAAATTAAATGACTCAGTACTGAGTCAGAAGCGCATAGTTCTAACATTCCTGTCATTTTTCATTTAAACAATTTTCAGATACAATCAATCAATGCAGAGAGTTCAAAATGTGGATGAATGGTTTCATAATTAGTGAAAGAATAACTGGAAGGATATTTAGAGACAACATGTAATTTAAAAGATGGCAGAGCTTCCAGCTTTACCCTTTCCGGCAGGGAGAGGCAGGTTCAGGTGGGCAGACACTGGAAGTGACATCAGAGGTATTATAGCCATCAATCATCTGGTGTGCATAGGGAGGAAGAGGGCACAGCACCAAACCATGAAGTGGCCCTTCAGCTGTCCTCTATGTGCATGCATGTGAAAGCAGGGGTGCAAAACTAAATTATAGTCAAACAAAACATCACTCAAGATCCTTTCACTAACTTGTTTTAACCTCAAACAAGCTCTGAAGAAAGATGTTATCTTTTAAGAGAATCAAATATTCAGATGCAACCTGCTGGGGACTGCGATCTGCAAAAAGTGATAAAGCACATCACATGATCTTTGTGTCATGTGACTGGCAATAAGCTTATCGCCTAAAGATAGCATAGCTGCAGCCATGCAAAAATAGATACAACATGGTAGGAAACATGCAAAGAACGTAAATTTTAACTAAATTTAAAAAATTATAAAAATAGAATTATATTTTATTGACATTTGGGAAACTTGGTGCAAATGGTCTTGACAAGAAGGTGGTCCACCATTTTGAAAAGGAGAAGGGCAGTGAGCACCTGTGTTGCGGGTCTTTGGACCGTTTTGTCTTTTTCATTATTGGCATAACAGATAGTGCCTGTTCTTTTTGTTCCTTTCATTTTCTGATTGCATGTCTTTAAATTATCCCACAGAAGATCTTTAAGACCTACGCAGAAGTTTCTAGTATCTTTTATATTTACTTAATATTTAATTAGCTGGGAATAATATGGCTTCTGTGTTACAGCCATGAAATGATGCTGTTATCAATTTCAATGTTTATCTTTATAAAGAACAGCTTTTTGAACTAATTTATGACCTTTACATTTTATTTCAGGGTATTACAATTTTTATTGTTATTATGTTTATTTTAAGTGCTGCCAGTTTTCTCTCTGTGGGTACCTCCATTTTGGGTACCTCTGTCACTACTAACTTACTTTTGGTGATATCAGTAGACACTGGTAGTGCTGTTTCATTCTCATTATCCCAATAAACAAACATGTTTGATGGTAATCATTAAGTCTTTTGAGAATTTATTGGATTTACAACTTTTCTAGATTTATTCAACGCCATCTCTGGTTAGCATATTGAGCTCGGGTAATTTGTTTTTTAGTCTTTTCCTCGTTTTGACCTCAACCCATTTCAGACTTTGTTTCTTTATTGTCTTGTGTGTGTGACAGAGAGAGCAGAACCTATGAGACCAGTCCAATGACTTTACAATCCCCTACATAAATCCATTGGCCTAGGTATGCAGCTGCTAGAGTGTCTCAAGAAAGATCCTGGCTTGTATCAGCTTACAAAGTTGGGGAAATGAGTGCAGATGGTGCTGCCTCTGTTCTTAAATGAATGATGTGAGTTGGACCCACCATTATGAATGTGTGGGTAGTGGATACAGCAGAGAAAATATTGTTTGAGCCAAATGAAAGGAGTCATGGAAGATGGGAACAGCAGTAGCAGTATTGGAGGGCAGCTGAGGAAGGAGATGGAGTACAGTAAACCTTGCATGAGCAAGCAAGGGAGAGACACTGCATTTTACAATGCATTAGGCTACCAGTACCAGTGATGATAAAATCTCAAACAAATAACACAATAAAAAATAACACAAAATAAAGTGTTATCAATGTAACACCATACAATAAAATTGCCAAAGGACAGTATTAAAAAATATTTCAACATCAGCAATTGAAAACACAAATGAATATTCATAAATTCAATTTACAAAATTCAAAATGGTATTATACATAAGTAATTGATCTGATTCATGATAATGATGATACTCCAAAATAGCGAGATGTACAAGTTTGCTCACCCTTTAACTTGCATCTCAAAAAAAATGGGATTGAGCCTAAAAATTCAAAAGTACAACTAAAAAGTTCAGACTACAGATACACACACATGAGCAAAAACACTGCAGTGTTGAAGGGCCTAAACCAGCCACCAGTAAAAAGGCTAACGGTGCCTTTTTCTTTAAATAACAGATGAGTTTTAAAGATAGTTATACCATTGGTAAAAAGTTTTAGAACACCTCAATTTTTTGAGGTTTTCTTCAGATTTAATCCGCTGAAATGCAATGAATGAACTAAAATGGAGGGAAGGTAAGCAATAAATTGCCAGAGGTTTAAATTTAAAGTTTAGGTTAGCAGAAACTGAAAAAAATAAATATTAGAATATTACAAATGGTCATTCTTCAAGGAACAAATAATAGGTTACAACCTACAGATGTTTTGCAGCAATTAAAGCAAATTAAGTCTTACAAGGTAAAGTAAGCAATTTGCACTGATTACTTTAAACCCCTTGGTCTGCCTAAAAACAGAGTTGGAACAGACTGTGTTACTACACCCTCTGTAGTACTTCTTGGACAATATTCCAGTGATAATGGCAAAAACACCAATTAACAAATGAAATGAGACAAAGCATTTTACCCTTAGAAGTGTAGGCCTTTCATTTAGAGAAATTGCAAAATAAATCCTAGTGTCAATGAGTACATTGTGAGTACAGAGTGTCAGTGTGTCCTACACAATCCAAAGGCAATTAGAAACTGGAAGAAACTCTGATAGGAAGAGATCTGGCAGACCTAAAGTCACAACCCAATCAAAAGACAAGTTTCTGAGGGTCACCAGATTGCATGATAAGTGGCTCACAGCACAACAGCTTAACAGAGGTCGAAAAAAGCAAGCCTCAGTTTCTATTTTGTCCAGTCTACAGTAGTCCAAAGCTGGTATTTCAAGGCTCTATTTTGTTCTTTAAAGAATGGCTTTCTTACAGCCTCCTGCCCTCTCAATCCTGTAGCACAAAGTGTTACTGCATATGCTGTGTGAGCATTGCAAAAATCGTTATTTCATCACACATATCAGGGTAATAGTGTGCTATGAGCTAATTTGCCACCCTTTCAAAGACCAACACAGCTGCTGTAGGTATTTGGCATAATGGACAGCAAAAGAATGCCTTTTCGACACTAATGCAATGCTCCGCTGCAATTGCAAACAGATTGACAAGAAATTACATTTTGTCTTCTTCTTCTCTAAAAATCTCTTCCCAAATCCTCTTGAGGCATCAAAGGATGCAGTTCCCTTCCTTGAGAGACCACTGCCACAATACTTTCTTGCAAACTCAGTAATGGTCGCTTATTAATTTATAACAACACAGAATTTTTATAATTTATTTTTGGAGATGTCCCCCCAATTTTGTTTTTCTGGCCTTAACATCATAATTACAACTGTGGAGTTAGTCTATGACCAGACAAGTTAGGACCACATACTATTACTGTCCAAAGCACTAAACCTGTCCTTCATTTGCCTTTTGTATAATGGAAATAAATGGGGTTACCTGTTGGTACCTCAACCTTCCAAAAGCCCCAGATATGTACAGGTTAGGTTAGCTGGCAGATCCAAACTGTCCTTCTTTGTGGCTTCCATCCCGCGCCGCTGAGATAGACTCTAGTGACCTACAAAAATTGATTAAATGTCCATTTTATGTCAGATCTGAATGTGCCCAATGATATTTTGAATGTACAGTAATAATAATTTAGTACAGTAAGATAATAAATCTCCAGACATTTTATACCACTGCCCATTAGGCAAATAAAAGCCAGGCCACTATTTGCACCAACAGATCAATTTGAAAGATCAAAATGACTCATTAATGGTCTTTTCTATTCATTTTTGTATAAAATGTATTGTCTTTTATACACAACTTTTATATCTTTTCTCAGAACTACTTTGGGTACCAAACTAAGAAGACAGTTGCTTATTTAATAAAAAATGCTTGCCACTTAACATGTTTAAAGCTACTTCAATGAATCTAAATTGACTGTCTGCCCATGGCAAAGAATTGTGTAATATCAGCAAGAAGAGTTATGAACCTGTCTCTGTATGAAATGTTCTGTCAAAACAATTGGAACACAGTACCAAAAATGTCTACATGTAGAAACATTTACAGTAAGAATGCCCTCATAAATTTAAAACAAACAGCTTTTCAGGCTGTGTATATTGTCAGAAAGTTTCAAAAGAGGCAGTGTAAGATGGTGTTTAATATGAGCCAAGTACTGCCTGTCTGATAACTGCAACATTAGAGAGGCATATTAATAATCCGGACAAATAAAATGGGTAAGCATAGGTGACTAGAGCAGCAGATACCTGAGAAAAGGCCTCTGTGTGTGAAAGGATGTAAAACTTTATTATACAGTGTGAACGCTGGCCCCGGCACAGACAGACGGACAACATTTTCTCACCCAACACACTGTTTATTTACAAAGTCACTATTTACAATTAGTGCACTCACGAACCCCAGTGCCTCTTGCACCGATTTCCCCAATGTCCAGGGCCCACAGTCTCTGTGCCTTCCTGGCCGCCTCCCGTCCTCTCTCTCCAGCTCCGTCTACTGCCTCCCGACTTCCACCTTTTTGACTGGAGAGAGGCGGCCCCTTTTATGGGGACCCGGACGAGCTCCAGCTGCTTCCCGGCACCTGACGTTGGCCACACCCCTGTGTGGCAGAAGTGCCGGCTGCGCACCCGGAAGCCGTCCGTGCATCCCCAGTCGTCTTCCCCCCGGCACTTCCTGGTGTGGCGGAAGTGCCGGGCTCCCGGGATAATTAGGCACTGGGGCGCCGCCTGGCGGTGGCCACGGGTCCCTACAGGGCTGGGCTTCCAAGCCCTGTACCCGAGGCCCCCTGCATAACCAGGACGGACGCCCCCACTCGGTCTGGAGGAGGCACACGCCCTCCTCCGGTCTTCCAAGGCGTCCCGGCCGGGCTCCAGCTCCGGCCGAGGACCAGATGTGATCAACCGGCATCGGGGCGCCGCCTGGCGGTGACCACGGGCCCCTACAGGGTAGGGCTTCCATGCCCTCGACCCATGGTCCCCAACAGAACCAGGACGGACGCCCCCTCACGGTCTGGAGGAGGCACAAGCCCTCCTCACGTCCTCCTGGGCGTCCCGGCCGGGCTCCAGCCCCGGCCGGGGACCACACTAGCTAAGGTGTCTTTTGAGTTAGGTGACCACTGAACATCCTTACCTTATTCAGTTTAGTGCTAATAAAATTAATACACTCTTGACTTTCGGTGGTCATGCTAATCATCTGAGATTTAGGCATTTTGACTAACCTGTAGCTTTAGTTTTTGGACTGGATATGTTAGCCAGAAATATGACACTTACATAACCATTCTGCAGTTGTGCCTCAGTACTTCAAAGAGACATAAACAAGGACTCATGTGTAAATCAAGTATAGATTCATAATGCTTCTAAGCTTTGAGCAGGTTTTACCTTCTAATACACAACAGTATCATGCAAGCAGAAGTCAAAATTTATATAACTGTATGGGGCATTTCTGTGTGGACATGGGAGTATATAAGTACATAATATGTACTGTATATAAAAAACTATGTGTTTATATATATACATATATTATTATGAACAGTTGGGGGCACAACTGAGCCTTCAAACCCCAGATACACAAGTTTCAACATAATTCCAGGTTCCAATATTGTTTTTTTAATTCACATAAGTCTAATATAACAGTCAACACAGCCAAATACAGATTTTGAATAGTCGTTCCTTTCTCTCTCTCTCTTTCTTGCAATCTCCCTCCTTTGCCCTCTTCCTTTCAACTCTGACTTGCTGAGTTATATTGTGATGTGTGAGTCCCTGTCTTGCATCCCAAAACACTGAGTCTCAGTACTTTAGCAAAACCAACTTTATTCAGCTTGAAACAGGAACAGCACGGTTATTTATTGTAGCAGGATCTACCACTCTCCTATACACAGACACAGCAATCAGGCAGCGTCGTGGCCAAGTAATACTGTTCCCTGCATTTATAATGTTTCTTGCATCACCCATTAACGACAGGCTGCTATAGCGTGACCACGGCCGGCTCAGATTTGATTTCGCAGTGAGCAACTGCAGTGCTAGGAGCCTGTGGTTGCCTCAGCAACAGAGAAGCTGTCTTCCACAGACACAGCAATTGCGCTTCAGGACATTCTTCAGCATGTCATCCCATTGGGTGGAGTCCCAAAAGAGTTTAGAAACCTTACTATATATATATATATATATAGGTCATGAAATAAGGCAGAGCAAGTCCCAAAATAGTTCAATAAACACTTGGCAAATATCCTCTTATTGTCCTCTAGTGTTGGTCTTAGGAAGGCTCTCAGATTTGGAATTAACTTGCTTAGAGATCTTTATATAGACAATGTCTTTGCATCCTATGAACAATTACATTCCAATTTTAACATTCCAACTACACATTTCTTTCACTATCTTCAAATCAGGAACTTTGTTAAACAGAACCTTCCAGATTTTCCTCATCTTGCACCCTCATCCATGCTGGAAAAAATATTGCTCAATCTCAAGGATTTAGACACCATCTCTACAATATATAAAATCAATCCCTCCCTTTCAAAGATCCAAGAGGACACTGGGAAAAAGATCTCTCAATTAATATATCAGAAAAGGAGTGGAAAGTAGCAATGCAGAGAATTCACTCGAGCTCCATATGCGGAAAGCATACAATTATACAACTCAAAATTATATATCGAGCACATCTGTCTCGACTAAAACTTTTCAAAATGTTTCCAGGGCATGATCCAACCTGCGAACGCTGCAGCCTAGTCCCAGCCTCACTGGGTCACATGTTCTGGGCCTGCACCATATTAACATTATTCTGGACAAAAATGTTTAATTACCTTTCAGACAGCCTTGGACTCACAATCCCTCCTAACCCATTAACAGCTGTGTTTGGGGTTCCTCCAGATGGGTTTAAGGTGGAGAAAGACAAACAAATTGTGATTGCATTCACTACACTTTTGGCACGCAGACTTATTCTGCTAAACTGGAAGAACCCAAACTCTCCTCTTTTAAGTCAGTGGGAAACCGATGTGTTATACTATTTGAAATTGGAAAATATCAAATACTCAGTTAGAGGATCCGTACAGACTTTTTTCAAAACATGGCAGGATCTAATCAGTAATATTTTAAAATAAGCTCATAAAGCACAGAGCATTTATTAATTTAGGTATGTTTACAAGCCTTAAATTTCACGCCGTTTGGCTTGCTCTCTCTCTCAGGGGTGGGGATCGATTTGTCCTTAACTCAATTTTTCTTTTTGTAAAAACTTGACTGATTTGTATGGATTGCAATAAAATTAACAAAAAGGAAAAAAAAAAGAAAAAAGTAAAAAGAGAATAGCCCCTTTTGGCCATGTTGAAGACAATGTAGTAAATTTTCCTTCAGGCCTCATCTCATGCAGTATGTCTCACTTCTGTGATTTTTGATATCATGTGTGCACATGTTCAAGATGATCAGTTATCAGGAGCAACACTATTTTGTGTCTGATAGATGAGACCAGATTGTTTATTATAAATAAGTCTCGTGTCAATCAACAGATTTTTATTTAAGGAAGTGGCATCAGATCAGTTTCTTATTTCAAATGTTTCTGGTTTTTTGCTTTTAATTAAAAACTATAGCTGATTCTCTTAAGAAAAGTAAGGATCTTAGCCTTGGTTAAGGGTTACCCTCAAAAGGCTTGCTGTTAACATTTAGAACCATTTTTGTATTATATTTTTGTCAGCTGTTTCCAGAGGACATTCAAGTACAAATTGTATTGTTCTTTGCCCACATGACAATAAACTTCACTTGGCTTGATTTGCTCTCAGATTATACTGTATATGTACCCCACAATTACCTTAAAATTATATAAATAATTCTTACCTGCAATATTGAATAATTTGTGGCACACAGATTAGGTCAACATGTCTCACTGTAACAGAACCATGTCTATTTTTATTGGCTGAGAACTTATAAGAACTGCGAACACAGAAACATCTAATGAATGTTTATTCCACCTGAGGTATTCACCTTTTGAGACTTTCCCTGTCCAAGATCCAGTACATACTTGGGTCAATATGCAGCCCTTTATGACACCTGTCTGATGTCTTGGCTGACCACCCTCAATTGACAAACATGTTCAATACTGTAGAACAGGTGAATCTCATGCTGTGTATTTTTGATAGAATAACACAGAGATATGGTTTGTGGAATTCTCATACTAAATGCCCAGTGATCCTTCCTAGAGCTTTTGGTTTATATTCTGAGCTGTAGGCAACAAAAGATAATGTATAACAGATCAGTGTAGTGGTACTTGATTAATTCAATTCATCCACCAAATATAAGTTACTCTCTGCTCATGTAATTTAACAAACAGCATATATTTAGATTTATACTCATTGTCTGCAACATTTTAATCTGAAGTAGTTATTCTATATGACTACTTTAATTACTGTGTGCCATGTAATCTTTTCTGTAAATTCATTCTGGTTCAGGATTGTTGAAATTGTTAGAAAAGTAAATAGAAAATATTTTTGTGCAGAAAATACATAATGCGATACAGTATATACTAGCACCTTGTGACAAGTTGCATAAAACTGGGACTGTAGTGTGTGACTTTTTACACTCAGCATGTACACTTCAACCACTGAAATTTTAAAGTGTGAATTTAATTGGGCATTTTTATTTGTGTGAAAGAAAAGGCATCCACACTGAGAAAAAGTACCTCGCTGAGATGTAAAACAGCCATAAAAAAGCTTTCAAAAGAAAGTAACCATGATGTGCATCCTCATAATGCAAGCAGCTTTATCTCAGCAAGTAGAAGGACCACATGCTGCTTTAGAGTATACATCAGACCATTTACTCATGGTTTCCATATGGTAGAGTGGAGATGCAGAAAACGGTAGTGAGGCATGCTTTCTGTTTTTTAAACCTCTACTATTTTTTCATTTAATTCCTTAACTGTATTCTTCCTACTTACTGTATGATTTGATAAGCTGGCTTGGGCTTTGTGCAAACACTTCGCAGCACGCATCTTGTAGCATTTCCCTTTACCACTTAAAATGTTGTGCATTCTCACGCAATAAAGATGATAAATGATTTTTGGTTATATTGTAAAAAATTGCCGAATATAAATGAAGGGATATTATGTTCAGAATTTATAATACAGCCGTAAGACCACATTTAGAGTACTGTGTGTAGTTCTAATAAGAACTTTTCAAAAAAGACATGGCAGGGCCTGACGTCTTGTAGAGATGAGCAACAATGTGAATGAAATTAGAGGCATGTTCTTTTTTAAGAAAAGCTACACTTATTTGGTCTTTAACAGAGAAGGCTTCTTGAGTGTGTGATCCAGGTCATTAAAATTCTCCTAGGCATCGATAAAACTGATTCAACAGAATTCTTCACTGCTTGAAGATCTGGACAAATCAGAACAAATGTTTTCAGGCTGTTGTAAACTTTAATTAATTTTCAGAAAGAACCTGAAGTGTTCTCGTTGTAACTTCAGTTTTCTTTATTAATAAACAAATGTATACTTTTGTTAAAGTGCATTTGTCACTGATCTGAATTGTTTTGATGACTAATCCTTTTGTTACATATTTTTCTTTAAACCCTTTTCTTTCTTTGTAGAAAACAACAAAGCTAATTACTCTCTTATGATAATTTTGAGCATATTTTGTAGGACAGGCTTTTCACATTTAAAAAGAATATTTTGTTTACAATGCACTCACTTTACCTTTTTTCTAATGTTTCCTCCAGCTTGATGAAGAATATTTGACTTTGGAGTGCGCGGCAGCACACTCTTGTTCATGTAAATTCATTACATTTTTAATAGGAACAGCGTGTGCTTAGCTCCTATAAAACAAGCAAAATGTTTCTGACAAAAGATAGTTTGGAATTTAGACTGTTAAAAAACCTTCATCTGGAGGTTTGTGCCCCACTTTCCCTACTCTCAGGTAACACACACTTCTCACACCAGCCTGCCTTTCTCACACGCTGTGTCATGTCTTTGGTGACTTCCTTAGGCCAGTGAGCCTTCGCCCCAAACTGTACTACCAGCTTCAGCTTTAATATTGATATCCAACCAATGACTTTGGAAACCATGATGTACATAGTATTTATATTTCTGTTTTAATTTGACCCTATTCTCATTACTAAAATAAGTTATTCTTGTTTTGAAAGGCTATTATATTTATGATCTCAATGTTTATTTTCAAATATGATTATTTTAAGTACTTGAACTTTGGCACTCTAATATAGAGTACAAACAGTGACAAAGACAGCTAAGGATAAATACATTTTATTGGAAATTTTTTGTTTGTTTGTGGTTAAGACTTCACTTTTTTCTCTAAATGAAGCTGCTTTTGTTACTCATACAAAGTTACATTTCTCTAACGTACAAGTCATCTGTGATACCAAGATGAGACCAACAAACATTATGGCCTGGTGGTCTGGCTCAACTCATGATTCACTTATTCTGAGGAAATGTAGCCTTGGCAGAAGACTTGCTAATAGTTTTTTACATGGTGGCTGGTATGTTAGTAAGGTTACTGGCTGAACCCTTAGTTTGTCACCACAGCATAGAAAATTGCAGTAGCTGTCACAGAGTTGTAGAATAAGTGACAAATGTCACTACCAACATTAAAGGAATGCAGTCTTCCCTTTCTTATACAGTTTCTCTGTGTTACTGGACCAGCCCAGCCTGCTGTTGATGTGGACCCCCAAGTATTTGTCGCAGTGTACCACCTCTACATCCACCTCCTGAATTAGTGACTAGAGATAGAGGCTCTTTTGTACAGTGAAATTCAATAATCAGTTCTTTGATTTTGCAGACAATTCAGTTCTCCACCTGACTCCTATATTCTGTCTCATCCCCTTTATCGATAGATAGATAGATAGATAGATAGATAGATAGATAGATAGATAGATAGATAGATAGATA
>JANRMT010062819.1:28311246-28352867 GCA_026402145.1 Polypterus bichir lapradei
ATAGATAGATAGATAGATAGATAGATAGATAGATAGATAGATAGATACTTTATTAATCCCAAGGGGAAATTCACATAATCCAGCAGCAGTATACTGATACAAAGAAACAATATTAAATTAAATAGTAATAAAAATGAAAAAAATGTTAGCATTTACTCCCCCGGGTGGAATTGAAGAGTCGCATAGTTTGGGGGAGGAACGATCTCCTCAGTCTGTCAGTGGAGCAGGACAGCGACAAAAGTCTGTCACTGAAGCTACTCCTCTGCCTGGAGATGACACTGTTCAGTGGATGCAGTGGATTATTCATGATTGACAGGAGTTTGCTTAATGCCCGTCGCTCTGCCACAGATGTTAAACTGTCCAGCTTTACTCCTACAATAGAGCCTGCCTTCTTAACAAGTTTGTCCAGGCGTGAGGCGTCTTTCATCTTTATGCTGCCTCCCCAGCACACCACCGCGTAGAAGAGGGCACTCGCCACAACCGTCTGGTAGAACATCTGCAGCATCTTACTGCAGATGTTGAACGATGCCAACCTTCTCAGAAAGTATAGTCTGCTCTGACCTTTCTTACATAGAGCATCAGTATTGGCAGTCCAGTCCAATTTGTCATCCAGCTGCACTCCCAGGTATTTATAGGTCTGCACCCTCTGCACACAGTCACCTCTGATGATCACAGGGTCCATGAGGGGCCTGGGCCTCCTAAAATCCACCACCAGCTCCTTGGTTTTGCTGGTGTTAAGATGTAAGTGGTTTGAGTCGCACCATTTAACAAAGTCTTTGATTAGCTTCCTGTACTCCTCCTCCTGCCCACTCCTGATGCAGCCCACAATAGCAGTGTCATCAGCGAACCTTTGCACGTGACAGGACTCTGAGTCATATTGGAAGTCTGATGTATATAGATTGAACAGGACCGGAGAAAGTACAGTCCCCTGCGGCGCCCCTGTATTGCTGAACACAATGTCAGACCTGCAGTTCCCAAGACGCACATATTGAGGTCTGTCTGTAAGATAGTCCACGATCCATGCCACCAGGTGTGAATCTACTCCCATCTCAGTCAGCTTGTCTCTAAGGAGCAGAGGTTGGATGGTGCTGAAGGCGCTAGAGAAGTCCAAAAACATAATAAACATAAACGATACACCCCATAAGTGCAGAATCATCATAAAATTTCTGCAAGTGACCTGACCTGGTGTTATATTCATAGTCCAAATTGTGCAGAGTGAAGGGAAAAAGAGACAGAACTGTTCTTTTGGACAAAAGTCTGCCACTTTCTATCTTCATTACTTTCTGTGACTGTTAACCCAGTCCATCAGTCCCTTCTTTTATTGGACCTATTTACACTCACTCTCACTTCTCACCAGCGTGAATTGTTCTGTCTTTCCACATCAGCAGCCAAATTACTCCCTGCCACTTGATGGAAAACCCTACAGCTTGTGACTTTAAACAGTTGGTGTTCCTCATTTTTAATTTAAATACCCTTGAACTGTCCTCAGTTGTGCTTCAATAAATCCATTAAGAACTGGTCTGCCTCGGCTCAGATGGTTGTCTGGGTCCCATTAATAATGTTCTTTTCATTTTTCTAGCATGCTCTAATTTAATTCTTCTACGCTGCTGCTGGGGGGCTTTGTTTTGTTTTGGATGTGCTCTGTCATTAGGTATGTCACAGGACTGGAACCTTGTGAAGTGTGGTCTAGCCTTAAGTGGGGAGGCAAAATTGGGGAGGGGGGTGGTCAGAGAAAAAAAGAGAAAAATATTTCTAATCCAACTTTTTAACCCTTACAATTGCAAGTGCCAACAAAATAAATGGCTTCATGGCAATAGGAAAGGTTAAAGCTATCTTATATAATAATGTACTACCTTAATGTAAGACTACAAAATATCAACAAAAGTTCAGAAGCAATGTCTCTATGACCAAACAGTGAACTTTGTGAGCTGGAATGTCAAAGATCTCAATAACGAATTAAAGAGGAAGTATTCTCTCACTTAACAGGTCTAAACGCAAAGACTTTTTTCCTCAATTTTTTTTTTTTTTTTACAGAAGAACCAAAGAGATTGGACTGGCCAAATATTATACTCTAGCTATACAAAGAAAACTAAGGGTGTGGGCATTTTAATACATAGAACACTTTCATTTGTAGTATCAGATGTAGTATCTGATTCTGAAGGGCGATATGTCATCGTGATGGGTAATTTATTTAATTATAAAGTGATTTTATAAGTATCTACGCACCCAATGTGTATGATAAAGACTTCATCCAAAACATATTTGCATCCATTCCTAATGTGAACACTCATAAAATTCTAAGGGCTGGAGACTTTGTGTTTTAAATCAAGAACCTGCATAGGTCTTCACCTAGAGGGGTGATAACATCAACATCTAACACTGCAAAAACAATTTCACAGTAGTTGATCACAACTTATCAGACCATTGGAGATTTCTAAATCCAAACTCAAGCACATTCCTTTTTCTCATGAGTGCATCATTGTTACTGAAGAATTATTTCTTTATAGATAATAATTTTTTCCCATGATTAAATCCTGCAATATGACACTATTGTTATCTCAGATCACACCCCACTGATCATGGAGTTCAAATCATTATGCCCCACATATTCATCCTGAAGCTGGCATCTTATCCTACTTTTATTAGCTGACGAGAACTGTATAGAGTTTACATCCAAGCAAACAGATTTTTTAGAGACAAATGCATCCTCAGATGTATTTGCAGGAATACTCTGGGAAACCCTGAAGGCATTTTTAAGAGGACATATTATTTCATATCTTTCCCACAAAAATAAATCGGAAACCAAGAATGCATCAGAGTTAAACAGTGGAATTACCAGAACAGATCAAGAACACGCCAGGTTCCCAAATGAGGCACTTTTTAGGAAAAGACAGGCTTTGCATTCAGAACTCAATCTCCTGACAACAAAAGAAACAGAAAAACTCATTTTTAAATCACAACATTACTATGCACACAAAGAGAAGGCTAATAAGATCTTAGTTCAACAAATCCACAAGCAGGAAGTTCTCAATGCAATACAGTCAGAAACAAAATCATTGACCATAAAAACATAATGCACACATTTAGAGACTACTACAAGTCCTTATATTATACTCAGTTTAAAGAAGACAAGAAACAATCTAATGTGTTTTTCAATGCATTACAGATACCACAGCTAGATACTCTCAGTGCAGAGGAACTGGATAAACCTATAATCAGAGTGGCAAAGCAACAGGCCCTGATGGCTACCCTGCTGAATTTTATTAAAAAAAAATTCAATTAAGTTAGCTCCCCTTTTGAGAGACAATACAATTCTACCTCGAAAATTTTCACCAAGCATTAATTACCATCTTTCCTAAGAAAAATAAGGACTTATTACAATATGCATCATACAAACCAATCTCACTTCTGCATAATGATATTAAGATACTCTCCAAAGTTCTAGGTAGAAGGACTGAGAAAGTACTTCCTTCATAAAATCACAAGACCAAATCGGATTTATTAAAGGCAGACACTTAGCTTCCAATCTTCGACACCTATTTAATCTATACTAATAAAAGGCAAAGCCCTGACTGACTGACTGACTCACTGACTGATCACTAATTCTCCAACTTCCCGTGTAGGTAGAAGGCTGAAATTTGGCAGGCTCATTCCTTACAGCTTACTTACAAAAGTTAGGCAGGTTTTATTTAGAAATTCTACGCATAACGGTCATAACTGGAACCTACTTATGTACATACAGTATATACGGCCATAGCCTGCAGCTCGGTCACCATTTGATGCGGAGTTGCATCCCTCATCGTCACACCTCCCACGTAATTGATTGCCTGCCCATATAAGGCCATCCGTCGGCAGCAATCCAATAGACACTCTGCCGCTAAATATTCGCGGGTGAAGGACTGTGCTTATGCAAACGAAGATGAGATAGTCAGGGATAGACTAGTGCTTGGCACAAACTCAGCGAAAGTGTGAGATAAACTTTTAAGTGCCGGGTCTTAGATAACATTAAATAAAGCCGTGGACATCGCAAGATCGCACGAGATAGCACAAGCACAGCTGAGAGCCTTCAATGCACGTACTCCGAGTGGCTCACGTGAATTGACTGTGAATGCAGTACGCAGAGAACAAGGATGAGCTCCAAAGAGTGCTGAACAAAAAACGCATTACACAATTGAGAAGGCAGCAAAAGAATATGAAGCGATTGACGCATACAAGCATATTCATAAGTGCAGCTACTACGGAAACAAAACACGGTATAAACCTTAAGTTTAAATTAAATTCATAGACACGCTGCCACTGGCGTTTGTCATGCCTACGACAAATATGATTTTCATGAGATACAAGTTTAATAAGAAGACGCATTGCCGGGTCTGAACTAACATTAAATAAAGCCGTGGACATCGCAAGATCGCACGAGATAGCACAAGCACAGCTGAGAACCTTCGATGCATGTACTCCTAGCGGCTCACGTGAACTGACTTTGCAGGACTGGGAAAGGTAAACCCGTGCATGCAGTGTGTGATGTCTCAGATAAAGAGGAAGATGAGCTGCTTATTGATGCAGTAGAAAACGAACAACCCTCTGACGCTGAACAAGCCTTTGTACACATATCAATAGGAAAGCAAGGTGTAAAGTTTAAGTTTAAATTACGTTCATAGACATGCTGCCGCTAAATATTCGCAGGCAAATCCACAACTTAATACCGGGAATGCCTGTTAAACATCTTAGATTCACGAGTATCTTAGATTCACTTCGATGAATGAAACCTGTTCAAAAAACGCATTACACAATTGAGAAGGTAGCAAAAGAATATGAAGCGAGTGACGCATACAAGCATATTCATAAGTGCATCTACTGCAGAAGCAAAGCACGGTGTAAACCTTAAGTTTAAATTAAGTTCATAGACAGGCTGCTGCTGGCGTTTGTCATGCCTACGACGAATACGATATTCACGAGATACAAGTTTAATGATAGGACGCAGGGTATAAATGAGACTTTTCATCACTTTGTAACAGAGTTAAAATTGCTGGTGAAGCACTGTGCTTATGCAAACGAAGATGAGATGGTCAGGGATAGAATAGTGTTTGGCACAAACTCAGCAAAAGTGCGAGAGAAACTTTTAAGTGCTGGGTCTGAGCTAACATTAAATAAAGCCGTGGACATCGCAACATCGCACGAGATAGCACAAGCACAGCTGAGAACCTTCGATGCATGTACTCCGAGCGGCTCACATGAACTGAATTTGCAGGACTGGGAAAGGTAAACCCGTGCATGCAGTGTGTGATGTCTCAGATAAAAGAGGAAGGCGAGCTGTTTATTGATGCAGTAAGAAAGGAACAACCCTCTGAATCTGAACAAGCCTTTGTAGACATATCAATAGGAAAGCAAGGTGTAAAGCTTAAGTTTAATTAAGTTCATAGACACGCTGCCGCTAAATATTCGCAGGCAAATCCACAACTTAATACCGGGAATGCCTGTTAAACATCTTAGATTCACGAGTACTGATTTGGGTAGTGAACACTTCGATGAATGAAACCTGTTATCTTTACAACGGTTGACAAACACGGAATATAACTTGAACACAACACTTCCTCCAAATACGAACCTGATTGAAAGAAATAATGATAATCAAATCCTTGATGACAGCAACACTCATAACAGTCACAAAGCAATTACATTGACAATCATATTACGTTATTTTTAAAATGTTTCCTTTTCTTTTTCATAACTTCTTTAACACGCTACTTCTCCGCTGCGAAGCGCGGGTATTTTGCTAGTTTAATATATTCATAGACAAAATTTAACACCCTGGAAATCTTATTATCTTTGGATGCAGAAAAAGTAATTGATATGGTTGAATGGGACTATGTATTCATTACATTGCACAAATGTGGGTTTGGCCTAAACATATGTGCATGGATCATACTACTGTATACCAGTCCAGAAGCTTCAGTTTGTATTAACAACATTGTTTCAGGCTACTTCAAACTAGAACATGTTACTAGACAAGGATGCCCCCTGTCACCACTGCTATTTGCAATCACCATTGAGCCATTGGTAGTTCACTTTCAAAATGTTTCTGAGATAAAGGGGATTATCAGAGAAGGACTTGAACGGAAACTATCACTACAGATCCACAAAATACTGTGCCTGCAGTCCTAACAGCATTAGCAGAATTTCAAAAGATATCTGGATTCAAAATTAATTTGAATTAAAAATTGTGCTTTTTCCAGTGAACTCTCTAGCACACAACATTACATTGGACACCTTACATTTATTATCTCGGATCAGTTTAAGTACCTAGGGGTAAACATCACAAGTAAACATAAAGTTCTTTTTTCAACAAAATTTTCCTCTCTTCATGGAAAAACTTAAATAATACGTGCATAGATGGCCTACCCTCCATCTCACTTTAGCAGGGAGAATTAACACTGTCAAGATGAATATCTTTCCTAAGCTTCTTTTACTATTTCAAAGCATCCTCATATACATTAACAAATAGTTAACAATCATAACTTAATTTATCTGGAATTCAAAACATCCATGCATCCAGAGGGCGACCCTACAGCGACGTAAAGCAGAAGGTGGCATGGCTCTACCTAATTTTCAATTTTATTACTGGGTGGCAAATATATAAGCTATAAAAGCCAGGACATTGACAGAAATACATGAACACACATAGTCTTGGTTCGCAATAGTAATAAAATCCTGCGATACAGTATTTCTTTATATTCCTTGATTTTACCCCAGTAAATACATGTTATTGTAAATATACTAACAAACAAATTGTCCTTCATTCATTTAGAATATGGAACCAGTGTATGAAGTACTTCAAGATAGAGAAGCTTTTATCTTTGGTACCTCTTCACGATAACCACCTTTTTCCAACCTCTCAAATGTACGGAGTTTTTAATGTTTGGAAAACATATGGGATTAAATCACTTACAGGTTTGTACGTAGATAATGTCTTTGCATCCTGCAAACAAGTACACTCCAAATTTAGCTTCCCATCAACACAATTTTTCCAGTATTTCTAAATTAAAAACTTTGCTAAACAAAATCTGCCCAATTTTCCTCACTCAGACAGGACTCAGACAGCATTTATATCCATCCATCCATCCATCATCCAACCTGCTATATCCTAACTACAGGGTCACAGGGGTCTGCTGGAGCCAATCCCAGCCAACACAGGGTGCAAGGCAGGAAGCAAACCCCAGGCAGGTCGCCAGCCCACCGCAGGCATTTATATAATATATAAAAATATTTTAAAGTCCTTTCCTTTCAAAGATCCCTGAGTACAGTGAGAAAAGAATCTCTTACTCAATATTTCAGAAAAGGAGTGGAAGGCACACATGCACAGAATTCACTCTAGCTGCATATGTGCAAAGCATACAATTATTCAACTTAAAATCTTTTATCAAGCACATCTATTTAAATTAAAATTGTCCAAAATGTTTCCAGGGCAAGATCAAACCTAAAAACATTGCAATCGCACTCCAGTCTCATTGGGCCACATGTTTTGGGCAATGTACCAAATTAACAGAATTCTGGACCAAAATCTTTAAATGCCTTTCAGACAGCCTTGATGTCACAATCATTACTGATCCTTTAACAACTGTGTTTGGTGTACTCCCAGATGGGCTTAAACTGGACAAGGACAAACAAACTGTAATTGCTTTTACTTCACTATTAGCACATAGACTTTCTTTGCTCAACTGGAAGAATCCAAGCCCACCTCTTTTAAGTCAGTGGGTAACTGATATTATATACTATTTGAACTTGGAAAAAATCAAATTCTCACTTAGAGGATCTGTTCAAAACTTTTTAGATACTTGTCAGGATCTAATCAATAACATTTTAAAATAATCTATTATATAGGGGAAAAGGATTCTCTTCCCCCTTTTCTGCTCTTAAAGTTTTACTCTAGATGTTGGCTTTCCTCTCCTTCTCTTGGGGAGAGGTTGAAATGAATTTAGTTTTGTTAAGTTTGACTTGTTGGTATGAAATTTTGCTTGCTTTTAATAAATTCAATAAAAAATAATACAAAATTTGAATTTGTATCCACGAGAAGATCATATAGAACACTAACTAAGGAAGTCTCATTGCTGTTAAAACCTCAAAAACCAGAGTGATGACTCTCATGTAGCTCAATCGAATCCAAATAAGAATGCAACTGCAAACCAACAGTTTTTCCACCACTTAAGATATAAAAGGAATGTTAGAAATACAATCATAATTAGACAAAGCCTCAGGATCTAAATTAGGCTTTGTCAGTTAGCTTTAAAACAGCAAGCTTAAAAATGAGGGAACTATGTCAGAACTCCAAGACTTATTGATAACAGTGTGGTAATAAGTGAACAGGCTGATGTAAGGCAGGTTTTTAACAACAAAGTCAGAATAGGATCCAGTGAACAAGTACAAGATTTAATTTGAGAAACAATACGCAATACGTCTGCCAGAGAAATCCAAAGAAGAAAATGAACAAGGAGTAGATCTAAAACAAACTGGTTAACAGCTGCAGCTACAGGCTTTATTTGTTCCCTGATATTTCTAATCTTTATTTGAAAAAAACGTTCACTTTCTTCTCCTGAAGAAACCACAGGATCTGTCAGGCTAGGCTTAATCAAGTGGGCAATTACAGAGAAAAGATGTTTACGATTCTCACTGTCATTATTAATAAGTGTAGAGTAATAGCTAGATCTGGCCATTCGAAGTGCAATTAATTATAGCGGCTGATGCTCCCTAAAGTTATGTTGATGAGAACTTGAACCCATCTTGCTCCACTTAGGTTGTATCATATGGCAAACTCTTTTAAGAGCATGGAAGTGGTCAGTATACCATCGTAAAGAATGCTGGGAGGAGACAGTACATGTTTTTTCCATAACAAACACATTTAGGTTGTTGTGTACAACACAGTTTTACAGATTTGCAGATTCCTCTAATGATGATACAGCCGATTTAAATCAGACAGCATCAATAGATTTCCAATACCTAAAAGACATAGTGTACTGGCTGATAGAGGCAGGAGGAGTAATTGAAACATCCAGCAACAGCATGCTGTTGTCCGAAACTCCAATATCCCAATATCCACTATCTGTGTATTGCCAATAAAAGAATCACTCGTAATGGCAAGTTCCAAAATATGACCACGTCAATGGGTAGAGGAGTTTACATACTGCACTAGCAGAAGTCACTCAATGAGCCTAACAAGAGGGTATGTAAGACTATCATACATATTATTACATATGTAAAAGTTGTCCACAAAAAATTAACCAAATTAAAAAATTCAAACAAAAATAATAGCATTTACTTTAGGAGGATAATATATAAGTAAAATAATTAACAGCTGAGAAAGTTGCCATTTTAAAGTCACGCATTGGAAAGGCAGTGTAGATGAATTAAAATCTGCTCTATAAAATATCTCAAGCCCTCCACCTCATTCAGAAGTCAAAGCATGTTCAAAATACTTGTACCCTGTGCTAGAGCACCCTTATGCATAAGTGAATATTCACCTCTCCATGCCAGGTTTCCTACAGGCATAAAATCAAAGATATAATCATTCAAAACTAGTGATTTGTTTCTCAACAATTTCACTTTAAATAAAGAACATTTGTTTCTTTCAGGCAGCTTTAAGTGAGGTTTATACTGTATTTTTGAATATGGCGAAGATTTCCAACCTACAACTCCTTGGACATGTCGGGACTGGATACATGGAATACCTGAAACAGTAGTCTGATTAATGGAAATTCCCCAGCCAGATCTTCTGTGCATATAATTAAACTTTCAAATACCAAATTCTTTGAGTAGATCACCCAGCACCCTTGAAATATTCAGAAGACAGAGTGCCATTTGGAAAAACACAAGTGGAGACACTGAGTAGGATAGCAGCACAGAAACAAAAGTTTCAGGAAATAAAGTACAGTTGAATTAAAGAAAGCCTCACCTTGGCCACAAGTTATCTAATAAAACAGCCAGACACTTATCAGACACAGAAACACAAGCCTTAAGACCATGAGACTGTGCAGAATATCAAAATGTGCAAGCAGGAACAGGAAGAACAGCGGCAGCAATAGTAGTAGTCCTCCAGTGAGGGCACAGAAGTCGACAGTAATGGACAGAAACTGTTTAACTTCCAGAAAAAAAGCCCACAAAAACATTGAAGTAACAAGTACTTTAGAAACATGCTTGCAAAAAGTACTGTGAGAGTTTTTTTTCTTTTCCTTTTCTTTTCACTAGAAAGTAGCAACTACATCAAAGGCTACAATGTATTATAATATAATATAATATAATATGACCAGTAACGGTGCACTGCATGATAACGTGCAGTGAATACACTTGACTTGACCGTTCATAGTTTTCATACTCTTTCTCTGTACTTATAGTATTCATTTGCTCAGAGGTTGATGTGCTTGCTGCTTTCTGAGAAGCTCTTCTTTTCTCCACCCTAGCGGCCCCGCTTCTTCTCTTCTTTCGTCGGCATCTTTTCACATTAACACTAATTAAGTCAGTGTTTGTGTTGCAATTACTTAGTGCGTTTTCCTTCATTTTTTGCTTAAGCTGGCACTTAAGTCTTCAATCAGCCTCAAGAATGATTTAAGATATGAAAAGATGGGGAAGTGATGGCGAAGTTGGTAGGGAATGAAAACGGTGGCCTTATGCATGCAGCGCACGGCCGCCCTGCTGGTCACTGCTGAGAGTTGATTCTACAATAAAATAAAATAAAAATAAAAAGAGGAATAACCTTGGAGGTCAATCATCACCCTGAAATTGGATAGTAGACGTCACGTAGTATATGTGTACCAAATTTCAGGTCAATAGTTTAAATGTTTTGCGAGCTACAGGTGATTTAAAATCCTGGACAGACAAACGACAGCCATGGTAGCATATTATATAAGAAGATATAATATAATATATAAACATCTACGCGTGGAAGTGTTTCTGTCTGTCTGTCTGGCATGGAAGTGAGAAGTGGAGTCAGGGTAAGGGCTTCATCTCCGAGGAAACAGAAACTAGCTTAGCTGCTAATACACAAGCAAGGCCAGCACGTTGGCAAAACGAAACCTCCAAAGAAAGAGACACTCACTTAGCCTCTAATACACAAGTAAGGCGAGCACATCAGCTAAACGGTATCCCTTACTTTTCCTCCCACCGCTAATACACAAGCGAGGCAAAATGAAACCGCCTAGGAGAGAGATGCCCAGATTACTTCCTTTCAATTACCTGACATCTATATATTTCAATTTGTTTTCTGACGATTTCAATAGTTTTTAGGGCCCCAGGCTTTTTACAGCACAGGCTTACATAGCTACTATAATATAATGCCTTATAATGTTATAACGTAATGTTTGACCAAAATGAATGAAATGGATATTTTATTATAACTGAACAAAAAGAAATTGATATTATATTATAACTGAAGAATTTTTTTTTCCTCCACTTAATTATGGGATAACATGAAATAATTTTTTAAAGGTTTAATAAATCAATTATAATTTGGACATTTTTAGTGTAGAACATTTTAGGCTTGATTAGACCACTGTAAAGGCTGAGATTCCTGCACACCAGAGCTGCACATTTCCAAAAATACTTAGAGGAATGCAAATTACTGCCTTCAAAATGTTATATCCAATAAAATTTTATTGCCCTTGAAGGAGCTCCACTATATCTATAATTGCAGTAGTTTTGCTATTTTTTCAAGAAATAATTTTGTTGTAGTAAACAAATAGATCATATTAATTGTATAGTGTTTTTCCATCATCTTGTTCTTAATACCATTTTGCAAGTGAAGGAATACATTTCTTTATTACATACAAAAATATCAAAGGATATACAATAAAAGTGAAATTACTGTTTATGTTTAGTTGTATTATTGAGAAGGTACAATCTTTCAATATAGGGTGACACAGTTGTTTAGGACATAGTGTTGCTGCTCCTAGCTCTTGGACCCAGTTAAGGTCCACCTACTAAAGGTTCATCTGGGATTCCTCTACGTATCAATCCTAACTCCTTAAGACATGCTGCTATATTGAATGGCAAATTCAGACTGCTCTGGCATTAGTGACTGTGTTTGTGAGCATGTCATTTATACACTGGCATTATGCTTTACACCTGAATGAGTATGGCTACCCAATATTTTGTTCTAGATAAAATTGGTTAAAATGGATATATGCATCTACAGTATATTTAATCTAGTATAAACTATTAATTTTTGATATTCATCCATTCATTTTCTTATTATTGAGTCAATCTTAGCAGCAGGAGCAAGTCTTGAATGACGCATGTATTGCAGGGTCCACTCAAGTGCACCCATGTTTACTCATACTGGCCAAGATAGAGACAGTAATTTGTATAGGAGACAAACTGAAAATGTAAATGTGGGCCATGACTTTAAGTTAAAATGCTTTTACATTCTGAAAAGAAAAAAACACATTATTTCAATGCAAATACTGCAATTGTATTACAGTATGTATGAAGCAAACACTGAAAAAAATACAAAATTCACATATTGGACTAAAACTACGCATTGCATTATTTATCAACTTTTAAGAATAGTTTAGAATTATCTGTGGTCACTTTCCTTACATGGTCTTGCACATCACACAGTTTGAACAATGATAGCCTCCAAACACTTGTTATAAACTTCCCCAGGCCAGAGTCAAAAAGATTAATGCTACCATCTGTAGTGTAAATGGGCATTAAATCTCCTTCATAATAAACATATTGTAGCATCTGGACTGAGTTGTAACAAGATGGCTAATAGGCATTAGGACCTGGCTACGAATGAAGGAGCACTGTGGAGACTTGCCAGTTAAGTAAATGAAGACTGCAGAAGGCATGAAGGGCAGTGTGAATTGAGTTACTGTAGGCCATTGACTGGTGGGGGCAGAGTGTTCTAATAGAAGCATTCAAAATATGCAAAACAGTCAGTAAGTAGTGAAAGGGAATAGAAACTTTGATCGGGCCAGTATAAAGGGAATGACAATTGGATAGGAGTGAGAGTAACAGCAATGCAACCAGCAAACTGTAAGTTATGGATAAGTGGCAGTGCAAAATGAAGAGCTGTATGGGGCTGTGAGACTGGGAATGACCAAACACCTCAGCTGTTGCAGCTTTGAGCGTGGGAGGAACAATGGTACAGTATACTTAGATGCCATGATATCTGTTACTGGGCAATTTTTCGTCATGAATCTGTGGACATTTGCTTATCGCTGTGTGCTTTTAATGTTTGATTGTATAGGTGTGGGTATTGTCCCATCATGCAACTGTTTCTACAATGAGTGCACATTTTCTTGTCTAGTTCTTGTCTAGAAAAGTTCAGAACAAGTGAACAATGACTAAATGTATGTCATGTGCATCTTAGGGGATCCTTGCAGCAATGCGTTAAGTATAAATAGGCCTTTAGCCTTTGAGCTCACTCTGATTAAGACCCTGCACTTTGTACACATCGATTGGATGATTCAATGAGGCTCATGGCCTCTGGTTGAGTGTCAAGAAGTCGATCAAACTTGACTACAGAGATAATAAAAATTGTAACAAGGTCTCTGTAGGGGAAACTGATAGGATCATTACTGAGTCACAAGGGATATGAGTGGAGGGGGCTCCTCCCCCTGCGCCAGCATTGTGCAGGGTATGCTTATACATCGCTTCATTTGCGTAGATTCTGCGTAGTGCTTGGTGAGCTGCAAATTAAATTTTTACTTATTGGAGCTTTGTGGATTTTGTTCCTTCAATAATTTAAATCTGCAGTTGGTTGAATCAGCAGATGCTGAACCTGCAGCTGCAGAAGTCCTATGAACAAAACACCCCAGCCATCTTTGATTAATTAATACCCTATACTGTTTACTACAGCTTTTTAACTCTTTGAGGGCTGAATATTTGTTCCAAAAAACAGTTTCTGAAAAGCAATGGTTTCACACAGAAATCAACATAAAACATCTGTTGCTGCATGCTTGCTGCCAAGCTGTCTTCACGTGGCTGAGGCAGTAGCAGCAACGATCGCAGCTGGAGTGCATTGCAATCTGGTTTCTACCTCTTATCATTGTTAAGTGGCAATCCTTCCTGGCGAGCATTGCTGTAGGCATATCAGCTACATGAACCCGTTCAGCACCATGATTAGCTGGGGACCAGTCAACTGAAGCTGGAACCTCACATTCGTCTTCGATCGCTTCTATCAAAATCGGAGTCCAACAAGTCATACTCCAGTTCTGAGATAATAAGCAAAACGTCATCCATGCAGTAGTTTGCTTTATGCATTCACTTTGATCTCTTGCTAGATGTCAGTGCCATTTTTGCTGTTGTTTGTGCCTTGCTACTCATGAGAGTGCAGGAAATCTCGGTCAAACCAATGAAGCTAACTTTCCTTCTAGCAACGAGAGTCCAGCTACAAATATAACAGTTGGTTTTGTCACAGTTTACAGTCGATTACCATCGTCAACTCCTCCTTTTGACAAAAGTTGACATCAGCCCTGAAAGAGTTAAATTAAATTGCAAACTTTTTATAAACATTAAATATCTGCATTAGTGGTATTTTCTTTAAAAAGCAAATTTCCGTACTATTTTCTGGATTTGGAAAGCTCATACTCTAAATAAACTGGTACAATTACTTGGCAATACAGGTGCTGGACCATAATATATCATATACTGTAATTAGCGTGTATGACTTGCATATGCAGTACAGAGTTTCCCAACATGACCTACAGTAAATTTAAGTACAAGTGCCTATGATTTCACTAGAGGTGGGAGTAGGACATACTCAGTAAAACATAATAGTAAAGAATTTAAATTACAATTTGTTGGTAAAATGGCTTCCACAAAGTGATTAATAAATTCAGCCAGAATGTAATCATTTTCACTTGCAGACGAAAGATTAAACACAAATGCAATTGAGGGAAATGTTAAAAAGCTTAATATTCTTGTACAAGCAGTTCCAGACTTTAGAGGAGTTAAACAATTTTCATATTTTTAATTATTTATTCATTAGAACATTAGAAAGATTTCAATGAGAACAGGCCATCTGCAATGGACTGGTGCTCCATTATGATTACTTCTTGCCTCGTACTTGACTCCACCAGGATAGGTTCCAGTCCCCCAAAGTCCTCGAGACTGTTCCAAAAAGCAGAATTAGTGCAAAATCTGGTTAAAGTAAGTTGGAATTCTCAAAATACAGGCTAAGTCCATTCCTGAAAATCCAGATTTATGGAACAGATTAAACCAGAATTATGAGATTTGTGGGGCCAAAACTGCAGATAACTCACTAATCCTGTTTTTTGGAAGGGGCTCAGGATTTGCCTGTTAAAGAGAAAAAGATTTGATGAAATCCAGCTCTGTTACTGGGGCAACCAATCCTCTGAAAATAACCTGCAAAAGAGCAGGTTTAACATGAAGAATTAACACTTTGCTGTCTCAATGATTAAGGAGCAGAGCATCCAATCATTCAATAAATGTTGCAGTACTGTGTATGGATGGTATGACAATAAAGCTACTTGACTTGACTTGACTTAAATGTTCTGTCAGAAATGATGATCCCAGCTGCATTATTTAGGAAGCAGAGAAGAACAATCAACATAGAACTGCAACTTTGAAACCAAATTCTGCCCAGAAAAGCATAATCAGACCCCAATCAAGCATTCTGGCATGCCTAGGGAAGAATCTGTATGAACATTACCATCGTACATCCCAGGCTATCTGCAAAATATGTACATGTATATTGTACTTCCATCCATCCATTATCCAACCCGCTATATCCTAACTACAGGGTCACGGGGGTCTGCTGGAGCCAATCGCAGCCAACACAGGGAGCAAGGCAGGAAACAAACCCCGGACAGGGCGCCAGCCCACCGCAGGGCGCACGCACACACACCAAGCACACACACACACGCACACACCAAGCACACACTAGGGACAATATAGAATCGCCAATGTTGTCGTGCTGCTATCAGTCTTCCGTGCTGTACTCGGCCCTCCCTCAATCGGACCTAACAGTCACTTAAAACAAAAAAGGTTTCAACCTTGCTGGGACACTACAATACTTTTCGAATTTTACTGCTTTCATATTCTGTACCTTTCTCTGCATGTGTATCGCCATTGTTTGTTTGATCCTTTCGAATTCCACTGCTTTAATAATCTCTTATCTGCCTTTTTTTCTCTCCAACACTTTTGGGTCTCTTTTCTCTGCGCTGCTCTTTCTTCTTTGTTTACTCGTTGATGTTTCATCTGGAACGTATTGTCCTTATATGCTTTATATATGCCGAGAGCACAGGATCTGTGTGTGCTACGTGCCTTTACACGACTGTGTGTTATTTGATATTGTTTGCGTCTTGCGTGTCTTTTAAATGTCTTCCGAGAACTTTTGAGAAGATGACGTATCGTTGCCCTGCTTTTCCTTTCCAGGATTTTTTTTTATAATAGAAAGATAAGTTTAAGGAGGATTGCATATTGAATCTCATTGTATCATACAATAAAAATAAAGGAATTCAATTCAATTCATTAGAACAGAGTGCGTATTTACTGATGATGACGACTGGCTTCTAAGTTGATTAAGATTTCCAAGAGCTATCTTATTGGAGCTCTTGATATCATTTTTAAGATGAAAGGTATTAAATTATGTTGATTTCATTATACAGATAATTTTTTAACTTAATTTAAATACTGTAATGTATACTGTTAACAACTAATCGTGTGGGCATGTCGGCGCAGCAGTAGGGATTAGTCCTGCCTTGCACTGTATGCTTGTTGGGACTGGATGGATAGATGGATAGAATAATTAAACATGTACTATGAAGATATTTCAAAGTTTTGAAGAATCAGCATTCTAAGCTTATAGATGGTTTTACATTTATTAAAGAGCTTGTTGTGTGGTGATTGGTTACGTGGAGAAAGAAAAGAAGAACAGGAATTGGGGGTTGGTACGTTTGAAGAGACAGTATTGCTGCATTAAATTATTTCATCGAGGATCGCGCACGTCCCAGCAAGCATCTTGCGGAAGGCAGGAGCAATCTCTGGACGGGGTGCCAGCTCATTGCTACCACTGCGCCACCATGCCTCCATGTTTAATACATACTTTAATTAATTTCATCATGAAAATGATATCAAGTAAACATCTTAGTATTTAAATTGTTCAGAGAGATGTAATATCATGGATGTAATGTATTCTGTGTCCTGTTGGTGTAAGAGAAAGCCTGTTTAAGAAACAAATAGTGATTCACTCACATAAAACACATAAAAGAACACATACAATACATAGCATTTAATGTGCTACTTTAGTTACAATGGCAGAAATTTTTACAACGTTCTAATTTAATGACAAAATAAACTACGAGATTAAAGTGGACATTTCAACATTTTTTTTCACTGTGTCCCTGTTTTTTTTGTTTTCTGTGTACCCTAATACGCTTCCATATGACACTTAGACGGTGGGCTACGACTCACCTTTTCACTGTGAATTTGATATCTGACTACTTCTTTTTTATTTCGGGTACAGTGCAGCTTTTTGAACTTGAAGTTCTGAGTTTCTCTGCCACCCTGTATCACTCAATCAACTTCCTTTTGTTGCTTATACCACTGCTTAAGCTAGCAAATAGTACATTTTTCCTTGCCTCCACTTTGCATTCGCTGAAATTCATTTTTTTCATGTGCTTTTGCCATTGTCTTTTAACCAAACACTGAATGAGGAATGTAATATTTATATTTATCTGCATATTAAAATATGCAAAAATCTGGGAGGAGTCTGAAGTGCATGCATTTTTTTTGTTCGTACTCACATTTTCACTTTTGTCCATACGCCATGTTTTAGTGTGAGTTCTACGCACATCGTTATGCATGAGGCTCAGGATGAGCAGCACGACATTAATGGAATTATGCAACGCAATAGGCCGTCTTATGTCCCTGCCATAGCAAACACGAAGCGATGGATATTGGGATTATGTTAACAGGAAAGGCTGGACATCTGTTGGTCTACAGGTTGTTGTAGGCAACAGATTAATGATCAGGGGCATTTGTGTTGGGTCACCCGGTAAGTGCTCTTGATGCCGCTGTATTTACCACATCACATTTGCACAGGTACTTGAAAATGTACTTCATGTCATGTAACCTAAATGTGAAAAAAGTGTTTCCATTGCAATTTTGTGATGTATTGTTTTGTCAAATAACCTGGAAAACCACCTCAATCGAGTGTATAGAATTTTTTGTGAATTGCGTATTAAAGAGGTTAACGGAAACATGACTACTGATTGATTCATTCTTTCTTTCGGTTGTATTGCTTCATGCCATCTCCCTTTCCTTGGTAGCTGCTGCTTCTATGTTGCTCTTTTTTTGTTGATTATCTTCTTAAACTGACTTCTAGTTCGTGGTTGATTGGCTGCTCAGTATTCAACTCATAAGGGCTTGTTAATTTTGCCAAGAAAGCACATTAATCCAGATCAACATATCTGGGATTGTGTGAGTCAATTAAAAGGAGTTGTCTTGAACCAGCTAATCAGCTGATGCAAAATCACACTAAAGCAAGTGGACGTCTTTCTGAGATACAGTACAGGATTATTTAATCGTGCTTTCTGGAACAGACCTCCTGAATTAGATTAAGTGGGTTGGAGAATGTTTTATTATGTTTATTTATTATGCTGTATACATTTATAAATAATATGAACTCAAACATTTCTCCTTTAGGTTGCACTGTACAATAAGATGATTTTTGTTCTTATTGTTATAGTAGCTGAAGAATAGAAATACAGACAGGGTGCTCAGAACAAAAAACTTCACTATACACTGATGATATGCTGCTGCTTAGCCCTGACCTAGACTCTTCATTGTATCATAAATTATACATTTTTAAAAATGTCTACAGGATTTATTACCTCATGATAAATTTGAGTAAAAAGTAAGTTATTTCTGGTAAATGCCATTGCTCATGGATCTAAATTTAAGTAGTAAATTAACACACAGTTAGATAACTGCTATATATGTCACACTTACACACTTTTACAAGAAGAATGTTATTTTATTTACATGTGGGATATAGTAAACAGAATACTTTCATGTCATTAAATGCTGGTGTGAATAAACAATAGAATTAACATAATAGATAAAAAAATTGCATTTATTTAAGTGTATTCCTTTGTCTGTGATTGATTTTTTAAGATATTATAGGAAGCCATGTTCTTATTTATTTATCATTTCCAGACCTGTCTGAAAAAATGATGTTTGGATCTTGCAATGTTGTTAGCTGTACTGTATTTAGGCTTATCTTAAAACCAAAAAATCCTTTTTTAAAAATGTTACATTTTATTAAGATTTTGTTAGCAACTCATTAGCATTCTGTTTACTGACTGCCCTGTTGATTCCATGAATCATATCAAAAATAATAAAAAAAAAAACACTGTAAAAAATTATTAGTTAGTCTTGCTTTCTCTTAGTGTTCAATGTAACAATACTGACCAATCTTATTCACCTAGATTTTCCAAAATAACATCGAGCTAAGTTTTGAAAGCACCAATATCTACTACACTTCTTTGTAATTTTTCCAAGGGCTTATTGTTCTCTTTGCAAAAATATGCTTGTGCAAAACCTTAACCCTAACCCATATTCTTATTTACTAACTTTGATTCACCACAGTAATTCCTTTAATTATTTTAAAATTTTTTGAAATCATGTCACCTCTTAATCTGTATTTACTTAAACTAAAACACTCAGTTCTTTTAATCTTCAAGTTGCTTGTGGTCAACTAGTTACTAATATAAGAAACTTGAAGTAAAAAAAGATGACCATTCAGTCCAATAAACCTTTTTGGTTAGCTAATAAGTTGTTCCAAGGACAATTAAACACTAGAATCAAACGTTAATGTTAATATATTTTTAACATTCTTTAATTTATTTCTATTTCTTTTTACCTTTGTGCATGTCACACTTTCATTTAAATCCTATTTTTAATGTTGTTTTTGTTTACTTTTTTTACCATTTTTTAACTAATTTTATTTCCAGAAAACAACATAGTATAAAATCAAGTAGATATAATTTGCAGAACAACAAATTACTTTAATATCAATCTTTAAAGAACACCAGAGAAATTAAATAAAAAAGAAAGCAGAGAAAAACCAACGCCTAACAAGACAAAAATGGAACCCCTATCCAAAAGAGAGAAAGTGAGGAGAGTACAAATCTGATAAAACAAAAGCATCTTTTTTACCCCATATGAATCTATTTTTCTGTTTTTCTTAGTCTATGTGCTAGTAGTGTGGTATCGGCAATTTCAATCAATTTGTCCTCCACTTTAAGCCTATCCAGGCGTACACCAAATATTGTTATTAATGGGTTAGGAGTGATTGTGACACCATGGCTGTCTAATTAATATTTAAAGACTTTAGTTCAAAATGATGTTAATTTGGTGTATTCCCAAAGAAAATTGCTGTAGCTAGTGCTGTAGCTAGATGCTAATACTTGAAAGTTGAATCTTGCCTGGGATACAATTTGAAATGAGATCTGAATAATTGAGTGCTTGGCAAGGTAGAGTTTATTCTAGCACTCCTTTACTAAAATTTTAATTGAAAGACCCTCCTCCCACCGTTTCCTAGGATCACTGTTCATAAGATTCAAATTAGGTATCTATATGCAGTTCTCCAACTGTCTTAATCTTAAGCACTACTCATAAATTAAATACTGAGTAGGTCTGAGAAAGCTGAAAAGGTGTTTTTTATGAGATGAGCAAGAAATAAAAGCTTTACTGCATCAAAATACGTCCATCATTGGTTTTGGTGGATGACTGGATTATTGGTTTATTGATGAAAGTTAGTTTTTCTTAGGGCACAATTTGTCTAGCTAAACTTTGGGGAGTATCTTAATATTATTATTCAGAATTGAAATTGGTCTGTATGATGAACATTTTAATAACTCCTTATTTTTCTTTAGAAAATGGTAATTAATGCTTTGCAGAAAGTTTGAAGCAAAATTTTATTTTCCTTAACTGCTATATATCTTGTTAATAATAATGGAGCTAACATAGTTGATTTTTTTAATAAAATTCCTCTAGTTAACCAATCAGAGCCTGCTAATTTTCCATTTTGGAGTGTGTTAGCATCCAGTGGTTCTGAGAGTGTCGGAGGATTAAATATATATATATATGCTCATAACTATTAAGTAATTTAAAGTGACAGTAAATTTAATACACTTGTAGAACATTAGAATACTCTAGGCGAGAACAGGCCATTCAGCCCAACAAAGCTTGTCAGTCCTATCCACTTATTTCTTCCAAGAAAACATCAAGTCGAGTTTTGAAAGTCCCTAACGTCTTACTGTCTACCACACTACTTGGTATCTTATTCCAAGTGTCTATCGTTCTTTGTGTAAAGAAAAACTTCCTAATGTTTGTGCGAAATTTACCCTTAACAAGTTTCCAACTGTGTCCCTGTGTTCTTGATGAACTCATTTTAAAGTAACAGCCTCAATCCACTGTACTAATTCTCTTCATAATTTTAAACACTTCAATCATGTCACCTCTTAATCTTCTTTTGCTTAAACTGTATAGGCTCAGCTCTTTTAATCTTTCCTCATAATTGCATAATATTAACGTTTACCCCCCCGGGTGGAATTGAAGAGTCGCATATTTTGGCTGTTGACTGCACTACTGACTACATCCACTTCTGTATGGACATTGTAGTTCCAGTAAGAACTGTACGCTGCTATGCTAACAACAAGCCATGGATTATAAGTAACATCAAGGGCCTTTTAAACCATAAGAAAAGAGCTTTTAAAGGCGGTGATAAGCATGAGCTCAAGCGCGTGCAGAAGGAATTCTGAGTCCAGCTCAGGGCGGTGAAGGAGCAGTACAGGAGAAAGCTGGAGCACAAGTTGCAGAATAACAGCATGAAGGAAGTTTGGGACGGGATGAAGATCATCACTGGCTGCAGCTTGAAGCGGGGTGCTACCATTGAGAGAGACGTGGAAAGAGCAAACCAGATGAACAACTTCTTCAACAGGTTTGACCACCCTAACCCATTCTCACCTCGGAATACTGCACCCTCCACCCATTCTTCTGCTGATACCAGCATAGGAGAGACATCACCACCCACTATTACAGCAGCCCAGGTAAGCAGTGAGCTGAGGAGACTTTGTGCCAGCAAACCAGTGGGTCCAGATGGAGTATCGCCACAACTGCTGAAGGCCTGTGCGTTGGAGCTGGGGAGTCCTCTACCTGGAACAGGGGAGAGTCCTGAGGCTTTGGAAAACATCTTGCATCACCCCAGTCCCAAAGGTATCACGTGCTAGTGAGCTGAACAACTTCCGGCCTGTCGCTCTGATGTCACATGTGATGAAGACCATGGAGCGGCTGCTGCTTCACCATCTGAGGCCACAGGTCCTCTATGCCCTCGACCCTCTGCAGTTTGCATAAAAAGAGAAGGTGGGAGCGGAGGATGCCATCATCTACATGCTACACCGATCCCTTTCCCACTTGGACAGAGGCAGTGGTGCTGTAAGAATTATGTTTCTGGACTTCTCTAGCGCCTTCAACACCATCCAACCTCTGCTCCTCAGGGACAAGCTGACTGAGATGGGAGTAGATTCATACCTGGTAGCAGGGATTGTGGACTATCTTAAAGACAGACCTCAGTATGTGCGTCTTGGGAACTGCAGGTCTGACATTGTGGTCAGCAACACAGAAGCACCGCAGGGAACTGTACTTTCTCCGGTCCTGTTCAGCCTGTATACATCGGAATTACAATACAACTTGAAGTCCTGCCATGTGAAAAAGTTTGCAGACGACACTGTTATCGTGGGCTGCATCAGGAGTGGGCAGAAAGAGGAGTATAGGAAACTAATCAAAGACTTTGTTAAATGGTGCGACTCAAACCACCTACAACTAAACACCAGCAAAACCAAGGAGCTGGTGGTGGATTTTAGGAGGCCCAGGCCCCTCATGGACCCTTATGGAAGATGAATGTTCTCTTCGTTCCCTTGCACTAATTCATGTCTGAGAAGTAAGCTTTACGAAACCATACATTATGTAAAAGCATGCTTTGCTGAGCAAACAGAAAAATATTTGTCCAAAGGACTCAAGGTCTGAGCATTCCACACATGAGTCTGCCTTATCACATTTTCCCTTAGTTTACATCTGAACGCCATAACAAACGGGGCCAAGAAATCAAGTTTTACAAGGGGAGTTGAAGGGGCTCAAGGATTGTGTATAATAAACGTGTTGACTTTTACATTTCATAATAATATTAAATCATGCATTCTAGGGGTATAAAAACTTGTCCCACCCAACAGACGGGGTTCAGGAGAGCCCTGACGCTGTCATGTATATTTGATTGTCTGCTTTTCTGAAACTTTTCTCACTGTGACTCTGCAAAATAAAGCTGCTTTATAACCACACCTGCTGTCTGGTCTGAAGTCTTCGTCCTCAACCTGTGATCATCAGAGGTGACTGGGTGCAGAGGGTGCAGACCTATAAATACCTGGGAGTGCAGCTAGATGATAAATTGGACTGGACTGCCAATACTGATGCATTGTTTAAGAAAGGACAGAGCCGACTATACTTCCTTAGAAGGCTGGCGTCCTTCAACATCTGCAATAAGATGCTGCAGATGTTCTATCAGGCGGTTGTGGCGAGCTCCCTCTTTATGCAGTGGTGTGCTGGGGAGGCAGCATAAAGAAGAGGGATGCCTCATGCCTGGACAAACTGGTGAGGAAGGCAGGCTCTATTGTAGGCACAGAGCTGGACAGTTTGACATTAGTGGCAGAGCGATGGGCACTGAGCAGGCTCCTGTCAATAATGGAAAATCCACTGCATCCACTAAACAGTATCATCTCCAGACAGAGGATCAGCTTCAGCGACAGACTGCTGTCACTGTCCTCCTCCACTGACAGACTGAGGAGATCGTTCCTCCCCCACACTATGCGACTCTTCAATTCCACCCGGGGGGGTAAACGTTAATATTATACAAAATTATTGTCTGTCTGTTATACTTTCATTGTTATCAATCTTTAATTTAATATTGTTTTTATCAGTATGCTGCTGCTGGAGTATGTAAATTTCCCCTTGGGATTAATAAAGTATCTATCTATCTATCTATAATTCAACCTCTGTAGCCCTGGAATCAGCCTAGTTGCTCTTCTCTGGACCTTTTCTAGCGCTGCTATGTCCTTTTTGTAGCCTGGAGACCACAACTGCACACAGTACTCAAGATGAGGCCTCACCAGTGCATTATAAAGGTTCAGCATACCCTCCTTGGACTTGTACTCCACACATTGTGTTATATATCCTAACATTCTGTTAGCCTTCTTAATGGCTTCTGAACACTGTCTGGAAGTTGATAGGGTAGAGTCCACTATGACTCCTAAATCTTTCTCATAAGGTGTACTCTCAATTTTCCGACCGCCCATTGTGTATTCAAACCTAACATTTTTGTATATGGGGCTTGGCACTTTTTACACACAGTGTATAAAACTACTTTAATCCCTGTTGTTTTTGATAACACTACAGAAGGGTTATAATCTATACTAATAAAAGGCAAAGCCCTCACTGACTCACTCACTCACTCACTCACTGACTCATCACTAATTCTCCAACTTCCCGTGTAGGTAGAAGGCTGAAATTTGGCAGGCTCATTCCTTACAGCTTCCTTACAAAAGGTGGGCAGGTTTCATTTCGAAATTCTACGCGTAATGGTCATAACTGGAAGGTATTTTTCTCCATTTACTGTAATGGAGTTGAGCTTGACCGCCGTGGGGGCGGAGTTTCGTGTGACATCATCACGCCGCCCACGTAATCACGTGAACTGACTGTCAACGCACTATGTAGAAAACCAGGAAGAGCTCCAAAATACACTGAAGAAAACATGCATTATATAATTGAGAAGGCAGCGAAACAATAAGAAGCGAGCGAGTGACATATACTACCATATTCATCATTGTAGCTACTTCGGAAACAAAGCAAGGTATAAACCTAAACTTTAAATTAAGTTAATAGACAGGCTGCCGCTGGCGTTTTTCATGCCCACGGGTAATGCGGGATACAAGTTTAATGAGAGAACGCAGGATATAAACGAGAGTTTTGATCACTTTGTAACTAAGTTAAAATTGCAGGTGAAGGGGTGTGCTTATGCAAATTCCGAGAGACTGTGTTTGTGGGGGATTGACAGTTAAGGCGGGTGGAGGAGTCACGTCATCATATCCCCTCCCATTTACCTTATTTCGCTCTGAGCTGAGCTTTGCGGCTAACGCCGTCTTCCGAAGCAACTTCGTCACACTGCCACCTAAAGTCAAAACTTAAATATATAAAGTCAGCGTCGGAATATATAAACTCAGCGCTGGAATATATAAAGTCAGCGTCGGAATATATTGTCACGCTTGGGTCACAGATTTGCACAGAGACACAGGAGGTCGTAGAAACAAGAAGGATTTTTATTCAAACACTGCAAACACATGAGCTTAAACGTGCTCCATGACAAGTCAGAGATGACAGTTCCGCTAGGAGCAGAGAGAGAGAGCGATAAAAGCAAGCAAACAATCAATTTTCAATTGACAGGTGCTGCACAAGGCTTTTAAGTTAGCGGGGCAGCAAAACAATAAGAAGCGAGCGAGTGACATATACTACCATATTCAGAATCATGCGTCTTTGAATATGAAAGCTTAGAAAAGAAAAAAACAAACAGGCACACAGTGGGAAAAAAGCACAGAAGTTTAATCTCGAAATTTCCACTTTAATCACATAGTTTATTTTGTCATTAAAGTAGAACATCACAAACTTCATCTTAAAATCATTTAATTTACTAGTTTCTCAAATACCATCGTAACTAAAATAGCATGTTAAATGCTTTGTATTGTATTTGTTCTTCTGTGTGTTCTATGTATGTGAATCACTACGTGATTCTTAAACGGGCTTTCTCTTCCTCTGACAGGAAACAGAATCCATTACATCCATGATATTACAACTCATAAATTAATTTAAATACTGAGATGTATACTTGTTATCATTTTCATGATAATAGGAATTAAAGCATGTTAATAAACATGGGAACGCAGTGATAGTAATGAGCTGGCGCCTCATCCAGAGATTGTCTCTGCCTCCTTCAAGATGCTTGATGCGCCATGCATGACCTTCAATGAAATAATTTATTGCAGCAGGACTGTCTCGCTCAAACATACTAACCTCCAATTCCTGTCCTTCCTTTTCTTTCTCCAAGTAACCAATCACCACAAGATCAGCTCTGTAATAGATGTCAAGCCATCTGTAGGCTTTGAATGCTGATTCTTCAAAACTTTTAAGGAACATTGAAATATCTTCATAGTACATGTTTAATTATTCTATCTATCTATCCTTCCAGTGTCGTGCCAGTCCCAACAAGAATACAGCGCAAGGCATGAACAGTTCCTGAATAGGCACCAGCTCGTCGCTAGCGCTGCAACACTGTGTCCTCACATGTTTAATTATTAACAATATAGGTTATTTAAATAATGTTAACATTTTATCTGTATAATGTAATAAACATCCATCCATCCATTTTCCAACCCGCTGAATCCGAACACAGGGTCACGGGGGTCTGCTGGAGCCAATCCCAGCCAACACAGGGCACAAGGCAGGAACCAATCCTGGGCAGGGTGCCAACCCACCGCAGGACACACACAAACACGCCCACACACCAAGCACACACTAGGGCCAATTTAGAATTGCCAATCCACCCAACCTGCATGTCTTTGGACTGTGGGAGGAAACCGGAGCGCCCGGAGAAAACCCACGCAGACACAGGGAGAACATGCAAACTCCACGCAGGGAGGACTCGGGAAGCGAACCCGGGTCTCCTAACTGCGAGGCAGCAGTGCCACCCATAATGTAATAAACATTGTGCTACATTTCATGTTAAAAATGATATTGTCATCATATGTAAATACGCGCTTTATAAAGTGGCTCAGGTTGTGCAATATTATAGTTGTATTGCAAGTTTACAGTGAGCTGTCAATCTGTGACGAGCAAAGAAGTCCAAAAACAAAACACTGCTCGGGTTTAGATTGGGGGGGCCATTCCTCCCAGTCACGCCCTTCCAGGTCTCACTGTCATTGCCCACGTGAGCATTGAAGTCTCCCAGCAGTACGAGGGAGTCCCCAGAAGGTATGCCCTCTAGCGCCCCCTCCAGGGACTCCAAAAAGGGTGGGTACTTCAGACTGCTGTTCGGCGCATACGCACAAACAACAGTTAGGACCCGTCTCCCCACCCAAAGGCGGAGGGAGGCTACCCTCTTGTCCACCAGGGTAAACTCCAATATACAGGCTCCAAGTCAGGGGGCAATAACTATGCCCACACCCGCTCGGCGCCTTTCACCAGGGGCAACTCCAGAGTGGTAGAGAGTCCAGCCCCTCTCAAGGAAATTGGTTCCAGAGTCCAAGCTATGCGTCGAGGTGAGTCCGACTATATCTAGCCGGAACCTCTCGACCTCGCGCACTAGCTCAGGCTCCTTCCCCTTCAGAGAGGTGACATTCCACGTCTTAAGAGCCAGCTTCTGTAGTCGAGTATCGGACCGCCAAGGTCCCCGCCTTTGGCCACCACCCAACTCACACTGCACCTGACCTCCTTGGCCCCTCCAAGTTGCCTCTTAGGGCTGTGCCCGGCTACCACCCAAAATTACTATCATTTATTTCATCATATGTTTGGTTTCACAATAGGCTGTGGAGTAAAGTTTCAGAAGATTTTTTTTTTATTTGATGAAAAACAATGAAATGTTGTGTACCTGCTTTACAATAGTAAGCTCCTTCAAAAATGATAACTTTAGCTGCTTGGCAAGTAAACCACTACACTGAATAATGTGTAATAAAGCCACTGATCTACATATGGCTATGTAGTCTGATTTTCTTTAAATATATACATATAATCCTTTTCTTTAGGTTGTGATTTCATAGCTATTGTGCTATATTTCTGTTTCATTCAATAAGTGTCATGTTTTGTGGAATATGTCACTTCTGTATAATGGAACACCTACACAAATCCTTTTAAGCAGGCCAGAAATGCAGATCTGTTTCTTTATTGGACACCTTTATTTTCACTTGCACCTCATTTCCTATGTATTTAGATTAAAGCATATTATAAAACTGAAATGAAATAGAGGAAAAAAACAGAATTCTATTTTATAAGCTCAATTAGTCATCCATCCACTTATCTATGTATGCCGATATAAGATTGCTTCTCCAGGTTCTCCTGTAATTAACTTTATTTAAGAAGTTTAATCAACAGCAGTAATTCAGCCATTGCCTTTGTTGTACTGCATGACTCCACCCGTGTTTGTAAAGTCTTTTCATATCCTGGACACAGTTTCATTTTTACATTTAACAGTATATAAGTGAGGTACTGGAGGGAGAAGCAGTAAAGATATTGCTGGAAGACCAGGGAGAGCTGACTGTATTGGTGATTGTACAGAGGAATGTAGTAACCTGTACTGTCTGCATAAAGGGCTATCAGTTTAAAAAAAACGAGTGAGTCTCAAAAGACAAGCAAAGCGGGGTGAAAAACCAAAAGATAAAAATAGAGCACATCAGAATCAAATCACAAACCAAAACGGTAGTCAAATGGTAGAGCTTTGGTTCAATAACCAGTAAGCAAAGTATCAAGTGAAATGAGTCGCTAGATTCAATTTCACATACAAAATGGCCATCGAGACGGCATTTTAACCCTATAAACAATATGAGGCCACATATTAAACAAAAAGGACCTGCATCATGATGACTGAAACCACAAAATGGATATCCCTATAGTCTAAACAAAATATATTAAATAAAAGTCAATTTCTAAATGAAGATTCTAACCAAAAAAATAACCATAGAATTAAATTGCTTGAGTGTATAAGTCTCACAAAAGTGTGGAAAAAATTACATAACACCACCTGCCTCTTCAACCAACCATTTTCTTGGTGCCCCAAGTAATCCCTGTCTCCTCTACAACCTTGAATCTACTTCCTGCAAAGCCCTGGTAAATACGTGGTCCAGGACTAGACACCTGGGGCCTCATGTATGAACGGTGTGTACGCACAGAAATGTTGCGTAAGAACTTTTCCATGTTCAAATCGCGATGTATAAAACCTACACTTGGCGTAAAGTCACGCACTTTTCCACAGTACCTCATACCTTGTCGTACGCAAGTTCTCCGCTCGGTAGCAGTGCTACTGTTCCTGTGTGGTTACTCTTTTATTTTCCTGACGCAGCTTTATAAATACACTGAAACTAACCGCATATTGTTTATTAGTGTAATGCATCTGATTGTAATTAACTTGTAACAATATAATGGTCCAGGGAATAGCCATAGTATTCCAAATACCATAACTGCTTTAGCATTGTTACTCTCACTGCACCTTCTTCTTCTTCTTCTGCTTTCAGCGGCTCCCATTAGGAGTTGCCACAGCGGATCATCTTTTTCCATATTACTCTCACTGCACCACTCGGAGTATTTATGTCGCTGTATCTGAGTATCTGAGCAGCAGCTGATCGGAAAGAGAATTATCGGTATACAATATCAAGCAACGCTGTCTCAGCAACGGCAAAACGTTTCAAAGCCTTTCCTGTATGGACCTCGCGGTTCAGAAACAGTTTCATCCCAAGAACTTTAAACACACTCAATCAAGTGCTCCTTGTAGAACTGTTTGTACTTATAAGTACAATCACCCCACTGTAAACTTGCGCTACAGTTATATTATTACACAACCTGAGCCACTTTATAAAGCGTGTATTTACATATGATGACGATATCATTTTTAAGATGAAATGCAGCAAAATATGTTTATTATATTATAGAGATAAAACTTTAACTTCATTTAAATAATCTATATTCTTCACTGGGACTGCCGTGAAGGATAGAATAATTAAACATGTACTACAAAGATATTTCAATGTTCCTTAAATGTTTTGAAGAATCGGCGCTCTAAGCTTACAGATGGCTTAACGTTTATTACGGAGCTGATTGTGTGGCGATCGGTTACTTGGAGAAAGAAAAGCAAGAACTGCAGGGGCGGCCACGCCAATATATCTATACTAATAAAAGGCAAAGCCCTCACTGACTGACTGACTGACTGACTGACTGACTGACTGACTGACTGACTCACTCACTCATAACTAATTCTCCAACTTCCCGTGTACGTAGAAGGCTGAAATTTGGCAGGCTCATTCCTTACAGCTTACTTACAAAAGTTAGGCAGGTTTCATTTTGAAATTCTACGCATAACGGTCATAACTGGAACCTACTTTCGTCCATATAAACGGCTATAGTCTGCAACTCAGTCGCTGTGTGAGGCGGAGTTGTGCCTGCCCATATAGGGCCTTCCGTCAGCAGCTATTCAATAGACACGCTGCCACGAAATATTCGCAGGTGAAGGACTGTGCTTACAATTGAGAAGGCAGCAAAAGAATATGAAGCGCGTGACGCATACAAGCATATTCATAAGTGCAGCTACTGTGGAAACAAAGCACGGTGTAAACCTTAAGTTTAAATTAAGTTCATAATGCCGCTGGCGTTTGTCATGCCTAAGACGAATACGATATTCGCGAGATACAAGTTTAATGACAGGACGCAGGGTATAAACGAGACTTTTCATCACTTTGTAACGGGGTTAAAATTGCTGGTGAAGGACTGTGCTTATGCAAACTAAGATGAGATGGTCAGGGATAGAATAGTGTTTGGCACAAACTCAGCAAAAGTGCGACAGAAACTTTTAAGTGGCGGGTCTGAGCTAAAATTACATAAAGCCGTGGACATCACGAGATTGCACGAGATTGCATGAGATAGCACAAGCACAGCTGAGAAGCTTCGATGCATGTACACCGAGTGGCTCACGTGAACTGACTTTGCAGGACTGGGAAAGGTAAACCTATGAATGCAGTGTGTGATGTCTCAGACACACTACTTCTCTGCTGCAAAGCGCGGATATCTGAGCTAACATTAAATAAAGCCGTGGACATTGCGAGATCGCACAAGATAGGACAAGCACAGCTGAGAAGCTTCGATGCATGTACTCCGAGCGGCTCACATGAACTGACTTTGCAGGACTGGGAAAGGTAAACCCGTGCATGCAGTGTGTGATGTCTCAGACACACTACTTCTCCGCTGCGAGGCGCGGGTATCTGAGCTAACATTAAATAAAGTCGTGGACATCGCGAGATCACATGAGATAGCACAAACACAGCTGAGAAGCTTCGATGCATGTACTCTGAGCGGCTCATGTGAACTGACTTTGCAGGACTGGGAAAGGTAAACCTGTGCATTCAGTGTGTGATGTCTCAGACACACTACTTCTCTGCTGCAAAGCGCGGGTATTTTGCTAGTATTGAATATAAAACAGAAAGAGAAAATAACACACAGCTAAAAACGCAGCGGCAAATTTCGACAAAAGTTAAATGCTTGTGTTATGAGCACGAGGCGGCTATGTAGTGTCCGCAAGGGACGTGGCCATCCGCCGTGCATAAGATACCATATTGACATTGGCGGGAGAAGGGGCCACCGATTCTTTCTCTGCCCAGGGCCGCGACAAGCCTAGAGCTGCCCCTAATTACTGCTGCAATAAATAATTTCATTGAAGGTCGCGCACAATCACTGCGCCGTGAAACCCAGGTTTAATAACGTGCTTTAACTCCTATCATCATGAGAATTATATCACGTATACATCTTAGTATTTTAGTTATTCAGAGAGCTGTAATATCATGAATGTAATGGATTCTGTGTCCAGTCGGAGGAAGAGAGCCGGTTTAAGAAGCAAGTAGTGATTCATACACATAGAGCACATAGAAGATCACATACAAAACAAAGCATTTAATGTGCTACTTTAATTACGATGTGATTTGAGAAACTGGTTAATGAAACAATTTTAAGATGAAGTTTATGATGTTCTATTTTAATGACAAAATAAACTACATGATTAAAGTGGAAATTTCGAGATTGAAGTTGACATTTTGTGCTTTTTCCCCACTGTGTGCCTTTTTTTTCTCTATAACCTAATAAGCTTTCATGTGACACTCAGACTACGACTCGCCTATTCACGGCGACTTTGATATGTGACTTCTTTTTTATTTCCGGCACTGTGCGACTTTGTGAACGTGAACTTTCAAGTTTCTCCAACATGCTATGTGACTCGATCAACTTCCTTTTGTTGATTATACCACGATTTAAATAAACAAATAGTATGTTTTTCCTTTGCCTCCACTTGGTATTTGCTGAAATTCTTATATTTTCCACCGTGCTTTTCCCATTGTCTTTTCACAGAAGGCTGAGCTTAAGGGCGATTTATATTGATTTGCATATTCAAAGAGGCGTAATTCTGGGAGGAGTTGGGGCGGGACAGAAGGCGCATAAACGAGTGTTACTTTTCACGCTGACCGAGATTTATGGAGCAGGAGAACGCGGAAGTTGGAGTACGCACAGATTCCTGCATCTGGATTTTTCTGTGCGTAAGCACATTTCGGCTTTTGTGCTTATGTCATGTTATAGTGCGAATTCTACACACACCATTATACATGAGGCCCCTGGTCTCTATATTAAAAAAAATGATATAGCATGTGGGCCAGCGGGGTGCATACAGCCGTCCTAACCTGACACAGACAGGCAGATACACGACTTCCAGTCCAACACACATGGCTAGGTAGCACTTTTTTCTGATCCCCACAGCACAGTACTCTTTTCCTTCTCTCTCTTCTCTTCCTCTCTCTTCCATCCTTCCACCTCCACTCTCTCTCCCTCTCAGGCAAGCTTCATCTACCTCCTCCTGACTCTGGCTCTCCAAATAGAGTGAGGCAGCTCCTTTTATTCAGGTCCTGGGAGTGTTCCAGGTGGCTCATCAGTACTACCTGGAATCACTCCCAAGTGTGGTAAAATCCACTATAAGGCTCTGCTGCTCCCCCTGGCGGTCCCAGCGGAACCCAACATGGCTTTACCAAACTCCAGCTCCCAGCGTGCCCTGTGAGAGTCCGCGATGCCACAGCTCTCCAGGAGGGCTGCCTTCTAGCGTCCCAGGAGAGGTATTAGTTTGTGTTCAGACCCATGTGTGTATATCTATTGATTTATCTACCTCTTTTTGTATGTATTTATTTATTTAAATAGATTCTCTAAAAAGCCAAATTTCCCCCTGGGAACAAATAAAGATCCATCTATCTATCTAAATATAACATTATATAAATTCTTGGTGAAGTTCTCAGCTGTTGCTTTGCAGGTATTAGTGCCTATCTTTGTCTGTTTTTCTGTCTGTGTTAACATGTGTTTTCCCTACACTTATATCAGTAGTGCTTAAACCTTGTCCAGGTTTTTTGTGCAAATGCAGAAGCTCTTCAGTTGGTAAGTCCTATCTATTTGCATTGTTAGATTGAAAACTGTGCAGTGCCACATGAGATGGAACAGAAGGAGACAACTCTCAAATAGAAAAGAAGGGTGCTATTAACTGCAAAAAGGTTATGTGCAACAGCAGAGCTCTTCTGTCTTTCTCTGCTTTGCTTTGTAATAAAACTAAAAATAAAAACTTTTTTTAAGATCTATTTATTTGTACCTGCTGAGATGCAGCTGTCAAGGAAATACATTTAGCAGCACAAGTATATTCTGCAACAGCACTGGAATCACTCCGATGGCCTTCACGTTTAACATTTAATGTTTGTCGCGTAAAAGATGTGCGTCTATTCACTCTTGACCTTTTCCTAAAAATGTGTAATGGATCCTGTCAGTTTGTCATATCAGTCAATCAATCTTCATTTTCTAGGGTGTCTTTCTGAAGCAAAGAATTCTACATGCAAAACACATCATACTGTACATTCTCTTTAAATAAAATGTTTGTTAAATTCCTTGCATAGAATTATACTTTGGTTAATGGGTATTGTTTCAACCCACAGCGTAATGCACTCACGTTCAGTTCCTTTGTCTTATGGCCTAGCATTAATTGAAATTATTATGTTGAGATATAAAGTATGTTGTGAAAGATTAAATCTTTGCATAAAAGTGGATTTAAACATTCAGCATTGTTACTAGAGTGATTTGGAAGTCTGCTATGGGCAAAACAAAAAGAGTAGTCAGGACAGAGAAATGATCAACAAACGTCTATACACATACCATAGGTTGAAATAATGAGTAACCATAACAAGTGACATGAGAATGGCTCAAAGAAGAGAAAAACGGAAGAAAAAAATGTAAAAAGTACAGAAAGAAATTAATGGAGAAACTAGTTATCGCAAGCTACACAAAAGACTTTTCTTTTGTAATAAATTTCAGATTGTAATAGAGTATATGGTTCATCCTTAAATAAGACTTCCATCATGAAGTCACATGAACACACACACATCAGCCACACCCCCTAGTGATGCACAGCACTGTAGAATCAAACCCCAAAATGGTCAAAGGATGATATTTGTTAGAATTATGAGATATCACTGAAGAACCCTTTTTTGTGACTACTACTTTTGACTTTGATAGCATTATTAACACTATCATTTATTTTTTATTTATACAGTTTAATGATAATTTATTTACTTTTTCACTATCATATTATTAAATTTTTCACAATCACGGGGCTCACCATTTTGTGTATTTATTGTTGGTAATCATACCCTGGGTGCTATTACATAGTCCCAAGAAGTGTGATATGTGATATTATCACATCTAATGTACAAAACTTTCCAGCACCCAGTGCCACTGCCTTCAAATTTAAGGATATATTTTTTAAAGACTAGCATGTAATTTACTTTCTTTTGTTTCAGGGTTTTCAGTTTCTTGTGTGATCACTTTAGTTTTTGTTTTTGGTTAGCATATTGGGATTTGTTATTTTTGGTTGCACTGACCTTAGTTTTGTCCCAAATGTTCTTATTTTTCTGTCAATTTCCAAATCCTGTGTTTTTTGAACTAGCAGAACAGTTTTGTGGTCGACCAATATCTGAAGGGTAAAAAATAAATGCAAACAAAATTTAAAAAATAAACACAAGTTTACAATATCAGAATACTAGGATACATTACAGTTATTTATATTGCTGTTCTTTTGTTTAGAAATGAAGAACAGACAGGTTAGTTGACATTGTTGGGGCCACACCAGAGTTTGCTGGCTGGAATAAACTGATGATCTTGTAGTGAACTCCAGCATCCTTCACTCTTACAGTAACACCTCTCGAGATTAACAGTTGAAAACTCACTACAACTTTGCAAATCAGTACTTGTTTTTTTTAGATCTACCTAAAATATTTAAAGGCATTTTTCGTTTAGTTCCAGAACTGAATCATCATTATACGAGATGTTGTACAATAAACCCCTTATTTTTCTACTTAATTATTTAGCACAGTGTTAACTGGTAGGGTAGTGCAATCACTAGAAATGAACATAGAGCAACAAATAGGTTCAAGATAGGGAAAGGAATACAAGAAATCTGTAATACTGTTACCTCACTTATTTAACCTATACAGTATGCTGAGTATATCATACAAAATTCAGGTCTAGAGGACACGATGCTGAAATCAAAATTGCTGGAAGAAATGTCAACAACATTAGATATGTGAATGACACTACTCTAATGGCTGAAAGCAATATTTGACTAAAGTTAAAGAAGAAAGTGAAAGATCTGACTTGTTGCTCAACATCAAGACAACCAAGACTATTTCAACCAGGCCAGGACAATTCTTTGCTAACAGATGAAGATAAAATGAAAGCAGTAACCTATTTTGTTTTCCTTGGCTCCAAGATTTCTGTAGATGGAGAACGCAGCCATGAAATGAAGCCAAGTTTCTTTCTGTGAAGGACAGCCATAGCAAATTTAGATTGGACACTGAAGAACAGAGACATCACATTGTCAACAAAATTCCACATTGTCTCCAGTACTGATGTGTGGCTGAGAGAGTTGGACTATCAATAAAGCTGAACAGAAAAGAATCAACGCCTTTGAACTTTACTGTTGAAGAAAACTGCTGAGAGTTTCTTCGACAAATCAATACTTGGAGAAATACAACCAGTGTTTATTCTCATTGCTCTTATTAGAAGGTTTGATTGTTAAAATAAAGCTAAAATACCTTGGTAACATAATGAGAAGACACAATTCCTTGGAGAAGAATCTCATATTCAGAAAAATCGAAGGCAAATGGGGAAGTGGAGGACAGAGACTAGGTTGGATAGATAGCATTACTGAGAATACGCACATGACCTTGAAGGAACTCAGGGAAGCAGTTTCCGATAGAAACACCTGCCATGCTAAAGTCCATCAGGTCATGAACAGTCAGATTGGACTAAATGTTCAAACAACAACCAAAACTTCAAGCACACAGTAGCCAAGATCAAGATAAGCATTCATTGAAGAAGCCTGTAGATTAAAAGAATAATCATTTTCTTTTTTTTGCTTGCTTTAGCTATCACAACAAACTATCTCAGTAAGCAGTTACCCTGAAAACACACACGCTAGCTTCATAGTACACACGCATTATTTCTCTTCACAATCTGTTAGAGTCCCTTGTGTGATTAATTTGAACAGAGGTTTCTCTCACCCTATGGAGATTTGCATAATACCATGTTATAGTCCTTCCATTCACTTCCATTTCTCAGTGTAATGTGTGTCTCTTCTCCAGTGAAGCAGTAATGCATAGTAACTATGGATAGCCCACTTCTAGTATGATTTTTTACAAGCCACTCTTTCTTTTAAAAACTGTATAATGTTCCTTATATACAAGTGCCCTAAGTGATTCCCAGAACTCCCATGATTTCACACTTAGCACACCATAACAATATATGATAAAAGTGGAAATTAACACAGCTTATCAAAAATGTGCCATTTCATTTATCTTTGGTTTGCTTTTTGTTTCCATGACAATAACCTCGTGAGTGACAAGTTTAAAAGTTAAGTATTCTGTTTGCAGTTTCATGATGTACGTTTAGTTAATTACGAAAAAAATAATTGTGCCTTAGTAGCCCAATCAGAGCATTAATTGTGCATTAGACACCTAATGGATTTGCCTTACTCTGTGTTGCTAACTGCATGGAACAGAGCTGTTTAGTATCTTACACATAAATACACTAAACCATAAAAATAATGATGTTAACAAATATAAAGCAATGGAGGCACTAGGAAGAAAGTAACATTTACTAAACGTTTGTTTGCTTGTCTTATCTACTGCTTCCCTGGATTTCTATCCTTCTATCAGGTGGAAGTACATATTCTGCTTTCAAAACTGTCCCTTCCTTTCAGCTCCAGTCTTTTTTTTCTTTTAACTGCTCTGCCAAAAAACTGTAAAGGTAAACTAGATAACAGAAATTACATTCTGAGATTGAAATTAGAAAAACTGTTAGGGTGCAGTACGGTAATATTGAATTATCTATTAAATACTTGGATATGTCTCCTTCTCTCAGCTTGATCATTTTTCCTCCCCCAATTTCAATATTTATTTATATATTTATATAATTTATAAAGCCAGGGTTTAATCTACTGGATTTTTGATTCAGCCATTACAAAACAAAAGCTTGAGTCGAGGCTAATACTTTCAAGGTAAGTAGTGAGGAAGATTCTTTTTATTTCTTTACCTCTACAGAAGAAGAAATGATGGTACTAAGGAAGTATATCTGGTAAGCACGTTTCACTGAAAGATTATTTCTACTGTTAATATTATTAAACATATTAGACTATGCATAATTAATGTTACTTTCTTTATTTCCCAGTTGCTTTTATCCAATGCAACTCATATATGTGTCAAACTGTATACATATATTTAACCACTTATCTAGGCAGTGCAATGTTAAAAGGCAATTAAGGCTCCGTCTCAGGTCAAGCGGTGGCACATTGTTACAGTGAGTGCTGTTGCCAAATGGATTCAGAAATTTGTTGTTTTGTCATTGACAGTATAGAATGTTCATATTCTCTTTGTATGCTCCAAATTTTCTTGTGTATCCGTGTCATTGTGAAAGTTTATCTGTTTGTTATTTTGATTCATCTGTGCTGAATAGCATAGCTATAGGTAACTAGGGCCTGTGTATAAATGCACATGGATATTTGCTCAAAGCAAAATGTTATTTCTAACTAGCTGCTTTACAGCACTCTACGTGTATGGCTTTATCCACATATAGACATCTGTGTTAAGTAAACTGAGATTTCTGTTAAACTGCATTCTAGTTCCCCATGTGTATGGCTTACCTGCATATCAATAACTGCCTTAAGAAAAACTGTGACTTATAGATTGGCATGAGCAGACCAAACAGTTGTCATCAGACCTGATCGCCACTTGCCAAAGCAGGTACCATGCTTCTACATGTCAAAGGTGCTAGTTCTTAGCCACTAGCCCTGTGGGGAAATGGTGACACTAGGTGCTCTTAACACTATATTGTAAATTGACCAAACCAAGCAATATGTACTTGCTATTGCAAAAAAAGGAAAAAATAGAGTAAAATCAATAATAGAAAAAATAGGAAATATATTTGAAACAAATCTTATTGAAAAATACTCATGCAATGATGCAGATGAAGAAGATAAATCCCATTAAGATTAAGTGCTTACCTACTTAAAATGTTTCTTCATTTTACAGAGGTCTGTTACCTGCCAGTTTCAAAGGGAATGTAGACGTCTCATCTGGGTGATGGTGAAGTTCTTCTCTGTCTTCTTGTGGTTTCTGAGTAGCATGCATCCCAAACGTAAAGGCCTTTCTTAATGTCCAATTCATAAGGATTACATGCATGATTGATAATCTTAAAGCACTGTCATTTTTTAATATTATAAAATTTTGTTCTTTTCCAGGCCTCATACCCATTCTAATCTCATTTTCCCCAGGCTAAAGTTTAAATCAACACCTAGCAATTCACACTACTATCATTTACAATATGCAAAGTATTACTTAAAGATTTCAACAGCTAAAATTGCAGATTGAGTGAACATTCTTTGGTATGGCTTGTTTGCAAAAAACATTAAGGTAGCTTATCTTTATTGGAGCTGTTTAATCAGTTTATAGTTCAAAAATGTTTGCAAACTTGGTAGCAGCTTCCTAAGCAGTCTTAAAGTTGTTGAAGTTCTTATTATGTATATTTTTTAAATTCACAGTTCAGTACAATCTTTAGTATGGCTTGTTTCCATCATCATATAACATCCAAAATACATGAGGCAGATTAAGTGGTGATTCTGAAATGGCACAGTGTAACAATAAGTAAGGGTAGATTTGTGGAAATGGGCCTTTTGTTGGACTAGAATCTCATCTAAGGATTGGCCCCTGTCAGTCAGGCTAGGCTTCAACCCCCTGGCCAAGCCCAGGGCTGGTCCAAGGTATAGGTGAACTAGGCAACTGCCTACATCACTGAAATTTTAAGGAGTGCCAAAAACAAGACAAGGGCACCTTTTTTACAAAAAAAATAAATGTACACAATAAATCTCATTCTGCTACGGAATGTTTCTGCGCTAACATCTAATCACTTTTTATTTTTAACTTTGCTAACATCTAAAGTAAAATAAAATTTCGGATCAACTACCTTCTCCTTGCTCCCTTAAAAAATATGCGTTATTTAGTGCTTGCAAAGCCTCAGCTACATGATCTATACTAATAAAAGGCAAAGCCCTCACTGACTCACTCACTCACTAACTCACTGACTGACTCACTCATCACTAATTCTCCAACTTCCCGTGTAGGTAGAAGGCTGAAATTTGGCAGGCTCATTCCTTACAGCGTACTTACAAAAGTTGGGCAGGTTTCATTTCGAAATTCTACGCGTAATGGTCATAACTAGAACATATTTTTGTCCATATACTGTAATGGACTGAGCTCGATGGCCATGGGAGGCGGAGTTGCGTGTCAGGTCATCACGCCTCCTACGTAAGTACGTAGAGAACAAGGAAGAGCTCCAAAGAACGCTGAACAAAAAACGCCATTTCACAATTGAGAAGGCAGCAAAAGATTAGGAAGCGAGTGATGCATACAAGCATATTCATAAGTGCAGCTACTGTGGAAACAAAGCACGGTGTGAACCGTAAGTTTAAGTTAAGTTTATAGACACACTCCCGCTGCCGTTTGTATTCACGAGATACAAGTTTAATGAGAAGACACGAGGTATAAATTACACTTTGGATCACTTTGTAACAGAGTTAAAATTGCTGTAGCAAGAAACTTTTAAGTGCCGGGTCTTAGCTAACATTAAATAAAGCCGTGGACATCACAAGATCGCACGAGCACAGCTGAGAAGCTTCGATGCATGTACTCCGAGCGGCTCACGTCAACTGACTTTGCAGGACTGGAAAAGATTAAATTAAGTACATACACACGCTACCGCTAAATATTCACAGGCAATTTCCACAACTTAATACCGGGAATGCCTGTTGAACATCTTACATTCACGAATACCGATTTGGGTGGTGAACACTTCGATGAATGAAACCTGTTATCTTTACAACGGTTGACAAACACGGAATATAACTTGAACACAACACATCCTCCAAATACGAACCTGATTGAAAGAAATAATGATAATCAAATCCTTGATGTCAGCAACACTCATAACGGTCACAAAACTATTACATTGACAATCATTATTTTTAAAATGTTTCCTTTTCTTAGCACAAGCACAGCTGAGAAGCTTACATGCATGTACTCCATAACGTGTTAAAAAAAATAACGCATTTAATCACACTTTGCATTCCAAGCAAAGGGTAACTTTTGTCAATGCATGATTTCCTGGTACATCGATTACATTGATGCACACATCAGAGCTACAAAAATGTAAGAGTCGGAAGAAAGCGCGTTGCTAGGACTGATCGGAGGCAAATTTCATTTCAAAAGACTACCCGACAGAAGCCTTGATAAAAGCGTGGTTTTGGGCAAACTGTGCAAAAATGAGTTTGCATACCACCGAGGCACTTCAACCTTACGGTACCATCTAAATGCAAAACATGTTACAGCGAGCACAGAAACTGTGTATGCTGTTAGCACTAGCAGTACGAGTTCGAGTACCAACAAAAGGTGTCGGCAGCCCAAACCTCATGAAATGACTGGCTTCAGGACCAAAATTAGTAAGTCAACAAAGGTCAAACTTACAAATTCTCTCGCAAAATAGATTGCTTTGGATTGTAGACCACTAACAGTGGTGGAAGATAGGGGGTTAGAAAATGTGCTACAGTTAGCGTCAGGAGATCCAACTTTCCAACTGCCATGCCTAAAGACTATTTCAAGTAAAATTCAACAGCTTTATGACACTGAAAAGCAAGCAAAATTAGATGCATTACAGAAAGCGGACTTTGTGGCTCTTACTGGGGATCATTGGACTTCCGTGACCGTTAGTAATTCTAATTACATCTAATTACAAAATGTTCAATGATCACACTGTTTTAGCCTAATGTGCAAAATAATTTTGGCTAAGGTTACTCAGAGTTTAAAGGTGAAGCTGGTCAAATTACCTTTTATGTTTCTGCCTTATTTTTTTAAGAAGAAAAACTGCACTTTATGTTGAAATTTTTGTTATTATTATTTAAAGACAATACCATTCTGAAAATGTACTTAAAGTACTTAAAATACCACTTTATTTTTAAGTCTGCCCAATTTTAGCCAGGGATCATATTTTTGTTTCTGTTTTGAATTGAAATGCAGTTTAAATGCATTTTTTTTTTCAGAAATTAAAAGAGCTTGAGTTTACAATATCCATGTCCATGTCTATTATTTGATTCTGTCGCCCACTAAAACCCTTTTAAATTAAAAAAAAAA
>JANRMT010062819.1:28362867-28396407 GCA_026402145.1 Polypterus bichir lapradei
GCGTCTTAAGTTTGAGGATAAACTGAGAGCACTTGGTGATCAGCTGGAAGATGTTAAGCAATCATTCAAGACTCAAATTGAAACAGCCAAACATTTGGCATCCACCGCTGACAGAAAAGGAACAGCTGCGAATTCCAAATGCAAAAAACTCGGAGACAGACTTGCTGCACTGGAAGATGGATGCAGAAGGAATAATATTAGAATCGAAGGTCTACCTGAGAATCGTGAAAGTCCAAACCCAGTGAAATTCGTAGCTGAACTATTCTTAAAAATAACTGGAGAGGACTTTAAATCAGACACCGAGATAGCAGCAGTATATCGCATAAGAGAATCAAATACCTCTAAACCTAGGACTTTTGTTGTGCACTTCCAGAAATTACAATCTAAATTTAATGTAATGTCACTTCTCAGACAGAAACAAGAGATTATATTTGAAAATAACTATATTTGTATCTTCCCTGATTTCTCACCCTCAACATCTGCTAAACGAGCCGCTTTTTACAACATTAAACAGCGCTTATGGAAAGCCGAGATCGGATACAGCCTCTTGTATCCTGCCAAACTGAAAGTGAACATTCAAGTCAAGCATTATATCTTTACCACCAGGAAGCAGAAAAAGAACTAAGAAAACTGAGCCCGACACTCTTCTGAAATACGATCGTGACTTGCACCCTGTCATGGCATGGCAAAGAAGTTATTAACGGCTGTCTGATCTGCTTGCAATGATACTTGTACCGTAATTATACGTCCTTTTCGGCCACTTTCTCTCTATGTTTTAATTACAATTATACGCGTATATGCATGTATGTGTGGATGAAATTAAATTAGTAACTTTTAATTTTTTTTTTTTTAAAGGAGACTTTAACATCATACCCTTAATTTATTGTTATAGTTATTATTGTATTAGGGCTTACTATGGTTATCCAGGGCCACTTTTTAACACCATCTTCTGGGTTCAATATCTTACTATTTCAAGACTGTTAAAGACTATATTTTATGCTTATAGTATTTGGACTGTATTTGTAATAGATATCTCAATTTTAATCCTCATATGCCACTGCTGGGGGGCTTGTTTTGTTTTGGACGTGCTCTGAGAAACAGAAAGAGAGCAAGCTACATCTAATCTATCCTTTTCATCCTTATAATGACAAGTGCCAACGTAACAATAGACTGCATGGCAATAACTCCTGGGAAAATTGGAAATTAAGGTCAAAGCTGTCTCACTTTCAGTTAAGACTACAAAATGACATCAAAAATTCAGAATCAATGTTTCCATGACAAGACAGTTACCTTTGTAAGCTGGAATGTTAAAGGCCTGAATCACGAATTAAAGAGAAAGAAAGTATTCTCTCATCTAACAGGTCTAAACGCTAAAATTGTATTTTTACAGGAGACCCCCTTATTAAATAAGGATCAGATCCGGCTGCAAAAAGACTGGACTGGCCAAATGTTCCATTCCAGCTTTACAAAGAAAACTAAAGGTGTGGGAATTCTTATACATAAAACAGTCTCATTTGTAGTATCAGAAGTAGTATCTGATCCTGAAGGGAGATATGTGATTGTCATGAGTAATTTATTTAACTGTAAAGTGATTTTGATGAATGTTTATGCACCCAATGTGGATGATAGGGAATTTATGCAAAATGTATTTCAATCCATTCCCAATGTGAACACTCAGAAAATTATAATGGCTGGGGACTTTAATTGTGTTAAATTCAGACGTAGATAGGCCACCTGTCACAAGGGTGATGACATCTAACACTGCAAAGACAATTGCACAGTTTGTAACTGATCATAACCTATCAGACCCCTGGAGATTTCTAAACCCAAACTCAAGAGCATATTCCTTCTACTCACCAGTGCATCATTGCTACTCAAGAATTGATTATTTCTTTGTAGATAACAATTTCTTTCCTACGATTAAATCTTGCAAGTACCATGCTATTGTTATTTCCGACCATGCCCCTCTGATCTTGGAAGTAAAATCATTATGCCCCGCATACCCATCTCGCAGATGGCGTCTTAACCCACTTTTATTAGCAGACGAGAACTGTACAGAATTTATATCAAAACAAATCAGTTTTTCTCTAGAGACAAATACATCCTTTAGATGTCTACAGGAACACTCTAGGAAACCCTGAAGGCCTTCTTAAGAGGACAGGTTATCTCATATCTTTCCCACAGGAATAAATTGGAAACCAAGAAGGTATCAGAGCTAATCAACGAAATTACTAGAATAGACCAAAAAAATGCCAGGTGTCCAAGTGAGGCTCTTCATGGGAAAAGGCAGGCTCTGCATTTAGAGCTCAACCTCTTGACAACTTAAGAAACTGAATAACTCATTTTTAAATCAAGACATCATTACTATGAACATGGAGAGAAAGCTAATAAGCTCTTAGCTCAACAAATCCACAAGCAAGAAGTTCGCAATGCAATCCCAGCAATCACCAACACAAACGGAGACAAAATCATTGACCATAAAAATATAATACGCACATTTAGAGACTAGATAGACTACTACAAGTTCTTATATTCTACTGAGTTTAAAGAAGACAGGACACAATCTAATGCATTTCTGGATGCATTACAGATACCAGAAATAGATACTCTTAGTGCAGAGGAATTGGATAAACCGTTGGCACTATCAAAATTACTAGATGCTATAAAGTCACTTCAGAGTGGGAAAGCAGCAGGCCCCAATGGCTACCCTGTCGAATTTTATAAGAAATTGCAACTTTCACAGAAACTAGATACAATAAAATTCTACCTCAAACTTTTCGCCAAGCATTAATCACCATCTTTCCTAAACAAAATAAAGACTTATTACAATGTGCATCACAGACCAATTTCACTTCTGAATAATGACGTTAAGATACTCTCCAAAGTCCTAGCTAGAAGGATGGAGAAAGTGCTGCCTTCGGTAATATCACAAGATCAGACCAGATTTATTAAAGGCTGACACTTAGTTTCCAATCTTTGATGCCTTTTTAATGCAATATATTCACCAGCAAAGTCAAACACCCCAGAGATATTATTATCCTTGGATGCAGAAAAAGCATTTGATATGATTGAATGAAATTACCTTTTCACTACATTGGAGAAATTTGGGTTTGGCCCGAACATTTGTGCATGGATCAAACTACTGTATACCAATCCAAAAGCTTCAGTTTGTATTAACAACATTAATTCAGAGTTTTTTAAACTAGAACGTGGTACCAAACAAGGATGCCCCTTGTCGCCACTTCTTTTTTACAATCGCTATTGAGCCACTTGCAGTTCACTGTCGAAATGCTTATGAGATAAAGGGTATTATCAGAGAAGGACTTGAACAGAAAATTTCTCTATATGCAGATGATATGGTACTGTATATATCAGACCCACAAAATACTGTGCCTGCAGTCCTAACAGCACTAGCAGAATTTCAAAAGATTCCTAGTCTCAGAGTTAATTTGACTAAAAGTGTGCTCTTTCCAGTGAATTCTCAAGCACACAATTTTAGATTGGACACCTTCCCTTTTATCATTGCAGATCAGTTTAAATACCTAGGGGTAAACACCACAAGTTAACATAAAGCTCTTTACCAACAAAATTTTGCCATCTGTATGGAAAAAAGTAAGTAAGACCTGCATAGATGGTCAACCCTTCATCTCACTTTAGCTGGAAGAATTAACATTGTTAAGATGAATATACTTCCTAAGCTTCTCTTTTTATTTCAAAACATTCCAATATTCATCAATAAATCATTTTTTAAGAAATTAGATTCAACCATAACCTCATTTATTTGGAATTCAAAACATCCATGTATCCAAAGAGCAACTCCACAAAGACCTAAAGTGGAAGGCGGCATGGCTCTACCTAACTTTCAGTTTTATTACTGGGCAGCAAATATACAAGCTATAAAAGCTTGTACAAGCTAAATGACACAAATACATGAACACACACAGGCTTGGTCCAAAATAGAAATAAAATCCTGCAGTACTTCTTTATATTCTTTGCTTTGTGCTCTAACAAATGCAAGTTATCCCCAATATACTAACAACCTAATGGTACTTCACTTACTCAGAATATGGAACCAATGTAGAAAGCATTTTAAGACAGAGTAGCTTTTATCTGTGGCACCTCTGCAGGAGAACCACCTTTTTCCACCCACTCAAACATATGCAGTTTTTAATATCTGGAAAACATTTGGGATTAAATCACTTAGAGTTATGTACATGGACAACGTCTTTGCATCCTACTAACAATTACATTTCAAATTTAACTTTCCAGTAACACATTTCTTTCACTACCTTCAAATTAGAAACTTTGTTAAACAGAACCTGCCCAATTTTCCTCACCTCCCACCTCCCTCTATGCTGGAAAAAAATTGATCAGTCTTGAGGACAGCATTTCTGCAATATATAACACCATTCTAGAGTCCCTCCATTTCAGAAATACAAGAGGACACTGGGAAAAGGAATCTCTCACTCAACATATCAGAAAAGGAGTGGAAGGTAGCAATGCAAAGAATTCATTCAAGCTCCATATGTGCAAAGCATACAATTATTCAACTCAAAATTATATATCGAGCACATCTGTCTCGTTTAAAATTGTCCAAAATGTTTCCTAGGGCAAGATCCAACCTGCGAATGCTGCAATCAAGTTCCAGCCTCACTGGGTTTCATGTTTTGGGCCTGCACCAACTTAACATCATTCTGGACAAACATTTTTAAGTGCCTTTCAGACAGTCTTGGTGTCACAATCTCTCCTAACCCATTAACAGCTGTGTTTGGTGTTCTTCCAGATGGGCTTAAAGTGGAGAAGGACAAACAAACTGTGATTAACTTCACAACAATATTGGCACGCAGACTTATTTTGCTGAACTGGAAGAATCCTAACTCTCCTCTGTAAAGTCAGTGGGTAACTGATGTCATATACTATTTGAAACTGGAAAAAATCTAATTCGCACTTAGAGGATCTGTGCAAAACCTGGCAGTATCTAATCAATAATTTCTTTTTCTTCTCCATTTACCGTATCTGTTTTTACTTATTAATTCATCTATTTACTTATTTTTACTAGCTTTAAGTTTTACTCTGCTGGCCATGCTCTCTTTCTCAGGGGTGGTGGTTGATTTGTTTTCAATCCTATTTTTGTAAAAATTGATCAATTTGTATGGAATGTTCTGTGATTACAATAAAATCAATAAAATTATAAAAAAAATTTGTGCAATAGAAATATTACAAGTACAGAGCAGAATGGAACAGTAGATGATATCACATAATACGATTTGGATTCAGTTACAATACAATACATTTTTTTGAATCAACTTCATTAACTCTAAAAGGTATTTTTGACTGTAGCATAGTCAAAAAGTATAGAGTATCGGTTAAACATTTTGCAATTTCTAATTTCTCTAGCCACACATATTAGCTCAAAAGAGTGTTTTTGTAGACTTGGTTGATTCTTCACTAATTGCTTGAAGTGTCACACAAACAAAGAAGTTTTATATGTATCAGCTTCTTAAGTTTTAATGCATATCCCCCAACCTGACATTAAAGACTTTAGGGGGAATTAGGAGGAATCATTGTACAGTATACTGAATCTGTTTGACGTCTGCTGATGCACTTTTTTTTATTTCCTGTCCATAACACAACAATGACTCAACTATTCTCTTGCCAAAGCTCCACTAAATATCTGATTAAGGGATGAGGCCTGTCTTGAAATTACCAAAAACAACAAAAATCCTGCTGACCAGAAACAAGAATAAACAAAACACATAAGTTGATATTGAGCGTTTATTTTTTCATATTGTTTTTGTCCTCTTATCTTTTACTTCCTCCCTTGCACATATGACAAGCAATGAGTGTGTGACTCAGGGTTTCAGTCTTGTATGAGTAAAACAGTGTATTCTGAGTACACATCCTTTCATATCCTGCAGTACAATTTAGTGATTTAATATGCTATGAGTAAGCACCTGGTTGGGAAATTTAACACAACTGGGATGGCACAGAGAACAGAGAAGCCCTACAGAAGAGTACCAAGCATGAAAAAAGAGCTACACTAACAGCAGCAAATTTTCTGTATGTGTTAATGTGGGAATATATGTCCCATTAGGAGGTAGTACATCCTGTGCGTGTGCTGTGTGTCCCAAACAGCAACAGAGGAGGACCGTACATTGAGCATGAGAGTGAAAAGTTGGCTTTTTGGAAGCATATCATGTTTCCCCAGGATCCTATTGAACAGTTAATTCACCAGTTAGAAGGGATGCCCATTCATTTGGGTAAACACTGGAGATAGTGATACATGCTAGGGTGTATTATCCCAGAAGGGAATGTAAAGTAAGCCAGGCTGGTTCTGAGTTTATAGTCACCTGTGTGCCGCAGAACCTTTGCCACCAGTTTGAATGGTAATTGCTAGATGAAAAAAGAATATGTGACAGACCTATTGCAGTTTTTTTAAAAGTAAAGTTGTACATACAAAAACACCACACAAAAAAAGAAATGTACTTTAGAAAATTCAAACTACTCTTTTGGCTTTCATATTTGCTAATTTTTCAATGATATTTGAAAATGTCAAAGTTTCACATAAGTCATATAGCATATTTTGTGTTTCTTTCCCTATTTCCTTATGTATGTTAACAACATACCGCAAAAAGCGTGTAACACTGAGCGTTGAGTGGTATTGCAAACTTAGCAACAACATGTAGGTGTATAACAGCACTGGCTTTATAAAAAATGTAGTGTCATTGGTTCATTTAAGATTTAATACCTTATATACACAATTGTAGAAAAAGTTCAATTGATTGCTCAGTTAATTCATTATCTGTTTTGCCTTGGGGAGTGATGGTAATTGACTAAATAATTTGGTAAGGCTCCCACTTTATTTTTTTTTACCTTTCTTGGGGAGGGTGTCTTCAATCATTAGACTTTTATCAAGGTTACTGACACATACTCATTTTAAGAATAAGAAAAACACAGCTTATTCATAAATACAATGATTATAGAGATTTAAAAACCTCATATACTGTATGTTGGCATAGAAGGACACAAGACAGATGAGACAAACAAACATATACAACAGAAGAGGTTGACTTTTTACTTGCTATTTAGAATTCTAATTTATCTTGACATAAATAACTTTTTACGATACCATGTCTATAAGGATAATGTCCAGTGCTGTATGGAGTTGAGTGGTGTTGCTCTGGGTTCAAGTGGAGGACTCTTCTTGCATTGGAGTGTGCTCTTTCTCTTTACTATGTGGTCCTTTGCTTGTAGTGTAATGTACTGTGATGCTCCCTTCCTTAGCTCACTGTTAGCTGAAACCTCTTCAACTTCACAGGGAAAAGCATTACTCTTTTTTGGTACAATAGTGAAGATGCTGAAGTTTCCTTCTTGAACTAATAGCTACTTCTTAGCCTTCTCAGACTGGGCTTAGTCACTGGGAATAATAGTTGAGTTTCACTTCACATCCAACTTCAAAGAATTAATAAAAAGTTGATTCACATGTACTTTTTATGGGATAGAAAGAAAGAAACATTGCTCATTAAGAGTACAGTGATCCCTCGCTATATCGCGCTTCGACTTTTGCGGCTTCACTCCATCGCAAATTTTAAATGTAAGCATATCTAAATATATATCACGGATTTTTCGCTGGTTTGCAGATTTCTGCAGACAATGGGTCTTTTAATTTATGGTACAGTACATGCTTACTCAGTTTGTTTGCCCAGTTGATTTCATACAAGGGACGCTATTGGCAGATGGCTGAGAAGTTACCCAATCAGAGGACGTATTACGTATTAAATAAAACTCCTCAATGATATACGATATGCTTCCCGCGCGGTGCTTTGCACACTTAAAAGCTCTAACAGCCCTTATTGATTTTTGATTGTTTGCTTTTCTCTGTCTCTCTCACTCTCTCTGACATTCTCTGCTCCTGACAGAGGGGGTGTGAGCAGAGGGGCTGTTTGCACAGAGGCTGTTTGCTTAGAAGATATGGACGCTCCTGTAAAAATGCTGAAAGACTACCTTCACATTGATCCCTTCATTTCATGTCTAGAGGGCTCTAATAATGTTCAAAAACGTATTTAGAAGGTCGTAAACAGGTTTTCTATGCTCTAACTGCGAAAATATTAGATTTATAAATAAAGAATCCTACTTTGTGGAAATTCATTTATCTATCTGGAGCGGATTAACCGTGATAAAACGAGGGTTTACTGTATAACTGTGCGGAGAATATTTATAAACAGTGTGGGAGAGTTTCTAAGGGCTTAAAATATATAAAAATAACCATACAAACATATGGTTTCTACTTCGCGGATTTTCACCTATCGCGGGGGGTTCTGTAACGCAAGCCCCGCGATCAAGGAGGGATTACTGTATACCAACAGTGATCACCTCTTTTGAACCCTTTGTTTTCTCAGAACAGGGTGCAGATGAAAATAAGTAGGGAAACAGTGTTTTGTGGAAATACAATATAGCTAAAGACAACTCACAATGATACAAATAGTGTTACACAATGTAGTTCAGGACTTTCCATTCAAACTTTGTATGAGGCACACTGTTTACATGGTCTTCCTTTCTTGCACTCCTGCTGTCTGACAGGAAGTGTAGTATCCTCCTCAGCCCTACTATAAGGTTTCAGATGAGATTATATATATAATGTATATATTGTAATAAGGAGAGAACAAAGAGAAAGGATTCCACCCCATATATTGTAACAGATAAATAAACCAAAAAAACACCAAAACACAAATCACCGAGTAATCACAAGGACTGAGTCCGAATAGAGCTAACTGGGAACGAGAGGTGTTTGGCTATTATTGGTGGTGTGCAGGAAGAGGCGGGTTCGTGAGGGAAGTGGCAGAAGTGAGGTCGGTAGGAGGGCATGGTCTGGACAGGAATGTGGAAATTGATGCCCGTTTAGGTGTGTTTAGAAGAGCTATGAAAGTGGTTAGTACAGTTCATCAACCCCCAACCCGACATCTTACCCTCAGTTAAGCCCTTTGACTGCCTCCTATGCGCACGTGTGTGACTATATATATATATATATATATATATATATATATATATATATATATATGTACTGTATATGTGTATTTATATATATATATATATTTATGTATAGTATAACAGCATATTACTTCGCTTAATGGTCAAAGTATAATTGGTTACAAAATTATTCTTTTTTGCAAAGTGAAACAAATTCAGTTTTGCTCAGATCGCTGGCTCATCATTATTAACAGACTAAGAGTAACCCTTGGCCTAAACTGGAAGTGACCCTGCATATGGCTTACAGCTGCCTAACAACCATATGCTTATTATGTGAAATCAGAAGGACAGTGGAGCAGAAATACAACTTTTCAAAGGAAATCTATCCACATGCATCAGGGTTGGGGTTTGAGAGATATAAAGAGATGGGAGGTAAGGGGAGACAATTAATGCAGTACTGTGGTGGGTAATTCACCCCACCTAAAGGAATTTTTTAGTCAGACTGGAAGCATGTTTGCTATTTTATTGTACATTGCATGTCCCCATTACAGTATCCTTGCCTGTGAATATTTTTGTTTAATAAAAGCACCAAAACTATTTATGTGTCTCCATGTTGTTTTATTGCATATGAATGACTGCCTTAAAGTCCTTCCCCTATCACAACGCACTAATATTTTTAATATGCTTTAAATATTGAAGCTAAACCCTAAATGTAAGGATATAAATGAAAAGCGGACAACAAAATACACATTCTGCTTGTAATAGCATGAAAAATGTAAACTGATGGCATAGTGCCCATATATAGTATGCTTTTATTCTAAGGGTCTATTATGTATTTGCTTTAAGCAGGTGGCATACATAGCAAATATCAGAATAAACAAGCTGCTCACTTGTTTTGTGATCATTTGGAAAGGGTATTCCAATCTGAATATGTGTGTGTTAAATTTATATATTTAAAACAGTTTTTAAATATAGGCACTTCTGGCAAAAATAACAAGGAACACCAGTGACAGGTGTAATACACTTCTGCCTATGGCGATTTAGACTAGTGCTATGTGAAGGCGTACGTCAACTGCTTATGTAAAGGTGATGCACGATCAGTGATAAACCGCCTCCAAGCAGGGCCAAATTTAGATAAGAAGAGTCCCCAAGCCATGAACTCTGATTTGAAAATCATACATAAGAGGGGTAGTTGGATGAATCAAGCCTGCTAACAAATGAATTGTGAGGCAAAAGGCACACCACAGCTACAAAACCTTTATTTGGCTTGAATCCACTATTGCCTCCATAGTAAACAATAATCATAAGATCGATGAAATTATGAATAAGGAAAGTATTCTTCAGCACACAGAAAGATTAAACAAGTGTTTTCATATCCACCATGCAAATTTCTACTTGACTGGGAGAAACCTTTTGTTGGTAATGTAGATACAGTCTTCTTATCACTCACAAAGTAATATCATGCATATACCCCATTTTGTTATGCTGCTGAGTGCACAGAGTTATATTTTCTTTCTTTCTTTGGTGTTTAAAGTTATCTTTAATCTGTGGAGAGAATTATGCTTTTACTTTTCTCCATTGCCATCTGATTTAGTCAGTATTAAATATAGACAGTGTAACCACACTTTGGAACCACTGAGCCACAAACCATCAACACAATGTCACCAAACACAATTCCAGGTTCAAATATAAAGTATTTATTTGTTACCATCACATTCCAATTAATCACCAGACACAATTGCCACCAGAATATAATAATCAATTTCTTCCCTCTTCCCTTCCTCCAAGTGAGTGTTGCCAGCAGCCTCATGACTCTGACTCTCCAAGGTGAGGCTGTGAGCTTCTTTTAATTTGGACCTGGGACTGCTTTCAATATCCTGGCATTGGTTGTTTGGAGCACTTCTGGGTCAGGTGGAAACCAGGGTATTCCCCAAAGTCTATCTATCATACTTCTGTCCCTGCTGTGGTCAAGCATCAAAGGCATACCCACCGGGTCAAATCTAGATTTGCGCTGTCCTTACACTATAACCTCCCATCTGGGCAAGAAATCATCCTCTATCCCAGCTGGGATGCTTGTTCTTCCTCCAGGGTACTTTCAAGAATAAACATACAATGGGTATATGCTGTGTTATGAGTATTGGTTCTGTGGTTATGGAGACACTTCAAACAGATGCTCCATTTTATCTCACTGTAAATCTTTTTCAACTTTGAGACATAGTCAAAGATGATTAATATTATTTTTCCTTTTTTTATTTAGCAACTTTGATCATCATGATTTGTCGTCAGACAGAGAAGATACAACTCAGCAGTACAGAAAATCACCTACAACACAGAGCAATCAATTCACTTCACAGGAACATTTTCTCAGGCTATGAGAGCAGTCAGTAGAATTCAATCATGTCCTTGTTGTGACTCTCAGATTCCAGACATCAATTTGGACTTACCCTTCACAGAGGACAACTCTTTAACCAGATCCCAAAGGGGATCATGGGCTGAACTCCAGCCTCCATAAACAGTTGAAAAACACCTACAGTTTATTTTAAAAGAGTGCACACACTATATTGAGAAATTACCTGAAGTGTGTATCTTGTAGCAAGTCCACCTTTCAGGTAGTTTCTGAATGTTTTGAATTCTTTCACAGCTGCCATAGTGCTGTTTTTAGCAATTTCACATAGTTTTTCTTTCACGTGATATTGTCAGAATTAGTAGATGAATAGTTGTATAATGGTGTGATTATTACATATATTTGTCTAACAGTTTTATCCCTGGTGATTTACAATATATTTTAAAATTATTTACCAATATGTTTATACAGTAGAGCATAGGCAGGTTAAGAGACAGCTCATGGTCATGCATTGAATCATTTGCAGGAATCTAACTGGCGTCCTTGATTTTTAAAGGATGCACCTTTAACACTTCAAAGAAAGGCCTCTGTCACCCCAAAAGTCATAAACCACAAACTAAGAGTGTCTGAAGCAAAGATTAAGATGTTATGCTGAGCACTATTAAGGATAGGTAAGAAAATGGATGTTCTGTGATGCTTTCTGAAAATATACTACACATATTCGTTTCTCCTGTACACAGTATAGAAAAAGCATAGGAATTGTGAAAAAATTCGACCTCGAGATTTTGATGAATCTTGACGTTTTAGACCTTCATGAGTCCGAAAAATACCATTTTTGAAATTGTGTCTGTCTGTGTGTCTGTGTGTAAACCCAATAGCTCGAAACGCTTTGACCTAGATCAATAAGATTTTGTACACTTGTTATATATCAAAAGTAAGGAATCCTCTCAACCTTTGGTACTTTAACTGAATACTTTAGTGACTTTTCAAGTAAACTATGGTTATAATTACAGAAAGATGATTCACATTTTTTATAGATATTTATAATGATAAAAAGCAAACAGAGAAAAATTACTGAACTGGAGGTAGTATTTTATTTAAACAACAATCCAAATTTTTTGTATCGTGGAAATATAAATGTGTACACAACATTAAAATCTGTATTCAATATAATGCATATTCTATTATTAATTTTATGTTAATTTATATATCATCAGTTTAACAATAACGTGTAAACATTGAACATGCCATGTAAATATAAAGATGTAATGGGAACAATAAGCTGCTACATCCCTGTCGTGTTCCTGGTAATACATTTAATTTTATGATACTTTTTTTATTTCCACCATCATTATTAAAATTAAATGTAGCTAAATGCAGTTTTACCTATAGCAATTTATTGCAAAAAATATTATATAATACTAACACTTTTTCTATGTTTTTAGGTGACTATAACTCTTTTTACTTTGCTTGAAATTTAGGTAATGCATATGTAACCATGAAAAAATTCCACCACCGTTTTCGATCTCCCTAAGTGCGAAAATATCATTTTAATATAAAGTTTGATTATAAACAGAGATAAATGATTGTGTATTGATATTATCAATTAGTTATGATGAGAAACAAAGAGATATTTGAGAAATATTGTGCATTTGAAAGTGGTTCTGCTGACCTTTTCCTCAGTCTCAGTATACGAGAAAGTCGATGGGAACACACCCCCGATTTTATATAATACTAGCAAAATACCCGCGCTTCGCAGCGGAGAAGCAGTGTGTTAAAGAAGTTATGAAAAAAAAAAGGAAACATTTTAAAAATAACGTAACATGATTGTCAATGTAATTGTTTTGTCACTGTTATGAGTGTTGCTCTCATCAAGGATTTGATTATCATTATTTCTTTCAATCAGGTTCGTATTTGGAGGACGTGTTGTGTTCAGGTTACATTCCGTGTTTGTCAACCGTTGTAAAGATAACAGGTTTCATTCATTGAAGTCTTCACTACCCAAATCGCTACTTGTGAATCTAAGATGTTTAACAGTCATTCCCGGTATTAACTTGTGGATTTGCCTGCAAATATTTAGCAGCAGCGTGCCTATGAACTTGTGGAATTACCTGCGAGTATTTAGCGGAAGCGTCTCTATTAAGTTGTGGATTTGCCTGCGAGTATTTAGTGACAGCGTCTCTGTGAACTTGTGGATTTTTCTGCGAGTATTTGGCGGCAGCGTCACAAAGTTGTTTCCGTCTAGCTGCATCAGAAAATGTACCACGACGTCTGACATGCCTACTTTTTACTGTTTTCTCACAGCTTGGATTGCTGCTGTCATGATCAGTTTGAGTTTCATGGTTTGTTTTAATTACGTTAGTATTTGCAGGACTTGTGTTGAAGTGACATTCGGCATCTGTCAAGCGTTGTAAGTATACAACCAGTTTCATTGATAACTTCGCATCCAGCTTTTGAGAGTTGAAACATTCATAAACATCAAAGTGTCCACTACTCAAATCATCACCTGAGACTCTAAGATGTTTAAGAGGCATTGGCGGTTCTCCAAAGGTGTAAAATATTTGGCCATTTCAGTACACTTGAAAGCGACAACCGAACAATTCAGCAGCAGCCATCAACTCACATGCAGAACCATAGGTGAAGGGCTTAAGCATTTCACTCTTATAGTACTCCTGTGTAGTATAATTATTTCCTCTACCATCATCAGTCCACACCTTGAACCTGTCCCAGTCATTCAGTACATAAGACACAATGTTCCTCCGGATATCAAGAGTGAGCCTGATATGGTCGTGCAATATGTAACACAGAGAATGGAAAAGGCAGGCAGCATCTCCGGGCATGGAAACCACTCGGTAAGTGATAGTTCTTTGATCGATGGTGATCACCTCGATAGACATGTTAATGGGGGTACGGTTGGAATGATAAAGGAAATGGGTACCTGAACAGTAAACTAAGTCTAAAATACCTACACAATAACTATAATCATAATAAATGAACAATAAAATAGCGGAGAAGCCATGAATTAAACAAAAAGGCTGCAGTTATCAGCACAATAAAACAGCAGAGAAGCCGTGGATTAAATAAAAAGGCTGCAGTTATCAGCAGGGAGACATGAATACCGTGGCGAAGCAAGGAAGGGAATGAAGAGACCAGAGCAACGGACGGCCTTATATAGGCAGGCAGCCAATTACGTGGGAGGCGTGGGGATGGGGGACACAACACCGCCTCACATGGCGACCGAGCTGCAGGCTATGGACGTATATATGTACGTAAGTAGGATTCAGTTATGACTGTTACGCGTAGAATTTCAAAATTAAACCTGCTTAAGTTTTGTAAGTAACCTGTAAGGAAGAAGCCTGCCAAATTTCAGCCTTCTACCTACACGGGAAGTTGGAGAATTAGTGATGAGTGAGTCAGTGGGGGCTTTGCCTTTTATTAGTATAGATGTATAATGTCAGGTTTCATTTATGCTGTCCTCTCTGCCTTCTTCTATGACATCAACACCACAGTTTTGTAGTCTTTGGAAAAGGCAGAAACCTGCACCTGATTGTGTTCTATATGCACATGATAATTCCCTATGCTTTTGTGATTGAAACCCAAGTAAAAGAAGCAGTGGAGTGCATCTATATTGTCAATGTTTTCTGAACTTTTACAAAAGCTGTATATCATGACTATGCCACTCATAGGTTTTTTGCCTTGCCATTGATGTGTTTAGAAGGACACAAAGAATCCTAGTGAACAAAGGAGTTGTCAGCATTGTTTACATGGTGTTTCTTAATTTTTCAGCATAAAGTGCACCAATAAACTCTTTAGCCATACATTTAAGCATCAGTGAAAAAACAGTATATATTTTTCAATTAGTTTCTTTTTGTTTGGAGTTTAATCTTGTGTATCTTAAATGCTACATCTGTAACAGAGGTCATCCCTTAGTTGGTTCAGAATGCTAATAGGCAAAATCACCTGGTAGATGATAAACGTCTATGCAAAAATAATTAAAAATCAACAGCTTGTCAAAATGAAAATAAAATAATGTATAAACTTGTCTTTTGTGCCTACATCATAAGCAGTTTTTCTGCTTTATCTTCCCGTCATACTCTTGGGGAATATTCACAATCAGGTCCTATGCTCCAAGCAAACTATATATATATATATATATATATATATATATTTATTGTGAGAGGTAGCTGGCAGTTTATCCCAGCCAGCACCCCCAGGCCACTAGATGGAGGCCTCCCTGCAACATGCAGGTGCCCCGAATTCCTGCAGGGCATCATGGACAATAGAGTTTGGCTTGCACAGCCCTGCTGGATACCGTGGGGGCTATTTTGGGACGCTGCAGGGAGACACAATTGTTTCTATTATATAAAATAACAGTTTTCATATAACAGTTATGTGCTATGGAAAAAACATGGACTGAGGGACAGAAGCATTTCCGGGTCAAGGACTATTTAAAGGGCTGTGGGAAACCCAGCAGACTGAGCCGGAGTTGGGAGGGAGTGTGACAGAGCTGCTGGGTGGAGATGAGGATTGATTATTGTTTATTATTGATTTATTGTGGATTATTTAATATTGTGGAGGTGGAGGTGCTTTGTGCACAGTATAGAAGAAATTAAAATTACCTCTGATACTTTTACCTGGTGTCTGGACATGTTGTCTACAGGTTTGGAGGAGCGACAGAGCCCCCTAGTGTCACAATATATATATATATATATATATATATATATATATATATATATATATATATATATTTGTGTGTGTGTGTGTGTGTGTGTGTGTATAAAATACCCTAAAGAAAACAAATATAAATAATCTGTCTTTCTGTTTCTAGTGGCTGCCATCAAGGTATTATTAAGAAATCACCAAACATGAAATCAAATGGGAATTTTTTCTCTGAGACTGTAAATTTCCATCATTTTATGTATGTTAATATGGTTACAATGTTCACACACACACACACACACACACACTGCATCTACTGGGCTCCATATGTTTGAATAGTTCCTCTGTCTGCTATGATATCTTTCTGTGATTTTATCTATTGCATCACTATATAACATAGCAAGAGCTAACAGAGATTTGATTATCCTTGTGGCCTATGGATATATACAAGGTTAAAATGTTGCTGCAATTTTGTCATGACATATTTGCATTTCCAATTACACAGTAATGGGTGGCATGGTGGCGCAGTTGTAGGGCTGCTGCCTCGCAGTTAGGAGACCCAGGTTCGCTTCCCGGGTCCTCCCTGTGTGGTGTTTGCATGTTCTCCCTGTGTCTGTGTGGGTTTCCTCCCACAGTCCAAATACATGCAGGTTAGGTGGATTGGCGATTCTAAATTGGCCCTAGTGTGTTTGTGTGTGTCCTGCGGTGGGGTGGCACCCTGCCCAGGATTGGTTCCTGCCTTGTGCCCTGGGATTGGCTTCAGCAGACCCCTGTGTTTGGATTCAGTGGGTTGGAAAATGGATGGATTACGCAGTAATGTTAAATTAAGTTATTCATTTAGATGTGCAGTCAGAAGGTTGATGTTGTGCAGATGAGGGTCGATGTTGTGCATCTACTAGTGTTTTTAGGCTAATTTGTTGATTTGGGTGTTTTGAGTACTAAAAACTGCATCACCTGCGGTTCTTTGTTATCAGCTCCTCGGTACTTTTGAGGAAGTGTGACATGCTGTTTACTTCAAATGCATATTTTGCACTTCATACTGTTATGAACACAGCTCCCTATTCTTTTAGGCTTACATCGACTCTTACAGTATCATCATAGCACTGAACAACAGAGAACACACATGGCACCTACAAATATATTAGCCATGTTTACCATTCATCAGATGATGTGGCTGAATGCCATAATTTGATGTTACAGAAAGGTTTTTCCCTTGTATCATGTTATGTTTATTTTTAAAATGCGCATTGTGCTCTCTACACATGTGGCATACATTTATATGTCTAATAGGATAGTTTTAGGAGACTTTGACTGCAGATGGTTCATCATTCTCAGAAGCCTGCCCTTTGTCGGACCAGATTAACAGGAGCACTGTTTCTCTTTGCAGTAAGAAATTACCTCCCTTACTATAAGCCCACTGGATTGGTTCAGAAATGTGTTATTCAGTGTGCTGTCCAAGTATTCCAACCTAGGTTAAGGCAACATTCACTCAAGGTTGTCTCCAGACATATATATTTTCCATCTGGCTTCAGCTAGACTAAAGAAGACCATGTCTGTCCAATATTCATTTTATAAAACATATAAAAAACTAAATAGGTGATTTTTTGATTGATAGGAGACCTTCTAGTTAATATAATTGTATTTCATGCCCAAAATGTTTCATTGTTATTGATGGTAACTCAACACTAACTTCGACATGAGCTTGCATGTGTGTCCAAAGTAACCAAAGTGGACTGTTGATAATTACAAAGCCAAAAGTATCAAATTAAGTCAAGCTGGGGAATATGCACTGGTACAGTGCATTGCCGCACCCACTACACGACGAAGCAACTCGGGATCCTGGTTGGCAACGCCCCAGGCAGACACGTGACCCAGTCCCACCCTCCAGAAATGACCCTCTATCTGCTGCAGCCGGGTGTTAGGTCGGTGACCCCTTGGCCTGGTTCAGCCAATCGGGTCCCCAATAATGAGGATCTTACGAGCCTGATCACCCTCTGGTAAATGCGCCACATGGCCGTAGTGCCGTAACCGACGCTCTGTCACAATGCAGGTAATGTGCCTCATTCGGGACTCCATGAGCAACCACTCATTCGACACAAAGCCAAACCAATGGTACCCAAGGATTTTCTGGAGAGACACAGTACCAAAGGAGTCCAGTCTTCGTCTCAGGTCACTGGATAATGTCCATGTCTTACAACCTTATAGCAAGACAGGAAGCACCAGGACTGTCAAGACTTGGACCTTCATCCTTTTGCATAGATATCGGGAGCGCCACACACCCCTTTAATTTAGAAAAATTACATTAATATTGGAAAATGCCTGAAATTGCCCCCTACTCAGTAAATACATAATTCTGTACCTGACATTGCACTGGGAGATCCCCACACTGGTGGCAGAATTCAGCAATGAAGCAGTAAGTGCTTGGCTTTCACAGGTATTATCCGCAAAGAAGGTGAAAAGCCTATTCGGTCTGAGTTAGATGTGCCAAGATTACTCAGTGGATGACTAACCAGATTCTACTGAACAAATGCTAAGGAGCCCATTGCAGGGGCACTTCACTTTTGGTTTCTTCTGGTACTTTGCTCTGTGTGTGCCTGTCTTACAACCGCATTGTTTCTAAAGTTTTATGTATACGTGTGCTGTCTGGTTTGGTGAGTCAGGAGGTGAATGTGTCATTAACCTACTCCATAGCATTTGATTAACTTGATATCTGATTGATTTGGTCTTATATTAAGCCTATAGCACTTGTCATGGTGTTTAAAGCCTACACAACGTTTATTGGCTGGTTACATTTTTGTTTTGGTCACCTCCGCTTAATGCTGTTAACTCTATAGGTTGCCATCTGAGCAACAGTTTTGTTCTGCTGATGTGAGCTTGTCTGCTGCTCATAGTAGCACTGACCTCTGGTTACAAATCATCTCTTCAGATTAGTGCTTCATTGATAAGTGCATCAGAATCTCTGCCATTTGTTTATTTTGAGACGAATACTTTGTTAAAATGTGTTTATAAATGTCATTTTATTTGAAATTGGAAATTCATATTGAGTAACAACCGCCCACAGAAATGCAAAAGCCCACCTTACGAGTTGCAACAGGTCTGCTGCACATATTGATGTTAATCACAAAAAATACTGTTATCTTACTAATATTTGGGCATTGTAATAGAAGATCATCTTACTTTAATATTTTATACTGAACAACTTGTAAAATAAGGCTGAAGCTGATTTGCTGATTTTTTTAGAAACAAAATAATCTTTGACTTTAAGAAGATGCTAATCTGTGACACTTTTCTACATTTAATGATAATAAAATATCATGTAAACTAATTACCTTTGTCAGTATGTTGGCTGTATGCTGTCTATTACCAGTTCCAAAATGTTAACTCACTGTTCTATCCTTTACCAAAGAGTGAATTGACCTGATCTTTCAATGCATATACATAATTGACTGCATGCTGATTTCCAAGACTGCCTGGCTTGCAGATTCTAAAGGTCTAAATAACCTTTGATTTAAAAAAAAAGGCACAACATCTTTTAAACTGTCTAACTGAAATAAATTGTAAATCTAAATACCTTGCAATTGATAACTTTAAAAACAGTGCAAGAAACAACAGTTTTTGTCCCTAATACCTGCCACATTTTTTTCCCCACTTGGACACTGAGCCTAGACGCTGGTGCTTAGAGTATCACCACAGAGCAGACCACCTTAATTCTTTGCCTATTTTTTTGATTAAACAGCACCATATTCATAATACACGTACACAAACACATACTCTAAATGAGCATCTCTGTTTAAAATGTATTACTATATCCGTCTATGTCTTTTCCCAATTATTTTGCAACTCAGACAAACAACTTAGAGACACTGTGTATAAAAATCAATCAAAATTCATTTTCTATAACACATTTCACATATCACACCATCACAAGGTGCTTTCTAAAGCACAAAAATATACAATTCAAAGAAAACAACTTTTGAGAATCAGTATCTTCAAGGGCTTATAAAAATATGGTAGTGCTTCAGAAGACTGTAAATAAAAAGCATGCAATGCAGTGTACTGAATAAGGACTTTAAACCACATGGCTGCAGGGTCATTTCCCACCCCCTGCTCACAGGATGGTCCAGAGGAAGGCATTTAACACCAGAATTACCAGAGCCTAGGAAAATACTCTTAGATCCATCCCACCTTAAATCGCTTCGCACCTCTCCATCAGTGTCTTTTGTCCTTTTAGGCCTTGTTCACACGGGCGTTAAGTTTTTGGATAAACGAACTTGCTCTGAACGTCCTAGACGTTTATGTTGCATTTTGTGGTGGCGATCGATTGACTTCTACACCGGCGTTCGTTTGTCTCTGTCTAACGCCAGCCTGCAGCCCAAATTGTAGTTTGTGTGTTAACCTGTGGAGGCAGTGTCGGGAACTGGATATGAATGCCCTTGTCGTTTTATTTTAGGTGCTTCCTTTCAATATGGACCATTTTGCTATGTTAGATATTAATCTTCTTGTTTTAAAAATACTTGTAATACGGCGACGTAGGGAGAGAAAAAATCGCCGCCGCTACTGGGTTCATCCTCTGACTGCACAATGTCGGGTTAAAGGAAGTTTTTTTGTGCTTTATGAAGAAATGCAAAAATTTCCGCGCAAGTTTTTTAATTACTGTCGGATGTCGGTTTCCACTTTTGATTGTCTGCTGCAGCTGGTGCAATGCCTCATTGCATGCCGATCAACCAATATGCGACTTGGTGTTAGCCACGAAGAGAGACTATATATATATCCGGTCCTCCGAAGCGTAAAATAAACGCGCAGAAAACGAACTAGAAGCGGTTTACTTGCGTTCGTTGGGTTTTGAACGCCAAGAAAAAGCTGCATGCAACGTTTTTTTGATGCCGTATAACGCGCAGCCGGACAAACGCACGTCACCAAAGGCCGTGTGAACACTCTCATTGACTCCTACGTGTAGAAAACACTCGGCGCTTGATCCGCGCTCACCGGACGCTACGAACGCAAAAAAAACGCTCGATTTTAACGCCCGTGTGAACAAGGCCTAAATGTGTTGATAAGCAGCAAGCAGTTTGCTATCACATCCCCCACCAGCGCACAGTTTTTTCAGCTCAAGTCTGTTTACCTGCGTGTCAGTTGCTTGGAGTTGTATAGAGTGAGTATAGAGTGAGTATAGAGTGAGAAGTCAAGCAAAATCACACCTTTTATAAATACTATATCGTTATTTGGAACACATGCATTTCATGTGTGTTCCGTGTCTACAATGATCTATGTAAACACATCGTTAAAAAAGAAACGTTTTTCATGTTTTAGTAATAATTGATAAAATGTAGACATGAAGTTTATAATGTGTGAAGCCTGAAGTCCAAATATCAAAGAAACACTTTCACAAAATGTGCAAATCTAACAGAATAAGTGTGCTTTTATTCAAAAATATAACTGCAGAAAAAGAACACACGTTAGGGTGCAACATTGACATGGAACACACATGAAATGGATGTGTTCCAAATAACGATATAGTATTTATAAAAGGTGTGATTTTGCTTGATTTCTCATTCTATACAACTCCAAGCAACTGACACGCAGGTAAACAGACTTGAGCTGAAAAAACTGTGTGCCGGTGGGGGATGTGATAGCAGACTGCTTGCTACTTATCAACACATTTAAAAGACAAAAGACGCTGACGGAGAGGTGCGAAGCGATTTAAGGTGGGACATATCTACGAGTTTTTTCGTAGGCTCTGGTAATTCTAGTGTTAAACTGCCTGTGCACAAATTCTAAAAGTGAAAGTACACAACACTTCTTTATCCTTATATATCTTCTTGGGCAAACTAAGCTGCCAAAATAAACCATAATAATAATACTAATGCTAATAATAAATGATAACAGTCAACCACTCATTACACAAACTTATGTGAGTGTTAATGTTAAGAGTTTCTGCTTCATAAATGTAATCACTTATCTAAATACATTTATAAGAAAAAACAATTTGTTTTTCACCACCGTGCTGTGGGAATTGGCTCTGACTTCCCAAAACACGGTGGTCTGAATGTAATATATATTCTGGGGCATAAAGGTTGCATACTTAAATGTTTAATCACATTAGATGTAATACGTTTCAAAGTTAACAGATATTGTTTTGTTAATATGGAAATATTACCAAAGAATGGTCACAAGTTTTGGGCATCCAGTGTCTAAAGGCAAACATCAATGTCAGTGATAATGCATTTGTAACCATTCTAATGAATGCACATCATCAAGACTTATTAGTGATATCAATGAAAGCATTTCAGCATATATACGTCATGGTTATTGACTCCTCATGTTAATGTGAGTGAGCATTGCTGTCACCCATTAAAATGCTAATAATAAATCTAATAAACATTCCAGTAAATTCAGTAGGTAACTTCTTATGAGACTGAGGAACAATTGAGTGATAAATGAATGTTGTTCTGACCCTTATGCAATTTTTCTTCATGCATAACATTATGCTTAATATCTGACAGCTTTCAAAGCAGTGTGCAGTTCCATGTATGTTTGGAAATACAGTCAGACTCACAAGCAACAGTTCTTTACTGCATATGAATCCAAAACAATAGACAGGAAAACGGCTATAATTCCCCCGTAAATCCATGTGCACAGCAGTTTTATGAGGACTAGGGAGAAGCCTACAAATATATTTCTTCAGCCTTTAGCTTTTTGGTTAAATTCAGCATTCTGAAAGAGATAAAAGAAACCAAATGTCACACATGTGTGTTGGAGGATCACCTTCCAGGTTCATGAGAGGTACATAATACCACTCTGGGGCCATGGGGTGCTGTTGCTAATATTATCACCTACTTCTGCATCAGTAGCTCAGAGAAGACCATCAGTGAGGGCAAATGACTCCGCCCCTTCTGGGCCAAGTCCTATAAAGCAGGGCATCCCCAGAAGAAGGCGTCCCACTTTAGTTTCGAGCATGACTGGAAAGTTCTCAGCCGAGCAGCATTTATAACCCAAGAGTAGGCTAAAGCCAGTATTTCTATTGTTTAACGCCACTGTCCCGCTTGTTTTGTTTTCAGTTTATTTGTTGAATTAAATGGAATGACCTGGCTGGTGTCCAAACAGTTCTTTGGGACCCGATCCTTACACCCATTCGAGCACATGTACATCATTGCCAATAACAATAAATCAACATCAAAGTCAAGATATAAGAGCAAAAAGGTCCAAACACTACCTTTCCGTAATAGTCTTTAATTAACACTTAACTGATGTTGGTTTTTGCTGTGCACCCAAACACTTGGATGTCAGGAGCTCAGCACTGTCATCTTATATAAGAGGGACAGGATGACATAATATGTTGTGGGACTTTTACACCATGAGACTGACAACAGACATACATTAACATACCTTAAAAGTATGGCCATGGATAAACCAAAATAAATAAAAAATTAATCACCAGAAAAACCATAAAAATGAAATTAAGTCTTAATAATCCAAAAAGGAAACTAATTGCATCACAAGCTGTTAAAAAATAGATAAATTACACATGTGGCCTTTCAAGATCACTGTTACCACACCTAAAAGTAGGGTAGGATCTGAGTTTATTTGATCTGTATTGGAGAAGGAAAAATCTGATTTTCAAAATTTTGTTGTTTTTAAAGTTTTCTTTCAGTTTGTGCCTATGCTATTATGTGTTTTTCGGAAGGTTTTAAAATTTTGTTTGTTTTTTCTCCTTAATAATGCTGTTTGCTTGTCTTTTTTATAGCTCTGTCATCTTTTATTTGCTTACAAGAAAATTGTCTACTTTAGGCAGGCACCCATGTTTTTTTGTATTATGATGTTGGGGAAGCAAATCCAGTCTGTTTTTTTGCTGTTTGTTTTCACTTGTGCTAAGGGTGGTCAGATATTTTTATACCACATACTGTTTACTTTTAAGTCTTCTTTGCAATATTAAATCATGGTGACCCAGCCACACATTTCACATAAAAATATTAATTCTTTATTAAAGCCTTTTAGTCGTGAAATGAGAGAGTAAGCAATGCATATGACTACTGTTTCAAAATAAGTTTTTTAATGGATATATCCAGGAAAACAAGTGCTGGCTTAGCCATGAAAATCTCAGTTCTAAATGCTGCAGTGGAAACTCATTAAACAAATGATGTCTAAAGACATTTTCACACCTTAATTTAGGACCTTCAAAGTCTGGTGTGGTTTCCTTGAAAGTACAGTTCATTTAGGACAATGTGAACAAGGAAAACACACTCAGGTGTGGACCAAAACAGCCAGACCAAGACCTTTTTGGAAGGGTGGTCTTGGTGCAGTTCCAAACAAACCCTGGAGCTATGAATGTGATCTGACACGGGACTGCTCTAACTAAAGGAAATACCGTGTTTTACAGATGAAATTGTGTGTGCTTTGATAGTCACCCTAAGCATCTGCTATAAGTAATTAGGGAATTTCATTTACCTCAGAGTCAAGGATTAAAAACAATAAAAAACTAAAAATAAATACACACAAAGGTACGCATGTGACACAATTCGCACAAAAGAAATCACACAATTACCAGCCAATCAGAGCAAGCCTAGCACCTGATACATGCCCCTCCCATGCAATTGAGGGGAAAAAAAGGGAGTAAATTCACTAATGATTGGGTTGATCAAAACACATATAGAGGTGGCAGGAACCAAACAGCAGTTCCCTGTGAAACTGACAATCAAATCCCATAATATTATTCAATGAAATTGATGCATGAAGGTCAGGCAACCTGTCAATGCAATGTCGATAGACAAACTTTGACATTTTAGTGAGTGCCAATCAAACATTCCAAAATGAACATTATTAATGAATGGTTGTTGAATTTACTACAGTAAACATGTGATCTGAGATTACCTATATGAGGTTAAGTTTCTATGGTGGCTGCTGGGAAGTAAATGCACAACACCAGTTAAATGAAGCTCATCTAAAATGTCTACTGCCCTCAGCAGACTTTGCTTTCTTTTGTACACTTGTTTATAGGAAACATGTCATTTTCATACCATACATAGTAGTGCATAATTTAAAGTCTTAAATTTATAAGGCTATTCCTACCTTTCTTGCTATGGCTTTGTGTATTCAGCAGTGTCACAGAGTTGATGTAAATGAATATTTTCCTGTCCTGCCATTTTTTGAGTGGTAATATTTTCTTGTTTGCAACTATAGTGACCATTTGTAGCTACTATACATTTTTGTATTTTATACATTTATAATATATTATTATATATTATAAACTATACTGTATTTCTAATACAAAAATCATTATTGGATAATTCTAAATCATAACTTAATACTTCTCCACTAAAATTAAGATTATAAAGAATCTTGAAATTAAGGTAAATAAAGTTGTTAGAGACATAAAGAGAGACATTTTAAGCATGCTCAGTGTCTTTTTCTCAATTGAGATATTGGGATGGGAAATAAAGAAAGTAATGGTGCTCTTCCTTAAGTCCACAGCATATTAAATGCCTTATGATTACCCTTAAACTGAACAAAGAATGATTGTTTGAACAGACCCATAAAAACCTCACAGAGTTACTTGCTCTGCTTTCATGCATGCCATGTGCTGTAAAGTATTTGTGCCTTGCTGGGTTGAAGCATATGGCATATTTTTTCCTTAAGAATCCTTTGTCTACATGATGAGCTGATATGCACAAAATCCCAGCATGCATCAAAAAACACAGAGACCTTGAGATGCAGATTGTTAATTTATCGTCTCTGCATGGAACAGAAGGCTGTTAATAATTATGTGTATTAAGCTAGCAGTAGGCATACGGACAATGTTGTATATTTTCTACAGTTTAGACTGACCAGCTGCTTATACAGAATGTATCTAGGACAAAGTTCTAAAGGCAGACACAGCAGTTTGTGGCATTTTTACTGAGTTTATAGGGAGGTTTGCTTTGTTAATATGTGATCAGCAACTATGTATATAAATAATTGAAAAAAATTCAATACCAAAGACCTCATGCACCAAAAGTAAGTACATGTTTGCATATTTCTACTCCTAAATCAACTGTCTATGAATAACAAATGCTAAAGAAATATAACTTAGATATAAGTGCTTGTTCATAAACACAAAGCATACAGATCAAAATTAGAAAGAAGCAATAATGCTAACATAAAACACAGATGTTTACATCTCAATCAACTGCAAAAGAGAACATTACAAAATGGCAAAAACACCATGCAGCTACTGACGACTACAGTTAAGGAAATTAAACTTTGGCATGAAACTTCTGGTGGGGTCGTGCTGTCCTGGGAGATTGAGAGTTAGCGAGACAGAGAGCAAGACATTGTTAGAACTGGCCATGAGATCTTCAGAATCAGTAAAGATGTGTGTGTGGGTGTGTATATGTATGTGTGAATGAGTGAGCGGGCGATTGAGAGAGAGATGAGCAAGCACGTAAAGAAGAATACTTATGAGACCCGCTCCTATGCTTAAATCCACTGGTCTGAAAACATGGCCATTGGCAATTTTAGGGATTGGATTAGCAAAGGTTCGAGAAAGCAAATGCAGATCTTATTTTCTATGACCTTAAGTGAACAATGTGTTGAGCCAGTAGCATAAATGCATAAATGTGCAGGCAGGGGAGGCAGCAGAAAAAAGATCAGTGGAGCCGAAGGAGCTGTAGAAGATTTGGGCAGAGCAGCAGATGACGAATGAGACAGCTTTAGTAAACCTCACCTGAGGGAGCAAGAGATAGATACTGTGTTTTACAATCCATTAGGCTACCAGCACAAGTGATGATAAAATGTCAGCCAATTAAAGGCTTAAACAAATCATGCAAAATAGCAACATATTCTCATATAGGACAACCATCAAAGGACAGTATTACAATATATTTCCACATTAACATCAAATACTCAAAAAGTAAAGCTGAAATACAAATGAATATTTATAAATTTCCAATTTGTGTATAATGGACAAAGTGCTAAATTATACTGTACATGAGTAATCAATATAAATCATGATAATGATAGCAATAGCATCAAAATAATAAGATTTATAAGTTCATGGACCCTATAAATTAAGTCAGAAAAAATCAACCGTAAGATTGCTTAAAAGAGCACATGTGTGCACTTGAGCAGAGGTAAGCCTGGTACACTGCACAGTTGAGGACCTGCCTATACCAACCTAGAAACAGGCTGGAGGCACCAGGTACAAAGAAAATTTCACATACTCCAAAATAAACATTTTTTCTATGCAAGAAATTGCATTGAGCCTGACATGAAAAATTGTGCACATTTTGATTATGACAACTAAGTTGAGCTTGCTATCAACATTTCAGCTACACCTTAAGGTAACTGAGCCAGTTTAATTTTTGTACAACCACACATACCTGCTAGGATGGGGGTGGGCCAGTGCCCCACTTGCCTTTAAAACAGATATGGCATTGGCTAGTAAAGTGATAAACTAAGTATCATCTGTTTAAGGAAACCTCACAGAACTTAAGAAGGACTGTTCTGAGGAATAAGAGAATGGGAAGCCGTACACAAATTAAATTAAGAATAATTCAGGGTTGTTAGAAAATGGCAAGACTACTCATGCAAAAACTGTTCTTCACCTTTAGGACCAGTTTCTAGAATGAAATTAAGTGTGGCACAGCAAACATTCCCTGGAAGTGGAAGAACAGTGGAAGAGTAGCCATTGTAGAAGAAAAGATGGTTTTATTACTATCGCAAAGTTTGTAGGCTTGGAATCCTTCAGTTTTATTGTTAGATTGAATGAAGTCATGTCATGTTTTGCTACAATTAAAGGTGCTATGCTTCTTGGGAAAGATTACTGGCTAACGATAACTTGCATCAGCATACTTAATGAAACAAGTAAGAATCAGTTCTATGTTGTAATGGTTAGCTGACATGTTGTAATCATTGCTGGGGTAAGGTAAACAAGATGGTTCCCTATTCTATCAATTTCAGCAAGTTTTAGAGAAGTTTTTTTTTTCTTGCTTGATCGGCTTGTCTTAGAATAATTTATCAGAATTGTAATCTGACTTGACATGCTCTTCTCCAAAAAAGCTGTTATATTAATTTACCTTCTATTGACCTTGGCTCTTTGTCTGCACACCATCAACCTCTCTCTTTTTAAAGACCAGATACAAAATGAAGAAGTACCTGAGAAGATAGTGTAGTCACAAATAATCAGTGATGACAAATGTGTTTTGAGTACTTCATGCAGACGATAGCAAATGTTTTTTAGTTCAAAATTTAATACTCAAATTCCAAATTTTCTTTACTTGTGTAAAACAAACATTTTTTTTTTAAATGTCCAGGACACACATTACAGGAAAGCAGGAGACATTTGTTGTAACGCTGGATTGCATGGAATTCAGTTTTCACACAATGGAATCTCCAATAATTCAAATGTTTAGTGAACTTGCTATAGCAGGGTATGGAAGCTGAGAGCTTAACACAAGTTGCTAGTTGTCATTTCTTGTCGGCCCCTAGTCTTTCTTTGGCATTGATATTCCAAAACTCCATTGTGTACAGGCAACGTGTGGTAAGAAGACTTTGCTTTCCCAGCAAAAGAATCTTTATAGATTGAGAGAGGTGTCACAAGTTGCTGCACTGCAAAACATGCATGTGCAAAAACTAGAAAAAAACTTTAAATGGATGTTATTTTGCTTTTATTTAGCAAAAAAATCTGTCAATGGGGTAAGCAAAATTTACTTTACACGATAAAAGTAAGCTAAATAATTGTAAATACAAATTGAATAATTCTTATAATAAGGAAAACAAGATATAAAGTCATGATATAAATAATTTTCCTTGCTTAAATTTCATGTTTTGCAGTGTAGTAGGCAGACTTTCTTATTTTGTTCCCTTTTTTTTGGAAAAGAAAATCTTTGAAAGCTTAAATATAGTCCTTCTCAGGAAAAGATAGCTACAAATTGGACTGGTGTGGGAATTTTAGCTTCATTTTTGAATTTGTAATTTGTTCAACTTGAGCTTGGTACTGTCTCAAAGTTTTTTGTTTATTTCTTGATTATGTAGTTTTAGCCTGATTTTTTTCTTATTATCATTAAGAATTCAGGATTACAGAATGACAACAGAATTGCGTGGCAATGGCTTTGTTGAAGACTACAAAACTCTCGCTATATTAGAGCATCACTCAAGGACCAGATCTAATCTATGGTAATTAATTCTTCCATTCAACTATGTCTTCTTGGAAATCCTTGATTAATGCAACAGTCAGAATTAATTTGTTAAAAGTTGTTGTCTCCAGTTTCTGTTATTGGAGAATTCATTCTATCAGAGATCATTTAGTGCCTTTTGTTTCTTTTACTGAGTATACAGTTATATATATATATTGAAACTAGCAAAATACCCGCGCTTCGCAGCGGCGAAGTACTGCATTAAAATTTTTATTAAGAAGAAAATGAAACCTTTTTAAACTGAGGGAAAATATGGCAATAATTATTTGTTACGGATCTCTTTGTATACCACATTGTCAGTTCGGCCCTCCGGTTGTAACATGACCAAGCTGTGCGCTGAGCTTACTCTTGAGCATGTAACTTACAGTTGGCCATGTGAACAGTAATCTTGTCTCAAATCTCACAGCTTGGATTGCTGCTGTCATAATCGGTTTGATTTTCATGGTTTGTTTCAATTACGACAGTATTTGCAGGATTTGTTGTGTTGAAGTGATATTTGGCATCTGTCAAGCGTTGTAAGCACACAACTGGTTTCATCGATAAAATCACATCCAGCTTTTGAGAGTTTAAACATTCATAAACATCAAAGTGTCCACTACTGAAATCGTCACCTGTGAATCTAAGATGTTTAAGAGGCATTGGTGGTTGTCGAAAGGTGTAAAATATTTGGCCATTTCGGTACACTTGAAAGCGACAACCGAACAATTCAGCGGCAGCCATCAACTCACATGCAGAACCATAGGTGAAGGGCTTAAGCATTTCACTCTTATAGTGCTCCTGTGTAGTATAATTATCTCCTGTACCGTCATCAGTCCACACCTTGAACCTGACTCAGTTATTCAATACATAAGACAGAATGTTCCTCCGGATATCAAGAGTGAGCCTGATATGGCCGTGCAATATGTAAGAAAGAGAATGGAAAAGGTAGGTGCTATCTCCGGGCATGGAAACCACTCGGTAAGTGACAGTTCTTTGATCGATAGTGATCATCTTGATAGACATGGTAATGGGGGTTGGAATGATAAAGGAAATGGATACCTGAGCAATGTAAAGTAAGTGTAAAATACCTATACAATAACTATAATTGTAATAAACAAACAATAAAACAGCGGAGAAGCCGTGGATTAAACAAAAAGGCTGTAGTTATCAGTAGGGAGACGTGAATCCTGTGGCGAAGCAAGGAAGGGAATGTAGAGACCGGAGCGACGGACGGTCTTATATAGGCAGGCAGCCAACAACGTGGGAGGCATTGGGATGGGGGACCCAACGCCACTTCACATGGTGACCGAGGTGCAGGCTATGGACATATATATGTACGTAAGTAGGATTCAGTTAGCGTTGGGAACCCGTGTACCAAATTTCTTGAAGATGGGCCCATAAGTAACAAAGACTGTTGAAAAGTTCAATATGGCGGCCGACAGTGGCATCATACCACCGAAATAAGTACGTACATTGGTTTCGGTTAGTGCAGGGAAGCCGCCTACCAAATTTCGAAAAGATGGGGCCATAAATAAGAAAGTTCAACATGGCGGACGTTGTTGAACGTTATGACCATTACGCGTAGAATTTCGAAATGAAACCTGCTTAACTTTTGTAAGTAAGCTGTAAGGAATGAGCCTGCCAAATTTCAGCCTTCTACCTACATGGGAAGTTGGAGAATTAGTGACGTTGGAAAGTTCAATATGGCGGCTGACAGTGGCGTCATACCACCGAAATAAGTACGTACATTGGTTTCGGTTAGCTCAGGGAAGCCACCTACCAAATTTCGTGAAGATGGGGCCGTAAATAAGAAAGTTCAACATGGCGGACGTTGTTGACCGTTATGACCGTTATGCATAGAATTTCAAAATGAAACCTGCTTAACTGTTGTAAGTAAGCTGTAAGGAATGAGCCTGCCAAATTTCAGCCTTCTACCTACACGGGAAGTTGGATAATTAGTGACGTTGGAAAGTTTAATATGGCGGCCGACAGTGGTGTCATACCAACGAAATAAGTACGGACATCGGTTTCCATTAAAAGTTCAATATGGCGGCCGACAGTGGCATCATACCACCGAAATAAGTACCAAATTTCAGCCTTCTACCTACACGGGAAGTTGGAGAATTAGTGACGGAAAGTTCAATATGGCGGCTGACAGTGGTGTCATACCACCGAAATAAGTATGTACATTGGTTTCGGTTAACGCAGGGAAGCCGCCTACCAGATTTCATGAAGATGGGGCCATGAATAAGAAAGTTCAATATGGCGGACGTTGTTGACCGTTATGACCGTTACGCGTAGAATTTCGAAATTAAACCTGCTTAACTTTTGTAAGTAAGCTGTAAGGAATGGGCCTGCCAAATTTCAGCCTTCTACCTACACGGGAAGTTGGAGAATTAGTGACGTTGGAAAATTCAATATGGCGGCCGACAGTGGCGTCATACCATCGAAATAAGTACATACATCGGTTTTGGTTAGCGCAGGGAAGCCACCTACCAAATTTCGTGAAGATGGGGTCAGCCTTCTACCTACACGGGAAGTTTGAAAATTGGTGATGCTGGAAAATTCAATATGGCGGCCGACAGTGGCGTCATACCATCGAAATAAGTAAGTACATCGGTTTTGGTTAGCACAGGGAAGCCGCCTACCAAATTTCGTGAAGATGGGGCCATAAATAAGAAAGTTCAACATGGCGGACGTTGTCATCTGTTATCGACCGTTATGACCGTTACGTGTAGAATTTCGAAATGAAACCTGCTTAACTTTTGTAAGTAAGCTGTAAGGAATAAGCCTGCCAAATTTCAGCTTTCTACCTACATGGGAAGTTGGAGAATTAGTGATGTTGGACAGTTCAATATGGCGGCTGACAGTGGCGTCATACCACCGAAATAAGTACGTACATTGGTTTCGGTTAGCTCAGGGAAGCCACCTACCAAATTTCGTGAAGATGGGGTCGTAAATAAGAAAGTTCAACATGGCGGACGTTGTTGACCGTTATGACCGTTATGCATAGAATTTCGAAATGAAACCTGCTTAACTGTTGTAAGTAAGCTGTAAGGAATGAGCCTGCCAAATTTCAGCCTTCTACCTACACGGGAAGATGGATAATTAGTGACGTTGGAAAGTTCAATATGGCGGCCGACAGTGGTGTCATACCAACGAAATAAGTACGGACATCGGTTTCCGTTAAAAGTTCAATATGGCGGCCGACAGTGGCATCATACCACCGAAATAAGTACCAAATTTCAGCCTTCTACCTACACGGGAAGTTGGAGAATTAGTGACGTTGGAAAGTTCAATATGGCGGCTGACAGTGGTGTCATACCACCGAAATAAGTATGTACATTGGTTTCGGTTAGCGCAGGGAAGCCGCCTACCAGATTTCATGAAGATGGGGCCATGAATAAGAAAGTTCAATATGGCGGACGTTGTTGACCGTTATGAACGTTACGCGTAGAATTTCGAAATTAAACCTGCTTAACTTTTGTAAGTAAGCTGTAAGGAATGGGCCTGCCAAATTTCAGCCTTCTACCTACACGAGAAGTTGGAGAATTAGTGACGTTTGGAAAATTCAATATGGCGGCCGACAGTGGCGTCATACCATCGAAATAAGTAAGTACATCGGTTTTGGTTAGCACAGGGAAGCCGCCTATCAAATTTTGTGAAGATGGGGCCATAAATAAGAAAGTTCAACATGGCGGACGTTGTCGTCTGTTATCGACTGTTATGACCGTTACGTGTAGAATTTCGAAATGAAACCTGCTTAACTTTTGTAAGTAAGCTGTAAGGAATAAGCCTGCCAAATTTCAGCTTTCTACCTACATGGGAAGTAGGAGAATTAGTGATGAGTCAGTGAGTGAGTCAGTCAGTCAGTGAGGGCTTTGCCTTTTATTAGTATAGACTAGCAGAATACCCGCGCTTCGCAGCGGAGAAGTATTGTGTTAAAGAAGTTATGAAAAAGAAAAGGAAAAATTTTAAAAATAACGTAACTTGATTGTTAATGTAATTGTTGTGTATATATATATATATATATATATAGCAAAATACATATCTATATACATATCTACATATACATATATATATATATGCATACCTATCTACATCATATATACACACACATATACATACATACATACACAGACACACACATATATATAATTTGTGTGTGTGTGTGTATACACATACATACAAACATACACACAGGTATATATAAATATATGTGTATATATATATATATATATGTATGTGTCTATATGTGTGTGTATAGCTTTGATCACTGAGTGCAAGGGAAAAATAATAAAATGTAGTCTATAAGTTATTAAACAGTAAAACATTAACGTTTTAAGAAGTAAAGGTACATTGAGCACTACTGGAATGGTTGCGGGTAAACTACATTTTAAAGACGGTATAACAGAAGAGGTA
>JANRMT010062819.1:28403465-28428113 GCA_026402145.1 Polypterus bichir lapradei
CGTAGAATTTCGAAATGAAACCTGCTTAACTTTTGTAATTAAGCTGTAAGGAATGAGCCTGCCAAATTTCAGCCTTCTACCTATACGGGAAGTTGGAGAATTAGTGATGTTGGAAAATTCAATATGGCGGCTGACAGTGGCGTCATACCACCGAAATAAGTACGTACATTGGTTTTGGTTAGCTCAGGGAAGCCACCTACCAAATTTCGTGAAGATGGGGCCGTAAATAAGAAAGTTCAACATGGCGGACGTTGTTGACCGTTATGACCGTTATGCGTAGAATTTCGAAATGAAACCTGCTTAACTTTTGTAAGTAAGCTGAAAGGAATGGGCCTGCCAAATTTCAGCCTTCTACCTACACGGGAAGTTTGAGAATTAGTGACGTTGGAAAGTTCAATATGGCGGACGTTGTTGATCGTTATGACCGTTACGCGTAGAATTTCGAAATGAAACCTGCTTAACTTTTGTAAGTAAGCTGTAAGGAATGGGCCTACCAGATTTCAGCCTTCTACCTACACGGGAAGTTGGAGAATTAGTGACGTTTGGAAAATTCAATATGGCGGCCAACAGTGGCGTCATACCATCGAAATAAGTACGTACATCGGTTTCGGTTAGCGCAGGGAAGTCACCTACCAAATTTCGTGAAGATGGGGTCAGCCTTCTACCTACACGGGAAGTTTGAAAATTGGTGACGTTGGAAAGTTCAATATGGCGGCCGACAGTGGCGTCATACCATCGAAATAAGTACATACATCGGTTTCAGTTAGTGCAGGGAAGCCGCCTACCAAATTTCGTGAAGATGGGGCCATAAATGAGAAAGTTCAACATGGCGGACGTTGTCGACCGTTATCGACCGTTATGACCGTTACGTGTAGAATTTCGAAATGAAACCTGCTTAACTTTTGTAAGTAAGCTGTAAGGAATGAGCCTGCCAAATTTCAGCTTTCTACCTACATGGGAAGTTGGAAAATTAGTGATGAGTCAGTCAGTCAGTCAGTCAGTCAGTCAGTCAGTCAGTCAGTGAGTGAGTGAGGGCTTTGCCTTTTATTATTATAGATAACCAACATCACATGCGTGCACTTAGGGGGCCTTTTCAGTGCTCTGCTGAGATAAACTGTACCACTTTAGAATGAGAGGGGCCATTGTTGCTAGCTACCTGTTTCTTGTCTCCACCCCATGAAGGGTGCCAGATGCCCTGCCCCTTCCAGATCAAGTGATATTTATTTGGTCTGCAGCCCAGCATTTATTATAAGACCCACCTCAAAGAGAAATAGAGCTCCCTCTTTTCCAGTTCATTTTTGGAAATGAAAAAAGTGCAGCATTGGTCATTATTTTGTTTGTTAAAGCCTTTTATTTACTTTTGTTCTGACAATTAAATGGGGTTTACCCAGCTGGTACCCAAACCCTTAAAGCTGTGTCTATCCAATTGTGTGACACCAGTTACACAACACTGCTTTCAGAATAATGTTAAAAATTTAGAAAAAGAGAACTCATAGTAGGACTTTCAGTTGTATACGAATAAAAACAAAACTGCTTATGGACTTTAGTGAATATACCAAAATTGTGCTGCTAAGTTGAACACAGTGTGATGGATGGCCGACAGCTCATCCCGGCCGGGATGCCCAAAGAATGGAAGGATGGGGGAAGGCAGCTGCTTTGGGACACTGCCTCCCCCAGGATGCTAGATGGCAGCTTCCATAGCGGTGCCCCGGATTCCTGCAGGGCAACATGAGATCTGGAGTTCAGCTTCACAGTCCTGCTGGGTACCGTGGGTGCCGCCAGGACATGCGACAGGGAGACTTGGGAGTTTCTACTTTCTACATAGCCCGGAAGTACTCCAAAGTCACGGGGATGGCAGTCCCAAAGTACTTTCGGGCTTAAGAAAATGCAAGTTCTCAATTTGACCTGGAAGTGCTGGCAAGTCACAGGGACAGAAGGACAGAAGCACTTTTGGGTCAAAGACCATATAAAGGACTGCTGTAAACCCAGTAAGCGAGCCAGAATTGGGAGGTAGAAGACAGAGCTTGCTGGGAGGTGTGGAGGAGAGAATTGCATATAATTATTGTATTTATTATTATTACTTGCCTGTGTATGGTGGTTGGAGCACTATTTATAAGAAAGAAAAAAGAATTAAAATACCTTTCAGTAATTTTACCTGGTGTCCAGGACTTCTGTCTGTCGGGTTTGAGGAGCGACAGTACCCTCTAGTATCACAACAGGCAGAAGGCAATGAACCAGGGGGCCTACGCACAAAAATGTTGTGTACAGCCACTTCTACACTCACGTCCAGATGTATAAAAATTTAACTTGGTGTAAAGCTACATACATTTTCACAGCAGCCTTAGAACATGCATATACACGTTACTGCTCGGTTTTCTAAACGCGTGGCACCCAGCATCAAAGCAGTGCTACTGTTTCTGTGTGGTTTCCCTTTTTCTTTTAGATTAGCATGATGTGGGTTTTAAGAAATACACCAAAATTAATTGTATATCATTTACAAATTTAAGGCACAATAGAATGGTGTGCGTAATGGGCAAACTATTCCAACAACCATGGCTGCTTTAGCATTTTTAGAAGACATCACAAATGGAAAGATTAGAAGAGAGCGCGTATTTACAGATTATTCTGATTTCTTGTCCCATGATGACGACTGGCTTCTAATTCAATTTAGATTTCCAAAATCTATCCTCTTGGAGCTTTGTGCTGAACTGGGGTGAGTTTTACAAAGACGAACTATGAGGAATTGCTCCATACCTGTTCCTTTGCAAATTCTGTCCATGCTCAGGTTTTTAGACACAGGAGCTTTTCAACGTGAACTGGCTGACTGATCTGGTATTTCTCAGTCATCAATGAGTTGCACCATGCCAGCTGTATGGAATGGTATTATCCCCTTCATCCAGATATATAAGATTTCCTTACACTGTGGTTAAAGAGGCAAACATCAAAGCACAGTGTTCTAAATGGGGATTGAACCAATAACATGCAAGTCAATAATTTGTTTTATAACATAATTCTTGCTTTCAGCTCCCATTTGGCTGGGTAGGGTAAAGAGATTGTGATCTCCCTTTGGTCTGAGGTTCCATCCTGTAGCATGATTTCTCCTTCTTACTTAAAAGCAATCTTTTAGTAAAATATTTTTAAAGTTATCTACTAGCCTCTTCATTCTGCAGTTCAAGGAGAATATTAGAAGTAAATCACGCTATTTTTGAATTGTATCAATGAGTTAATATTTTCTCTCAGACAAGAAAAACAAAAATAAAGAGTTATTCCTTTCTTTTATTGATGTTAAAACTCAAAATCAAAGCATCTGTGAGAGTGCTGCTCTAGCACCTGGCTTTTGTATTATAGCGTCCACAAGTTCATTGATCTGCTAGACTAGATCTGGTCATTAATATCTGAACACAGATATGACAAATGATAAAGATCAAACAAAGAAAAGGGTATCATAAAACAACAGCAATCACACAACATTAAGGAATTCCCATGCTCTTTTACGTTTCTCTTTTAAATCACGGGAATGCATCAAAAGGTTGCTAAAATGTAACAAAATACATCATAACTTATCTTTCCTTTTTGTTACAAAATACAAAATGCAATTTCACTGATATCTACAGAATATGCTTAAGTTGGTCATCCATGAAATTGAGAAGGTGCTAGTATACATTTTTGCTGATGTAGTCAATGATCATATTTTTCAGGAAATCATAAACGAACACCTTTATTAAATTCTGGTAGAGTATGTTTTCATAAAATCATTTAATATAGCCTAAAGTAATGCATTCTTATTTTTAAATAGAACAACAAAGCAATAGAAACAGAAGCAGGTGCATTATGTAGAAAGCAGACATTTTTCTCTACCTCATGATCATCAGGCTTTAGGCCACTAATTTAGAAGTTTTTTTTCTAGGTTCCCTGATAAGCTCACTAAATATAGCAATTATAGCAGGATCAACAATAATTTTATCAATAATGGTGAAATAAGGGGTATTTTATAAGGTAATTTGCTCAATGCATTTACACTGTAAAATCTGCTTAGTGGCACTGTCAACATATAATTAAATTAAATTTGAAATTAAATAATTTTCCTAGCATTTAAAAATTGTGCACCATTGTAAAGAAAGTTTTTTTTTTTGGCAAAATAAAAATAACATAAAGGAAATGCAGGAAGATTAATAATAGTTTTGTTTTGTCAAAAGCATCTGCCTGATTCTAGAAAAATATTGTGGAGGACTGTTTATAAAATATCTTTTAAGATTATACAGTTCTTATCAGTCAGGTTCTAAAATTTGAAAAGACCATTTACTACAAAAAAGAATACCTTGAGCATTCTAGAAACACCCTGCAAGTGTAACGTGTCCTTCTCAGTCCATGTAATCCAATTTAGGTTCATAAAGGAGCAAAGTCTATCCTGGCAGCATCTGATGCCAAGCAGAAACAACCTCTGTATGGACAGCTAGGCCATCACAGATCCCACTCATTCCCACACACTGGGCCAATTTAGAATCACCAGTTAACATAACACACATCTTTGGAATGTGGAAGGAAAACAAGGCTACATTAAAAAAAATCCACATAGACAAAGAGTGCTATGCAGACCCCACACAGACAGTGACTGGAACCATGAGGCAGCAATGCTAAGCACTGTGTCACTGTGTTACATCTATACTAATAAAAGGCAAAGCCCTCACTGACTGACTGACTGACTGACTCACTCATCACTAATTCTCCAACTTCCTGTGTAGGTAGAAGGCTGAAATTTGGCAGGCTCATTCCTTACAGCTTACTTACAAAAGTTGGGCAGGTTTCTATGCGTAATGGTCTTAACTGGAACCTATTTTTGTCCATATACTGTAATAGACTGCAGCTCGATGGCCGTGGGAGGCGGAGTTGCGGGTTGCCTCATCACGCCTCCCACGTAATTGAGTGTCTGCCCATATAAGACCGTCCGTTAGCAGTAATCCAATAGAAACACTGCCGCTAAATATTTACGGGTGAAGGGCTGTGCTTATGCAGACGAAGATGAGACGGTCAGGGTGGTGTTTGGCACAAACTCAGCGAAACTGCGAGAGAAACTTTTAAGTGCCGGGTCTTAGCTAACATTAAATAAAGCCGTGGACATCGCACGAGATGGCACAAGCACAGCTGAGAACCTTCGATGCATGTACACCGAGCGGCTCACGTGAACTGACGCAGTACGCAGACAAAAACCAACAGTTCTAAAGAGCGCTGAACAAAAACCGAATCACACAATTGAAAAGGCAGCAAAAAAATATGAAGCGTCTGATACATACAAGCATATTCATAAGTGCAGCTACTGCGGAAACAAAGCACACGGTGGAAAAAGTCAATGTCCCGCTAAAGGAAGACAGTGTAAAAAAAAACCCTGTGCATGCAGTGTGTCAGGTCTCAGATAAAGAAGAAGACGAGCTGTTTATTGATGCAGTAAGAAACGAATTGATGAATGAAACCTGTTATTTTTACAACGATTGACAAACATGGAATTTAACTTGAACACAACACATCCTACAAATACGAACCTGATTGAAAGAAATAATGATAATCAAATCCTTGATGACAGCAACACTCAATAACACTCACAAAACAATTACTGTATATCGACAGTCATGTTACGTTATTTTTAAAATGTTCCCTTTTCTTTTTCATAACTTCTTTAACACACTACTTCTCCGCTGCGATACGCGGGTATATATATATGTATATATATACCCCGACCTACATACTCGAATAATGGATACTTTATTCGCCATCAATGATTGTTTTGGTAAAGCCATACTCAGTGTATTCATTAGATGAATGGTAAAAAAGTAAGAGCGAGGGGAGGGTGACTTATTGAGGCATGCAGGCAAAACCACAATAGCACGCGGGCTCGATGTACTGTAGTGTGCGTCAACTCGATCTGAATTGCGCGATCACATTCGAAAAAATATATCTTTTCAAGTTCTATTTAGTCCATATGTGTCAAACTCAAGGGCAGCGGACCACATCCGGCCCGGCGTGTAATTATATCCGGCCCGCGAGATCATTTTATATACTGTATTATTGTTATTAATTGCCCGGGTATATGAAGCGCTGGTAACACAATAAACTACAGATCCCATAATGCAGCGCTTCAGCTGCCTTGCCGAACACTTACCGCGTTAATCAAGTCTAGCTTATGATGCTGCAAGTTATTGCGAAGCTAGCCCACACGATGCTGAAGAGAAAAGTTGATTCTGAAAATAGAGCCTTTAAAAACCGATGGGAGGCTGAGTATATGTTTACTGACATTGCCGGTAAACCCGTGTCTCTCATTTGTGGAGCTAATGTGGCTGTAATTACAGAATTTAATCTAAGACGGCACTATGAGACAAAACATCAGGATAACCTGAAAGACCTGAATGCAATGCAGAAGATACAGAAAGCAGAAGAATTAAAGAAGAATCTGACACTTCAGCAGACGTTTTTACCCGTGCACAATCACAAAGTGATTTCAAGTGAAGCTGCTTTTATGGGAGACACAAATGCACCAGTGCAACTTGCCCCACTTTCCCTGTTGCCAAGTAATGTTGAACCAAGTCGGCACAACGGTGTTCCCAAATACGCACTTTGCTGATAAACTGAACGCACTGCGCACTGAGTTCGCACGGCGCTTTGGTGACTTTGAAGAACAAAAAAAGAATTTTGAGTTGTTTCGCAACCCATTTGCTGTCGATGTGGAAACTGCACCTGTGCAGATTCAGATGGAGGTGATTGAGCTGCAGTGTAATGGCACACTGAAGGCAAAGTACGATACTGCAGGGCCCGCACAGTTTATTCACTCCATTCCCGCAGAAATGCTCCAGCTCCGTCTACATGCGGCTCGAACCTTGTGCATGTTTGGTAGCACATATCTGTGTGAGAAGCTCTTCTCAGTGATGAAGACTAACAAAACAGCACACAGGAGTCGCCTCACTGATGAGCACCTGCAGTCCATCCTGAGAATCTCCACAACACAGAACCTCACACCAAACATAAACGAACTTGTTGCCAAAAAAAGATGCCAGGCGTCCAGCTCTAAAATGACATATGAGCAAAGACAACTGAATGATTTGATTTGTTATTGCTGAAAAGAACACATTTTATTTATATTTCCAGGTTTTGTTATGCAGCATGTTCATATTTGAATTTGTATAATTTTGACAGGATATATTTTTATGGAGAGCAAAATCTTTTGGGATATTTAAAATCTAAGTTTATTTTTTATATAAAATTACATAAGAGTAAAGAAATTTGAATGTTTGTTCTTTTAACGTTTACTTTATTTCTAACTTGTATAATTTAGACAGGATATATTTTTATGGAGAGCAAAATATTATAAGTTATTTAAGGTTTGAGTTGATTTTTTCAGGAATAATATTCCTGTCTGTTTTTATTCATATTTATGTTAAAAAAAGTTAAGTTTTAAAAGTTTTAAAGTTTTAAAAGTTTAGTTTTAGTGTGTTCAATAAATGTTTATCCTGTTCGTCCCGCGACCTAAAGTGTGTTTTGGATTTTGGCCCCCTGTGCAATTGAGTTTGACACCCCTGATTTAGTCGACACAAATATCTTTGATTGGAATGTAAGGCGAATTTACTCTTTACATTTGTATGGTGAAGAAAAATTTATGCAACGATGCCTACATTTAACTTCCATTCCTACCAAAGATATTTCTGTCAAATAAATAAAAATTCCTTCTATTTAAAATTTAAATAGAACTTGAACAGATACGATAGTTCATAATATCCACGCAGACTTGCACGTAAGAGCGTGAGTCATCTGTTTTAACAAACAGCGTATTGCACTGATACGAAATAGCCTGCCCATTTAATTATTTAGGAATGGATAAATAAATTAAGATTTTGTACAAATAATGTTTTTCATTTTTCTTCCTTGATGGATTCTGCCACCACCCCCAGCAACAGTTGCTCGCACCCCAAAGAGTGTATGTGTATATATATATATATATATATATATATATATATATATATATATATATTTATATATATATATATATGACAGTAACACTCATCACTCACAACAGTGACAAAACAATTACATTGACAATCATGTTATGTTATTTTCAAAATGTTTCCTTTTCTTTTTCATTACTTCTTTAACACATTACTTCTCCACTGCTAGTATATATATATATATATATGTGTGTGTGTGTATATGTATGTGTGTATATATATAAATATATGTATATATATATATATATATATATGTGTGTATATGTGGATGTATGTGTGAGTATATATATATGCATATATGTGTGTATATATATATATATATATATATATATATATATATGTAAATACTGTATGTATTGTGGTTGAAAGAACGTCACAAATACCAAAATAAAGGTTTGGGGACCGTCCCCGTATATTGTCGTACAGACAATAATGAAAAAAATGCGATGATTCAAAGTCTTGAAAGCACAATGAACAACCTTACTGAAACAAAATGGTGGTTATATACAGGGTGGGCCATTTATATGGATACACCTTAATAAAATGGGAATGGTTGGTGATATTAACTTCCTGTTTGTGGCACATTAGTATATGTGAGGAGGGAAACTTTTCAAGATGGGTGGTGACCATGGTGGCCATTTTGAAGTCGGCCATTTTGGATCCAACTTTTGTTTTTTCAATAGGAAGAGGGTCATGTGACACATCAAACTTATTGGGAATTTCACAAGAAAAACAATGGTGTGCTTGGTTTTAACGTAACTATTCTTTCATGAGTTATTTATAAGTTTATGACCACTTATAAAATGTGTTTGGACAGTTGAAGACTGGAAAAATGTTGCCTGGTCTGATGAGTCTCGATTTCTGTTGAGACATTCAAATGGTAGAGTCAGAATTTGGCGTAAACAGAATGAGAACATGGATCTATCATTACCACTGTGCAGGCTGGTGGTGGTGGTGTAATGGTGTGGGGGATGTTTTCTTGGCACACTTTAGGCCCCTTAGTGCCAATTGGGCATCATTTAAATGCCACGGGCTACCTGAGCATTGTTTCTGACCATGTCCATCCCTTCATGACCACCATGTACCCATCCTCTGATGGCTACTTCCAGCAGGATAATGCACCATGTCATTTCAAATTGGTTTCTTGAACATGACAATGAGTTCACTGTACTAAAATGGCCCCCACAGTCACCAGATCTCAACCCAATAGAGCATCTTTGGGATGTGGTGGAACGGGAGCTTTGTGCCCTGGATGTGCATCCCACAAATCTCCATCAACTGCAAGATGCTATCCTATCAATATGGGCCAACATTTCTAAAGAATGCTTTCAGCACCTTGTTGAATCAATGCCACGTAGAATTAAGGCAGTTCTGAAGGCGAAAGGGGGTCAAACACCGTATTAGTATGGTGTTCCTAATAATCCTTTAGGTGAGTGTACAGTGGTGTGAAAAACTATTTGCCCCCTTCCTGTCACACAAAATGTTTCTGATCATCAAACACATTTAACCATTTGTCAAATATAACACAAGTAAACACAAAATGCAGTTTTTAAATGATGGTTTTTATTATTTAGGGAGAAAAAAAAATCCAAACCTACATGGCCCTGTGTGAAAAAGTAATTGCCCCCTGAACCTAATAACTGGTTGGGCCACCCTTAGCAGCAATAACTGCAATCAAGCGTTTGCGATAACTTGCAATGAGTCTTTTACAGCGCTCTGGAGGAATTTTGGCCCACTCATCTTTGCAGAATTGTTGTAATTCAGCTTTATTTGAGGGTTTTCTAGCATGAACCGCCTTTTTAAGGTCATGCCATAGCATCTCAATTGGATTCAGGTCAGGACTTTGGGTCAGGTCAGGACTAGGCCACTCCAAAGTCTTCATTTTGTTTTTCTTCAGCCATTCAGAGGTGGATTTGCTGGTGTGTTTTGGGTCATTGTCCTGTTGCAGCACCCAAGATCGCTTCAGCTTGAGTTGACGAACAGATGGCCGGACATTCTCCTTCAGGATTTTTTGATAGACAGTAGAATTCATGGTTCCATCTATCACAGCACGCCTTCCAGGTCCTGAAGCAGCAAAACAACCCCAGACCATCACACTACCACCACCATATTTTACTGTTGGTATGATGTTGTTTTTCTGAAATGCTGTGTTCCTTTTACGCCAGATGTAATGGGACATTTGCCTTCCAAAAAGTTCAACTTTTGTCTCATCAGTCCACAAGGTATTTTCCCAAAAGTCTTGGCAATCATTGAGATGTTTCTTAGCAAAATTGAGACGAGCCCTAATGTTCTTTTTGCTTAACAGTGGCTTGCGTCTTGGAAATCTGCCATGCAGGCCGTTTTTGCCCAGTCTCTTTCTTATGGTGGAGTCGTGAACACTGACCTTAATTGAGGCAAGTGAGGCCTGCAGTTCTTTAGACGTTGTCCTGGGGTCTTTTGTGACCTCTCGGATGAGTCGTCTCTGCGCTCTTGGGGTAATTTTGGTCGGCCGGCCACTCCTGGGAAGGTTCACCACTGTTCCATGTTTTTGCCATTTGTGGATAATGGCTCTCACTGTGGTTCGCTGGAGTCCCAAAGCTTTAGAAATGGCTTTATAACAATTAACCAGACTGATAGATTTCAATTACTTCTGTTCTCATTTGTTCCTGAATTTCTTTGGATCTTGGCATGATGTCTAGCTTTTGAGATGCTTTTGGTCTACTTCTCTGTGTCAGGCAGCTCCTATTTAAGTGATTTCTTGATTGAAACAGGTGTGGCAGTAATCAGGCCTGGGGGTGGCTACGGAAATTGAACTCAGGTGTGATAGACCACAGTTAGGTTATTTTTTAACAAGGGGGCAATTACTTTTTCACACAGGGCCATGTAGGTTTGGATTTTTTTTCTCCCTAAATAATAAAAACCATCATTTTAAAACTGCATTTTGTGTTTACTTGTGTTATATTTGACTAATGGTTACATGTGTTTGATGATCAGAAACATTTTGTGTGACAAACATGCAAAAGAATAAGAAATCAGGAAGGGGGCAAATAGTTTTTCACACCACTGTATATGTGTGTGTGTATGTATATATATGTATTTGTGTGTGTATATATATATATGTGTGTATGTGTGTATATGTATGTGTGTATATATGTAGATATGTGTATATATATGTGTGTATATGTATATATGTAGATATGTATGTATATGTATATATATGTTTATATATGTGTGTGTGTGTGTGTGTATATATATATATATATATATATACAGTATATATATATATATACAGTATATAAACAATTACATTGACAATCATGTTACGTTGTTTTCAAAATGTTTCCTTTTCTTTTTCATTACTTCTTTAACACACTACTTCTCCGCTGCGAAGCGCGGGTATTTTGCTAGTTAGTTATATATGGCGGCACGGTGGCGCAGTGGGTAGCACTGCTGCCTCGCTGTTAGGAGACCTGTGTTCGCTTCCCGGGTCCTCTCTGCATGAAGTTTGCATGTTCTCCCTGTGTCTGCGTGAGTTTCCTCTGGGTGCTCCAGTTTCCTCCCACAGTCAAAAGACATGCAGGTTAGGTGCATTGGTGATCCTAAATTGTCCCTGGTGTGTGTGCCCTGCAGTAAGTTGGCGCCCTACCCAGGGTTTGTTTATTGTCTTGTGCTCTGTGTTGGCAGGGATTGGCTCTAGCAGACCCCCGTGACCCTGTAGTTAGGATATAGAGGGTTGGATGATGGATATATATATATATATATAGAGGCAGACTATCGGGACCCATGCCTGGCTGGGACGCCCCTTTATCACTAGAACCAGGGGAGCAGCCATGGGAGCCATGTTATGTCCCTCAGAACCTTTGTTGGCAGCTCCCCTGGGTTGCATCGGGGCCACTTTTGTGGAACACCGGAGCTCATCTTGGTTGGGCTCCATGGCCTCCGCTAGGGGGAGCTGTATAGAGCTGCAAGGCTTAACAAGTCCGTCTGGGCGGTAGAACAGCCACACCCAGAAATGCAGCCAGAAGTAGGTCAACGAGCACCTGCAACACTTCTGGGTGGGCTATAAGAGAAGCCTGCAGCCACTACTCAGGGCGCCAGAGTTGGGAGGAGGTGGATGAAGCTGCCCTGGGAGGAGTGGAAAGAACAGTGTGATTTGGGGTGGTTTTTCGTTGTATTTTGGGACTGGGTTGTGCCTGTGGGGTTCAGTATTGATAAGTGTTGTGTGCACATCTGTGGCCTTGAATTACATTGTTTTGTAAAACAATTTTTTTATTACCTCCTATTGGAAAAATAGCTTTGAGTGTACTGACATATTTGGCAATGTAATTGCTCTATCCCCTCCAGTTTTTGTGAGATGAAGGTTTAAAATAAAAAAAAACACAATTTTAAAGTAAAAAGGTAATATCTTTTTAAAAATTATTATTTAGACTTGGGGAAAAAATGTAAATTACACATATAATTATTTTAAATCTAATTATTCCTTACAAAAAGTACTCACTTTGTAGTTTTTTTACCTCTTATAATCCTCTGAAGGTGTTCCATTGTAGAATGACCAATAGATGTCTGCTAACATAGATTCACTCCAGTTTTTCACTACAATGTTTCTCCACCTGAGTGGCGTCAAGGTGGATGTTCATTAGAGACCAACTCGTTGTTCTTGGGGAAAACATCCAAATGAAAGTGTAGGAAATGGATTTTTAAAGACATGCTGCACCCAAGTGCTAGGAAGGAGCAGAGGAGCTCCTCAAGTAGTTCTTCATAGTTTTCTGCCTTTGTATTACTAAATAAACTATGGCACACACTTTTTCTTTTCATAAAGAAAGGATGTGCATTCTTTTACTCTTTGCTTACTATTAACCTGGTCAAGACAACCACACATTGCATATTTCTGTAAAAACCATGTAAACAACTTTCTCTCATCTGGACAAATAAAAAGACATCTTTCTAACCTTCTAAATAAAAATGTGTGACTATTTTGAAGGAGTAAGAAGAGAGAAAAGAAGTGACTGAGAACACAAAATATGTAGCAAATACTTGATTTTGAGTGGTTTACTCAACTAATGATAAGAACAAGGAAGACTGCAATTTTTCCGTTCAAAATATACTTCAAATAATATTCTCAGCATGAAAAATACTTATTACCATAAACAACTGTAACTTAAAACTTTAAAAACTCAAAATTTTTTTCAAAATGGAGTGTCATGTTTGCAAAGATGAGCAAGATCCATTTTTTGTTATATATATTAATCATTTTTTCATTGTCCTTTTATTATATATTGCATATTATATTGTTTTTTATTGAATATGGTCATGTTTAAAGCTATACATATGCATGCCTCATGATGTTTGTCCTTCTTGATCTGCCTTACCGTAGGGCGTTACCAATATAAATTAGTGTATCTGCTACACTTCTTTAAGAGCCCAAGCTCCTCCTGCCTATTTAATCCTTTAGTAGCATAGTCGGTAAGTTTACACATGTAAACCATGACAGTTATGTATTACTATTCATAGATTAAAACTAGTTACCAAACTGTTTTGTTATTTGTGTGCTGCTATTCACTTACCCCTTAGATGTTTGAAACCACAATGGTTTATTTGTACTGCTTTCATGAATTTAAGTTATGTACAGAATGCTACTTGTTTCTTTACATCGTAGCTCTTTGCTAATCATCTTGAGATATGTATACTTTGTGTCAAACCAGTTTCTAAGTTGATAAACTGATAAAGAGAGGAGATTAGCTGCCTGAATATCTACTATGTTGTAATAGTGAGATCAGAATAGGCATTTTCCACTGAACACTATATTTTATGAAAACCGTTTGTGGTAGAGATTCTGATGCAGACCAGTGTTATCTGACCATCTCCCTCTACCTTGAAAATATATCTGCAAATCTAAATGGTGCTAGGATATTTAAATAGACAATACCTTGTAAGAAGCATGAGATGTCTTTTGTGCACCTTGGTGGATATGACATATTAATGGATTTCAATTTTGTTGAAAGAGTAGTATATACAGTATATAACATCCTTTATCTGCTATGCATGTAGTAAGGTCAAGGTCATCACAAAGGGTGATAAAAGGCAGTGGACGGCTAAATTTTCAGACACACAACCAGTAAAATTAGCATTTGCAAAAGCAGAAGTCCTTAACATCGCAGTATGGACCTACATGGGGAGCTTATCCAGTCAGAAGTCAAATAATTCAGAAGAATACTCAGAAAAATACAAAAGATACTAAAGGAAAGTAAGACAGAAGATGCAGAAATTGCCCCTGGTCTAATTTGAAAGAATGAAAGATTGTGGAGGCTTTGGAGATCAGGTGTCTAACCATATTTACCTTAACATGTTTACCAAGTTTTGTTCAAAATGTATTGAACTGGAAACAATCAACAGAAATGAAATGGATACATTAGCAAAAGCAGAGTGATTTTTATGCTTGAAGGAACATGACTTGCACCACCTGAAATTAGAAATAAATATTTGATAAGATGATGGCTGGTAATTTGAGAAAATGTTTTATTTATCTTTGGTGCCTTTAACCTTGATGAACTATGTATGATCTGCACTGTAAACCTTCATTTAAATATATGGGAAATATTGCAACAGTTAATTCTTAAAATGTACCATGATAAATGCATGCATTTGGAAGGTATCTGTGTTACTGTAAGGGGAACTACTTCATGTAGCCAGACAACAAGAGTGCACAGTGGAATATTGATTGCAAAGATTCACAACACAATGTTGAAAGCCCACTTGGAGACCCAAGTCCTGTTCTGGTCACTGAATTAAATTTGAAACAATGAAGAACTTTCATTATTTTTTAACAACATGTCTGAAGCAAAGGTAAACTTCATTGTACTGAAGAGCTGCAGAAATCAAATCTTGCCAAGATGATGTTACAGGGCAAAACAAAGACAATCAAATTAGAAATGAAGGGTTATGAAAAAATTATAGAAGAGGTCAAGCATTTCTGCTACCTTCGAAACCAAATCACTGGGGACATTGAATGCTACCCACAAAAATAAAGTATCTTTTTTTTGAAGAACCACATACTCTTTTTCTTTTTTTATTGAAATAAAACAAAAAACTTTTCTTGCTTTCTCTAATTTAAAAATAGTAGAATAGCTTTTAAATTTACAAAATGGTGAGTGTAGTGTCACACAGCCAGGTCAAACTCATTAAACAATAACAAGAAAAAGCTTTTTTTTTCTTTCCTTATATGAAAGGGCTACCATGTAACAAACCCTTATTTTAAGGGCATATAATGATCATTTTTGTTTTGACTGTAATGTATTTCTGAATTTGGTTCTCTCTTTGTTTGGTAACTTTGAGTTTACTTATTTCTTGGTTTTGAACAGGAATTAATTTCAACAATGATTTTACTTACTAGACAATTCTCAAATTAGTGATCTAATAGCCAACAAATTACTTCTGTTTTTTATTTTACTAGGGGAAATATCATAAATAAAGTTGATATAATTTTGGTTCTGTGCTTTGTCTTCATGTAGCCTGGTCTTTGGATGAACCAGCACCAAAGTGATTGCAGGCCATTTCATCACAAAATCATAGCTTAACACTAGAATTAGCGAAAAAAACTCGTAAATCTGGCCCACCTTAAATCCCTTCACACCTCTCCGTCAGCGTCTTTTTATCTTCTAAATGTGTCGATAAGCCCAAGTAGCAAGCAGCCTGCTTTACCACCCCCCCCCCCCCCAGCCCCCACCACTGCAGAACAGGCAAGAAGTTCTCCCAGTTCCTGCCTTGATTGATTTTCTGGGAGTGAGCTACCCAGAATTGTAAAATAATTTGATGTGTGTTTTGTGTCTACAACAATTTATGTAAACACATCGTTAAAACAAACATTTTTCATGTTTTAGTCATAACAAAATGTAGACATGAACTATATAATTTGTGAAGGCTAATGGCCAAATATCAAAGAAACACTTTCAAAAAAGGTGCTAGAACAATACGACAGCTTCCGTGGTGCAGCAGTAAGATCTTATAATCAGAGGTTGTGAGTTCGAAACCAGCTCCCCGGCAAATTTACCGTTTTGAGTAGTGAGTTGTTCTTATTGTTAACATTATACAATAAAAACATACATTTGATTTTTGTCTGTAACAGCCGGTGTAAATTTATAGTACTTGTAAAAGTTAGCATTTTTTTTCACTTTTATTCTCACAGTCACGATCACGATACAACACCCCACCGCACCCCCCACCCCAGATCTGACGCGGTTACTTTTTATCTGAAACTGGGAATAACTGTAGATGTGAGTGGTGTTTTGAAACAATGGAACTGGAAATTCTCTGATCTGAAGGGATAAAAGCTGACATACAAACGCTGGTGATTCTGCCTTCTTCGTATCTCACCGTCACCTGAATTTTTTTTTATTCAGTTTTATTGAGTGTTCCTGCTCACTCTAAATTAGTATGCACCTTATGGTCCAGGATGTCAAAGCCGCACTGACAAAAAACAGAGACATAGGTATATATGATATTTGGAATAACTCATTTTATGACCTGTATAGTACATTTCGGAAAATATTATGGCACTGATGCAACATTATCATATTCATTTGCACGCCTTCTTGCACTTGTAATCAGTGACCGCATTTTTTTTCCCCTGATCTTGCCAGTCTTCACATGTTGCTGCATGGTGCAGTTTCTTTTGTATTCCAGGACATGCAGAGGAAAGAATAGTACAGAGAAGTCAGTTTCACGCTATATGCAATAATCAGATTCAAATGTTAACAGTTCCCACACACCCAAGGACCATCCTGTCTACATTTATGTCATGTGTACCTGTTGCAATGTACACACTTCTCTCTGTGCTGTGGTTATTATTACACTGAAGGGGCTGGGCAAGCTGCGGTCTTGGAACAGAAGCTTGTTGATGTTGTATCCTCTCTTGCTTTATCCATCACCATTTCTAGTAAGAAGAGACGACTAGGTTCCTCTGCAAGGTGAGCAAAGAACACTTTTCTTTTCTCAGTGGCACCCGTGCATGCCTTGCACAGCACATTTGCGTTCATCACTGCCAGGTCAAGCGTGTTATAGCACAAGCAACTGGCCACTTGCGTGTTTCTGCTCGAACTGAATAAGCTCACGCCTTCTGGTGCATGATGTCAACGCAGCGTCAGATCAGCTGTAAATGTATGGTATTTCTAAAAGTTAGCTTTTTTTTAGTTTTATTCTCTGTCACGTTCATGCTCTCCCTCGCACCCCCCCCACTTCTGATCTGACTCTAACTAACAGCGCCAGTATAAATTCACACCCAATCTGACGCTGTTCGTTTTCAAATAATATTGCATTAGTGCTACAATGTTTTCTGATTGGTACTATTCACGTCATAAAATGATTTCATCAAAATGTTGCATATATTTGTCTCTTTCCTTTTGGCCCGGTGCTGCGTTGACATCATGCACCAGAAGATGTGAGCTTATTCAGTGCGAGCAGGAACATGCAGGTGGCCGGTTGCTTGTGCTATAACAAGCTTGACCTAGCGGCGATGAACACACAAGTACTGTGCAAGGCATGCATGGGGGCCATTGAGAAAAGAAGAGTGTTCTTTGCTCATCTTGCAGAGGAACTTAGTCATCGCTTCTTACTAGAAAAGATGATGGATAAAGCAAGATAGAATCAGAGGTGGGTAGAGTAGACAAAAATTGTATTCAAGTAAGAGTAGCATAACTTCAAAATAATATTACTCAAGTAGAAGTAAAAAGTAGTCATCCAAAAAAATTACTCAAGTAAGAGTAAAAAAAGTATTGGGTGAAAAGACTACTCAAGTACTGAGTAACTGTTTGAACATAATAAATGATTTATTTTTTAGAAATGTTGTAATAAGACAGACAAAAATATAAAATAATGTGCAAATTCTGCTATTTCCAAATAATAAAATAAAAAAATGAGTAAAAATAAATAACATCTTTACAAAATAAAGAGGCACAAATAACACAAAGTTCCAAATCTCAGTTTTTCACAAACAAAGCTTTTGAAGCCAATGCCTACAGTAGGTAACATGTATGTTTGAAGAGTGCAAACTACTTACAGTGATAAGATATACTGTACACTGACAGTATAATACTGTATATTCACTTTGTGGTGTAGCGGGTCCACAGCTTCAAAAAAAAAAAAAGGCCAGTTTAAAATTAATAAAGCCATAAAGCAATTGCACGACCGCGGGGAGTTAATGAGGTAGTCGGAGCAAGTCGCACCTGCATGTGTGGGTGTGATCTTTCTCAATTGCTTCATTGGCTTCCTGCGGTGTGCGATTAAGGCTCACGGAGACAGGAGTGTATATATACGGGTCGGCACAAAAAAAGAAGGGGGAATCAAAGAAAAGGAGAAAAGAAAAGAGGTTAAAAGACTTGAAAGGCAGGCTTGGGAATGATGATCTGGCCACCTGGAGGGAGGAAGCAGTGCGAGCTAGGGCCCCATGAAAGAGTGTCAGCTGTGGCGCTTTAGGGGCTAGTTCGCCCAACTGAACATTCATATTAATGGATTTATTTATTGATTTTTTTTCCTTTCTTTTCACAATGATTTGATATTTATTTTTCTATATAATTTTTCATCAGACTGGACTGGTGATCTTGTAGTCCTTTCATAAATGAACACTTGAAACTAAGCTTGAACTGTGTGTTACCACTTGCCAGGTCTTCCTGACTGAAGAAATACAAAGCTAAATAGTTTCTTACTTAATTTAATGTTTTGTAATTAAAAATTGACATTTCATGCTTGTTATTACCTACTTTTTGTTTCTGTTGATTTTATTTACTTACCTGAACAAGCTTTTTCTGTTAACATGGATAAATTAATATTTCACGGTTTTACTGATACATTTTCACACATTTACTTTCATCCTTCTCTTGTTCATTGAGGTTCAGTATACAATTATAGTTGTGCTTTGACCTTGGAGAATAGTACTTACCTAACTCCTCTATTAATGCAGTGTCGCAGTAGGGGGCAGTAGCGCTCCCTTGAACCCTCAGGTACCACACCAAACACCTGGTAAAATTGCCACAATAATTATATTTATTATAATAATGTGCACCAAGCACCCTCCACTCCACTATATTCATAAATAACAATAATAACCACAATCCTCCACTCCCAGACGCGTTGCCCTCCTACCACCCAGCTCAGCTCGTTGTCTGGGAGTTCCCAGAGTCCTTTTATTCCTCCTGACCCGGAAGTGTTTCTGCCCAACAGTTCCACAAGTCCTTATTCCTTCCGGGTCAGAGTAAACAGTACTTTTCTTCACCCCGGAAGCCCGTCGCTCTTCCTGTGACGAACTTCCGGGTCATGGTGCATAAATGAGTCCACTGGCTTCCCGACAGCGACTCCCAGTGGCCCCCAAGGTATCCAGCAGGGCTGTGTATAAAAACTCCATAGTCCATGAGGCCCTGCTGGAATTCGGGGCCCATATATGCTCTCGGGAGAGCTCCTCCTGGCGGCCTGGGGGTGAGGGCCGGAGTAAAATGCCGGCAATCCACCACAGCAGATATAGCTCAGTTTATGTTCTGTTATTTATAACTGTGGTAACTTGTGCCTTTGAGCCTAGTGTTCATGCAATGAACCTTGTTTGAATTTCTTCTTGGGGTGTCTTTAAGTTTTTTTTTTTTTCCTATGTACACATTGACTACTCCAATATCCAAATACATACTCTACACCAATGGTTCCAGATTAGGGAAAGTAGTGTACATATACATACAGTATACATATACATAAACTAGACATTAAGCCCGTTACAATAACGGGCGCTAGAACAGCAGTGCATAAACATTAGTAGGAACAGTCTATATTAAATGGCAAGGGACCTTGACCTCATTCTGTTTCTTGTCTTAATTTTCTTTTTGTCAAAAATATTTTTGCAAGAAGCTTAAAGTAAAATAATAAAAATAAAATAGAAACGTATATGACAATACAGTAAGTATAATTAATATTGCCTTAGTGTAAAACTTTGTAATAATCTGTAAGACACAATATCTGAAGAAGATATTTAGGTAAAATTTTCTATTTTTTCACCTCATGAAATTTTTCTATACAATTTCATTATAGAGAACATTTCTTGTAAATATTCTGTCTGAGTTTGGCAACAGTTTGCCTTGTTCAAGACCATCTACAACGTTGACAACAACATCAGGAAAATGTCTAACTCTTGATAATGCAACATATAACAGACCGTGGCTGAATACTGGTTCTGGCAAGTAAACGACAACTTTTTCTAAGGTTTGTTCTTCTGAGTCTTTCTCTTTTAGTGTTTTTCTGACGGTCAATTTCTTTTTCTTCAATTGATCTATTTGCTTGTATTTTTCTTTGTCTTTCAGCCTGTCTTTTTTTGATGCTTACTTGTTGAGCTGACCGTTCTTCCAGGAGATGTTGCTTATATAGGATTTGATTGTCTGTGTCTTTTGTCCTACTTGACGTGTCCATTTTTTTTTGGGTGGCATGTTGTTAGTAGATACGTCTGAAATATTTTCTCTTACAGAAATACTGGTTTGTATGTGGCTGTAATATGCGTCACTGTATTGTGTCCTTAATCTGCTCTCGCAGTAATACTGGTTTGTATTTCTGTAAAATGCCTGTAATTTTCTCTGAGAGTAATACTGGCTTTGATGTCTGTAATATGACTTTAATTTTCTGTCACAACAGTGGGCAATCAGCAGAGTGTCCCCAGCAACTGATGTAATGTGTGGCGTGTAGCTGATAATCGTGTCCGTGGCATCTCCTCAGCAAGTACTGTTTAGTTCCCCAGCAAGTATTTTAATCTGTGCTGGCGTGCAGCTGATTATTGTATGTGTGGCGTCTCCCCAGCAACGGATTTTATGTGCGCAGCCGGGACTACCCAATCAGCACTCTCCCCAGCAATGGTGTCGTTTAATTCTTATCATGCGCGGCCGTGGCAAGGCCATTCACTGTGTGCCCAGCTTCCAGTGTGTGTGCTTTATTTGCTTATCATACGTGGCAGCGCCTAGGCTATTCACTGTGAGCCCAGCTTCCAGTGTGTGTGCGTCCACGGTGACGTGCGCATGGGCAGGGCACGGTGCGATGTGCAGCCCGCGCATGCGCACTTCACCAGAAGACACACACACGGACACCTGGACGCACACAGGGGTTTTATTAAAGAGGATACTCTAAAAATTCTTGCATTGTTTATTTAAACTTTTATTTGCAAATGAAAAACTGTATATATTGTGTTTTGCTAATTTATTTGAATCCATTGATTTGCAAAATGGTATGTTACATTTTTATAGCCTTGCCAAAATGTTTAGAAGTATGGTAGGAGTTTACGGTTGTTGTCTGTTACAGTGAATACTTCAAGGCCACAATATACAGTAGTTCTTTCTGACTTTTAATTACAGTAAAACAGTAAAGCAATCTTTTTTTACTCATCTACTTGACCAGTCAATATCAAAATTTAATTAATACAGGAAGAACAAGGAAGAACAATCAATTAGCCGTCTGACCTTGTGGAATTTAAAAATGAAAAGCTAAAATGTAAAATAGTAAAACTCAATTTTTTTTCCTTCTCCATTTTCATTCTCAATATATTATATCATATGTAATTCCTTTGTTGTCATTAAATCATAGTGTGGCAATTATGCAAACCATTCAAAAACTACATTAAATATATAAGTGGGTTGTGTATGTTGTAAGCTAATATTTAAAATCTCCAGAGAAAACAATTTTAGTAATGGAAATTAATGGCCTGAGATCAATTTGAAAATATTAAAACCGAAAAAAAAAACCACATTCATAAACCAATCTGTCTGTCAGCTGAATCAATAAAATGTGTACTATTGCAAATAGATAAGATCAGATTAGTTAATCCTAAATGATTATTCAAAATATGGCATATTAAAAGTAACCTTAAGGAATACTACTAGTTAGATTACTTTCTCTGTGTCTATTTTGTTGTGTGTAAAATATTCAAACATTTTTCTTATTAATGCAGTCAAAAACATATAAGTGTATCATGTGTAACAAAGGCACTATATATGCACCTGACCCGACACAAGTTCACATGGAGGCATGTGTAAAATAAAACAAATATTTATTTTTCTTCACATGTGGGGCATGTCTTCCCCGTGAACCTAACAGGTACAACACAGTCCCAAAACAACACAAGCACTAAACACTTCTCTCTGGCACCACCACTCCTCCCAGGCAACCTTGTCCTCCTCCTCCACCCGACTCTGGCCCTGAGTGGTGGTTATTGGCCCCTTTTATTGGGCACCCGGAAGTGCTCCAGGTGCTTGATTGCCAACATCCGGCTGCACTTCTGGGTGTGGCAAAACTAGTGCGCCTACGGAACCCAACAGGGCTGCACAAAACTCCAACCCCCATGAAGCCCTGGGGGAGTCCGAGGCACCGCTGCAACCCAGGGAGGCTGCCATCTAGCATCCAGGGGAAGATACTGGGTTTCCCATCCTTGATCCTCCGGAAGATATGCTGCAGGGGCACCCTGGGCGGGCATGGGCCTCGGCCACCCATCACACATGCTAAATATGTTTCTGATATTAACTGTAAACATGCCATTGAACATGTGAACCTACTATGATACAATTCCAGCACCACTCCAACAGTTGACCCGCTGTGCTAAAAGCCACTGTGGTAGATTATATTTCATATTTTGTTGTTATTTTGTGCACACCATATATACTGTATGGTATGTTTATTTTTTTCTTTGGACTCAAATGCTTCTTGTTAAATTTAGAAAAGCATTGAAAATGCATACTTGGACTTTTTATATCTTAACAATATGAATTCATTCATTAAATCAATGATGAAAAGTGCACATTGGTAATAGACAAGATGAAATACATCAGTGACTGAGTGAATCCAGAAATGATATTCTACCAAATTGTGATGTCCAGAACCACTCGAGACTTTTCTTGTTGGATATTTGATCTTGTCAAATCATCTCATTATCTCTTTGACCACCCATGCTATTGTGCTTGATAGTAATTTGAATATTTTTGCTATACACCACTTTGTCACAGCTCGCTACACATGTAGCACAAGGAAGATGAGGACTAAAAGAGGGTATGTACAGGAGGGTTGACAGGTCACCTGGAGCAATAAGTCCCCCTAAAGGTCCTTCTTAAGACAGGCCACTTGGATAAAAGAGAAAGAAATGAAAAACAATCAGGGATTCACTTCATGCTACTGGTAAGAAGAGGAACTCCACGTATGCAGGATGGTCTTTGTGCATAAAATGGTCAGCAGCTCTTAAGGGAAAGGAAGCAAGAGGGGCTGAGACAAGAGGTAGTAGAGCTCCTCTAGGCAATTGATAACTGCATAACTAGCTGAAAGACTATTTTTGCTTTATGACATTACAATTAAATAAAAAATTAATTATATTATAGCTGTACTGTACTACTTTAAATCAAATGCGTTAATTGAATTACATTCTTGATGGCTCAACTACACTGATTTACTCCCGTATATAGAGTCAGCTAAAAAACCTACTAACATTATTGCTCCAGAATAAATGTTTACCTGGCTTCTGCTCAATAAACCTCTCAATGGAGAGGTGCACATTCTGGGGAAATTGTTGGGCAGTAGAAGGAACACTCGGAGGAACCTTCTACCGTGAGGAATTATTGGACATGTCCAGTAGGGGGGATTCCATCATTGCTGCAGAAGTCACTATAGTGGTACGAGGACTCCATGGTGGTAAGGCTTCTGGGGTGGATGAGATCTAATCAAAGATGCTAAAGTTCTGTACATTGTTGATATAGCTTAGTCAATGTCACATGATAAGTGAGTAAAACACCCATGGAAAGCTAGAATGGTGTTGTGGTCCTCATATTTAAGAAAAGTGACCAGAGGGTATATTCTAACTACAGAAGAATCACACTCCTGAGTGTCCCAGGTAATGCCAATGTAAGTGTGCTGGAGGGATGACTCTTTCCAGTTGTTGAGCTACCCTGGATGTAGAACAGCAGACTAGTTTATCAACCTGGCATAGTTGCTTGAGGGTGCATGAGAGTATGATAACGCAGTATACATGTGTTTTGTAGATCTGGAAAAAACATATGACGGTGTCTCTCAGGATTTGTTGTAGGTGGTTCTGCAGGAATATGGGGTAATGGAAAAATTTGTGTGCTATTTTTTCCCTATAGGAATAAAGTAAGAGCTGTGTCTGAATACTTGGCATTTGGTGGAATTCATTTACTGTCCTTCATTAAGGCCTGTGCCTTGGCACCACTCCTGTTTGTAGTTTTCATTGATGATATATCAAGGCACAGCCATGGATGAGAGAGAGAGTGTCCAGTTGGGGAGTCAAAGGTAACATTATTGCTTTATGCAGATAAAGTTATTCTCTTTACCTCATTTGAGTGTGATCTTGACACACTCAAGTGATTCGCTGCCAAGTGTGAAGATCAGCACCTTCAAGTCTGAGGTCATGGTTTCTCTCGGAAGAGAATGGATTGTTCTATTTAAGTGAGTGGGGAAGAATGGTTCTTAGTGGAGGAGTTTAAGTATCTCAAGATCTTTTTCACAAGTGATGGAAAAGGGAATGTGGGATAGATAAGCCAATTGGCATGGCAGAAGCAGTAGCTGAGTATAAAAATAAAACTTTTTGTTTAGATAGATAGATTGAACTTTATTTTCTGAATCTCATTTAGATAGATAGATAGATAGATAGATAGATAGATAGATAGATAGATAG
>JANRMT010062819.1:28428123-28480628 GCA_026402145.1 Polypterus bichir lapradei
TAGATAGATAGATAGATAGATAGATAGATAGATAGATAGATAGATAGCTGCTCTAAGTAATGAAGTGTATGGATTTCAAAACCCTATTTATGAATGAGGACGGTGAAATCATTAGGTTGCTTGATATATTGTTGTAGGAGTGATATTTCTAGGAGAATATCCACTGAATGCCTGTGTATTTGATGTTTACACCTGAGCATATATTATAATTTCTTTTTGTATGTTATGTTTTAAAGAAATATCAGCAAAACAACAAATAGGAAAACATAATCCTCATAGAGTATTTGAGTTTTTTATACACAGTCTCTCTCAGATCATAGCCCAAAATTTTATGTGGGAAGATTAAGTCAATGCTGTTTAAATGTTCAGAGTGACTTTTACCCTACCCTAATACTGACATTGTCTTTAAACTTAAGACTGCTTCTGACTCAACAAATCTTGGCAGAAGTATTGGCATACATACATACAGTATACTAAGTCATTAAGAAGGTCTAGAAAACTATCAGAAACAATGAGCTAATAGAAAAAAAAATAAAAAATGGCATTTACCTTGTTTCAGACCTTATAATAGACACAATTAGGCAATTCACAACAAGAAGAATGAGATACTATGCTACAATTAAAGTTATCTTAACTCAGTAGTTTATGATGGTAGTTAAAATGCAATAACAAGACAATTAGTGATTATTAAGTTAATTACTAATGATATTTATTATATCTTTTAACACCTAGTAAATGTTTATTAGTTACAAAAATGATTAATATCTTGTTAAAAAGAATGACTTGCATTTAGCCCAGCATGACACAAGGTATGTTATTTAAAATTGTATGATTTTTGTGAATTAATAATGCATTTGCTTAGGGCTGCAGCTCTTTCACTTAAAGAATGCTTGGACTTTGTCTCTTTCTGCATCTTGTAAATTATGGACCTTTAGCACCTCAGAGTTTTGGCTATTCTTTTATTTTCGGCAGCTTTAACAAGGAATGCATAGTATTCAATGAGTCTTAACCTTGCAATTAAAATCATACATTTGAACTCTTTCAAGGATTTACACAAACATCTCTGGAAGCAGAGCTCTCTTACTGTCATGTTTTACATAAAATGAAGTGTTTTTCTCAAAGTCCTTGCATAAGTGAGTATAAATAATTAAGAGTCCTATGCATACATTTTAGCCTAAAAATATAACTATGTGTCATGTTATGGAAATTTTACTTCATTTAAGATGGCACTGTTGTATTCCAGCCAGGGTTCCTCCCCTGGCTCTGGCTCAAATGACATTTTTATATCTGTCTTGTTTATTTTTGATTCTTTTGTCTACATTTTTATTGTTGATTATCCTGTCTTATGTACCATTTGTTTTGCGGGTTGTTCCTGCCCATCACCGCAATGTACTTCCCTCAGCCCTATAGGTAGGGGCATCCAGAGTCCCTTGCAATTCCTTTGAATGCACTTGGGAGTTGGGGATTGTTTCATTGTGATTTTGCTGTACTTTTGTGATTTTTGACAATTTTTTGGATTTGTGATTGGGACTTGTTTGCGTTGCATTGATTTTTCCATTTTAGGCATCACCTTTTTTACCTTTTGTGCTCTAAGGAGTTTACTTTTTGTTCAGAGCATTTTGGAAGAATAAATCTTTTATTTTATAATGATCCTGTGTTTTCTCTTATTACTAATTGGTGTTTGACAGTAGTATCACATGGGAATTGTAAGTAATTATTGGCCCTTTCATGCTTGGAAACTCTCGAGTCCATAACAGGCATTATACGTATACAAAATTTTGGTTGTGAATTCCAGCAAACTACAGAAAATGAAAAATGTAGGAGACTGAAAGATACAAAAAGGAATCCAGCAGAAATTATGCATAGCTTTCTACCTCTAGCCATTTTTTAAACATATTACTATGAACTCTATTTCTGACTTACTATCTTTTGAAGTTTATATTTGTGTTGTCAAATTTTGCTGCAAAGGCTATGGATTTGGGAAAGGTTCAAGAACATCAGAAACAATTCAACATCAAATTTTGTTAAAACTAGTGTTTAATCAGCTTGCCCAACTAGTATAACTGTTTCATAAATACAATTAGCACAATAATACCTCCAATAATAAGGTATTAATAATAATTATTGCAACAATATGGAAAAGAAACAAGAGGTTTCTATCAGCCTTTGGAAACATTTTCACACACAGTCTTCTGTAAACAGTTAAGTGCCCATAAAACGGGGTGTCAGAAGGTTAAGTGAATTTTTGAAATGACAGAGGATGTGCAGACCAGGGGCCTCATGTATAAATGGAGCATACACACAAAAATACACCCATTTCCGCACTCACATCACGATGTATAATAGTTAAACTTGGCGTAAACCCACTCACATTCTCATTCCAGCTCAATCCATTGCATATGCAAGTTTTCAGCTCGGTTTTGCAAACTGGCGGCACCCAGTGTCAAAGCAGTGCTACTGTTCCTTTGTGGTTTCCCTTTATTTTTTAGATTTATATCCCTGATGTAGTTTTATCAAATATACTGAAATTAACCACATATTGTTTATAAATGTAAGGCACCTGATTGTAATCAATCTGTAACAATATAATGGTGCACAGAATGGCCAAACTATTCCACTGCCATGGCTGCTTTAGCGTTGTTAGAGGACATCACAAATGGAAGGATCAAAAGAGAATGCGTATTAAGAGATCATACTGATTTCTTGGCACGTGAACTGGCTGATCGATCAGGTATTTCTCAGTTATCACTGAGTTGTGCTGTGCCAGCTGTATGGGATGGCATTATCTGCTTGTCAAGCAGATATATAAGGTTTCCGTACACTGTGATTGAACAGGCAATCATCAATGCACAATTTGCAGGAACATCCGGTTTTCCCAATGTAATTGGAGCAGTTGAATGCACACACATTGCTTTAAAGGTGCCTTCACAGAATGAATCTGTTTATATAAATAGAAAGCATTTTCACTCTATTAATGTGCAAATCATCAGTGATGCGAAACTGAGTCTCTCTAATGTTGTCATGAGATGGTCTGGCTCAACTCATGATTCATTCATCCTGAGAAATAGTAGTGTGGGGAACAAACTTGAAAATGGTGCTGTGCGTGATGGCTGGCTTCTCAGTAAGATAAGACATTTAATATTACCACTTTGGTACAAATTGTGCGTTATCTGTACGATTTAACCATATAACATGGTTACTTAGGTGACAGTGGGTACCCAAAGAAGACATGGCTTCTCACCCCACTCGCCAAACTGCTGACTGAACAAGAGTGAAGTTATAATTACCTCCACTCCCAGGCTTGGGTGGTGGTAGAACGTACTATAGGGCAGCTGCATGGATAAGACTGGTGGAATGCTGCTCTATAGTCCACAGAAGGTGTGTCACATTGTGCAAGCATGTAGCGTTCTACATAATACAGCTCACAATTGTGGCTTGCCCGTACCTGAAGAGATGCGGTATGATGGACCTGCCACATCGGACAGCGTTACAACATTGATTTAATATAATTAACAGAATGTAAAAACAGATAAGTAGATGCATTCTTTATTTTTTAAAAAAATCATTTAATTTGGGGTCAACATCACCCAGTACTGCTTTTATATTTCGTAATTCATTGGCTACATCTCTCACCGCATCCACTAATGCATTTTGTGATTCTAGTACAGTGTCCGTCAGCACACGGTCAGATGATTGGGCAGTGGTTTCCGAAGCAGGGGTGTGTGAGCAGCCACCGCCCGAGCATGTATTCGGCACAGAAGCAACACCTTCATTGACTGGAGCCACATCCTCAGCATGTGGGTCACCTTTTATAATAATGTCTGAAACTGAATAAACAGTAATTAATACTGCATCTACTACCTGATTGTTTGTCTTATTACACATGCAACTTATTTACACAAGTATGGGTAATAGTAAACAAAAATGAAATTAAAACTCACTATTACCTGCGGTGATGTCAGAATCTCCCTCCCCCGTTGGTAAAATGCCGGTAACAAGAGTGTTGCCAAAAATTGCAGCAACTTGCTGCTCAAACAGTGTGAGCCCCTGGAGTTCACTGCCACCTTCAGTGGTGTTGACATTCAGCTAAACCCAGCCAACACAGGGCGCAAGGCAGGAAACAACCCCGGGCAGGGTGCCAGCCCACCGCAGGGCACACACACACACAGATATACACACACCATGCACACAGTAGGGGCAATTTAGAATTGCCAATGCACCTAACCTGCATGTCTTTGGACTGTGGGAGGAAACCGGAGTACCCGGAGGAAACCCACGCAGACACGGGGAGAACATGCAAACTCCACGCAGGGAGGATCCGGGAAGTGAACCCAGTTCTCCTAACTGCGAGGCAGCAGTGCTACCACTGCGTCACCGTGTGATTTAAAGAGGCGTAATTTTAGGAGGAGTCGGGGTGGCGTGGCAGGTGTGTACACGTGCATTACATTTCACGCTGACAGGGATTTATGTAGCACAAAAACATGGAAGTTGGCGTATGCACAGATTTATTCATCTGGATTTTTTGTGCGTAAGCACATTTCTGTTTTTGTCTGTACACCATGTTTTAGTGTGAATTCTACGCACAGCGTTATACATGAGTCCCCAGATCTTTATCCTCTGTAGATCACTTGAGATGGTATCAGACAGACAGCAACCAATGAACAGGTGTTCACTGTGGTAGGTTATGCATGAGTATGGAGTATTATGAAAACCCAGAGAACTACTTCAGTTTCTGTACGCAAGCACTTAATGAGGAATCAGATTGGTATATTGTGAAAACTGGCTTCCAACTGGGTTGCATCTTTGAAGTTGAGGTTTCAACCTCTTCATAGACAAAATAATCTATACTTGAAGCTGTCTGTGTCAGTGATTTTGTAGTAGTCTGAAAAAAATGAATAACAAAGCAGCTAGTCTCTTTTGAGCTACAGTACCAAAGCCATTCACATATTCCTCAGAAGAAGAGATCCTGACGAGAGGGGGTGCTGATTCTGTCTACATAGGTGGTCAAATAAGAGAAGAGTCAAGTCGAGACCTTAAGGAGACCGAAACTGGGAGAACTGAAATTCAGTTAGTTACAAAAGCTTTTGTGGAGTCGGTTTGGGTATTAGTGTTGCAATTCCGATAAGACTGACCAGAAACCTGCATTCAGGAAATGAACAAATAATCTCAAACAGCAGGCAAGAGTCAAAATGGTATCAAAAAAACAAGCTAAAAATGCTTTAAAGTCAAAGTACATTCCCAAAAAAAGTCCTAACACTAAACTCTTCATGAAATCACCTTTGACCTTCCATTAATAGTGACAAAATGGTAGAATGATTTGAGAACATGCAGACATCAGGAATGATCTTTTGTAGACAGGACTATGATGACAAAATACAACATGTGACCGGCAACATAGCGATAGTAAACAATATGAACAGAAAGTCACAAAATGGCAGTGAACATCCAAATTTCAAAATCACAAAGGTTCAAATCATAAGTCATACTCAATAAGTAATATATAACTAACACAATTAATGTGTAATAATAAGAAAGGCAATTTTAATTAAAATACAGTACAAAATAACATCCAGAAACATAAAACACAAAGGAATTCACATTATCAAAAAAATATATACAATAACAGAAGAAAAACTATAGCTAGGGATGAAGTCCTGGTCAAATAATGACACAGATACTAGCTTACACAACAGGCATCTACTCTTTCTCTAATGAGCCTGTTGAAATTCAGTTAATTTTTGTGCAGCGCTCTTCACCGAGCATAGGCGCAGTGCACTTTGACAAGTTCTCAGGTAAAATACAATGCAAACTTGACAAACCACTAATTACATAATGAGTACACATAAAGACACAATGAAGTGCAGTTATTAAAATGTGGTTACTTTGTGTTTAAAAAGTAAGTTTTAATGCATCTGATATTCCTGACTTTATCTAACATAAAGGGTTACTTTTCTTAGAATTTATAAATTAGGGCACACATGTCTTTGCCAGTATTATTGCATTTTTACATTAAAGTGTTAATTTGACACTACACAGTTGGTAGAACAAACTTTGTTATATAAAGTACTGAAATGCTTCTAAAAATGTACATTAATTAGTGTACTTCAGTTGGAGAAATAGTATTGTATAAATAGGTAAACTGCATGAATATGGAATGAATTCTGATGTTAAGTGCAATTTTTAATGATGGAAAAAATTAAAGATACTCTTTGCTATTTGACCTTTGCTGAGTGACCATTTAAATTTGTTTATGACTGTAAAATGTGAAAATTATAGTTAAATGATGAAAATTATTGTTTGCAACTGCCAGAGTGGATGTTATTGTGTAACTCCTAATGTAACGCTTCGGTTTTGCTTCAAAATTTGCAGTTGTAATCTGGCTAAAATATAGAGTCAACTAGTATTTAAGGCAGATCAAGTTACAATAAAGTGGAGAAGGACAAACAAACTGTAATTGCCTTTATTTCACTATTAGCACATAGACTTTTCTTGCTTAATTGGAAGAATCCTAACCCACCTCTTTTAGGTCAGTGGGTAACGGACGTTATATACTATTTGAAATTGGAAAAAATCAAATTTTCTCTGAGAGGATCTGTTCAAAACTTTTTTAAAACCTGGCAGGATCTAATCCAGCGGTTCTCAAACTTTCGTATTTCGCACTTCCCCCCCGTTTTCTACCTGGAATAATTCTGCGCCCCCTGTATAATATAAGATAGATGAGAATAACCCATGATACAACTAACAAAGGTATCGCAGCATCCTATCATTTTTACTTCTATAAGATTTGCATGTGTTCAGCTAACTTCAATGAAATATCTGCAATTTTTCATTTTATTGGTAGTAATTCCAACCCCAAAAACAAAGAATAAATTATTTATTTTTATTTAATTTTTTTATGTAAAGAAACGATTAAATGTGTTTTGATTTTTAAAAATCTTGTAAACGAGGACACCGATGAAGTCAATCTGCGTGGGACAAGCGTATTTTCGTCCAACAAATACTATACCGCTGTTAGGTGTATCATGAAAATAACCCAATACGCAGTAAATTATTTAACTCAATTTGGCAATATTGGCTACGCTGCCAATGTGGTGCAGTCGCGCCGCATTATCACCTGATATACTGTTACCCGAATGTTCGCGATAAATAACGATACGTCTCAAACTTTCTGGATTGAAAATGCGGCACCGAAAAGCCGCAGCAGCGGCGCCGCTCATCATAGAAATAAACTTCAAATAGAAAAGAAGCTCAGAGTGTCTATCTCGAATATCAAACCGAACCTGGACAGGCTGTGTACTTTAAAGCAGGCACATATTAGTCATTAGATCTATGCCTTAGAAATGTTTTATTTTAATTTTAGTTATAATGCATTCATTGTGATTATATGCTTGCAAATTTAAATTTGAAATAAAATTGTAAAAAATTAATTTTGATGTCTTGTTCATTTATTCAACGCCCCGCCACAGTTTGAGAACTGCTGATCTAATCAATAACATTTTAGATTAAGCATTTATATTGGGGAGAAAGACTCCGTTCTCTCTTTACTACTTTCAAAAGTTTTACTCTGGATGCTGGCCTTCCTCACTTTCTCAAGGGTTTGAGTTGAATTGAATTTAGTTATGTTAAGTTTGGCTTGATTGTATGGAAGGTTACATGCTTTAAATAAATTCAATACAAGTTCAAATAAGAAAAAAGCTACAATAAATGTGCATTCAGAGATGTGCAGACTAATATCGGGATGAGAGTTTTTAAGTATGTTTTCATGTTATTTTGATTTTTGTCTTATTTAATTTTGTTTGGTTTTTGCTTTTTTGTCCTTTTGTATTATGCCATTGCACGCTGATAATGTCATGCAATGTGCACTGTGCCTCATGCATCATTTTGTATACATAGCAAATGGTAGGGAAAGTTCCTTCATTAGAACATTTCTCACTGAAAATAGGAGGAAAGCTATGCCTGTCTGCAGTAAAGTTTTGGGTGCAGTGGTTAGCACTGCTGGCTTACAGATCCTGTGTCCGAATCCTGAGCCTAGTCACTTGTCCATGTGGAGTATGCCCATTCTTTCTGTGTCGTAATACTGCATTCCTCACAAACCTCAAAGATGTGCATGTTTAAATAACTGATTTGTAACTCTAAAGTAGCTTGCTCTGAGTGAGTGTGGGTGTATATATATAACTGCAATCAACCGGCACCTTGTTGAGTGGTTTTTTCCTACATTATGCCTAGTGATGATCGGATAGACTCTAGCCCCCCACTATAAATTCGATTACTGCAATGAGATTGCAGAATATATGTAGATAAATGAAGACTAATGGAAATGTTTTTCTGCAACTTTTAAAGAGGGTAAAGACCATAAACAATAGGGAATAAAAATGTTTAATATTTTACACTATGTGAATTAAAATGTATTGTTTGAATTGTATATCACATACTTTTCCTATATTTTACCAATCTCAAATGGCCTTGTATATAACATTTAACAAAGAGCACAACTTTCTGGTTGTTTGATTCATTTCAAAAATAATTAGTTGGTGTAGCTTATATTATCTCTTATATAAACGTTTATGCATTGAAGTGTGAGTGTCTGTCCGGCCCGGAAGTGAGAGATGGAGTCAGGGTAAGGACTCTGCCTCCGAGGAAACAGAAAACTTGCTTGGCCGCTAATAACACAAGCGAGGCCAGTACGTCAGCAAAATGAAACCTCAGAAGAAACACAAAGTCTCTTAGCTGCTAATATCGGCAAAGCAGTATCCCTTTAACATTTCCTCCCACCGCTAATGCAAAAAGTGATGCGAGCATGTTGGGAAAACTAATCCTCCTAGGAGAGAGATGCCCAGAGCAGTTCCTTTCAATTACCTGACATCTCTACATTTCAGTTTTTTTCTGACGATTTCAATAGTTTCTAGGACCCTGGGCTTTTTATAGCATGGGCCTATATAGGTAGTTCTGTATAATATTCTCTCTACTTGGCTTATGCAGCAGATCAACACTCCAGAAGGAAGATTGTTATGGGTCAATTTGACCCGTTTCAGTTTCTGAGTTATCTATAATAAGGGTTACTGTCATTTTATCTCCCTGAAATGGCTTCACTTTTTGTCATTTAGAGTCATGATCTTACATGCGAAGTGCAGTCATTCTAATGCATTGTGAAATATCTGATTTATGCAAAGATAATGTTGTTGGTCATTTTGATTATTTAAAGTACAGAGAAAAGTGCCCATACCCAAAACAAAAACATCTGCCTGGTTCATTAAGGTTTGTTGAGAGTGTCATGTTGTTGTATGGCTCATGTCAAAAGCAATGTGAATTGTTTTTGATGAGTAAGGGAATGGCTGACTAGACTGTTGTCACACATGCACATTAGAGGGTCACCTTCCATGTTCATCAGTAGTAAGTTTCTCTGTTTACATCAATAGCTCTGAGAAGACACCCATGGAGGGCAAGTGACTCTATCTCTTCGGACTATTAGACTGCAGAATACGAGATGGAGCTCCAACCTGAGTCTTGTCATCTCTTAGTTCTACACAACCTTCATTCTGGAGGTCTTATATGCCTGATCATTATCTTCTTTAGTTTGTGCTTCCGTTCACTTGTTTATTTTGTTACCTTGCCAATGCCATTATTAAAAGAGGAAACTCAGTTGGCACCTCAAGATTTATTTTGGATTTGTGCCTTTCCTTGCTTGATCACACTGTATTGTATATTGCAGACTGAAAATAGACAAAAAGTATGGCGCCGACTGTTGTGGCATGCCTTCAGCCACTCTGGCTTTTTTGTTTCTCGTTAGTCCTGCTTTTTCCTTGGCTTACCTGTTCCTGTGATGATCTTCCTGACTCGATGATTCGTTATGATCGCCTCACCCTTCTGGCTCTTCAAACGAATGTGGGGGTTTCTCAACATCTGACCCCTGAGTTCAGTCAAACCTTTGGCCGACTGTTTGAGGAAGTCCCAGCCTTCCTCATCATTGCCTACGGCTTGGCCGGTCGCCGATGGAAACGCCGCCGCCGGGGGAAGCGCGGAGGCACCAGGGCTCAGCTCCGAGCTTCCCAGATCCTCTCTAGGAACAACTCTCCTGGTTCCCAACATGAGGTAATGCTGCCGAATTGCCACTTGGCCTCGGACGCTCCGGTGTACCTCCCTGCCTCGCTCCGTCACCGCTGCCGGGGGGTGAACTTTAACAACCTATGCCGTATCATGACAATGTCAGCCACCACGGCTGGTGCGTCTCTGTTAACATTGTCCCAGCCGGTTCGTTTCGCGCTGATAAATGCCAGATCGGTCGTGAACAAAACTTTCATCCTGAAAGACTTTTTTCTTTCCAATGGCCTGGATTTTTTATGTACCGCTGAAACCTGGATTTTACCGGGCGAGACGCTCCCACTCACTGAAGTTTTGCCCCCGGGATGTTCCTATATCAACACGCCGAGAGCGCAGCGCCGTGGCGGGGGCTTATTGACCTTATTTAAATCTGATTTTATCTGCAACCGCCCTTCCCTTCCCCTTTCATTTTCCCCTTCAACTTTTCAGCTCAGTATGTTTGAACTAGTCTGCTCTCCACCGCTGCTGTGCACACTCATCTATCGCCCCCCAAAATATAATAAGGACTTTTTAGATGAATTTGCAGCTTTCCTGGCTGATATTACCTGCAGATATGATCGCTTCCTTTGTTTGGGTGATTTTAATATCCATGTTTGCTGTCCCGTTAAACCTCTAGCAAAAGACTTTCTGGACATTATTGACTCCTTTGGTCTCTCTCAACTAGTGAATGGACCAACACATGGACAGGTTCACACACTGGACCTGGTTCTTTCTCGCGATCTCAGAATCAGTGACTTGGACATTCTGCCTCCCAGCTTTTCTGATCACGTGCCTGTTCTGTTTAATTTGGATTTGGTCTCTGTTGAGCATGGTAAATCCACCACTACCCGTCCCTCCCGTGTCATTCCCCCCTCTGCTGCTGAAGATTTTGCAGTTGCTTTTTCACCAATCTCCACATCATGTGAATCCACGGATGTTGATGTTTTATTGCAAACCTTCTACACTTCCTGCTGTTCTGTGATGGATGTTGTAGCCCCACTCAAACGGAGACAATCCAAAGTCAAGCATGACCCATGGCTAAACGAACAAACTCGCTCCATCAGGCAAAACTGTAGGCGGCTAGAACGTAAATGGAGGAAAGATGGCCTCACTGTTACCTTCGACTGCATGAGAGACGCGTGGTCCCAATACCAGAGAGCAGTCAGAGGTGCAAGGAACCGTTTTTTCGCTGACATCATCTCAAAAAACTCTGGCAATCAACGTGTCTTATACAAAACACTAAATGCTGTCCTCTCTCCAAGCTGCAACTGTTTTCTCTTCTGCCTCCACTGCTCTTTGTAATCAGATCCTCACATTTTTTCTGGATAAGGTCACGAACATTAGATCCCAGATCTCCATTTCTTCTTCTGGCTCTGTTGATTTAGCCGCTCCTGCACATGGCTCCCTCACCAGCTTTGAACCCATTTCGCTCCCCCATCTGGAAAAAATCGTCACCTCAATGAAGCCTTCGGGCTCTCCGGACGATGTGGTGCCATCCAGACTGCTGAAAGATGTGTTTCCTGTGATTCGATACGATGTTCTAAAGATCATAACTAGTAGTCTATCCTCGGCTGTAGTTCCTCGTGCTTTCAAACATGCAGTTGTACATCCAATCTTGAAAAAACCTGATCTTGACCCTGCCATTCTCTCTAATCTTCGTCCAATCTCCAAACTACCTTTCTTGTCAAAAATACTCGAAAAAGTAGTTTATGAGCAATTAACTCATCACCTACAGGACTATCAGGTAATGGACCTTTTTCAGTCAGGCTTTAGGCCCCAACACAGCACAGAAACCGCGCATTTATGTGTCCTAAATGACGTCCTTTTGGCATTGGACTCAGGACTCCACGTGATTATGGTTCTTCTCGACTTATTTGCTGCCTTCGACACAATCGACCACGACATCATGATCTCCCGACTCGAATCCTGGGCTGGTGTATCTGGCTTAGCCCTTGAAGGGTTCAGGTCATACTTCTGCAACAGGACTCTTAGAGTCATGCTAGACGATTTTTCATCTGAATCACTCCCACTTTCACGTGGGGTCCCCCAGGGTTCCATTTTAGGGCCACTACTTTTTTCAATCTATATCCTGCCTTTAGGTGCAATTTTTAGAAAACATGCAATTTCATATCACCTATATGCTGACGACTGCCAAATTTATTTTTCCCTCAAGCCAACTGACTCCACCAAACCTCTCCTCGACTGTGTATCTGACATTAAGGACTGGCTGACTGTAAACTTTCTTCACCTGAACGATTCAAAAACCGAGGTCATTGTTTTTAGTCCCGACTGCAAACAGATCCCACCCCTTGGCCTCGACTCTCTTCCCATTCCAGTAACTTCGTCTGTCTCCAATCTTGGAGTCAAAATGGATACGGTCCTGAAAATGGATGCTCAAGTCAATAGCACAGTAAAATCCTGCTTTTTCCATCTTAGGCGAATTTCCAAACTTAAGCCTATTCTGTCTAACCACCTCCTGGAATCAGTAATCCACGCATTCATTACATCCTGGCTCAACTATTCAAATTCCTGCCTATATGGTATCAGTAAAGCCACTCTTTCTAGACTCCAACTGGCTCAAAATGCGGCTGCAAGGCTTCTAACTGGAAGCAGCAGAACCCAACACATTACACCAATTTTAAAAACCCTACACTGGCTGCCGGTTAGATTCAGAATTGATTTTAAGATACTCCTCTTAACCTATAAGGCACTAAAAGGTCTAGCCCCCGACTATTTGAGTGTCTTGCTCCATCGTCACAATCCTCTTCGTGTTCTTAGATCCACAGATCAGTTGCTCCTAACTGTTCCCAACGCACATTTTAAAGCTCGTGGTGAAAGGGCTTTTTCCGTCTGTGCACCCAGGCTCTGGAACTCCCTACCTTTAGTGGTTAGGCAAGCCGCCTCAGTCGCCTCATTTAAATCAAGCCTAAAAACGCACTTCTTCACATTGGCTTTTAATTCTTAATCTGTCTCATTTCCACTTGTTTCTTCCTATTTCTCTATTTTATTGGGTCCTCTGACCTGTTTTTAGTATCTCTGTTTTAATTTCTCTCTTAATGTTTGTTTTTAATATTTTGTTTTTAGTCTTGCTTCTTTTTAACTGTACAGCGCTTCGGTCAGTTATAATGCTGTGTTTTTAAGCGCTCAACAAATAAAAATGGTATGGTATGGTAAAATGTATTTTCTCCACTGCACTAAGTTAAATACTATAATAATAATATAATAAGTGCCATACAACACATCTCTCATCATCATAAACAGTTTACACCTCTTTTCACATAAGCCAGACAACAACTCTCAATTAGTGCCAATGGTTTAGGACTCAGGGGTGGGCAGATTCAGTCCTGGAAGGCCACAGTGGGGGTGGTGCAGTGGGTAGTGCTGTTGCTTTGCAGTTAGGAGACCCGGGTTCACTTCCCAGGTCCTCCCTGTGTGGAGTTTGCATGTTCTCCCCGTGTCTGTATGTTTTTCCTCCGGGTACTCCGGTTTCCTCCCACAGTCCAAAGACATGCAGGTTAGGTGGATTGGCGATCCTAAATTGGCCCTAGTGTGTGCTTGGTGTGTGGGTGTGTGTGTGTGCCCTGTGGTGGGCTGGTGCCCTGCCTGGGGTTTGTTTTCTGCCTTGCGCCCTGTGTTGGCTGGGATTGGCTCCAGCAGACCCCCATGACCCTGTAGTTAGGATATAGTGGGTTGGATAATGGATGGATGGGCCGCAGTGGCTGCAGTTTTTTGTTCCAACCCAATTGCTTAATAACCATTGTGTTACTTTGTATAGCTGCTTCTGTATCATACCTTGCCTTCTTCTGCATGCATTTTCATGCTGCTTGTATGCCACCAACTGTAACTTGCAATTACTGAACTCAATTCCTTCATTATTTAAACATGCTTCTGACTCCTGTCCAGACTATCTCACTGAGTGAAATTACTGTTTTGCTTTTGTGGGACTGCAGTGCCTGCTTTATTTAACCTTTTTATTGTATAGAATGACTATATTGTCTCATCCCTTTGATTATGTTTTTTGACAAAGTGGAGTTTAGTTATTTTTCCAAGACTATTTTCTAGGCTCTTATTTTCTTTTATTTGGATACTGATAGCTTTTTGATGGACTGTGTGTTGTAGCATTCCATAGCTATTCACCTCACATGATTAAGTTAAATCCTCCTTCAAGCAACCAAGTGTAACTGAGTCTAAAAGGCCTTCAAGAAGGCACATGTTGGTAAATAAGTGCCAATGAAGAGCTAGTATAGAATGAAGATTAGCACATGGGTTGCCGTAGCAGCTGCAGTGATCTACTATTTAACTGAAGACATGAAACTGAAAATGGATGTTAAAAATGGTACCTTACATTAAGCATGTTCAATTGCATGCAACATTTTGGCTAGAATTTTGGTTAAAGCCCATAAGGCAGGTAATACATTCTTTTTGTGATGAAAAAACCCCAGAAAAACTGCTATAAATAAATAAACTTAATAAGAAGTGAAAGGAATAAGAAAAAGGCTGTTGATAACAGTTATCAAGAGCACTGAAAACAATACATTGTGATATAAATAATATTTTTTCAGTTAATTCAAGTCCAAGGTCCTGGGTCTGGTACCTTTTTAAATTTATATTCTGTAAATGATTTGAACTAAAAGTACCAAATGATGTGGAATAGGAAATACAGTAACTCAGTAAAGTTTCTATGAACCTGGATGTATTTCCAATGTTGATGTGTTGTGGAAAAAAAATTCCCTCTATTTTCAAAGAAGTCATTCACAGATAACAGGTGAGAATACAGAACAATTCTTTATTTGCACACAGATATTCACCAATGTCTTGAGCCATGGAGTGAGCAGTCGATAATACAATTTACTTTCTTTTGTGCTTTTTTTACTACCATTACCTCATTTAATACACCATGTCAGCTGTCTCTTAATATGCATAGTTTTATTATTTTATCCAATCATATGGTGCCACCAGTATTTTCTGACTCCTTTTGACTCTCCCATTTACTTGAATGCAGCCTTGTAAATAAGGGTGGTCTGCGGAATCTTTTATTAATCTTAGCACCATCTTTATAGGAGGGGTCTTTGGGCTTTCCCATTAGTTTATCCTCGCTTTCTAGGGGGTGCTTGTTACTCATTTACCACATTCTAACCTTGGTGGCATCTCTGAGATGAAGCAGAACTCACATGCTTAAACTTTAAGCCACATTTAGTTAACCCTTTAGTTACCTTCAGGTCATTTTCCTTATTTTTTAATAATTAATTGTTTCAACTTAATTTAAGTATATACTGTAATAATTTGTAAATGATTATATATAATAACTGAAAATTCCATAGATGGATGTGTGGTACATGAAGTGTAATGCAAATAAATATAAAATCTTCCACATTGGGTTCAAAAGTACTAAATATACTTTCACAATAGGGGGCCTGTAGAAGTAAATTAAAACTTACGAGTAACAACTCTGTTTTAATGGACTTGTTACTGTCTATAATCAAAATGTATACAGAAGAAATTAAAAATATTAAATATGTGTTTGTACTACATAATGCAAAGTTTGATGTGTGTTTGGAGATTTCATCCTTAAGTTGTGTAACACACATGTAAGGAGATCCACCCTCAAGTTTTATTTTATATTAATGGCTAACTTGACAAATATGAGAACTACAATGTCTGACAGAATAGCAGGAATCCTATAAATGTATCTGATGATATGCTAAGCTATAGATTCAGATCTAGTGGCACTAAAACAACATGTCATTTATTGTACTTACCAGCTCCTATAAGTTTTGTTTTGTTGGAAGTGCTGCCACTAGTCCTAGCCTCTCCTTGCCATTTGCCCTAACTCCTTCCATTTGCATTGTTACTGTACCATTATGTAAGTGTGACAGTCACATGATGAGAGGCTACGGGAAATTAAAAAGAGAGCTCATATCAGGGGATCACTTATGCATTCTCTGCGGTGGGCTGGTGCCCTGCCCAGGGATTTGTTCCTGTCTTGTGCCCTGTGTTGGCTGGGATTGGCTCCAGCAGACCCCCGTGACCATTTGTTAGGATATAGCAGGTTGGATAATGGATGGATGGATGGACTTATGCATTCTTGGCTTGCCATTTAGAGCCACTGATACAGTATCTACTGTTACTGTTTTTTTTTAAATTGGGGTTTTGGTTTTTCAATTTTGTCTTGGTTTGATCAACAGTTCATCACCCTCAAACTGTTTTTTATTTCTGTTCTGTATCTGAATTTTTGGGTTTGTTACCAAATCTCTCAGCTTGCTTGTGAATGACCTTCTGCCTGCTTTAGACAATTATTTATGGAATATACAGTACAGGCCAAAAGTTTGGACACACCTCCTCATTCAATGTGTTTTCTTTATTTTCATGACCATTTACAGCACTCCATCACTCTCCTTCTTGGTCAAATAGCCCTTACACAGCCTGGAGGTGTGTTTGGGGTCATTGTCCTGTTGAAAAATAAATGATCGTCCAACTAACCTGACTTCTGCACAACACAACTGCTGGTCCCAACCCCATTGATAAAGCAAGAAATTCCACTAAATAACCCTGATAAGGCACACATGTGAAGTGAAAACCATTTCAGGTGACTACCTGTTGAAGCTCATCGAGAGAATGCCAAGAGTGTGCAAAGCAGTAATCAGAGCAAAGGGTGGCTATTTTGAAGAAACTAGAATATAAAACATGTTTTCAGTTATTTCACCCTTTTTTGTTAAGTACATAACTCCACATGTGTTCATTCATAGTTTTGATGCCTTCAGTCATGAAAATAAAGAAAACACATTGAATGAGGAGGTGTGTCCAAACTTTTGGCCTGTACTGTATTTTTTTTTATTAAAACCATTAATTTTACACTTTGGTTCTCCTTCCTACCTTTGTATTAGCATATCCTGGGCTTCAGTGCAGCCAGGGTTTGTGCTGTCAGCAACTGCTAATGGGGCTGTGTGAGAGCAGTTCAGCAGCTCAATGTTTCCTCCAGAAGAGCCAATCCTGAGATGCTGTGCAGTGGACATGCCATTTGTTTGGGAGCTTCTGCAAAGTCTTATGTGTATTTGGAGAGGTCATCCTTAAGCAGTGTAATGCACATGTAAGGAGATCCACTCTCAGAATGATCTTAACTCTCAGTAAATAAAAATTAATAGCAGGCCTGGGAGTGATATCAAAATGTACTATCTATCCATTTGAACAAATCTGAGCCATTTCTGTTTTTCTGTATTACTTCCTGAGTTTTAATTGCCTTCTGGTTTTCCTGGGGCCTTCCTCCTAGAACTCACCCACTGTAGTCCTTTGCCCCAACACACATTTACGGAGCCAAACAACTGCCATATAGCCAACATAATACTTGGCAAACAACATGCATATTGTAGCAGACGACTCCTACTACCTGTCAAACCGAAAAATGTCTGTTATTTTGTTCATATCCCAAATTGGCCTGTTCTTATTTTCATGACCACATAGTTATCATTCCTAGCGGTCCTGTCCAGAAAACTGCATACTACAGCACTGAATTTCATTCATCCTCTTAGCCCTCTTAATGCTGCGTGCCTGTTCCTACCTAGAACTTATTTAGCCTCTTTAAAAATGTGTCAGTGCTAAGCCAGCTGCCTATGTTTTTAAAGGATGTGAATATTTTTTATATTATACAACATATACACATGGACATTTTAAAAATTAGGGTAACAGGTGTGCTAACTTTAAATAAAGAGTTTCTGCAGCATGTCCATATAAGCATAGTTGTTAATGTATTATGTGTAGTTATTCTTCAGGCCATTAGGGTCTGATTAAAAGTCTACTGCATTGTACATCATTTTGAAGGTGGCAGTCTGATGGGTCGCACCATGAAAGGTAAAGTATAACTATTTGTAACTTGGTTTAGATTATTTATTTATAAAAGCACATTTAAAACAACAGAGGTTGTGCCAAAATGCTGTACAAAAAAGCATTAAAATAAACACAATACAAACAATCATGCAAAAGCAGATTAGTAAAACAACCAATTATAACATCTACCACAATCGCATCATACACAATGAAAGACAGAAGAAAACAAGTAGGTTTTAAGCCGACTTTTAAAAACAACAATTGAGGATGAAGACCTGATGTGCAGAGGCAAGTCATTCCAAAGCCTAGGAGCAACAACTGAAAAAGCATGGTTTCCCCTTGACTTCAGCCAAGATGTTGGCACTACAAGGAGCAGTCATCTTGGTGGCACATAAGGGGTGAAGGAGGTCACAGATGTATTTTGGAGCGAGACCATGCAAGGCTTAAAAAACAAACAAGATTTTAAAATCAATGCGACACCTCACTGGTAGCCAGTAGAGAGAAGCTAAAATGGTGGAGATGTGATCCCTTTTTCTTGCCCCATTTAAAAAAGGTTGGTTTAAGAGAGTGTTCATGGTGCTAAACAGCACCCTTGGTCTCGAGGCAGCATTCCCAATTAAACATGATAAAAAATGTGATTTTGTTGATCTCACTGCCTCTTGATAGGACTTCCTGCGAGTTCTAAGAATTTCGTGCAGTTTGTCCTTTTTCCACCTTCGTTCAGCCTGCGTGCATTCCTATCTGAGTGCACGAGTGGCCTCATTTAGCCAGGACTGAATGCTGGCTTTTTCCTTGGCTCTCCTTAACTTTAAGGGTGCGACCAAATCCAGAGTATCTGTACAAGTGAGATCGAGAAGCTTAACAATATCAGTAATATCCTGACACACAGAGAGGGCTTCTAATACCAAGGGTAAATGACTGTCAGAAAAAATATCACAGAATTTCCGCGCTGTGTCAGAATTTATACAGCGCGAAAAGTGCTGTGGTTTAGTGAAATTGATGGGTGGACACAAAAACTTAATTTCAAAAACAACTGCAAACTGAGAAAATGTCAGTTTAGATAGTTTAAGAGTAACAGTGGTCTCAGGAAAATAAGGTGAACAATGCTTACTGGAGGTCGAAAGAGAAAAGCATGGTGGGTATGCATGTACGAGTAGGAACTCATTTTTAGAACAGAGGTCTGAGAAGAGGATAGAGGAGCAGCAACAGAAGGGATTGGCTGCAGCAATCCCATAGCCATTGTGGGTGCCTAGGAGGAAAGACAGGCATCCGGACTGGAATAATGAAAGGTTCAATATCCAGGAGGCCATAATGGAAAGGCTGAGAGAATGGACTCGCCAGGAGCAAGTCATTCCCTCACACAGCAGGTGGCAGTGATCCTTGAGGCTAAATCCAATTAGGACACCTGCAAGGTTGCATGGAAAATGGAGTCTGGAAACACAACTCCGCCAGGGTCTTTGGGAAATGCCAGAGAGGGCTTCCGGGGGAGGAACGCCCTGGTTCCCGCACAACCCAGAAGTACTCCAGATGACTTGGAGAGGAGAATGGAAGCAGTTCCTGGGTTGACTTTAATTGAGAGCTCACTTACTCATTTTAATGAGCCATAGTCGGGAGACATTGGGCTACGCTGTTGGAGGAGGAAGGAGGATTGTGGTTGGTGCTTTGTTATTATTCCTGTGAAGAAGGCATTTGGACTCAGTAAAACCCTTTATTCAAGTTTGAAGTTCATAATTGTGTCTGAGGTTGGGGGATCTCTGGCATCCCCTTGTGGTTACACCATATAATTTTCAAGGTATTAGGTGCTAAAGGTGTTCTTTCTGCCTGAATCTACTACTGAGAAACACTAGAACAGAAGAGTATGGGAGTGAGAAAAAACCCTTTAATAATACAGTAGAGTGGTAGGTTACTTGGCACTGCTTGTTTGTATAAAATATAGTTCTTTTTCTTTCTACTTTGTTTTTGATCGTAGGTAAGAGGAAGAAGGTTTTTTTTTTTGTAAATATTTTTTCTTGTTGATTTTTGATTGTTTTTGATATTTGTTTGGAGTGTGTCATCATGATTTTATGTTTTCTTTTACTCTTATTTTTGGTGACACAACACTGGTTTTGTTTTTGTCCAAGGTGAATTATGCTGAGGCAAGGGCACCTCAAAACAGGTTTAAACACAGAGGTGCGTCATGTCACCTGATTTCTGCATACCAAGGGCAAAAACCCAGAGGTTATCTTGATACACAATAATGTCAGATTACATACAGTAAAGGCCATTTGTGAGTTGTTACAGCAGCTCACAGCCTTGACTTAACACTAAATGGCTCCCATCATGTTGATCCTTTGGAACGGTACTCGCTAAGTGATCTGCAGCTGATGATGAGCCATTGGACATTATAACATCCTGGCTACAACACCTAACCTGCCTTAATGTCACCAATACCAAGACAGATTTGGACATTACGTGAAAAGGTAGAACTTGACTACGAAGTACTAGGCCTTCCGGGTATTAAAGAAAATATTCATTTTTACAGTGACCTTTTCAGCAATGTATAAACATTCCAAGTGTCCATTCCTGCCAAATATAGTAACTATTGCATTTTTTCTTTTGAAATTATGTAAAATTCAATAGTGTTTCCCAAAAAGTAAACCAAACATGTTATTGATAAACAATGCAGTCAAAAATCACACTAATTACTGTATTAGAGTGCTTTGTAATCCATTACTATCTGTTCCCATTAGGTTATGAAATGTTTATGAAGAGAAATATTTATTACATTTTTTCTGTGGCAATGATGTTTATTTATTCACACAAACCTAAAGCTCTATTAATTACATTTGGAGTTAGCACAAGCCATTTTCAAGCCAATGCCATAGTAGGTCTGGGTTTCCATTGCAACCAATGTTTTAATTAGAAACTAATTTCTTTAATTAAATTCCCTGTTTAATTAGGAGGCCAAGTATAATGGATGTCATAGCAAAGTATGGACTAAAGCTTGGCCACTGGTCATAGTATCAATTAGATTTTTTTTGAGTAAATAGATTACTTGAGAGCTAAACATTTCTGAACCAGATTGTAACTTTAAATAATTCACTTATTTTATGATCTCTATATGGGGATTATTTAAGGAGCCGCTACTCACATTTGTTACATATTTTATGAGCCTACATTTGTGGAAACGTGGGTTGGTTTCTGTTCAAATATCTGAGTGTAAGAAACTTTCTTTTTTTCAATATTTACATGTCAGTCCTGCAATTCCTGGGCTAAATCTGTTTTTATCATGCATTTCAAAATGAAGTAATAATCATAATTATATTTCCAGATTTATTTGCATTATTTACTAAATCAATACATATATATATTTTTTTTTATTTTTTTTTTTTTATTTTTCCTCCATTCTCAAGAAATTTTTCTCTGATGAATCTCCCAGGACCAAGACAGAATGATGGTGCAGAGGTTACTGATGCTGCCTCACATCTCCAGAGTCCAGGGTTTGAATTCTGGCCCAGGCACTGGTTGTATGAGTTTTTCCTTGGGTAGACCGTTTATTTTTTCACACATTCTAAAGACATGCATTTTGATTAATTCTTGACTGTGTTCAGTTTATCTTGCAATGCACTGGTGCAATGTCCAGGGTTGGTTTCTGTCTTTTGCCATTTGCTTCTGGGATAAGCCCAACCACCTTTACTCAGGTGCTTCAAAAAACTGAACTACACTTGTGAGTATTGCAGCATGATCTCTGTGCATTACTTTCAACCTAAGTCATTGAAGGTCTGATTCAGCTAATGATTTTCATTGGTTTGTTATTATTACCATTGAGTTTTTCATGTGTTTGTCACATCCCACTGATATTTTATTAGGGTATTCTGCTATGTAAAGTGTCCATAAAATAACTGTGTACTTTAAACAGAAATAACTGTTTGCCATCTTAAGGAATTGAACAAATTGTTTCCAGTTGCTGACAAAAGTCTTAAGGTCTGCCAATGTAAACATGATGACAATATAGTGATAAGCCTATGCAACTTTAAAGAAGCATAAAAGACCTTAAATTTTGAGCTTCGATGAGAGATAGAGTACTGCCAAGCCAGGGAACAACTTTTTTATTTTATTTTATTGATTTTATTAAAATCACACAACATTCCATACAAATAAATCACTTTTTACAAAGTTAATATTGAAAACAAATCAACCCCACCCCTGAAAAAGAGAGCTAAGCCAACAGAGTAAAACTTAAAGCTAGTAAGAATAAGTAAGTAGATTAATTAATAAGTGAATAATGATAAATGAAGAAAAAAAACAAAAAGGAAAAAAGGGGAGAGAATCTGCTTCCTGAGTGTTTTAAAAGCTTATTCTAAAATGTTATTGATTAGATCCTGCCAGGTTTTGAAAACGTTCTGCACAGATCCTCTAAGTGAGAATTTGACTTTTTTCAGTTTCAAATAGTATAAAACATCATTTACCCACTGACTTAAAAGAGGAGAGTTAGGATTCTTCCAGTTTAGCAAAATACGTCTACGTGTCAATAGTGTAGTGAAGGCAATCTCAGTTTGTTTGTCCTTCTCCACTTTAAGCCCATCTGGAAGAACACCAAACACAGCTGTTAGTGGATTAGGAGGGATTGTGATACCAAGGCTGTCTGAAAGGCATTTAAAGATTTTGGTCCAGAATTTGGTGCAAGTCCAGAACATTTGGCCCATTGAGGCTGGAACTTGATTGCAACGTTCGCAGGTTGGAAACATTTTGGACAATTTTAAGCGAGACAGATGTGCTCAGTATATAATTTTGAGTTGAATACTTGTATGCTTTGCACATATGGAGCTCAAGTGGATTCTCTGCATTGCTACTTTCTACTCCTTTTCTGAAATATTGAGTGACAGATTCTTTTCTCATTGTCCTCTTCGATCTTTTAAAGGGAGAGACTCTAAAATGGTTTTATATTTTACAGAAATGCTGTCTGAGTCCTCAAGACTGATCAATATTTTTTCTGGCACAGAGGTAGGTGGGAGGTGAGGAAAATTGGGCAGGTTCTGTTTAACAAAGTTTCTAATTTGAAGGTAGTAAAAGACATGTGTTGCTGGGAAGTTAAATTTGGAATGCAGTTGTTGGTAGAATGCAAAGACATTGTCTATGTACATATCTCTAAGTGATTTAATCCCAAACGTTTTCCAAACATTAAAAACTGCATATGTTTGAGAGGGTGGAAAAAGGTGGTTGTCCTGCAGAGGTGCCGCAGATAAAAGTGTCTTCATCTTAAAATGCTTTCTACATTGGTTCCATATTCTGAGTGAATGAAGCTCAATTGGGTTGTTAGTATATTGGTGATAACTTGCATTTATTGGGGTACAAAGCAAAGAATACAAAAATGTACTGCAGGATTTTATTTCTATTCCCGACCAAGCCTGTGTATGTTCATCTATTTGTGTCCATGTCCAGGTTTTTATAGCTTGTATATTTGCTGCCCAGTAATAAAATTGAAAGTTAGGTAGAGCCATGCCACCTTCTGCCTTAGGTCTTTGTAGGGTCGCTTTTTGGATACATGGATGTTATGAATTTCAAATAAATGAGGTTATGGTTGAATCTAATTTTGTAAAAAATGATTTAGTGAGGAGGCACGGTGGCGCAGTGGTAGCGCTGCTGCCTCGCAGTGAGGAGACCTGGGTTCGCTTCCCGGGTCCTCCATGCGTGGAGTTTGCATGTTCTCCCCATGTCTGTGTGGGTTTACTCCGGTTTCCTCCCACAGTCCAAAGACATGCAGGTTAGGTGGATTGGCGATTCTAAATTGGCCCGTGTGTGTGTCCTGCGGTGGGTTGACACCCTGCCCAGGATTGGTTCCTGCCTGGTGCCCTGTGTTGGTTGGGATTGGCTCCAGCAGACCCCTGTGTTTGGATTCAGCGGGATGGATGAATGATTTATTGATGTATATTGGAATGTTTTGAAATAAAAAGAGAAGCTTAGAAAGGATATTCATCTTAACAATGTTAATTCTTCCAGCTAAAGTGAGATGAAGGGTTGACCGTTTATGCAAGTCTTGCTTAATCTTTTCCATACAGACAGCGAAATTTTGTTGATAGAGAGCTTTATGTCTACATGTAATATTTACCCCTAGGTATTTAAACTCTGCGGTGGGTTGGCACCCTGCCCAGGATTAGTTCCTGCCCTGTGTTGGCTGGGATTGGCTCCAGCAGACCCCCGTGACCCTGTGTTCGGATTCAGCGGGTTGGATAATGGATGGAAGGATGGATGGTATTTAAACTGATCTGCGATGACAAAACAGAAGTTGTCTAATCTAACATTGTGTGCTTGAGAATTCACTGCAAGATCACACTTTTAGTCAAATTAATTCTGAGACCAGAAATCTTTTGAAATTCTGTAAATGCTGTTAGGACTGCAGGCACAGTATTTTGTGGATCTGATATATACAGTACCATATCATCTGCTTATAGAGAGATTTTCTGTTCAAGTCCTTCTCTGATAATCCCCTTTATCTCATAAGCATTTCTACAGTGAACTGCAAGTGGCTCAATGGCGATTGCAAAAAGCAGTGGTGCCAAGGGGCATCCTTGTCTGGTACCACGTTCTAGTTTAAAGTAGTCTGAATTCATGTTGTTAATGCAAACTGAAGCTTCTGGATTGGTATACAGTAGTTTGATCCATGCACAAATGTTCGGGCCAAACTCAGGGAACAACTTTTCATTAGTTTTTCCTGTTTCTGATATCAGTCATTGGCATTTTCTGTTGAGTTTCTCCAGTCTCTGAACATCTTCTCTGCCTGCCTGTTAAAGAGATGCCCAACATGGCTAATTTGTCTGGAAACTGGGTGTGCCAACATGGCCCACTGAACCTCTTTGCCTCCAACCAAGTTATCTGTACTTGCAGAGATAACTTGACTTCGGAAAATTAGTGTGGTATAGTTGGTCTGTAGCAAAACACCTTTGTAAACAAATAAATAAAAGGTGTGCTGATGCGAGGAGGGTTTAGGTATAAGAGAGAGCATGGTGAGGTGAGGAGATAGCAGGGTATTAGTAGGGAATTGGCCAGAAAAACATTCACAATGCGGCGTGTGTGGCGGTTAGTTCCCTTATTAGCACTCTGGAGGCAGTCATTGCAACAACTATGCCTGTCCATCGGCATTTAAAGAAGAACCTGAGTAGAGAAGAGGGATTAATGGTTTAAAACGACTTTAGCGAAGGCAGCAAGGAGTTTCCTGCAGTGTGATGAAGCATCGAACCTGTGGAACTCCAATAGAGTGGAGGCAGGGAAGACAGTGGAACTGGACTATTCTCTGTGTATACAAATCAAATGTGGCAGAGGGGGCTCTCTGCAGACCACCCAGGGTTGCAGACCAGGAGCAAATGGCGCGGTGAAGTTTGGGGCATAGGACATGAGGGCTATGGAGACAGAACAGCGGAAATTGATGTCTTCCCTGAGTAAGGAACTGCGGTCTGCATGGCCATAGAAGGCACAGGATGTTAATGTAACAAATGGAGTGAACAAGTCTTCCCTTGCAGATTTGTTAGTACTGAGGTGAAGGAAGTGATGTGGTCACTGTGTACAGATGAAATGAGGATGTATACTTCTTTGGAGGCTGGAGTCATAGAGGACATGTCTTAAGAGTTACTGCCAAAAGAATTGGAACTGACTTTTATCTATTGGATCTACTTGGTTCTCCTGTACTATTTTTATAAAATTTATTCATATTATAACATTTTGCACTGCACATTTTGCATGTAGGGCTTTTGAACCTCTCTTTGTGAACTTTTGTTTAATAAATTCCCCAACATACTGTTACACCAACCTATTGAGTTTGTGTGTCTGTCCTTATTTCCCTGGCTCATCCTCTGTTTCATTATCATTGGTTCCAGGTAAGCAACTGCCAAGGATCATGGAGCCAACATTGACTATCACAATCAGATTACAAACATTAAAATGCAAATGCTTTATAAAATGGAAAATGGCAAGAATTGTACTGTAGCCTACATGTTAATGCCCTGGAGTGGCCAAGTCAGAGTCCAGGGGCCTCATGTATAAATGGTGCATATGCACAAAAATGTTGTGTACTCCCGTTTCCACTCTCAAATCACGATGTATAAAACCTAAACTTGGTGTAAAGCCACACACATTTTCACGCTAGCTAAAACCCTGGTGTACGCAAATTCTCCGCTCGGTTTTGCAAACTGGTGGCACCCAGCATCAAAGCAGTGCTTTTGTTCAAGTGTGGTTTCCTTTTCTTTTTTTAGATCCACATCCCTGACACGGCTTTATCATATACACTGGAATTAACTGCATATTGTTTATTAGTTTAAGGCATCTGATTGTAATTAACCCGTAACAATATAATGGTCCACAGAATAGCCAAAGTATTCTAAATACCATAGCTGCTTTAGCATTGTTACTCTAACTGCACCTTCTTCTTCTTCTTCTTTCAGCTGCTCCCGTTAGGGGTTGCCAAAGCTGATCATCTTTTTCCATATTACTCTCACTGCACCACTCGGAGTATTTATATCACTGTATCTGAGTGTGGAATCACAGCTCTACAGCAGCTGATCGAAAAGAGAATCATCGGTATACAGCATCTAGCACATGCTGCCTCAGCCATGTTGCCTATTTGAACTGCTCTCATACGGCAAACGCTTCAGAGCCTTTCCTGTACTGACCTCGTGGTTCAGAAACAGTTTCATCCCAAGAACTATAAATGCAATCAATCAGTCCATCAAGTGCTCCTTGTAGAATGCTTTGTACTTATAAGTACAATTACCTTACTGTAAACTTGCGATAGTTATAATATTGCACAACCTGAGCCACTTTATAAAGCGAGTATTTACATATGATGACGGTATCATTTTTAAGATGAAATGCAGCAAAATATGTTTATATTATACAGATAAAACTTTAACGTCATTTAAATAATCTATATTGTGTCACACACGTGCGCATGGGAGGCAGCTAAAGGGCTTAAATGAAGGCAGTTCGGAGGCATGCTGGGATGCGGCAGAGTGCACTGACTCTTTTTCTCACTTCCCTGTAGACCATTCCTTGGAGACTCCACCTGGCTCTCTTGACATCACTTCCGCAAACCAATGGAAACAGACCTTACCAGCTCCGGCCCCCCTGATGTTACATCCGGGCCTGATCCAATGAGCGATGAACACATGCCTGATCCCTATGGCATCACTTCCTGTCTACCCCTTTAAAAGCCTGCCCTTTTCCCCTTTTCCCTCAGTCTTGTTTTGGACTCGGTTGTATGCACTTCAGTGCTCTGTATTTCTACAAAACGATTTTGCAGCCAGGAAACCAGATTATACAGGTGGCTGCCCCAAACCTTTATCTGAGTATGTCTCATTCTTGTGACAATTGTTAATAATTAAACGGCGCTCCTTTCAAAGATTGTTCCTATGTCACTCTGTATTCTTGCTGGGGTTGGCGCGACACTGGAAGGATAGATGGATAGAATAATTAAACATGTACTATGAAGATATTTCAATATTCCTTAAATGTTTTGAAGAATTGGTATTCTCAGTTTACAGATCGCTTAACGTCTATTACAGAGCTGATTGTGTGGCAATTGGATATTTGTAGAAAGAAAAGGAAGGACAGGAATTGGGTGTCAGTATGTTTGAAAGAGACACTGCTGCTGCAATAAATTATTTCAATGAAGGTCGCGCATGGCGCAGCAAGCATCTTGCGTGAGGCATGAACAATCACTGTGCCACCGTGTTCCCATGTTTATTGCATGCTTTAATTCCTACCATCATGAAAACAGGGCCGCTGCTGGCCAAATGGGTGCCCTAAGCAGAAATTTACATTTGTGCCCCTCCCCCAAATATTACGGAAGTAAAAATAAAATAATAAAAAAACACCTATTATAGGGGCCAAAACTTTATTCAAATAAAAGTAAATACATAAATAAATTGTACCATTTATAAATTATAATTGTAGCTCTACAGCAAAAAATACAAACTAAAATTACACTTTAAATAAAACATTTATAATAAATAAAATAAACAATAATAAACTGAAATATAATCAACACTGTCATCTGCTGGAACTTTCCAAAGTTCAAAATTTACAAAGGCACACTTCTGCTTTTTCTTGAGGCAAAGTCGTAAATGAGCTCTTCATATGATAAAGCCTTTGCTAATTCAGAGTTGACGCTGACAATTGCCAGACCACTCATGCGCTCTTGTGCCATTGATCATGTAAGTGTAACAACTGCATTTACCAGGCCTTTGGTGCCCTTTTCAGGCATTTCTATTAAAATTGTTATGTAAACTGTTAATTTTGTATTAGATTATGTATTTTAACACTGTTATTTAATGACACCATATGGTCATTATTAATCAATAATCATAATTGCCTCTGTGTTTTAATATAATGCATTTTAAGTCATTTTGTTTATTTAGATCTGCTTGTATTCATATTAAGAAAGATGCGTTGGTCGTGAAATTATTACCGACATTAAAACACATTATTAACGTCGACAGAATAAAATAAAGTTTCACAGGATTATGAACGTACCTGAAAGTGATGCACGGGCTTCATCTTGGGCTTTTTTTTTCTTTCGTTTCTCGGCGCCGGACTGTTGATGTCTCTTTCCAGGATCAGGCATATTGTTCAATTATTATCATTTTTGGCCAAATAGGCAGCCGTAACAGAGGTGAGGGCGCGCGCGTCATCACGTGTGCTTAGCCTCCTCTGCGTTCACCGTAAAATGCAATATATACGTTTATATTTTTGTTTATTTGTATATGTATATTATTAATATTAATTTATTATTATAATATATAAAAACTATTTTTTTGAGCAGCTGGGATGGTGCCCCCCTGGGAGTTGGTGCCCTACGCAGACGGAGTACTCTGCGTATAGGGAGCGGCGGTACTGCATGAAAATTATATCAAGTATACATCTCAGTATCTTAATTATTCAGAGAGCTGTAATATCACAAATGTAATGGAATCTGTGTCCTGTCGGAGGAAGAGAAAGCCCGTTTAAGAATTACGTAGTGATTCACATACATAGAGCACACAGAAGAACATATACAAAACAAAGCATTTAATGTGCTACTTCAGTTATGATGGGATTTGAGAAACTAGTAAATTAAACGAGTTTTAAGTTGAAGTTTATTATATTCTACTTTAGTAACAAAATAAACTACATGATTAAAGTGGAAATTTCGTGCTTTTTTCCCACTTTTTTGTCCTTATTTTTTTTTTCTTTTCTATGTACCCTAATAAGCTTTCATATGACACTCAGACGGTAGGCTACGACTCGCCTTTTCATGGCAACTTTGATATCTGACAACTTCTTTTTTATTTCGGGCAGTGTGCAACTTTGTGAACTTGAGCTTCAAGTTTCTCCGACACTCTATGTCACTCGATCAACTTCCTTTTGTTGTTTATACCATTGTTTAAACCAACAAATAGTACGTTTTTTCCTTGCCTCCACTTGGTATTCGCTGAAATTCTTCTTTTTCCCCGTGCTTTTGCAATTGTATTTTCACAGAACGCTGAGCTTAAGGGCTATTTGTATTGATTTGCATATTCAAAGAGGCGTAATGGGCGGCACGGTGGTGCAGTGGTAGCGCTGCTGCCTCGCAGTTAGGAGACCCGGGTTTGCTTCCTGGGTCCACCCTGCGTGGAGTTTGCATGTTCTCCCCGTGTCTGCGTGGGTTTCCTCCGGGCGCTCTGGTTTCCTCCCAAAGACATGCTGGTTAGGTGGATTGGCGATTCTAAATTGGCCCTAGTGGGTGTGTTTATGTGTGTTCTGTGGTGGGTTGGCACCCTGCCCAGAATTGGTTCCTGCCCTGTGTTGGCTGGGATTGGCTCCAGCAGACCCCCATTACCCTGTGTTCGGATTCAGTGGGTTGGAAAATGGATGGATGGAAGAGGCGTAATTCTGGGAGGAGACGGGGTGAGACAGCAGGTGCGTGCACGTGTGTTACTTTTCACGTTGACCGGGATTTATGGAGCGGAAGAACGTGGAAGTTGGCTAAATGGATTGTTTTGTGCGTACGCACATTTCCGCTTTTGTCCTTACGCCATGTTTTAGTGTGAATTCTACACACGGCATTATGCATGAGGCCCCAGATCTCACTCCAATTGAGAATTTTTGACTAAATTTTAAAAATCCTGTTCACTCATGATTACCAAGCAACCTATCCGAGTTTGAGCCATTTACAACAAAGAATGGGAAGAAATGGAAGCACCCAGATGGGCAAAGGTGAATAGAATCCTTTAAACACAGACTGAATGCTGAGACAGCCACGAATGGTGCATCTACTAAACAGTGACTTGAAGGGGGAAATATTTGTCTTTATTTTGTGGTTTGTCTTTGTAGTTAATTAAGACCACTTTGCAGGGAACTGTTTTTCACTTTGACATTAAATAGTCTTTTTTGTTAAATTAAATCCACTATGATTTAATATCATATAACTAAAGGATGGGTGAATACTTTTTATAGGCACTGTACATAAACCTTAGAAAATAGCAGTCTGCACAAATAAGACAAAAAAACATGTATTAAATGAACTACCAATTGGACACACAAACAAAACTGCCTCTGTTAGAGAATCGGTGGGATACACTGTGGGATGTGTTTGACTTTTTGGCGTGTGGGGAGCATTGTCTAATCGATAATTATGATATTTCCTAGCAAGACTATACAGGACAAAGAGGACGCAATAATTCACTCTGGCCACAACATTCAAATAATAGTGCAATGAAATTAGATGAATTTCTAAATAACCAGTAGTGGTTCTTATTGCGTACCTTGAGGCTTTTTTTTTCTTCTAAACTATTCAATTATTCTGATGTTAGGAAATGTGTGTTCACATGGTCAGGGGTGTGTATTCATTTATGCACATTCTCATGCAACCATCCATATTAATAAATGTCATGCTTTCCTTGAAAAAATGAATATGCATGAATTACATTTTGTTCCAATTAACTGAGAAGTAGCATAAGCAGCATAAGTAATCATTATTTCTAATACAGATTTCTGCTGAGCTTACAATCCCAGCATTCATTTGGACAGCAATATTACTTTAACCTTGATGTTATCATATATCATTTAGTCTTCTTGGTTCAAATATATTAAAAAAATACATAAAACAGCCAGTTTCCCAGGTTTGGGATAAATGCTTATTATAACATTTCAATGGCTTGCAGTATGAGACAGTGGTAGTAAGTAATAAGCCTGTATGTTTGTGTGTGTGTGCAGACTTCTGTGGGCCCCGAGAAAAACATCCTGTCAAGATTGTCCCCAGTGGTGCAAGGATAGACTTCAAGTCCATGCAATCTTGTAACTGATTAACAAAATCAAAAAACAAATTCGGGGACAGATGGGTACGAAAGCTTTTTGAATATACATATGGCAAGATAGAAAACAGTCATTAACCATAGCTCTGTTTGCATGATTTGTATGGAAAATAATCTACCAGTGGCCATAATAATCATAGAATATATAAAATTATTTCTTTATAAAGCAACGTACATGCAAAAAAAATATAAAATGGTTTATATTCCACATGTGAAAAACTGATTCACCTTAATTTTAATTTGTTAATTAATTTAGTGAATGAATGACAGCTAAGGACAGTTCTAGAAAAAATAAAGCTATTAGATTTAATTTAGTATGTCTTGAACGCTTAAAAATTCAACTGGACTAGTGAAGGCAAGTTAATTAATGCGTTTCAGTTCTTCACAGTTTGTCAAGAAGAATTAAAAAATCCACATTGATTGGTAAGATGACACACATTTTGCAAATTTGTTTCAAATGAAACTGATTATGTTTCTAGTGCCAGGCTTAACATTTCTCTCTAATTCAAAGGTGTCAACTTCCTCCAAAACACCTTACAGCAAAACATGTATGAAATGAAACCAGGAAGTTACTAACAGCTTTGATGGAAGGCCATGCTACTTACCAAAATGTGAATATATGATTATTTCTACAAGTATTTTAAACATGTTTTATTGTTTTAAACAGCACTCTTGACTGGTAAACAGCACATGCCTGAGAAAAATAATTTTTGTATTTTTGGGATTTCAGAATGGATGATAAACTGTTAGAACTGTTAGTGTGGACTAAGCATTTGGCTTCCAGCACCAGAGATAAAAAAATGTCAGCTAAATAAATGCCACAAAATGACGCAAAATAAATATCTATTAACATATAATGCAATTCAAAATCAATGAACAATATTAAACCTCAACGTTAAATAAATATTCACAAATTTACAGTTTTGGTTCAAGAAAGGCAAAGTGCTTGCTCATTTTGTACATACGGAACAATTCAAGGTAATGATTCAAGATAATGACTACACCAAAACAGCAAGATGTGAAAGTTCACGCACCGTGGATTGCTTAAGAGAGCTTTAGCCTTCAGGCTCCAAAGCAGAGCTGGACACACATGAGCAAAGGTAAGCCTAGGAATCCAAGGAATAGTGACACCAAGTGCAAAGAAAATTTCACACACTCTGAAAAGAAATGGTTTTCTAGATAAGAAATTGAATTAGAAACCAGGATTATTTTTTTAAATTAGGATGGCTAACTTGAGTTTGATATAAACATTTAAAAGGTACAGTAACGTATTTAGGTGAGTTTACTGCTCATTTACTTTTTGCACAACAGCACCATCTGCTGGGGTGTTGGGGGTAGTGCCTCACCTGCCCTGATTGCGGAGATCCCACTGGTGTTATCTTGAGGAAATCTACAGAGTTAGGATTCCTGGCTGTTGACCTTCTTTGTTTTTTTCACATTGATTCCTGGTGTGTGCTCTTGTTTAGTTGCTGGGTTGGTTATTTTCTTCTGGTTTACGAATCCCCTTACATTTTTGATTACTTATTTGTTTTGATCCTTTTCAGTGCTTTCTATCACTTGGTTATCAACAGAAAATGATCCATAAATTTTTCAATGAATACCAATAACCAGTAAGGTATTCATAACTGAGCTCCCTTAAACATGCATTACAAATAGCCCAAAAAAAACTCATTGTGAACCAGACTATCCACTTTTACAATTATTTAAAATACTGGAAAATTATCAAAAGGTGGTTCGACTACAATAAAATAAGTAAAATCACTTTTTTCTTAGGGTAGCACAGTGGCACAGCTGTAACACTGCTGCCTCGCAGTAAGGAGACCAGGGTTTGCATCCTGGGTCCACCCAACATGGAGTTTGCATGTACTCTCCATGTTTGCATGGGTTTCCTCTGGGAGCTCCAGTTTAGGTGAATTGGTGACTCTAATGTGTGTTTAGTGTGTGTACTCACCCTGCGGTGGACTTGCGCCTTGTCCTGTGTCTGTGTGTTTGCCCTATGCTTGCTGAGATAGGCTCCAGCACCCCCCCCCCCACCCCCCATGACCTGGCATGGATTAATCAGGCTAGAAAATGACGTGAGTTTTTTGTTAATATTTTACATGAAATGATTAAATAATATACATTCATTAACACAGTGACAATGGAGGCTTGTGGTCTTTAATAAGGCTTTATTGCCACTATGCAGGAAATTTGCTACTCTTTGTAATGACATCTGTACTTACCTAATTTATTCCTTTATCTTAAAAGCAAATCTAGCAAGCTATATCACTTTGCAGGTAGCTCATCTCAAAATAACATTTTGATTTATTTTGCAACTGGAGGAGTTGAGAGAGGGTATAAAATTAAATCAACTGTAAGTCTGTTGTTATGTATACGATGCAAGGTTTGCAGGCTTTGGTCTTTTCATAAACAATCAGCTGGTCAAGGGCCAAAATTAAGGTATGCTAAAGGGAAAATGGTGTCAAAACTTAGCAGCAAAGACAAAATCACCAGACCAACAAGAATTTAGAAATAGTCTTTTTCTAATTTATGTGTGTTGCCCATTACTAACATTAGAACAATTAGTTGTCTTTTTGTTTTTAGAAATTTATTTTATTCTATGTCTTGTTTCGGGCATAGCAAGCAACATGGCCACAGCCATGCAGAGATATAGCACAAGCCATCTTGTTTTCATTTCATGTGTTCCCGATGCTCTTCTTAGGACCTTTCATTATTGTGTAAATTCTGTTTTTGACCCCTATAATTGCTGCTCATTGGAAATCCTGCCACACACACATCAAGATTTCCAGAACATTTTTAGTGAACAGAAAGTGTTGGTCTTATCACATTTCATTATAATTGTCATGTAGTATCGTTATCTTTTGTCTAACACAGATCAAGTTTAAATTAGGTCATTTAGGGGCATGTTGTTTTTGTTTCTCAGATCGTATGTAGTGTAAGAATTGCGTTATATAGCGCCCGAGCCGACACAGATTGGACACGGGAGGCATGTGTAAAATTAAAGGAACTGTTATTTTCTTCACCCGTGGGGCACGTCTTCCCCGTGAAACCCCCAGCCACAACACAATCCCACAATCACTTAATATAAACAGCATACTCTCTTCTTCCTCCTCCACCACTCCTCACCAAGCTTTGTCCTCCTCCCACCCAACTCTGACCACTGAGTGGTGCTTGCTGGCTCATTTTATAGTTCACCCGGAAGTGCTCCAGGTGCGACGAATATGTTGCCCCTACGGGCTTAGGAGTCCCAAACACAGCACCCCCTGGCGGTGCCTGCGGGACCCAACAGGGCTGCATCCAACTCCAACTCCCAGGGTGTCCTGTGGGAACCCGAGGCACTACTCCAGCCCAGGGGAGCGGCCATCTAGCGTCCACGGGGAGGTTTTGCAGTGTCCATGGCTGCTCCCCCTGAATAAAGTGTGCAGGGGCGTCCCGGCTAGGTAAGGACGCCTGCCGCCTGCCACAGTAGCCTTTGGTCTAGTCCATATCAATGACAGAAATGAGATAAAGACAGCAGACAGACACTGAACATTGACATTTTTAGAAGTATTTAAGAGAGTTTTGTTTTTATTGATGATATATATTCATTATTTCCTCTTATTATGAGTTACATGTTGGTTATATTAGAAAGGTATCAAATAGATTTAGTGGCAATAACTTATAAACTGAAAATTTCATAATTTCCCCATCCTTATTGTTGTCTGTAAGATATTCAATAACAGCTCAGCAATGGACAAAGAAAACATACATGTCGTAATAGATTGCCATGTAAAATAGGTGCAACCATTCCTGTTCTAAACTTAAGTTGTAATGTATGTCCAATAATGGCCCTAGAAAAAACGTACTGTATTTAAAATATTGACAAGGACAACTTCTGAAATAAATCAGGATTAGGAGTTTGTTGAACTAGCTCATATTTTGCATCACTCTAATTCTTATTTCTCTGTGAAAAGAAGACTAAAAAAATTCACTGTGGACTCCCTGTTTAACTGCCAACAGGCAAAGATGGAGATCAAAAGAAATAGAAAATAGAAGTTGTAGTGCCTCAGGCTATACACTGGTGCTGCTGTCAACATCCAATGGTTCAAAATACAGACACCATGCTGAAATGGTGGCACATTTAAATCTTGGCCATCAGAAGGGGCAGAGCTGGAAGAAGGTTAAAATAAGGCTTTAGGAGTTCACTTCTAGGTCATCAGCTTCTTAGCTAAGGAGGAGAAGGACAGAAATGTCAGCTGTAGTGCACCCTTTCAATCTTTCTTCTGTATCCCCACTGTCACATATAACACTGTGAGGTCAAAATACAGGGTGGCCCATATTTATGTATATGATTAAAAAGGCGTTATTGTCAGAAAACTACCAATATTATTATCAAGTAACATAATGGAACATGAACATTAAGAACGTTAAATGTTTTTTCTTTCCTGTTCTCCATTGATGTGGTCCACCAAAGCGCCATCCCAATCGATACACGCCTGAAGAAGAACCCAACTTTGAAAGGCATTCACCAAAAGAGTTGTGTTGGCATTGGCATGCACTCTCCTGGGCCTACCTCCTCCCTTTACTTGAAAAACAGTACCACTGATGATGAAATTTGTGTTTCCATTTCACCACCGCATGGTTGTTTGTTGCAGAGTATAAACACACACAACATACATGTTGCTGTAGAGACAATTGATTCCCTGCCATTCTGTATTCGAACACAGCAGGGGTTGCCCGATCCAGCACATCATTACTCAGGCTACACAGTGATGCCATTTTTGATACTTTTCTTACAGTAATTTAAATGTCAGATACATAAATATGGGCCACCCTTGTAGATGTCCCAGAGAGCAGCATGAGCTTTATTATTTGCACTACTGGCAGAAGGGAGTACTGCATCCTTTTATGCTATTTATTGAACAATAAAATCTGTGGGGCCTGAAAAAAGCAAAATGATTTAAACCTAAGAAAGTTTACTAGGCCTTATATTATAACTGTTTTAATTTTCTGATTTTATAACAAATAAAGAATAAGAAAATAGATAAGAACATAGAGAATCTGACAAATGAGAGGAAACCGTTGAGTCCATCAAGCATGTTTGTTTTGTTAATAGCTAAGCTGTCCCAATATCTCATCCAGATTCTACATGAAGATTGTTAAGATTTCTGCTTCAACAACATGTCTAGGTAGTTTATTCCAGATTCCCAAAACTCTTTGCATACAGGGCCTCTTGGCTTCACTCTTAACTGATCTTCCCTTAATTTCCAATGATGTACTCAAGTAGGTGATTGACCTTTAGGCTGAAAGAATTCAGCTGGATTTACTTTATGCCTTTGAAGGTCCCCACGCAGTCTCCTTTGTTGAAGACTAAACAGGTAAAATTATCTAAGTCTGTCAGAATACACCATGTCCTTAAGTCCTGGGATGTACTTAGTTGCTCTTCTTGGCAAATCTTCAAGTGCTGTTATGTCTCTTATTGTAGTGTGATGAAAAGACCTGCATAGGTAATTTGTGAAAACAGCATTAATTATCTATGTTTGGTCATAATCACTAATTTATTCTTCAAAGTTTACTATTTTCATACTGAATGTTCACTATACTAACTCTACCAACTTGGTATTTATAGGCTCTTGATCCATTTCTATTAAAAAAACTGAAGATGGGTGATGCTGGTTTCTCAACTGGCTTGCACTTTTTATTAGTTATTCATTCATTGGTCACCTTAATTTTGGTCTCAATAAAGATATGATTCCTAGGCAGCTCTGATGACCAACAAAACATTGACTGTTACTTAAAAGACTGGGAAATCTGTATTAGGTCTAAGGTCATATATTGTTGTATAGCAAGTCATTTTCAACCCTTGTCAAGATCTAAGAGACCATGAGCGCAAATTGAAAGAAAAATCCCCCTTGGTCTAGAATGGACTTTAAGGTTAACTTTGACTTGAATTGCCCTATCACCTACTCTAAGTAGCAAACAGAACATGCCACTCTATAATTGCAGCAATACTTTCACTGTTATGTCTTCAAAATCCTTTCTTTGACTTTTGTACTGTATTGTTCTCAACAGTTCTGAAGAGACATGCAAGTACACATGACAATAAACCTGACATGACTTGATATGTGTTGTAGGATTTGCCTTGTGCAAAGTATGGCAGAAATGTTTCTAAGTTAAGTTCTACTTAGGTTTCATTGATTAAATTTATGTATGGTGTGCATGTTCTCTCATGAAACTATTCCCCACACTATACAGGTATTAACTGAACATTTTCTAAAATATTTAATATGATTTCTCTATATTTCATTTGTCTCACCTTAAAACAGTGGTTAACAGTGCTCTCAAGCCTAGTGTCCCACTTCCAGTTATGGGTTATGGACATATTCCAAATGAGGCCCAGAAAAATCTCTGTCTGATGCTTATTTTGATATGTGTGTTATAAAGTTAGGATGCTTCTACAAAAATAAATGACGAATGTAATGTCTCTAAAGGAAAACATTTGTGAAGAGGAAAGAGAAGAAAAATAAGGCTTTCTTCCTCCCAAATTCTATCTATTTGGTAGATTCAGAATGTAAGGTAGGGTCATCAGCCCTGGCTCAAGAACAAAATGGTAAAGAGAAATCTGAAATTCTGGGGGTGGATATTGTGTGATAAAGTCCAAAAAATCCAACTTATTAGCAGTATACCAGACAGCAGGGCTGTCACATTAAATAATGCCACTGGAGGCAAGGTACATCTTTTGCTGACCATTCACCCCCACACATCTATGTCCTTCCTAGGCATGAGATGACACACTTAATTCACATAATATATGCATTGCTGTACAGGCTTCATGAAACAGAGCATTCTCTGAGCAAAATACATACAAAAACATACAAAATAGATATTAAAAGCAGTAAAATGTATAATACGAACCTAAAGGCAAAATGAAACTGGCTGTACTCTCTAATTTAAATACCTTGGCTGTTTCAAACTGTGCTTCAAGCCAAAAGGTGGCTAGCTGCCTTTTTTAACTAAATACACAATGCGAATTTAAGACACTTTTAACACTAGAATTACCAGAGCCTACGAAAAAACTCGTAGATCCGTCCCACCTTAAATCACTTCTCACCTCTCCGTCAGAGTCTTTTGTCCTCTAAATGTGTTGTTAAGCAGCAAGCAGCAAGCAGTCTACTATCACATCCCCCCACCGGCGCACAGTTTTCTCAGCTCAAGTCTGTTTACCTGCGTGTCAGTCGCTTGGAGCTGTATAGAGTGGGAAGTCAAGCAAAATGACACCTTTTATAAATACTATATCATTATTTGGAACACTTGCATTTCATGTGTGTTCCGTGTCTACAATGATCTATGCACACACATCGTTAAAAAAAACATTTTTCATATTTTAGTAATAATTGACAAAATGTAGACATGAAGTTTAATACTACCTTACTTCCTACAGCGTAAAGTCACAAGTGCAGAGCTTCCCATGTACATATACAAAGTACAGCGATGGCAAAAGTGCATTTTTGATCCGATGTAGAATCGTCGTCATGATTTGAGCTTAACTCTGTTATAGCGCGTCTATGTGAAAACAGCAGTGTCAAATGCGGAGGGTTTGGGGGGGGGGAGTTGGGATCGTAAACGCGGCTGAGAGAATGAAACTGAATTAAAAAAAAACTAACCTTTACAAGTATCATAAATTACACTGGCTGTTACAGACTGGAATTAAATGTATGTTTTTTTTCTAAAATAGTAAGAATACATGCAGCTTAATTCTCAAAACGGGCTTGTCTGGGATAGAACCCATGAAGTTTAGACTACCAGTCAAGAGCTGATACTGTTGTGCCACCAAAGCGCTCCAAGCAAATGTGTGTCAATATCGCACTTTAACGCGGGTTGTTTTTCTGCAGTTATATTTTTGAATAAAAGACCATTTGTTCTGTTATATTTGTACCTTTTGTGAAAGTGTTTCTTTGATATTTGGACTTCAGGCTTCACACATTATAAACTTCATGTATACATTCTGTCAATTATTACTAAAACATGAAAAACGTTTCTTTTTTAACGATTTGTGTGCATAGATCATTATAGACTCGGAACACACATGTAATGCAAGTGTTCCAAATAACGATATAGTATTTATAAAAGGTGTGATTTTGCTTGACTTCTCACCTATACAACTCCAAGCAACTGACACGCAGGTAAACAGAGTTGAGCTGAAAAAACTGTGCACCGGTGGGGGGATGTGATAGTAGACTGCTTGCTGCTTGACAACACATTTAGAGGACAAAAGACACTGACGGAGAGATGAGAAGCGATTTAAGGTGGGACGGATCTACAAGTTTTTTCGTAGGCTCTGGTAATTCTAGTGTTAACAGACATTTTGACTGAAACCTTAATCAGATTCCAGAAATTAACAAAATTATACAAAAAGACATATTCAGTATATATGCAATGCAATGTGCATAGTTGTAGACCCATCACAAACTTGGGGGGATAGGGGTTGGGTAAAAAAATTATAGGTTATAATGTACCTAAAGGCAGAAATAATAATAATACTACTCAAGCTGGCACAGCATAGGAGAAGCAGATGTGTCAAATAAAAATAAATGATCACCATGGCAATTGGACAACAGACCATGAATTCATTGCTAAAGACTGATTCAGTCCCATGTATAAGATACTCTCAAATAAGCTGACATTGAAACATGCACTAAATATTGAAAATATCATCCTCCATTGATCTCTATCATCAATTACTTGATGATGAAATTCTTCACATTTTCTCCTGGCATGGTAAAAAAAGTTGGTCTCTCGCTGGAAAACAGACACTGCACTCATTGGATGTTGGTATTGCATTTCTGCATTCATTTAGCCAGGACAGGAAAAGGAGGAATCATAGGTAAATGTATAGAGATAATCATTATACTTCAATTTTATTGAATTTTGTGTTATATTAGGATAGTTACTTTAACTCAAGGGCCTAAATATAATCAATAGCATTATAGTTTATAGGATTGCATAGTAAGATTACAACTGTACTGCCACCATCAACCTAAACTACCTGTTGAGCTGGCTGTTTAAATAGAGAGCTATTCCAGTGTGTACCTGCTTGTACTACTGCTGAAAGATAACTTACTTTTTCATTTGACACAGATGCAACCTTTTAGAGGAACGTTAAATGCAAAAAATGAAAAAACTACTCAATGCAGTCCAGTTGCTACTGGTTTTCTGCAATGTCACACCTCAAACTTGTATCTTTGCAAGTGTCTTCCATACATATTAGTCAATGATGATTCCACTCAAACGCAGCCATTATGGATTGTTTAACCAATTTATACTATTGTGACTTTTCACTAGCCTCGCTCCACCACATTCAAAACTATTAAAATGAAAGTATTTCTGCAAATATTTAAAGATTAGGAGCATGCGCTGATTACAGAGTGTTACCACACCCACCACATGACGAACCACTTGGATTGGGACCCGAGTGCAGCTGTGCAACGGGTGACACCTCAGCACCACACTGGAATAGTGTGAGGTTTTTTACACTGGCTGGAAAGGTGGTTGCAAGTTAACATCATACCCAGGATTAAGCAATTACAGGTTAAGGGCCTTGCTCAAGGGCCCAGCACAGTACATTTTTAAAGGTAGTATATAAATAAACCTCTGGATGTACAGTATATGTAATTCGTATCATTCAAACTTTTTTGTTTTTATTATTTCATAATGTTAAAAAAAAATGTTACATGACAATGCCGTCCATACTAAAGTGCGACCTGACACGACTGCCTGACAGCGTGGATGGCTTGACTTGATATTTGAGGTAGGCTTAGCTAAATAAACCCCTGGGGCTGTTCCTAAGAGTCTGTTTCATTGAGAATACAAAATTCAAAATGGGCAAACCAGTTTGTCAATGGTTAAACAGGAAAAAAAGCACATACTACTAGAGCAATATTTGAGTTTTTCTTTTTAAAAAGCTAAACATATTATAATACAGAGATGATATTAACTGATTAAAAAAGGAGCAGATGCTCAGCAAACTGTGAGTCGATCTTATATAATACTAGCAAAATACCCACGCTTCGCAGCGGAGAAGTAGTGTGTTAAAGAAGTTATGAAAAAGAAAAGGAAACATTTTAAAAATAACGTAACATGATCATCAATGTAATTGTTTTGTCGCTGTTATGAGTGTTGCTGTCATCAAGGATTTGATTATCATTATTTCTTTCAATCAGGTTCGTATCTGGAGGACGTGTTGCGTCCAAGTTACATTCTGTTTGTCAACCGTTGTAAAGATAACAGGTTTCATTCATCGAAGTGTTCACTACTTAAATCGGTACTCGTGAATTTAAGATGTTTAACAGGCATTCCCGGTATTAACTTGCGTGTCTATTAACTTGTGGATCTGCCTGTGAGTATTTAGCAAATTATTTGACCAATGTTAAACTACGGAGACTGAAAGAACTAAAATCACTACTGGTAAAGTAATTCAAACCCATGCTTGTTTCAAGGAGAAAGATAATATCATTTATTTATGAACACAGGGATTACAGAGGCTAGCAATACAATTATATTTTGAAATCTCATCAGTCAATGATCAAATTCTAAAATAATACAGATTTAATCACTTTGCTTTCTATTCCAAGGGCACAAAATCTTCCATCCTCCCTCTTTCTCTCAAACAGTCCCTCTGATTCTTGTTCAGTCAGCTAATCTTGTTATCAGCAAAAGAATCACAGATTATGACTCTCATCAGAGCTCAAATGAATATGACAGCTATTTGCAGCCATTATTAATTAGCATCTACTTAATCAAAGGAGACGCTACTTACGCATTGCACCCTTTCTTTTGCTTTCTTGCGGAGTGTGCATAGCCAGCCCTTGGTCCAATAGCCTTAGTTTAAAAGGCAATCCTGACCTGAGGTGAAGTGAATTGTGGTCAAGAAATGTTTTTTTCTTTTCTTTTCCTATCACTTATGTATTTTTCAGGTGTCTGAAAGTGACTCCCTTTTTCTTAGTTTAAATACATTAAATGTGCATTAAACTCATTCATCTTTAATGTTCCCATCTCCACACCATCTTCTTTTAGAAGAACACAGCAACCTTTGAAGCAGCAAATAGATCACTGTGCTCTACATGTAAGTGAACTTTTATAAGGGAGCAGTATTCTAGTGTTGACTGGAGAGAACCCAATTGTCTAATACCAAGGATACCCAAGAATTTTGTTGTAAATCAGTTAAATGGTAGAGTTGAATGAATGGCTATATTTTGTAAATCTGGAAATCTCTGTTAATCTTGCAGTCAACTACCTACATTTTAGAAAATATCATCTTAACTTGATTGATGGATTACTTATCAAATTCAAGTCTATAAAACCCTGCAAATAAAGTATACTACAGTATATACCAAGTATTTCCTCTTATTGTGACTGGAGAAAAAAAATTGGGCAATGCAGACAATATTTTGCAGTTTTGAGCTTAAATTTGAAGATATTGCATTTTTTTCTGTTTTATATAGTAATGGGTTTATAAGTGGAGATGTGCTTTATAAAAATTAAGCACTTTGTGAGAGCAGCGCTAGTTTGACCATCTGACAAATGGTTGTTTTTATTTTGGTTGTTTAGGAATTTAATCATTTGTTGTTTTAGGAATTTAATCATTTGCTGCTTTTCAGAATACTTACATTTATATTGCTTTGCTTAGCAGACGTTTTCAATCAAAACAATGTACACAATGAGGTCAACATAATCGAGTAAACATCAGGATGGGGGGCTGTTTTCAAACAAGTGTTACAAAATTAACTATTGCAAGTGAAGAGCTTATAATAAAATGCAAGCTAGTTTGATCGGAAGAACCTATTATAACCATGATCAATTAGATAGAAATTCACAGAAAAAGAGAGTCTTCAACCACTTCTTAAAAACATCGAGGGAGTCAGCAGCTCAGATGGAGGTGGGCAGCTCATTTCAGCAGCTCTGTTACACATGAGAAGAGTCTGGATTGAGATTTGATGCTAGGCATCACCTGACACTGTTCATCAACAGATCTAAGTGGTTAAGAGGGACCATGGGACCTCACAATATATTCCCTCTGCATTGACTGCTCTGTTGGTAAGCATTGTGTATTTGTACAGGGATGCAGTATAATGATCTGAAAAGTGGAGTGACATGTGCTCTCATTGGCGGATTGAACACCAGACATGCTACTGCATATTAAATCTCTGCAGTGGCTCAGTAACACAAACTAGCATTCCTACCAGCAGAGAGTTTAGGTAGTCCAGGCCTCACAAGACCAAAGCCTGGACAAGGAGTTGTGCTGCATCGTAAGACAAAATGGGCATTGCCCATTCTGCTAGGCTTTAGTGGAACACAAGGCTAGTTAAAAAAGTAGATTTAACAGGAATGCAGATATCCAGCTTCACCTTTCCCGACTTACATTCCAAATTAAGGGACTGAATTCTTTGTACAAGGACCAGTTTGTACATTTAATAACAAAGATGTAAACCAGAGTTGAACTGATATATTTGCAGAGGCCTTTCCACAAACCCTTTCAGGCCAGAAAGCAGTAAATAGACACCCAATAAGAAATGGTTATAATTCAACATGTGACAAATGTAATGAACAAAAAAACACACCTATGAGAAAGCACTGATTTTGTTAGTGAAAGTTACTTCTATTCAATCCTGAGAGGTTATACATTCCAGCAAAAGCCAGGTGCATTCAAAACTCTCTGGGCACTATCTCAGGGGAATTCTGGGGAATTCCCAGGGGTGCTCTGTGTGCACTTACCAAGAATGGCTGAAAATCTTTGAAACACCACTCTCTGTGAAACCAAAAAGCCAATGAGCCACTTCCTCTTTAGGGAGATGAAAGCTGATAATCTTTTCTTTTGTGGACCTGAAAAGCTGCCAAACTAATATACTCCAAAAGACTGAGAACCAGCTATTACTTGAAGAAGACAACTTCAGCATCAAAACTCTTGTGCCAGAAAAGCATAGTGCTTTTCCCTATGAAGCTGCAGAGGACACAGAAGAAAGCAACAGACATGCTTGCCTTCATTCCATTTGAATTTCAGTAAAAGAATGAGGTGCTTTCTGATACTTTGACCAGATATAAACGTTGAAACGCTTTTTTTCAATGTGGCAGCCCTGAGCGTCTTTTGTTTTTTGTTCTTGTCTGGTCTAAGCAATGTTGTGAACATGGAAAAGAGAAGTAAACATGCAAGATTAAAAATAATTATGATAACAAAAGTACATACGATACTGTAAAGCAGTGGTTCTCAAACTGTGGGGCGGGCCCCCCTAGGGGGGCGCAAAGTAACAAAAAGAGGGGCGTGAAGATGTGAAAAAAGAAAACAAGAATCAAAAATATAAAAAATACATCTATTGAAACCAAAACAAAATAACTTAAAACTACATTCTGATACTAGAAAAATAAATATAGAGTTAGATAAATGTCGATAAAAGTTAAGTAGGTATAATAAAATATGCATCTATGATATATCATTAATTAAAAAAGAACAAATCGGTGGGCTCCTTTCAAAAAAACGTTAGGGGGGCGCGATTAAAACTGTTATGAAAACTCGGGTCGCAAATACTTAAAGGTTGAGAAACGCTGCTGTACAGTATATTCAAAAGGAACAAACAAAAAAAGCAAATTGCAAACAGGTATTATAGTGCAAAATGACATTAGATAGAGTTTGCATCTGTATGGAAGATTAAAAAAATATATAAAACATTTTTTTGAGTAAAATGATTTTATTTATTTTAGTTATTAATGCACTAAAAAGAAAAAAATACATTTTTCTTTTACCACAATTTTCGTGGTTGTATGTGACTAAATAAAATGGGGCGCACATAAATTCATTGATTCAAACAATTTTTGAAAACTTGCTTATCATGGTGGGGAATTCCAATGTTGTTTTTCTTTTATAAATTTTATGATGAAAGTAGTTATTCTATTAATTGATTGAATTAATTCGTTTTTGTGCACCCAACGATTTTATCTAGTCACATACAACCACGAAAATTGTGGTTAAAGAAAAATGTATTTTTTGCTTTTTAGTGCTTTTATAACTAAAGTAAATAAAATCCTTATACAGTGATCCCTCGCTATATCACGCTTCGACTTTCGTGGCTTCACTCCATCGCGGATTTTAAATGTAAGCATATCTAAATATATATCACAGATTTTTTGCTGGTTTGCGGATTTCTGCGGACAATGGGTCTTTTAATTTATGGTTCATGCTTCCTCAGTTGGTTTGCCCAGTTGATTTCATACAAGCGACGCTATTGGCGAATGGCTGAGAAGCTACCCAATCAGAGCATGTATTACGTATTAAATAAAACTCCTCAATGATATACGATATGCTTCCTGCGCGGTGCTTCGCACACTTAAAAGCTCTAACAGCCCGTATTGATTTTTGATTGTCTGCTTTTCTCTGTCTCTCTCACTCTCTCTGACATTCTCTGCTCCTGACGGAGGGGGTGTGAGCAGAGGGGCTGTTTGCTTAGAAGATACGGATGCTCCTCTAAAAAATGCTGAAAGACTACCTTCACATTGCTCCCTTCATTGCGGCCGCTTTATCGCGGTGCTTTGCATACTTAAAAGCCCAACAGCCCTATTGATTTTTGATTGTTTACTTTTCTCTCTCTCTCTGACATTCTCTGCTCCTGACGGGCACTTCTTTGAAGAGGAAGGTATGTTTGCATTCTTTTAATTGTGAGAAAGAACTGTCATCTCTGTCTTGTCATGGAGCACAGTTTAAACTTTTGACTAAAGGGTGTTATTTCATGTCTAGAGTGCTCTAATAATGTTAAAAAACGTATTTAGAAGGTCATAAACAGGTTTTCTATGCTCTAACTGCGAAAATATTAGATTTGTAAATAAATAATCCTACTACGTGGAAATTCATTTATCTGTCTGGAGCGGATTAACCACGATAAACGAGGGTTTACTGTATAACTGTGCGGAGAATATTTATAAACAGTGTGGGAGAGTTTCTAAGGGCTTAAAATATATAAAAATAACCATACAAACATATGGTTTCTACTTCGCGGATTTTCACCTATCGCGGAGGGCTCTGGAATGCAACCCCCGCAATCGAGGAGGGATTACTGTACTTAAAAAAAATTATATATTTAATTTTTTACTTTTTAGTTTTTGATTATTTTGCAAATGATTTTTCTTTAATCAATTTTTAATGTACAAGAAACTTCTTTGAAAATATTACATAATATATCTTCTTTGCAGAATTATTTGAAGACTAAAAAAAAATATTTTTGGTGTCTATTTTTCTGTTTAGGCTCTTATGTAATGAGCAATCGGTGACAGCGGAAAAAAAAAATATCAATGACGGAACGGCAAGCTTACGGCAATACTTCCTCACCGTGATCATCAAGGTTCGCAAGAGTAAATAAATAAAATTGGCTCAAATATTTACCCACTCTACTCACTGGAAGAAGCAAGTGGGGGCAATCTGATGCGTCTCTCACTTGTATTCTCCTATATCGCACTATCCGTTATTGTTGTGTGTGCATCAATTGGAATTGCATAACCATTAATTACGGTGAAATTTGTTATGTAATTGCATCAATTTTGACATATTATTGTATTGTCATTGATACTGAAGTTGTATGCAAAATTTTAAGAAATTCGCTTTGCCAAAAGTGGGTTTAAGATCAGTTGCAAGATTTGACCCAGACAAGTAAACAGAGGAGTCAAGTTAAATAAAATCTTTTATAAAAATAGCTGACAACTCCTTCACATGCCCAAATGCAGGGAAAATGAATGCCTGGAAGCATGCTGACACCCTGCAACATGTGACAACATTTCTCATTATAATGACATTATAATAGTGCAGCTATTTTAGAACCCAGAAAATAATATGAGATCACCAGCCAAGCAGAACAACAAACAACTAAACTGTAATAAACAGTATGAGAAGACCAAAACACTCAGTGTTTGTTGCTTTGTCAAACTGTATCACAAGATTTATTCAGTGTTTAATCAGAGAACACATGTTTAACTTGAATAACTAAAACATTCTCTTTCATGGTTGTGGTTGCTCAGGACCAGAATTAACATGAAAATAATTAATTCTAAGGTATACTCGGTAAAACTACAGAAGTACTTTGCCTCTGGATTGGCAAACAAGGGTGGTGATCCCCTCCATCTTTAAGAAATGGACCGGGGGTGTGTTCCAACTTTAGGGGGATTATACACCTCAGCCTCTCTGTGAAGTGGTGAAAAGAAAGCTGAGCCGAATGGCAAAGCTTTCTATTTACCTGTTGATATTCCTACCTCACCTATGGTCACGAGCTGTGGGTAGTGACCTGAAGAAGTAGATTGTGGATACAAGAAGCAGAAATGAGCTTCCTTCGCAGGGTGTCTAGGCTCAGCCTTTGAGACGAGGTGAGGAATATAGACATTCAGGAGAAGCACAAAGTACAGCTGCTGCTCCTTAGCATCAAATTGAGCCAGCTGAGGTGGTTCGGGCATCTGGTCAGGATGCTTCCTGGATGCCTGCATAAGGAGGTGTTTTGGACATGTCCAACCAGGAGGCAACCTTTGGGCAGAACTAGAACATCCTGTAGAGATTATATTGTATCTATCGGCTGGCCTGGGAACACCTTGGTATCCACCAGTGGAGTTGGAGAAGGTGGCAGGGAAAAGAGATGTCTTTGCTCAGACTGCTTACTTCCACAACCAAGACCTGAATAAGCAATAGGAAATGGATGGATGGATAAAACTAGCTGAATTTGTGAATATTCTCCCCTATGGCAAGTGTAAAATCATTTGTAGTCACTCTTTTTTGAACTGAAGACCCTTTGATTGATGACCTAATTTGAAAGGTATAATCATAATTGCACAGTTTGTAAACTATATAAGAATGGCACTGCAGTACAAAAAATATTCCTTGTGAAAACTTTTATGCTCTGTTTGATACCAAAATGATGTGTAGGACTTAGTCATTTTCAGTAAATATTACAGAACAGTATTTATTAAAATTGTTTAATTTAAAAAAAAATAAACCTAACTGTGAATAGTATACATTTACTTAGTATTTAGAGCAGCAGGTTGCTAACTCTTGCATTGCATAAATGAACTACCCTAGGAATCCCATCCATTCATCCCACTCTTTTAAAAATAGCTTTAATTAATATTCAGGATACTCCTACACAGCATTTTATTTTAAGCCAAGAAGTGTTCTCTCCAAACCTTCAAAAAGCACACAAGCAAGGAAAATGCACTCAGAATTTATAAGTATTTGTGTTTAAAATCATGCTCAGGCAACTGTTTAATTCTTTATATCCTGAAAATTATTTAGTCAGAATTAAATGCATCTACAAACGTATCTATGGTCTAACCTGTCTTATCGGAATAATGAATCAAATTTAAAATAGTTAATATATTTAATACAATATTGTGTCCAGTATTTGAGAATTGAAGATTAAAAATATATATATATATATTAAATGGTGAGCAAAAGCCCCAAAACATATGAGCATTTTGGCAGAATAGAAGATCACTGCAATGCATTTGCTGTTTAGCATATCTTCCTGCATGGTGGAGCATTACTGATTTGCATTTCTAGTGGTATTTAGGAAAAGTATCATAAATATTTTACTGTGTTTTTGCCTAAAAACAAATTCTCTAAAGATTTTTTTTCCAAAGCATGAATCTTCCAATATAGCATTTGTTTCTACGCTAATGACATTTAATTCTATGTATAGCAAGAGATAATTCTTTCTAAAATAAGAAGGCTGAAGTCACTCAACTATAATAAATACTGTATATTCAAATAAAAAGCCTCAATGAAGAATTAAGAGAGAAAGGGCAAACACCAGACAAGAAACCTGACTGCAATTCCAAGGTGTTAATCTCTGTCTGTCAAGTTGCCATCCTAAGTGCTATAAATCAATGTCACTTGTCATTTCTCTCACCTGGCTTCTTCCATCCACCAGAAAACTTTTGTCTCAAACTCTTCTTTCAACTTCAGACTTAATCTTCATATTTCATAAACAGACTTTAAATATGTTTCCTATCTCACTTCTGCACTAGGCTGCAAAATCTCTTTAGGGTCAAGAGCAGGCTCTCACTGGCAGCCATATTATTAGAAAAGAGCTTCTGCTACTAGGGATCAGGACTAGGGAAGACCGTTGGCTATGTAGCCTATATAAAGACCTAGCATTGTGGTGGCATCCTGGCCACTAATCTTAAATGTTCCAATCCAACTGGCTTCCCCAAACTTACTCTTAACAGGGCAACATCATCCCAGGTGTCCAAACGATAAGTAGCTTCCTATAGGACTGATCTCCTAACAGTCCTCCTAGGCAGTAGTTCCTCTTTGGTGTTCTAACAGAACCATACTTTGGAGTATAAACATCAAAAACACTGCTTACTGCACTTGAATGGAAACCACAACAGTGATCTTTCCTTGCTACTGTGTGCCTTTCTCCTTCTCTCTTTCAGGTGGGGAACCACCTAGTGGAACCTTTTTCCCTGGTACCTTGCAAACGAGAGAATTTCTTCACTATATGTATTAGATTACATAATATAATAAAATGACTAAAAATGGTTTCATACAAAACATATAATAAACTTAGGTTTCTATATCAGGCAACCTTTAATAGTGACCCCTTTCAGCACTGTAAATTCCAGAAGTGTAGAAGATTTAAATAATAGTTCTCAGGCATTTCAAAGGGAATGACAATGAAAAATGGAAAGATTTTTAAGCTAATTTTTCAAGGGGATAAAAGTGAAAGTTTTGTGGAAAGCCAAGTAATTCAATAACACCAGAAAATGACAGGATATCTGAAGAGATGATTTACATTGAAGAGAGAAGTGCGGAGAATCTAGAGTGACAATTAGACTCAAAATCAGAAAAAAAAAACATCAGAGGTGAGTCATGTAAAATAGAGACCAGAACATTGTTTGGGAGGAGTTTAATGTGAGGTAAGGAGGACTGTGAATGTAATTTTGTTCTATCCAGTACAGTTAAAAATATTGGGGCACCGATTTTATGTTTGTTGTCTTTTGATTGATGTTTTCGTTGTCATTATTGGACTTCAGTACTTTTCTTTGTTCTTACTTCTTTGTGAAAAGAATTCTTGATTATTATTTTTTTTGTATACACAATATAAAGTACCGTGTATCAAAACACCTGAATCACTGCAAAAATAATTAATTTAAAATGTTTTATTTAAACAATAACTTAGTTAACAAATATGTACCTAATACATTAATTCAATTAAACAAAATAAGACACTAAAAATTGAACAAGAATCTACTTCGAAACATTGACATGCTCTGCTTAGAAGCTGCTTTGCAGATGCACTGTCATGCATAATTTCCAATGGCAAGGCCAAAACTATAAAGAGCCCTCACAACAACTTAAATGTTCTGCCAAGGTGAAAGAAACTTGCAGATCATGAAGGCAAAGGATATAGGACCAGGAGATGAAAGAGATAAATATGAGTTGGGTGTAACCTGGAGTCATAACCCAAAAGTCAAAGTAGCATTGCAATAAAGCCCAATATGTTAACTAAAACTAAAAGTCTCAAAAAACATGTGAAAATCGCTGGCCTCGTAGAATGATTTTTGCAATAGCTAGAGTATGGAAGGCTTTAGAATCACACACATGTTAGTTTCTTATTTTCACACGCAAACATGGAGAATGATGTTACTCTGCTGCTGAGTTAAACAGTGACGCATCAGTGTCTTCATGAATCTCGACTCTTGACCACCATGTGGTACCAAGAGGCAGTCATTGTGTAAAACAAAATAATTGAAATGGTGGTATGCCATAAGAAGAAAGAGAAAACAAAAATAGTAATAGGAAAACTTGAAACACATAAAATAATATTAATAATAATTAAGATTTCAAAATGAAACTAAATTACATAGTTTTATAAAACATATCTATACTAATAAAAGGCAAAGCCCTCACTGACTCACTCACTCACTCATCACTAATTTTCCAACTTCCCGTGTAGGTAGAAGGCTGAAATTTGGCAGGCTCATTCCTTACAGCTTACTTACAAAAGTTGGGCAGGTTTCATTTCGAAATTCTACGCGTAATGGTCATAAGTGGAACCTATTTTTTCGTCCATATACTATAATAGACGTCTGCTCGATGGCTGTGGGAGGCGGAGTTACGCCTCCCAAGTAATTTAGTGCCTGCCCATATAAGGCCGTCCGTCAGCGGCAATCCAATAGAAACACTGCCGCTAAATATTCACGGGTGAAGGACTGTGCTTATGCAGACGAAGATGAGATGGTCAGGGTGGTGTTTGGCACAAACTCAGCGAAACTGCGAGAGAAACTTTTGAGTGCCGGGTCTTAGCTAACATTAAATACAGCCGTGGACATCGCACGAGATGGAACCAGCACAGCTGGGAACCTTCGATGCATGTACACCAAGCGGCTCACGTGAACTGATGCAGTGCACAGACAAAAAGCAACAGTTCCAAAGAGTGCTGAACAAAAACCGAATTACACAATTGAGAAGGCAGCAAAAAAATATGAAGCGTCTGACACATACAAGCATATTCATAAGTGCAACTACTGCGGAAACAAAGCACATGGTAGAGAAAGTCAATGTCCCGCTAAAGGAAGACAGTGTAAAAAAAAACCCGTGCATGCAGTGTGTGACGTCTCAGATAAAGAGGAAGACGAGCTGTTTATTGATGCAGTAAGAAACGAATCAATGAAAGAAACCTGTTATATTTACAACGATTGACAAACACGGAATGTAACTTGAACACAACACATCCTAAAAATACGAACCTGATTGAAAGAAATAATGATAATCAAATCCTTGATGACAGCAACACTCATAACACTCACAAAACAATTACTGTATATTGTCAATCATGTTACGTTATTTTTAAAATGTTCCCTTTTCTCCTTTTCTTTTTCATAACTTCTTTAACACACTACTTCTCCGCTGTGAAGCACAAATATATTTATATATCTATACTAATAAACGGCAAAGCCCTCACTCACTGACTCACTGACTGACTGACTGACTGACTGACTCATCACTAATTCTCCAACTTCCTGTGTAGTTAGAAGGCTGAAATTTGGCAGGCTTATTCCTTACAGCTTCCTTACAAAAGTTGGGCAGGTTTCATTTCGAAATTCTACGCGTAATGGTCATAACTGGAAGCTGTTTTTCTCCATTTACTGTAATGGAGATGAGCGTGAAACCCGTGGGGGCGGAGTTTCGTGTGACATCATCACGCCTCCCACGTAATCACGCAGTAGGTAGAAAACCAGGAAGAGGCCCAAAAAGCGCTGAAGAAAACATGCATTATATAATTGAGAAGGCAGCGAAACAAT
>JANRMT010062819.1:28486726-28509712 GCA_026402145.1 Polypterus bichir lapradei
TTTCCAACTTCCCGTGTAGGTAGAAGGCTGAAATTTGGTACTTACTTCGGTAGTATGATGCCACTGTCTGCCACCATATTAAACTTTTAATGGAAACTGATGTACATACTTATGTCGTTGCTATGACACCACTGTCGGCCGCCATATTGAACTTTCCAACGTCACTAATTCTCAAACTTCCCGTGCAGGTAGAAGGCTGAAATTTGGCAGGCTCATTCCTTACAGCTTACTTACAAAAGTTTAGCAGGTTTCATTTCGAAATACTACGTGTAACGGTCATAACGGTCAACAACGTCCGCCATGTTGAACTTTCTTATTTACGTCCCCATCTTCACGAAATTTGGTAGGTGGCTTCCCTGAGCTAATCGAAACCAATGTTCGTACTTATTTCGGTGGTATGACGCCACTGTCAGCCGCCATATTGAACTTTCCAACGTCACCAATTTTCCAACTTCCCGTGTAGGTAGAAGGCTGAAATTTGGTACTTACTTTGGTAGTATGATGCCACTGTCTGCCACCATATTAAACTTTTAATGGAAACTGATGTACATACTTATGTCGTTGCTATGACACCACTGTCGGCCGCCATATTGAACTTTCCAACGTCACTAATTCTCCAACTTCCCGTGTAGGTAGAAGGCTGAAATTTGGCAGGCTCATTCCTTACAGCTTACTTACAAAGGTTAAGCAGGTTTCATTTTGAAATTCTATGCGTAATGGTCATAACGGTCAACAACATCCGCCATGTTGAACTTTCTTATTTATGGCCCCATGTTCTCGAAATTTGGTAGGCGGCTTCCCTGCACTAACCGAAACCAATGTACGTACTTATTTCGGTGGTATGATGCCACTGTCGGCCGCCATATTGAACTTTTCAACAGTCTTTGTTACTTATGGGCCCATCTTCAAGAAATTTGGTACACGGGTTCCCAACGCTAACTGAATCTTACTTACATTCATATATACGTCCATAGCCTGCAGCTCGGTCACCATGTGAGGTGGCGTTGGGTCCCTCATCCCAACGCCTCCCACGTGGTTGGATGCCTGCCTATATAAGACCGTACGTCGCTCCGGTCTCTACATTCCCTTCCTTGCTTCACCACGGGATTCACGTCTCCCTACTGATAACTACAGCCTTTTTGTTTAATCTATGGCTTCTCCGCTGTTTTATTGTTTGTTTATTACAATTATAGTTATTTTAATAGGTATTTTAGACTTACTTTACATTTCTCAGGTACCCATTTCCTTTATCATTCCAACCCCCATTACCATGTCTATCGAGGTGATCACTATTGATCAAAGAACTGTCACTTACCGAGTGGTTTTCATTCCCGAAAATGGCACCTACCTTTTCCATTCTCTTTGTTACATATTGCACGGCCATATCAGGCTCACTCTTGATATCCGGAGGAACATTGTGTCTTATGTATTGAATGACTGGGACAGGTTCAAGGTGTGGACTGATGACGGTACAAGAGATAATTATACTACACAGGAGCACTATAAGAGTGAAATGCTTAAGCCGTTCACCTATGGTTCTGCATGTGAGTTGATGGCTGCCGCTGAATTGTTCGGTTGTCGCTTTCAAGTGTACTGAAATAGCCAAATATTTTACACCTTTCGACAACCGCCAATGCCTGTTAAACATCTTAGATTCACAGGTGACGATTTCAGTAGTGGACACTTTGATGTTTATGAATGTTTAAACTCCCAAAAGCTGGATGTGATTTTATTGATGAAACCGGTTGTGTGCTAACAACGCTTGACAGATGCTGAATGTCACTTCAACACAACAAATCCTGCAAATACTGTCGTAATTGAAACAAACCATGAAACTCAAACCGATTATGACAGCAGCAATCCAAGCTGTCAGATTTGAGACAAGATTACTGTTCACATGGCCAACTGTAAGTTGCATGCTCAAGAGTAAGCTCAGCCCACAGCTTGGTCATGTTACAACCGGAGGGCCGAACTGACAACATGGTATGCAAAGAGATCCCTAACAAATAATTATTGGCATATTTTCCCTCAGTTTAAAAAGGTTTCATTTTCTTCTTAATAAAAATTTTAATGCAGTACTTCGCCGCTGCGACGCGCGGGTATTTTGCTAGTATATACATATATATATATATATGTGTGTGTGTATATGTATATATGTAGATATGTATGTATATGTATATATATGTTTAAATATGTTTGTGTATGTATATATATGTATTTGTGTGTATATATGTGTGTGTGTATGTATGTATGTGTGTATGTATATGTATGTGTGTATATGTAGATATGTATATATGTATACTAGCAAAATACCCGCACTTCGCAGCGGCGAAGTACTGCCTTAAAATTTTTATTAAGAAGACAATTAAACCTTTTTAAAACTGAGGGAAAATATACCAATAATTATTTGTTAAGGATCTCTTTGTATGCCACGTTGTCAGTTCGGCCCTCCAGTTGTAATATGACCAAGCTGTAGCTGTGCGCTGAGCTTACTCTTGAGCATGCAACGTACAGTTGGCCATGTGAACAGTAATCTTGTTTCAAATCTCACAGCTTGGATTGCTGCTGTCATAATCGGTTTGAGTTTCATGGTTTGTTTCAATTACGACAGTATTTGTAGGACTTGTGTTGAAGAGACATTCAGCATCTGTCAAGCGTTTTAAGTATACAACCAGTTTCATTAATAACTTCACATCCAGCTTTTGAGAGTTTAAACATTTCTAAACATCAAAGTGTCTACTACTAAAATCGTCACCTGTGAATCTAAGATGTTTAAGAGGCATTGGCGGTTGTACAAAGGTGTAAAATATTTGGCCATTTCGGTACACTTAAGCATTTCACTCTTCTAGTGCTCCTGTGTAGTATAATTATCTCCTGTACCGTCATCAGTCCACACCTTGAACCTGTCCCAGTCATTCAATACATAAGACACAATGTTCCTCCGGATATTAAGAGTGAGCCTGATATGGCCGTGCAATATCTAACAAAGAGAATGGAAAAGGCAGGTGCCATCTCCGGGCATGGAAACCACTTGGTAAGTGACAGTTCTTTGATTGATGGTGATCACCTCGATAGACATGTTAATGGGGGTCTGGTTGGAATGATAAAGGAAATGGGTACCTGAACAATGTAAAGCAAGTCTAAAATACCTACACAATAACTATAATCGTAATAAATGAACAATAAAACAGCGGAGAAGGCGTGGATTAAATAAAAAGGCTGTAGTTACCGTGGCGAAGCAAGGAAGGGAATGTAGAGACTGGAGCGACAGACGGCCTTATATAAGCAGGCAGCCAACAACGTGGGAGGCGTTGGGATGGGGGACCCAATGGCGCCTCACACGGTGACCGAGCTGCAGGCTATGGACGTATATATGTACGTAAGTAGGATTCAATTAGCGTTGGGAACCCGCGTACCAAATTTCTTGAAGATGGGGTCAGCCTTTTACCTACACGGGAAGTTGGAAAATTAGTGACATTGGAAAGTTCAATATGGCGGCCGACAGTGGCATCATACCATCGAAATAAGTACCAAATTTCAGCCTTCTACCTAAACGGGAAGTTGGAGAATTAGTGACGTTGGAAAGTTCAATATGGCAGCTGACAGTGGCGTCACACCACCGAAATAAGTACGTACATTGGTTTCGGTTAGCGCAGGGAAGCCTTCTACCAAATTTCATGAAGATGAGGCCATGAATAAGAAAGTTCAACATGGCGGATGCTGTTGACCATTATGACCGTTACGCGTAGAATTTCGAAATGAATCCTGCTTAACTTTTGTAAGTAAGCTGTAAGGAATGAGCCTGCCAAATTTCAGCCTTCTACCTACACGGGAAGTTGGAGAATTAGTGATGTTGGAAACTTCAATATGGCAACCGACAGTGGCATCATACCACTGAAATAAGTACGTACATCGGTTTTGGTTAGCGCAGGGAAGCCACCTCCCAAATTTCGTGAAGATGGGGCCATAAATAAGAAAGTTGAACATGGCGAACATTGTCAACCGTTATGACCGTTACGCGTAGAATTTCGAAATGAAACCTGCTTAACTTTTGTAAGTAATCTGTAAGGAATGAGCCTGCCAAATTTCAGCCTTCTACCTACACGGGAAGTTGGAGAATTAGTGATGTTTGGAAAATTCAATATGGCGGCCGACAGTGGCGTCATACCACCGAAATAAGTACATACGTCGGTTTCGTTAAGCGCAGGGAATCCACCTACCAAATTTCGTGAAGATGGAGCCATAAATAAGAAAGTTCAACATGGCGGATGTTGTCGACCGTTATGAACCGTTATGACCGTTACGTGTAGAATTTCGAAATGAAACCTGCTTAACTTTTGTAAGTAAGCTGTAAGGAATGAGCCTACCAAATTTCAGCCTTCTACCTAGACGGGAAGTTGGAGAATTAGTGACATTGGAAAGTTCAATATGGCGGCTGGCAGTGGCGTCATACCACCGAAATAAGTATGTACATTGGTTTCGGTTAGCGCAGGGAAGCCGCCTACCAAATTTCGTGAAGATGGGGTCATGAATAAGAAAGCTCAACATGGTGGACATTGTTGACCGTTACTCGTAGAATTTCGAAATGAAACCTGCTTAACTTTTGTAAGTAAGCTATAAGGAATGACCCTGCCAAATTTCACCCTTCTACCTACACGGGAAGTTGGAGAATTAGTGATGTTTGGAAAATTCAATATGGCGGCCGACAGTGGCGTCATACCATCGAAATAAGTACATACATCGGTTTCGGTTAGCGCAGGGAAGCCGCCTACCAAATTTCGTGAAGATGGTGCCATAAATAAGAAAGTTCAACATGGCGGATGTTGTCGACCGTTATGACCGTTACGTGTAGAATTTCGAAATTTCAGCCTTCTACCTACACGGGAAGTTGGAGAATTAGTGATGAGTGAGTGAGTCAGTCAGTCAGTGAGGGCTTTGCCTTTTATTAGTATAGATATATATGTATATATATGTGGATGTATGTGTATATATGTATATATATATATGTATGTATATATGTGTGTGTGTATATATATATGTGTATATGTATATATGTATGGATATGTGTATATATATATATGTTTATATGTGTGTGTGTGTGTGTATATATATATATATATATATATATATATATATATATATGACAGCAACACTCATCACTCACAACATTAACAAAACAATTACATTGACAATTATGTTACGTTATTTTCAAAATGTTTCATTTTCTTTTTCATTACTTCTTTAACACACTACTTCTCCGCTGCGAAGCGTGGGTATTTTGCTATATGTATATATATGTGGATATATATGTATATGTATATATATATGTGTGTGTATATATATATATGTGTATATATATGTATATATGTATATGTATATATGTTTATATGTGTGTGTGTATATATATATATATATATATATATATATATATATATGTCAGCAACACTCATGACAATGACAAAACAATTACATTGTCAATCATGTTACATTATTATTAAAATGTTTCCTTTTCTTTTTCATTACTTCTTTAACACACTACTTCTCCGCTGCGAAGCGCGGGTATTTTGCTAGTAGGCATATAAATTGGACACAGTCAATTTAATCTGTATGAATATTTTGTAATTTTATCGTAATTTTATCTTGGTTTTGCCGTTTTGGATTTTGATTTTGATCACAGGAACAGTCATTTTGTTTATTTTTGGATGGTTGCAGCCATGTTATTCTTGATAATGGCTTCCAATTGCTAACACATGAAAACCAAAAGTGTGACAAATAACGCTATTGGAACAACACTATTAATAGTCTGGCGTACTTGTCGTGGTGCCCAAGCTTCTTAATTCAAAATAAAAAGTCATCATGGTTAAATCAATTTAGGTAGAGAGATCTTTTCATAACCTTTTATATTTAGTTTTGGTGGACTTAGTTGATCGCTTTTCCAGCTTAAGGCCTCACCTGTCTAAGGCTCTGCTTTTTCTGCTATCTTCCAGCCTTTTTTCTCTTAGTTTGCCTTTTGCTTTGGCACATTTCTACCTTTTCGCAGTACGATTTTCATTGCTGCATTATCAGAAAACATCTGGAATGGTATCAGAAAGATGAATGCAAATGCACTTTAATATAGTGGTCATCCAAATCATTATACAAGCAATGGTGATGCAACACATATGGTGTTTTAGGGCTAATAGGGGTCTTGCTACTAACTGCTCCTAATAAAATGGACTCCCCGTTATATAAATATTCCTTTTTCCTTTCCCTCCACATTTTACTAATTTAAAAGGTTCACACATTATAAATAAGTACATTTCTTACAAGAACTCTCCACGGGTGCAGAAAATCTTGTGAAAATCAAATGTGTTACACTGTTTATGTAAAGTGGAAAATTCAAAGTCTGTCTTGTAAAAAAAATAACAAAACTGAATTAAATTAAGGGTCACTTATTTAGAAGAAGTAAAAGATAAATGTAGTGAAATATTTTTGCTTATTAAAGCCTGTATGTTTGTACAATAAATGCACACAAATTATACATAGCTCACATTCCTAGGGTTTTTGTTGTTAAAGACAAGATTAGATTTTTACTGACAGTAGTTTATCTAATCAAGAAAAATAAAAAGTGACAGGCTTCATGTAAATGAAAGTCTTGTTTGTAAATATGTACAGTGCTTTGGGCATGAAAATTCATATAGGGTTTCTAAAAACTTGAAGTAAACTAAAAATAATACTTTATAAGATACTTAGAAATCCTGACTAGATCTTTAGAAATTTTATAAAGATTAGTTACCAACAAATACAATGAATGCCATCATGCATTTTAGTTAGTAGTAATGTGCATGTATGCAAGTAAATTTCTTTAAGAATATTATATATTTTTATTTTTGTTTCATAGAAACTTTTCCTTCTTTATCTTGTAAAGCACTTTGAGCTGCACCATCACAGAATGTTGCTGTTGTTGTTGATATAATCAATAAACAATCTACATAGAAACTGAGACTTGAGATTCTAAGATGTCCTGAATTAAAAGGGTATCTGACTTTAACATGTAGTTTTTAAGTCATTAGGCTAAACGTTAACTTTTTACATTTAAAATTCAAATTAGATGCGTTTTTAACTATCACCTTTAATTACAAATGTACAGATCTACAGTTTAAAACCATAACAGGGTAGGAGCTCCCTAAAGCACATCCCACTTAACGCTGCCCAAAAACCATGTTTGTTACATGCAATATGTTTCTAATTCAAAAATAAGTGTTCAGCAATGTATCATAACTACAGAATGTAATCTTAAAATTATGTGTTTTTTATACCTAAGGGGCACAATGTTGCAGCAATTAGCACTGCTGTCTCAAAGATCCAAAATCCTGAAATCAAATTCCAAAGTCTGCATGAGTATTCGTCCCACGTAATTGAATGCCTGCCCATATAAGGCCGTCCATCAGTGGCAATCCAATAGAAACACTCTGCCTCTAAATATTCGAGGGTGAAGGACTGTGCTTATTCAAACGAAGATGAGATGGTCAGGGTGGTGTTTGGCACAAACTCAGCGAAAGTGCGAGAGAAACTTTTAAGTGCCAGGTCTTAGCTAACATTAAATAATGCCATGGACATTGCACGAGATAGCACAAGCACAGCTGAGAACCTTCGATGCATGTACTCCGAGCAGCTCATGTGAACTGACTGAGAACGCAGTATGCAGAGAACAAGGAAGAGCTCCAAAGAGCGCTGAACAAAAACGCATTACACAATTGAGAAGGCAGCAAAAGAATATGAAGCGAGTGACGCATACAAGCATATTCATAAGTGCAGCTACTGCGGAAACAAAGCACGGTGTAAACCGTAAGTTTAAATTAAGTTTATAGACACGCTGCCGCTGGCATTTGTCATGCCTACGACGAATACGATATTCGCGAGATACAAGTTTAATGAGAAGACGCGGGGTATAAACGAGACTTTGGATCACTTTGTAACGGATTTAAAATTGCTGTAACGGAGTTAAACTTGCTGGTGGAGGACTGTGCTTATGCAAACGAATAGGAAAGCAAGGTGTAAAGCTTAACTTTAAATTAAGTTCATAGACACGCTTCCACTGGCATTTGTCATGCCTAAGACGAATACGATATTCGCGAGATACAAGTTTAATGAGAGGACGTGTTTGGCACAAACTCAGCAAAAGTGCGACAGAAACTTTTAAGTGCCGGGTCTGAGCTAACATTAAATAATTGCTGGTGAAGGACTATGCTTATGCAAACAAATGAAAAGCAAATGTTACGTTACTTTTAAAATGTTTCCTTTTCTTTTTCATAACTTCTTTAACACACTTCTTCTTCGCTGTGAAGCGCGGGAGTTTTGCTAGTAAAAAATATTTGCTACTTGGAGAATCGATAGATATATTATATATCGAGCACACCTATCTCACTTAAAATTGTCTAAAATTTTTCCAGAGCAAGATCCAACCTGCGAACGTTGCAATCAAGTTCCTGCCTCACTGGGCCACATGTTTTGGGCCTGCACCAAATTAACATCATTTTGGAAAAAACACTTTAAATGCCTTTCATACAGCCTTGGTGTCACAATCCCTCCTAACCCATTAATAGCTGTGTTTGGTGTACTTCCAGATGGGCTTAAAATGGAGAAGGACAAATAAACTTTAATTGCCTTTACTACACTATTGGCATGCAGACTTATCAACTGGAAAAATCCTAACTCTCCTCTTTTAAGTCAGTGGGTAACTGATGTTTTATACTATTTGAAACTGTAAAAAATCAAATTTGCACTTAGAGGACCTGTACAAAACTTTTTCAAAACCTGGCAGGATCTAATCAATAACATTTTAAAATAAGAGTTTAAAATTGAGGAGGTAGGTTCTCTCCCATCTTTTACTCCATTTATCTTTATTAATTTATTAATTTATCTATTTACTTATTTTTACTAGCTTAAAGTTTTACTCTGCTGGCCTAGCTCTCTTACTCAGGGGTGGGGGTTAATTTGTTTCAAAACTATTTTTGAAGAAATTGATTCATTTGTATGGAATGTTATTTGATTTTAGTAAAATCAATAAAATTAAAGGAAAAAAAAATTGGCTTGCCACTTGTGTCATAGAAGAGCACTTGTGCCTTCTGTCACATCTATAAAAAAAGCATAACATAGAATTAGGCATTATGGACATAACTGCATTTTCACACTGTGCATTTGTAGTAAAGGGTGGACTACTGAGAAACAACACAAATCACTCCTCATTACTGACTAAGGTATTTTCTAACTGTAAAGGCTTTAAAAATGGTTGAGTGCACTCAGCAGAGTTCTCGGTGGGTGATTTCGGCGTGTCCACACATAAGCTGACATTAAGAAGCTCAGTTTTAACAAGATTTGATCAAATTGTCAAGTACTTGTCCAAATACAAATCCCTACAATCTGGAACAGCGACTGGGGCATTGACCTGGTCTGCTCCTGGTCCCATTACATTTGTCACATCCTTTTGGGGATACTGGAATGAGCAAAATATTAGTCATGCCTCTTCCAATATTTACAAATTTCTTCATTTACTGTGTTTTTTACATTTCTGTGCTGTGTTTGACATTTTTAAGGAAAGAAGAAATGCATAAGACTGGCCGGCTAACATTAAAAAAAAAATCTTTAACCTAACCACAACAGGAAGGCAGTGGGGTGCAAGGCAGGAATTGCAAACAATGGTGTAACACACTGACAAATGACAATGGAGACATCCAAAGAAATGTATTCACCATGTTGCTGTATCAGTGTATTTTCTTACTTATTTTTTAGCATTTCTCTGGCAAAGTTCATCTGCTCTTTCCTTTGTGGTAGCTGGAATTTTAAAACTTCGACTGTATGTGGGCACATAATGCAATAAAGAAAATTCTACAAAACATTCTAGTGCTTTTATTTCATCAACAATTTCTCCTTGATCATGTCTTTTGTGCATCACAATACTATTAGAAACATTATCTTGTACGATAAAATATTTATTCTATGACATCACAATACTATTAGCATTACTATTCAGTTAGATAATTAGAGTTTATTTATTCTACATGAATGAGCAAATGTTTGCACAGCTAAACCTCCAGACAAGTACACACCAGGACAAAAAGCCTCAAGGCATGATAAGACAATAAAGAATATGATAATAATGCTGTTCTTGAGTGAACTTTTATCCATGCATATGTATATGAATAAGACCTTCTCTAGAAAGCTACAGTGAAATTTCATAAAACTGTTTATTAATTGATGAATATTGTATGTTATTTACCAATGTACGTAAAGCTTTTCTAGGACTGCAAGAGGTGGTGATATGACTGACTTAGTTGAGTGGAAAAAAATAACTGGCACAGGAAAACCGTTTGCATGATGGAGAGGCCAAGTGATAAGAAAATAATGTGGATGGCATATTGTAAAATATTATTTCAACAATAACACAGTTAGAAACTTGTTAATGAAAAGTTTCACACAAATGTTAGGTTTTTCTTCATGCATAGAGCCATAGAGACCTGAAATAAATTACCAAGCCGTTTGTTGAAAAGTAGAACTATAGGGGCCTTCAAAACTTGATTTTAATTTGGAGATCTTAGGTGGCTTAATGGCTTGTTCTTGTCAAAGTGTTTCATATGTTAAATTTTAATATTGTTAATCTTCAGTGATCTCACGGTAATCCAGTTCATTCACAAATAAGTCAAAAAGAGCACCATGCCTCACTCATTCGGACATTTATCCAGGAATACTGTGATGTTTATTTTGTTTGGATTGCTTCATTATTAAAACAGTAATAAAACATAACTCTGGTCCCCACCCATTAGGATCACCCTGTCTATGTATGTTGTCACACATGTGTGCATGGGAGGCGGCTAAAGGGTCTAAATGAGAGTAATTCCACACCAGACCAGGTGGTTCTCACTTTCCTGAAGACCGTCTGGCCCTAGTGACGTCACTTTCGGTTCCGAACCCTTGGATGATGTCACTTTCGGTGAAGAACCCATGACCGAAGAGACTTCCTATTCCGGCCCTTTTGATGACGTCAAGTCCGGGTCTAAACCTATGGAAGAGGATCCTTCTGCTTCTGCCCTCGATGACTTCACTTCCTTTTCTGGCCTTTAAAGCCACCATATTTGACTAACCTAATCAGTTCTGTTTTGGACTCTGTTCTGAGCACATCAGTGCTAGCAATTAACCCATTTGCAGCCAGAGAATATTATACAGGTGGCTGCCCCAAACCTTTTTATGACACTTGTGTCTGCTTTTTGTGACAGTGGCGTAGTCGGCAGGATGAAGGATCCTCTGAGGAACCAGGACCCGGACCTAAAGAATATCCAGGTGGGAGATTACTGTGGCCAAGTTTCTGAGTGGGGAGTGTGTCCCATGGTTTGGAAAGACACTGTGCAGGTTCCGCTCCTGAAACACTTGACCAGGCAAAATAATCAAAACGGGTAATGTAAGGGAGGGGCTCACAGGATTGGGCTGGTCCAGATGGGAGAGGCAAAAGGGGCTTATTATGCTCTCCCGGAGGAGAGTTCCCTCCTCCCCACTAAGGCAGAGCCCTTAGCTAAATGTGGGGGTGCCCTAGACTGGCAGGTAACAAATGTGAAAAGGTGGAGATTTGACCCTGAGTGGTCAACCCATCAACAGTTTCACATCCTTTGGAACAAAGTAGGGCATGGCTAAGGCCAATGGACAACAGTCCCCTACAAATAGTGCAGCAGGTGACATGCTACCTGCTCTTAAATCAGTTCCCTAAGGGTTTTACCCAGCCGGTCTGGGGATAGCAATTTAAAAATATAGATGAGCTCATAGAAAAAGACTGGACAGCCTCACAATCTGGGAGGGCAGAACTGTCCCTTAGTCGAACCCAGACCGATTACATCCCAGTTTCAGCCCCTGTGTTTTAAGTCAGAGCCTGTGTCGATGTCTCCAGATTTGCAAGCGCGCAACCTACTTGGGGATGAGGAGGAATGCAGGTGGAGTAGGAGAGGGGTTGGTGTGCTCTGATAAACCCTCTGGCGATTCCACATACAGGAATGGTGATTGTAAATGCATATAAAACCGAGGCCTTGTTCGATTCCGGTAGCAACATTTGTATTGTTGCCCGCCAATATGTGCTTCCACGACAATGGCTTAAAACACCGCCAGTACATATCTGCCGCCTGTTACATCAGCTGTGAAGGATTGCTAGCGGAATTAACTGTAGCGATCCTTCCAAATCTTCCATTTGTAATCTGGGGTGGGACTGGTTGAAAATCAAAAGCAGATCAGCACTTCTCACTCCTACATTAAAATTAGGCCTAGCTATAGATGGAGAACAAGCGTCTCAAGCTGCCTCCATGCCGTGTAAACAGCTGGCAGAGATAGGCAAAACATCCAATCAGTGTGACATGATATTTCCAGGACCGTCGCGAGACGAAACATCGTCATCCAACACCGTGGCGGGATGGGAGGGATCCACGCCCATTGAGGTCGGCCCTGACCTTTTCTCCCAATTACACTTTCAATTTAGAGAAACGCCAGCTTTCTTTAAAAGGGAACAGTGGAATGACGATTCCCTTAAATTCGCAAAAAATACAGTTGCCCATGTCAATGGGCAGCACACTCATCAACCCATGCCACAGTGTCCTCACTTTTTTTTGTTTTTTTTGATCTGTTGTATCAGGTAGCTGAGCATGAGGGGGAGATGCAGGTGTAGGTCTATGAATTAGCACACGCCCATCTCCTAGGAGGCCATTTGGGCACCCAGAAAACTTCGGAGAAAATTAAGCTCCAATTTTATTGGCTGGGAATTAAAGAGGAGGTTCATCGCTTTTGCAAGTCTTGCCCAGAGTGTCAGTTGTGACAAATTCCTAGGAGGGACCGTGCTCCTCTCGTTCCCCTTCCCCTGATGTCCTGTTTGAGATAATCGGGATCAACTTGGTGAGACCCCTCAGCCCGAGAACACAAATATATTCTTGTCCTTGTAGATTATGCTACCCGGTATCTGGAAGCTGTTCCCTTGCACTCAGCTACTTCTCAAGCTATCGCACGGGAATTGGTAGGGGGTCTTTGTGTGAGTTGGCATCCCTAAGTAAGTCCTGACGGACCAAGGGACGCCCTTCACCTCAGAGACATTCAGGGAAACAGCCAAAATACTTAAAATTAAGCATCTAAAAACCGCAGTTTATCATCTTCAAACCGACAGATTCGTAGAGAGGTTTAATCAGACTCTCAAACAGATGCTTCACAAGGTGGTCAGCAAGGATAGTAGGAACTGGGACCAGCTCCTCCCCCTCGTTCTTTTTGCATATCGGGAAGTATCATAAGCCTCTACGGGGTTCTCACCTTTTGAGTTATTATATAGACGACAACCCGAGGCATATTTTAAAAGTAGGGTGGGAAGAAGAGGCTCTTTACTCCACAAACATATTAGAATATATTGCACAGTTACGCGATAGATTTGGAAAAATTTGGCCCATACTAAAACGTCACATGTAAGACGCACAAGCAGCACAGGTCCGATATTATGACCAAGGCACATCTGTCCAAGAATTCCACCCAGGGCATTGAGTCATGGTCCTAGTACCTACCTCTCATTCTAAATTACTTGGCAAGGACCATATGAAGTTAAGGAGAGGAAAGGACTTATCAACTAGTTGGTGAAACAGTTCAATCGCCGACCAAGCGACTGGGTTTATCATGTAAACTTGCTGAAACCATGGAAGGACAGGGATCCCGATCCCTACTCTGGCTAGCCCTGCTCACTCTTTGCTTAAAAGGAGAACCTTAACTTCGGCCCCAGGCAATGACAGCAGCTGGAATCAGTCATACTGTCTGTACAGGAGGTAGTGAGTGAAAAACCTGGAAGGACCTCTCTAGTTGTGCAATACATTGTGACAGAAACTGGGATTATAGTACAAGAGCGCCCCTACTGTCTTCCCGAAGGAAAAAGAGCTGAAGTGGAGTTTGAGATCAAGCGCATGTTGGAACTAGTCCCTGGTCCAGCCCAATACTCTTGCTCAGTAAGCCAGATGGAAGTTGAAAGTTTTGCAATGACTTCCGTAAACTTAATCAAGTCTCCCAATTTGATGCCTATCCAATGCCATGAGTGGACAACCTCCTCGAGAGGCTAGGACAGGCTAAATACTTGACTACACTTGACATGACAAAAGGGTATTGGCAGGTTCCTTTAACGGACTCTGCAAAGGTTAAGACCGCATTTAGTACCCCTAGCGGACACTGGCAGCATCGTGTTCTTCCATTTGGGTTACACGGGGCCCCGGCTACTTTCCAACGTCTGGTGGATAAAGTACTATGACCTCATAACTCATATAGTGCTGCCTACTTGGATGACGTTGTCATCTATTCCAGCACTTGGAAAGGACAATTACAGCAGATCCGAGCAGTATTGCGGACAGTAGGTGAGGCCGGACTTCGGATTAACCCAAAGAAATGCTTCTTTGGATTAAACGAAGCCAAATATTTGGGCTACCTGGTGGGTGGTGGTACCGTGAAGCCACAGTGTTCCAAAATTGATGACATTTTGAGATGACTCTGTCTGCAAACCAAGAAGCAGGTCCAAGCCTTTCTCGGATTAGTGGAGTTTGTGCCTCGATTCTCAGAGAGAGTGGTGCCCTTGACAGACTTAACAAAAAAGAGGGCCCCGAACCATGTGGTATGGTCTGATAAGACAAAGGCTGCATTTAGTGACCTAAAACAGGCCCTTATGTCAGCACCCGTCTTAAGGGCACCTAACTTTTCTCTGCCTTTTATTCTCCAGATGCTTCGGACACAGGCCTGGGAGCCGTGCTGAGCCAGAACATCGATGGTGTTGAACACCCTGTTATGTTACTGAATTGGAAATTGTTGGAACGAGAGACCAGGTATGCAGTAGTGGAGCGGAAGGCCTTGGGGATCAAATGGACGATTACACAGCTAAAGTACTACCTCTTGGGTTGGGAGTTCAACCTTGTCACAGACCATGCACCTTTACAGTGGATGGCCCTGCACAAGGAGACGAACACACGAGTCACCAGGTGGTTTCTTGACCTGCAGCCTTATAGGTTTTGGTTGTCCATCATTGAAGTTCTCTTCATGCCAACATGCTTTTTCTCGTGTTCATGACCTCTCAGTCAGGGACGCCCAACCCGATGGGTCTGGGCTGGGGGGGGTGGCCCTGTCACACACGTGCACATGGGAGGCAGCTAAAGGGTCTAAATGAGAGTAATTCCATGCCAGACCAGGGGGAGGCGGAGTGCACTGACTTTTTTTCTCACTTTCCTGCAGACTGTTCACGGGAAATTCCACCTGGCCCTAGTGACGTCACTCCTGGTTCCGAACCCTTGGATGAGGTCACTTCCAGTGAAGAACCCATGACCGAAGAGACTTCTTGTTCCAGCCCTTTTGATGACGTTACAGGTCTAAACCTATGGAAGAGGACCCTTCCTTGATGACTTCACTTCCTTTTCTGGCCTTTAATGCCACCATATTTCACTAACCTAATCAGTTCTGTTTTGGACTCTTTTCTGAGTACATCAGTGCTAGCAATTTACCCATTTGTAGCCAGGAAATATTATATAGGTGGTTGCCCCAAACCTTTTTATGACTCTTGTGTCTGCTTTATGTGACAATGGCGTAGTCGGCAGGATGAAGGATCCTCTGAGGGACCAGGACCCAGACCTAAAGAATATCCAGGTGGGAGATTGCCGTGGCCAAGTTTCTGTGTGGAGAGTGGGTCCCATGGTTTGGAAAGACACTGTTCTGGTTCTGCTCCTGAAAACGCTTTTTGTGACAATGTATATGTTATATATAAATATTATATAGTTGAAATATTAAGACAAGACAAATATGCTTCATAAGAAAGGATATGTTTAACTTGTTTAAAATACATCTTTCACTCCTAATATACATTACATTATAATTATTTTTATACATACAAACACAGACAAAGGGAAGCCATCAGGACAGTACAATGGTCTTGCATTTTTTCAGTTGGGTCTTTGAAGATTGTGTGTCTGTCTTCAAGAGGAGCGCAAAAGCATTCTTCTTGGCACAGAGTTGACGTTACATCTGTGCCTATAGGGATTTTAGCTTTGAGACTTCCTAAGTGGCCTTATATATGTTCAGTTCTACCACTTTAACTTATTCAATGAGCTATTTGTGTGTTTTACTGATCAGTGCCATTCAAGATAGCACATTCTTTCATTATCTGCCACAACATGCTGTCACTGAACAGTGCACCTGCTCTAATCACTTAAAGCCTTTCCATTTCACAGGCTTCACATTGGCAGGATCTTCAAGTCTTATGCATAATTAAAATGTATGTATGTGTAGTAAAAGTAATTAGACTCACAACGTACACTATAAAATAGTTATTTTTCAACTCTGGTTACACTGATATAGGTAAAGCCCATCCTGGCTTTGGCAGAATCCATTAAATTCTTAATAATTTTGGTCTGTCAGGAAGTACTGTTCCTGTGTCATACTTCAAAAATGTTCTATTTAATTTTGCAAATGTAGTAGAATCCACTTAAGCATAGTTATTAGGTTTTACAGAGATTCAGGGACATTTATGATCTGATTTATTTCCTTTTATTTCCTTTTTTATTTTTCAGCTGAAAGTCTCCCGTTATTTTCTGTGATCAGTGTTTTCCATTTCGTCATAATTTAGTGGGTGTGGCCTCAGGATGGTTGTTTTGACTATAAAGTTAGACCTGGAAACATTATAAAATAATCAACATTTCTATCAGTTAATTTTCCTATTATTACGCCTACATTATTTTTGAGTCTTCGTCTACTAACTGCTGCTCCTCATTATTAATGTACAGTATTATTCTTGACAAGAATACTTGACAATTAAGAAAACAGTGTTAGTGTTTTTCAGTATAGTGATCTGTTCAGTGGTATCTGCTTATCTGCTGGAAATGTGGATTGTTTCCGAATGGCGTGGTCATTGTTAATAGACTAAGGGGCTTTGGTAAATATCTGAATATGAATGTGAAAGTATTGTATCTAAGTGTACTGCCAAGACATGGAAAAGTGACAGTCCACAAGAAGAATACTGTAGGTCAGAAGATGCCAGCTCAAAACCAATAAATCAACCATTTCCTTCTTTGAATAAAAAAATCAACCAAAGTTGTAGTGAGAAATTTAATTGGTAGTTTGCAAGAAAGCCTATACAATACCTTGCACAAAACATCCAGAGAATGTCCTCAAACTTGGACAATGAGTCACTTGTGGCACCAACTTATACTGTATATGGGCACACCAATAACATCATGTGATACCACTTCCAAGGCATAACCCTTGCAATGGGATGTTACTGAATGGAAACAGTTTACCAAAAATACAGCATTCATTGAAGAACAAAATGTACCGTGTTGTAAATTTAAATATAACAAATAATTCAATTAACAAAGCTAAAATAAAATTACAATAGGAAAATAAAGATTCAAAGGGATTCTCTGCTACATTTTCTCCATGTAAATCAAAACCACAGAACAAATCATCTCCCAGAAGAAAGTTTATCAAGCTCCAAAAAAATATATAAAACCCCAGAATCATAAAACTAAATTTTGAGGAGATTTTACACATTTTGGCACCATTTTAATCATTTTAATGCGTAAATCAGTGTAATATCCGATAACAATGAAATGTAAAAGTTTACTATTTGAACTACAATTTAAAGGTAAAAGCCATCTGGTTTGTATTAAAGCAACAACAGGAGTTACAAATCCTTATAAAGATGTCTATGTGCTCTCTAGTCAAATCCATAAGCATAAATTAAAATGCATAAAGATGACAAATTGCCTTTTAAGTGTCTGTTCTTGTATTAATTTGCTTCAGTGCTCACAATTAAATGAAAATACAAATGCATGTGAAAAACAGACACTCTGTAAAGGTACCTGGGTTAATAAAACTGTTAATTCTAATTAGATATTAAAGTATGTTGACAACTAGTTATTTGTCTTCAGCCACATTTAATCACAATAACTACACCCAGAAATAATTAACTATTTCAGATTCAAAAACCTAATGAAAAGCTTCCACAGAATGAGAAAGAGAGAGAGAGATCAGGATAAGAAACCCTGCCATCGAACAGAAGTAGGCTCCTGTAATGTACATACTGGCCTGCCTGCCACACTGTGAAAGCAAATTCTGTTCTGGGTATGGGATGGTTTTTCAGCGTCAAAAGTTAATTTAGTTTTAAAATTTCATATTTGTATTTTAGTTATTGTCCCTAGTGCTTGGTGTATGGGTGTGTGCCCTGCGGTGGGCTGGCGCCCTGCCTGGGGTTTGTTTCCTGCCTTGCGCCCTGTGTTGGCTGGAATTGGCTCCAGCAGACCCCCGTGACCCTGTAGTTAGGATATGGTGGGTTGGATAATGGATAGATGGATTTTAGTTATTGTAATGTGATCAATATTCATAATAAGTTGTATAAGTTGTGTTGTGCTATGCTGATGTTCTCCAGGAGGCGGTTAAATGGGCTGCAATTCCTGTAATCTTGATTGGGTTGCACAAGCTATATTAAAAGGTTAATTTAGATATGCTGATTCATTTTAGAAGACAGAAGTTAAGATTAGTAAATACATGTATTGTTTTTCAGTGAAAAGTATATTAGGATAAAGCTGACAGTTCAGTACAGCCAGACACGAGGCTAAAAGGAGCATCAAAAGAAGCATGAGAAAAGATCAAAATCAGTAGGACACATAAATGCTTCAGCAAAATATTAGACTGTGAAAGTTGGTGATCATTGCAGATTTTTTTTTTTAAATATTCTATGGAAATTTTTTTTTCTGTTCCTGGTTTTGTGTGTTGTTGTGGAATCTGAAGTAGGTTAGGTTTGAGAAAATTACATGCAACATTTTTCTTTAACCTTCATCACCAATAAAATAAGAGTCAGGATAAAAGGATGACTGCTTGTCAAGATTTTTAAGCCGTCAGTGTAACGTAAAGAAGAGATGATAGAGAATTCATGTTTGAGGCTAGTGGCTGATGGCATGGAACAGAAGCATCATCTATCGTATCATCTATCAACACAGGTCCCCACTACCTTTTTTATAGCTGCCTTTATCGTTCTTTTTTTGCTTCTTATTTTTTAAATCTTTTTTATGAGTATTTATTCTCCTTTTCAGAAATCATACAACTAGGAGTAGCAGGTATTTGTGAGTATCTTATATGATTAAAATCATGGATGCAACCTTTGTGGCTGTGGCACTCTGCTAGGGAGTGACGTGCATGGTAAGCTACGTCAGCATGACTCCACTATAAAGGATGGCAGTATGTATTATGAAGCATCATTTGTGAGAGACATAACAGTAAAAACAAAAGTAATTAGGAAGAAATACGTTGGTTTAAATGTTGTTTTGCTTTGTTTTTGTACTAGTTCTGCTGGCTAACAACATTCATGATTCTCTAGCTAAACCTACAAAGACAGCACAATTAAATATATTTCCAACATTACAAAAACAACATTTATTTATATAATGTTTTCATACAATATAGCTCAAAGTGCTTCACAAAATGAAATAAAAAGAAGTTAATATAAAACATAAACAAACAAGATTAGGCAATAATATTATACACCATGTAACAAAGAAAAAGGTAAGGTTGAATGGCCAGGAGGCTCCAGTTAGGCTGGAGAAAAAAACAAATCTGCAGGGGTTTCAAGGCCAAAAGACCACCCAGACCCCCCACTGGGCATTCTATATAACACTAGCAAAATACCCGCGCTTCGCAGCGGAGAAGTTGTGTGTTAATGAAGTAATGAAAAAGAAAAGGAAACTTTTTGAAAATAACGTAACATGATTGTCAATGTAATTGTTTTGTCACTGTTGTGAGTGATGAGTGTTGCTGTCATATATATATATATATATAAATATATATATATATTTACACACACACATATAAACATATATATATACATATCTATACATATACACATATATATACACACACACACATATATACATACATATATATATATCTACATATATACACATACATATACAGACACACACATATATACACACAAATACATATATATATACATACACACACATATATAAACATATATATATATACATACATATCTACATATATACACACACAGCTATTTCGTATCAGTGCAATACGCTGCTTGTTAAAACGGATAACTCCCACTCTTACGTGCAAGTCTGCGTGGATATTATGAACAATCGTATCTGTTCAAGTTCTATTTAAATTTTAAATAGAAGGAATTTTTATTTAGTCGACAGAAATATCTTTGGTAGGAATGGTAAAAACAGACAGGAATATTATTCCTGAATAAATCAACTCAAACCTTAAACAACTTATAATATTTTGCTCTCCATAAAAATATATCCTGTCTAAATTATACAAGTTAGAAATAAAGTAAATGTTAAAAGAACAAACATTCAAATTTCTTTACTCTTATGTAATTTTATATAAAAAATAAACTTAGATTTTAAATATCCCAAAAGATTTTGCTCTCCATAAAAATATATCCTGTCAAAATTATACAAATTCAAATATGAACATGCTGCATAACAAAACCTGGAAATATAAATAAAATGTGTTCCTTTCAGCAATAACAAATCAAATCATTCAGTTGTCTTTGCTCATATGTCATTTTAGAGCTGGACGCCTGGCATCTTTTTTTGGCAACAAGTTCGTTTATGTTTGGTGTGAGGTTCTGTGTTGTGGAGATTCTCAGGATGGACTGCAGGTGCTCATGAGTGAGGCGACTCCTGTGTGCTGTTTTGTTAGTCTTCATCACTGAGAAGAGCTTCTCACACAGATATGTGCTACCAAACATGCACAAGGTTCGAGCCGAATGTAGATGGACTTTTTTTGTTCTTCAAAGTCACCAAAGCGCCGTGCGAACTCAGTGCGCTCAGTTTATCAGCAAATTGCGTATTTGGGAACATCGTTGTGCCAACTTGGTTCAACATTACTTGGCAACAGGGAAAGTGGGGCAAGTTGCACTGGTGCATTTGTGTCTCCCATAAAAGCAGCTTCACTTGAAATCACTTTGTGATTGTGCACGGGTAAAAACGTCCGCTGAAGTGTCAGATTGTTATTTAACTCTTCTGCTTTCTGTATCTTGTGCATTGCATTCAGGTCTTTCAGGTTATCTTGATGTTTTGTCTCATTGTGCCGTCTTAGATTAAATTCTGTAATTACAGCCACATTAGCTCCACAAATGAGACACACGGGTTTACCGGCAATGTCAGTAAACATATACTCAGCCTCCCATCGGTTTTTAAAGTCTCTATGTTCAGAATCACCTTTTCTCTTCGGCATTGTGTGGGCTAGCTTCGCAATAACTTGCAGCATCATAAGCTAGACTTGATTAACGCGGTAAGTGTTCGGCAAGGCAGCTGAAGCGCTGCATTATGGGATCTGTAGTTTATTGTGTTACCAGCGCTTCATATACCCGGGCCATTAATAACAATAATACAGTATATAAAATGATCTCGCGGGCCGGATATAATTACACGCCGGGCAGGATGTGGCCCGTGGCCCTTGAGTTTGACACATATGGACTAAATAGAACTTGAAAAGATATATTTTTTTGTACATCGACCCACGTGCTATTGTGGTTTTGCCTGCATGCCTCAATAAGTCATCCTCCCCTCGCTCTTACTTTTTTACCGTTCATCTAATGAATACACTGAGTATGGCTTTACCAAAACAATCATTGATGGCGAATAAAGTATCCATTATTCGAGTATGTAGATTGGGGTATATATATACATATATATATACCCGCGTATCGCAGCGGAGAAGTAGTGTGTTAAAAAAGCTATGAAAAAGAAAAGGGAACATTTTAAAAATAACGTAACATGACTGTTAATATACAGTATTTGTTTTGTGAGTGTTACTGAGTGTTGCTGTCATCAAGGATTTGATTATCATTATTTCTTTCAATCAGGTTCGTATTTGTAGGATGTGTTGTGTTCAAGTTACATTCCGTGTTTGTCAATCGTTGTAAAGATGACAGGTTTCATTCATCGATTCGTTTCTTACTGCATCAATAAACAGCTCGTCTTCTTCTTTATCTGAGACCTGACACACTGCATGCACGGGTTTCTTTTTTACACTGTCTTCCTTTAGCGGGATATTGACTTTTTCCACCGTGTGCTTTGTTTCTTTGTTTATGAATATGCTTGTATGTATCAGACGCTTCATATTTTTTGCTGCCTTTTCAATTGTGTAATTCGGTTTTTGTTCAGCGCTCTTTGGAACTGTTGCTTTTTGTCTGTGCACTGCGTCAGTTCACGTGAGCCGCTCGGTGTACATGCATCGAAGGTTCCCAGCTGTGCTGGTTCCATCTCATGCGATGTCCATGGCTGTATTTAATGTTACCGAAGTCCTGGCACTTAAAACTTTCTCTCGCAGTTTCGCTGAGTTTGTGCCAAACACCACCCTGACCATCTCATCTTCCTCTGCATAAGCACAGTCCTTCACCCGTGAATATTTAGTGGCAGTTTGCTATTGGATTGCCGCTGACGGACGGCCTTATATGGGCAGGCACTAAATTACAAACGCCAGCGGCAGCCTGTCTATGAACTTAATTTAAAGTTTAGGTTTACATCGTGCTTTGTTTCCGAAGTAGCAGAACTCATGAATATGGTTGTATATGTCACTCGCTCGCTTCTTATTGTTTCGCTGCCTTCTCAATTATATAATGCATGTTTTCTTCAGCGCTTTTTGGGCCTCTTCCTGGTTTTCTACGTACTGCGTGATTACGTGGGAGGCGTGATGATGTCACACGAAACTCCGCCCCCACGGCGTTCAAGCTCATCTCCATTACAGTAAATGGAGAAAAACAGCTTCCAGTTATGACCATTACGCGTAGAATTTCGAAATGAAACCTGCCCAACTTTTGTAAGGAAGCTGTAAGGAATGAACCTGCCAAATTTCAGCCTTCCACCCACACGGGAAGTTGGAGAATTAGTGATGAGTCAGTCAGTGAGTGAGTGAGTGAGTGAGTGAGTGAGTGAGTGAGTGAGTGAGTGA
>JANRMT010062819.1:28509722-28552774 GCA_026402145.1 Polypterus bichir lapradei
TGAGTGAGTGAGTGAGTGAGTGAGTGAGTGAGTGAGTGAGTGAGTGAATGAGTGAGTGAGTGAGTGAGTGAGTGAGTGAGTGAGTGAGTGAGGGCTTTGCCTTTTATTAGTATAGATAGATGTTCTAAATCAGTCTTTATGGTTTTCAGGCTTCACATGGAAGAAATTGATGATGATGGTGGTCATGTGGACATCTGGGACACCTGCCATTCAATCCATAAACACAGGGGGCAGCATGGTACCTTGATCAGGTGGTGGTGCACAGAAGAACCGGAAAAGACAGCAGAGAATAGTATAGATTAGTAGGGAATTGCAGAACCCAGAGGAAAATGATAATTCAATGCCCATATTGACTAACAGGGATACAACTGAAATGTAGCTATGAAAAAGTCATTTAAATGGTTTTTAGCAGTTTTTAAAATTGTTCTATAGTATTAGCCTGGCAAATTTCTTTTTGCAAAGTAGATTATATTATACTTTATTCATCCTATTGAATGTGATAGATAGATAACCAAAGTTCTAGATGCCAAACTTTTAAGATCACTGTAAAGGACATTCATTATTAGCATCCAGATGAATATGGGATTTTTTCCTGACTCTGTCACTGGACATTGGACAAAATCTACCTGTGTGCCCCATTTTACATTTATTGCTTACCTTAGACATTTGTTGTTTTTACAAAATAGTAAAGATTACTGACATAAATTCTGTGTTCTGTGAAACCTCCTGTAGCTTTTGTAAAAATTTATAAGTTGTTATGAAACTGTTAACATTAATCTGCATTGTTCAAGGTGCGGGTGTGAATATATTATTAAAACGAGGCAAATAAGACATTGCTATACAAGAGATGAGTATGTATCATCATGAACAACTTTCTCTTCAGTGGAGCTTTAAAATAAAATAACTAATAAAATAATAAGATTAGTCTGCATGCATTAAAGCTTAAAATAAAACATGTAATAAAATAATAAGGTTAGTCTCCATGTGTTAAAGCTTGTGAACAACAGTGATTCCTCCTTTCATTTCCATCAAACGATGTGGCATCCTTTTGTTCCTAACTCATTACCCAGTCCATATCAGTATAGATATCCAGCATGATTTTTTTCCCATTGAGATCTGATGTGTTTTCAAAGTGTTCCTTTGAGCAGTTTATTTTAAGAAAAGGTTGAAACTATTAAAAATGTGATGCAAGGGAAATTAGATATCAATAGTAACACTGCCTCTTTGACAAAGGTTTATGAAAAAGCAAAGAAAAAGTCATTGGGTACATGCATTGTGCAGCACATAAGTACCACTTGTATTCTGAACCACAAACAGACTTGCATTCTGGGTGATTCAGATATTTATTTGGGATAACAAATCATTTTGATAAAGAAAAATGTACTGTTTAAATTTTTACAAGCTTCACAACCTTTGACCTTTAACAAAATGATATATAAAAATTGCATTTTAAAAATGAGACAAAAATGTTGAATTTGGCACTTTATTCAGTCAGCATCATATAAAAGATCATACATGAGTGCAATAAATCTAGAGTAGCAACTGTTATATGAAGGTAGATACTGAAATTCATCAATCTTTCCATTTCCTGTACCCAAAAGATTAACTAAAGGAAAACAATGTTGTAAATTAATACTAATTAAGTGACGACAGCAGCACATGCTTACTGGGTGAAATTGTATAAATAATTCCAAATTAATTACTAAGGGTGGGCATATAATATGTGATATTTTGTCTTTTCAAACCCTCTCTCCTCACCACCTTTGTTAGTCCCAAATTCCTACCTTTAGAGCTCCTTTGGGTCAAGATGCAGCCCTTTAGTTACAAGATGTGAAGGGTCCATCCTTTCCCTCAACCAACGAGTTGTAATTTTCTATGAGAAAGCCAGTATGTTGCTTATAGTGTTTTCCTATGTCACAATCTAGTCCTATGAAAAAAGTAAGCAATTTTTTGTGCCTGCTAGATTACTTGATGCTTAATAGCTGACTTTATACAGTAGACAAATCTCCAAACTAAAAGCAAAATAAAATTTGTCATCATCTAAGGAAATGGGTGAAAACTGTTGTTGTATTGTTAAAAAGCACTACATGTTCTTGATTGCTAGATACTCTAGGGCCAGCAAAATCACTAAGGGAACACCTAGAAATTCATATTAGCAGAAAACAAAGTTTAACATTAATAAATTACTTATATATGTAAAGTAAAAATATTCAAACCATAGCTAGAAAAAAACACCTAATGGCAAAGATTTGAGAGCACTAATAGACTTATTACTCTCTTCATTCAATGTATATAACGAATTAAAAAGGCTATTATGATGTTAGGTTACAGAGCACACTCTGCTGAGTAGAGGTCATGAATACTCCATCCAAAAATAAGATTATTTACCCTGTACAGTTTCCAGTAATGACTTAAAAAATTAAATTGACTATTTTCATGAGGAATGGACAGAAAAAAATTATAATACAATAGAATTAATTGACCAATGCTGTACAACAGCAAATAAAGTTAAAAAACATCCATAGCAAAAAAAAAAAATCTCTCGTTATTTGTGTTGCATAATCCACAAGTCAGTTATCCAGTCAAGGTCAGAGGAAGAATTTCAATTTAAAAGCACAGTATTATGGGAATGCTTTTTCCTGTTTATAATGTGTGCTGATAATTTCAGAAATATCTACTTAGTAGTACATTAACAAAAGAATGTGTTTTGCACATTTCAAACATATTATGTACAATTTTGCTCTGTTAGTGATATAAATTAAATTATTTGATTGTGCAATATTCAATTTAGTGTCATTTTTGCTACAAGGTGTATTGTTTAATCCATAAATACATTGCTACAATGTAGGGAGTAAGTTAATTTTTATAACAATTAGAAGCAAACAATACTGTAATAAAATGGGATCTGATCAAAAATTCTTTATCCAGGGAAACCTGCAATAAAAGCTGAAGGTTCACATAAAACACAAGGTGTCTTTATACACGGTGTAATGAGAAGTCAAGCAAAATGACACCTTTTATTGGCAAACTAAAAAGATTACAATATGCAAGTTTTCGACATGTCATCCATAATGGCTAACATGGTACAACACCCTAGTACTACCAGGTGTAAAGCTAGAATTGCTAGCACAAGATTGACCAGGTCCACACCTGACAATACAAAACATAATGGATGACGTTTTCAGTGGCTAGCAGGACAAACAAGAACATTGTTGAAAGACAGAAATGTGCAATATCTGTATGCATTTTTCCCAAGCATTTAGTTGAACATCAAACTAGTTTGAAACAGGGTGGCCAGTAAATCAGTTACGTTTACTGGCTGCAAAAAAACCCTGCAAAATGGCTGACTACGGGAAAAGATACCTAGCACTCAGCATGGTCCACACAACTTGAGAGAGGGGAACAAAAACAATGAGTTTTGTGAGACTCCTACTCAACCCAGAGTTCTAAGCTCCAAAAAATGATAATAAATTAAAAACAGCATTTTTTCAGAACAATGAAGCAACAAGCAAAATAACAGCTGTTTTATATTTCATCTTTTGGGAATTCTCATCTACTTGTGAATTTTCCAAACAAAGAATCATCAGAGGTACTGTGCTTCTCATATTTTCCATAACATGTGGCACAAACACAGCCTTTTTCACAGCCACTTGCACTGACACATTATTGTGTCCTCTTCTTCTAGTGACATAGGCTGCAAAATAGTTAGCTATGAACATGTAGACAGATTGTTAAGCAAGTTAAGAATGTTATGTTGCAGAGTTAAAGCACTTAATTCATGTCTTCATTTCTATCTGGCTATAAATATTATACCAGTTCTTGTAAAGCTAACCCTACAAATGCTCCACAGCACACACCAACAATGTTATATAAGTAAGCTCAGCCTATTAAGTAAAATCACATTAAACATATATAAATAGAATTTATGAAGGAAAGGGTTTATTTCATTCCAGGACTGAATGTACACACAAGGGTGAAGTACCTGATTTAACAGACAATCTGCATATGGCACCTTTTATGGTTACATGTGTTTATGTACAGTGGAACCTCGGTTCACGAACGTCTCGGTACATGTACAACTCGGTTCACAACCAAAAAGTTCGCCAAACTTTTGCCTCGGTTCACGACCACACACTCGGTATACGAACAAGCCAGTTTCCCTTTCGATTTGTGTGCGCCGATGATTTCCGCACGTGTTGCATTGTTCTCGGTCAGACGTGCCTGCCTGCTGAGAGAGAGAGAGAGAGAGAGAGAGCGAGCCTGCACGTGTGTGCCTGCCTGCTGCTGAGAGAGAGGGGGAGGTGAAGGGTGCGTCGTGCGTGCTGCTGAGAGAGAGAGAGAGAGAGTGAGCCTGCACGTGCGTTCCTGCCTGGCTGATTCATATGCGCCGATTACTGTATTTAAGCAGAGCTGCTCCCTGTTCATTGTTCTCAGTCAGACGTGCGTGCTTTATCTGCGCTTTCTTTGTGCTCTACAGTATTTTGTGTGCTTTTGCAGTTAACTATGGCTTCTAAGCAAGTGAAGAGTGGTGAGAAGAAAGTTTTGAAGAAAATTGAAATCGAAGTAAAGAAAGAAATTATTGAAAAGTTTGAGCGTGGCGTTCGTGTTACTGATCTTGCCGCCGAGTACAAGAAGTCAAAATCTACGATTTTGACTATTCTAGAGCAGAAAGAATCTATTAAAGCAGCTGATGTTGCAAAAGGATTTACAGCGTTAACCAGGCAGAGGCTTCAAGTGCTGGAAGAGGTGGAAAAACTGTTTACCAGTTTACTCATTTACCGATTTGAGAACCCTCGTGCTTTCAAGCAGCACAATGTAAACAAAGCCAGACTGCCAGTAATGTGGAGGGCAAACATGAAGGGTTGGGTCACAAGGACTTGTGTTTTTGGAATGGCTGCATGAGGCTTTCGCTCCCACCAGCTAAATAGCTAAAAACACCAGAAACCCAAGAAATCACAACAGAGAAAACACCTGAAGGAAAACATCCCTCCATCGCGGAGCCTGACTCTCCCTCAAAACTGTAACCTCCTCTCCACCCATTTCCTCCTCACTTCATGCCAGAACCCGACTCATGCAAGGTTAGTTTTCTTGGTGGTTTATACAGTAGTTTTTGTATTACGGATTTTTCAAAAGTTAATTTTTCAGTTCATAGCGTGATTTGTTGCAATGTTACTTTTCTCTTTTTTCAAATGTTCGTTTTTTCCCTGTGCTTAAAACTCATTAAAAAAAAAGTGTTTACATAGAGTTGTTCATAGCGTGATTTGTTGCAATGTTACTTTTCTCTTTTTTCAAATGGTCGCTTTTTTCCCTGTGCTTAAAACTCATTAAAGTGTTTACATGGAGTTGTTCATAGCATGATTTGTTGCAATGTTACTTTTCTCTTTTTTCAAGTGTTCGTTTTTTTCCCTGTGCTTAAAACTCATTAAAAAAAAGTGTTTACATGGAGTTGTTCATAGCGTGATTTGTTGCAATGTTACTTTTCTCTTTTTTCAAATGTTCGCTTTTTTCCCTGTGCTTAAAACTCATTAAAGTGTTTACATGTTGTTCATAGCGTGATTTGTTGCAATGTTACTTTTCTCTTTTTTCAAATGTTCCTTTTTTCCTCTGTGCTTAAAACTCATTTTAAAAAAAGTGTTTACAGCAATCGGGCTGTAAGGCTATTAGCATGAACTCCTGCAATGTTACTTTTTTTGGTTGCTTGTGGTTGGTTTTTAAATAAATTTGGATTTGTTCTAATGTTCCTTTTTTTCTGCTGTGCTTAAAACTCATTTTAAAAAAAGTGTTTACAGCGATCAGGCTGTAAGGCTATTAGCATGAACTCCTGCAATGTTACTTTTTTGGTTGCTTGTGGTTGGTTTTTAAATTAAAGTTCGGATTTCTTCAAATGTTCCCCTCTGTTCAGAGAGAGAGCACGAGCGAGCGAGCGCGTGCTGCTGACAGAGGGGGAGGGTGCGTGCTACAGAGAGAGAGAGAGAGAGAGAGAGCGAGCGAGCCAGCTCGTGTAGCTGAGCAGGGAGCCTGGGTGTTTTGTGTCAGTGTTATTCAATGTTTTTACATTAGTTTACTATTACACTGTGCATTCTATGGTGTAATTAACTATATTAGTGCTTAATCTTTACATATATTTACATATTTACATATATATTAACATACAGTTCATACAGTCTAGAACGGATTAATTGTATTTACATACAATCCTATGGGGGAAATTGCTTCAGTTCACAACCAACTCGGTTTACGACCAGAGTTTTGGAACAAATTATGGTCGTGAACCGAGGTTCCACTGTATTGTTGTTTGTGTAATTTCTGCATTATTACGTTTTATTTTTACATAATTTCTATTAGGTGTATAATTGTGTACAGTCCCTTTAAATGTAGGTCTGTTACATGTTATTTTTGGGTGGAGCCCCAATAGGCAGGACCACCCTGACATCATCACTCCTAGGCCTTCCCTCAGGCTATTTAAACTGACTGCAGAGGCCTATGGGTGTGAATCATCGTGTTTTATGAAGTTACTGTAAGTATTGCCTTCTCTGGTATTGGATTTTTTTTTTTTTTTTGATTATTTTTGCGTCGTATTAAGGATCCTTATTATTGGACTGTGATTAGGAATTTGTTAACTGTGGATTGCCTTTTAGCCAACTCCATTGTGCTTCTTTTTGTTCGTTTCAGATATTCTTTGTATATTTTTAAATAACCCTTAGATCTCTAAAATTCTTTGTTGCCCTTTTAGTGCACAAGCTGGTGGTGACAGTGACCAATTTATTTTGAGACATTTATAGTTATTTTGCCAGCACCCCATTTTTGGGCCTGCTCTGGCTTAAGCCATTAGGCTGTATGTGGGGCATAACTGTGTTAAGGCAAGGCTCTTTTAGGCAGGATGGTAAAGACCCTGGCTTGCTTGAGTAGCATCTTTTAGATGCCTCATACTATTTTGCTTTAGAGGAAATTCCACTTATAACAGCACCCAGCCCACATCCTGCATTTTTCCTCATTCACTTAAAAACAGCCTGTCTGGGGAGGGATATCAATCAGACTATAACATATGAGGCCATAGTCTTTCCACATGATCTGTATGTCTTGTTGTGTAGGTAGGGCCTCCTGCCAACTGATTAGATGTGCTTAAATATGAGAAAGACAGGACAGCCTCAGCATTAAGCAGTATATGCAGTGCATTATGCAGAACATCCCTCATCCCTTGCCTTGCTCCATTCTGACACTTTCCAGTAAGGTAGATTTAGATTCTGTTATTGACATTACGTGCACAGTGCACATATTTATATAATGTACATCAGATCCCAGATCTATTGAAACACATTCACAACATGCTACAAATATTGAAATGCAAAAAAAATAACTCTTTGGTTAACCGGCACTCACAAAAACTCATAAATGTGGTATTTCAGTACAATAATTACTTGGATGAATTCTGTGACTATTTTGAACGAAAAAGAATAATCTAAACAGATTATTTTAAATTTACAAGGAAAGATATAGCTTTGCAAAGAATTTTTTTAGAATAGGGAAACAAAAATGTTTCACAATACATCACACATCTATTAATGTACTGGAAAGGAAAACCACTAAAACCATAATTAAAAAAGGTTAACATAGCATACAGTGTTGGCCTCAGCTAGATGGCAGTTTCCTAGGTGATTGCTTAGGTGTACCTGAGAGACAAGCTTAAAAGGTACTGGCTCATCATACATCATTCTTTGATACATTCTATGCTACATCCTTCCATTTGGTATTTATCCCTAGCAAAGCCTTCACAGCAGTTTCTTCACACCCACCTTAATCAGTTTTGCTCATTTACTGGTATATGTAAAGAGGCTTGTGACCATTGCTTATTTTGAGTAAATTTCTTCATTTTCTTGGTGATAGGTTTCTCCTAATGTGGGCTGTGATTTGTAGGAGTGTTTGACACTACCTGCCCTTTTAAAGCAGCTGCTAGTTGGTATGTAATGCAGCTAGATAGCCAGAACTTTATTTGTGCCCAAGGGGAAAAATTGGCTTTTTACAGAACCTCTTTAAATATTAACATACATACATACATAACTATACACACACACTGGTTTGAACACACACCAGAATGACTAAAAGGCAAGAAAATTAAAAAGAAAGAAAGTGTCTGGCTTGGCAGTCAGTGTCACAGTTAGGCATTATGCAGACTTATTGCTGTTGGTATAAAGAAGTCCCAGCAGCGTTTTGGGACACATCTCTGCTAAATAATTCATTGGCTGAAAGTCCTCAGTGCAGTGTTAGTGTGTCACAGAGAGGGTGTGCAGCATTCTTCATAATGGTAGTCAGTTTTGTTTTAATTCTCTCCTTTGCTACTACCTCCATAGTGTCCAGAGTGTATTCCATAACTGATCCTGCCATTTTAATTAGCTTGTTGATTTAGTGGCCGTCTCTTGAAGTCATATTACTGGCCTAACACATCACAGCGTAGACAACTGCACTGGACATCACAGAGTTGTAGAAGATGTGAAGGATATCGTGTGGCATAGTGGTTAAGGCTTCGGACTTCAAATCCTGTGGTTGTGGGTTCAAACCCTGCTACTGACACTGTGTGAGCAGCAAGCAAGTCACTTGATCTGCCTGTGCTCCAATTGGAAAACCAAAAGAATTGTAACCAATTGTATCATAAATGTTATAAGTCACATTGGGTAAAGACATCAGCCAAATAAGTAAATGTCACTTCCTAAATTAAAGCAGTGCTGCCTCCTAAGAAAGAAGAGCCTGCTCTTCCAATTCTTACATAGTTACTCTGTGTTCTGAGACCAGTCCAGCCTGTCATTAATATGGACCCCGAAGTACTTGTAGGAGTACACTACCTCTACATCCTCTCCCTAAATAGTGACCGGACATAGAGGCTGTTTGGTGCGGCAAAAGTAAATAACCAGTTCCTTGGTTTTGCTGATGTTGAGATGCAGACAATTCTCTTTGCACCAAGAAACAAACTTTTCCTCCTGACTTCTATATGTTATCTTATCCTCTTTATCACTTCACCCCATAAGTGCAGAATCAGAATTCCTGCAAATGATGACCTAAAGCAGGGATCTCCAACTCCAGTCCTGGTGGGCCGCAGAGGCTGCAGGTTTTCATTCTAACCCTCTGCTTAATTAGCAAGCCATTTTTTCTGATGATTAACTAGTTTTGCCTAAGTTTAAATTGACGTGACTCAGGAACCTTAGCTAGAAAGAGAGAGAGGAGAGAGATTAGGGTAGCCAAACAATAATGAGACACAAAACAAGCCACCACATGACCAGCTAGCCTGAAAATAAAGAAAGGTGAAGGTCTCAGTCATGTTGGTCTGCTCAGGTCACCAAAACATCTTGACGGTGGTCTTAGAAAAATTAGAAAATTAACAGTCTGCTGTGGCAGAATGAGAGCAGCAACAAGCCATGATATTCAATAACGGCTTTAATTAACAGCAAGAATTGGCTTCTCGTTAAGAAACTGGTTGGAGTGAAATTGACTGGAATTTAATGTTCCAGTTTAGCTGGTCTATGTTGGCTGATTTCACATCTCATTTCTGTTTGGCTGCCATTTAATGAAGAAACGAATCAATTCAGAGGACTGAATCCTTAAAAACAGGGCTATTAAAATGAAAGTAAAAGGAGTTAATTAACAGTGAAAACTGCTCGCTGATTTGGAAAAGGGTTAGAATGAAAACCTACAGCCAGTGCGGCCCACTGGGACCAGAGTTGGACACCCCTGACCTAAAGTCAAAGGTGTGCAGAGTGAAAAGGAAAGGAGACAGGGCTGTTTCTTGAGGTGGTCCAGTGTTGCTCACATCCATATCACAATCTTCGTGTCTCATAAACTGCGGTCTGCCTGTCAGATATTCCATTATCTAGGACACCACAGGCTCATCCACCCGCATATCTTTGAGTTTACCTGTTAACAGGGACGGCTGGTTGGTGACACCAGAGAAATCAAAAAGCATAATCCTCAGTGTGCTGCCAGCTTTGTCAAGGTGAGAGTAAGCTTTGTGGAGCAGACAGATAACTGCGTCCTCCACTTCAATCTTTGTCCTATAGGCAAAATGCTGTTTGTCTGGAGGGTCTACCGCAAGAGAACTCATATAGTCCAGGACCACCATCTTAAAGGTCTTCGTGATGTGAGACACAAATGTCTGTAGTCATTAGGTGAAATATAGTTACTTAAATGCTAAACGTAAGAAAAAAATTGATTGTATAAAGAAAGAAAATAAAGGAAAAATTACATACAGTTAGTGTATGCTGAAACATCTGATTAAATTCAGTCAAAGAAGGAATGAGTTTTGTTATCCTACACTGATTAAAATTAACACGATGAAGTGTATGTTCCAAAGTAATCTCAGCAGTATGCACATTTTTAAAGATTTGAGCTATAAATTATGGTATTATAATTGAATTCATTTTAATTTCCTTTGACAACATTTATTATTTAAATCAATGGAACTTAACATAAGCGTATATTATGAAGAAAATACATCTTATTATTTTGTTTTCCTTTATTTTAATTATTATTTAAAACAATGAAATAACATAACTTAATCACATATTGTGGAAAAGTGTGTTTGCCTTATTTATTTTACTGTGTACTAAAAAATTAGTCAGTTTAAAATTTTGTAACATTTTCAATGTTATAAGTAAGATTTTCTATTTATTATTAATTCCAAAATAGCCGTGCAAAAATGTGTTGCAAATCACTAAATTAGATAAAATGGAATATTGCAACTGTCAACTAGAAGTTAAATTACAATTTCTTTTTTTCATCAAATGAAGAATAAAGGAAAAAGAAATTGTGAGAAAAGAGAAAATTTAGTTATCTAAAAAAGAAAAGAGTGAGACAGGAAGAAACCTGGTAGAGAAAATACAGTACTGCTAAAGATACCAGAATGGCTAGAAGGCTTACAACAGTGTGGCCATTAATAATGTGAAAGGGTACTTCTTGAAGACAGTACAATTACAAAGCTGCCAAACACTAAAAAAAATCAGAGTTGTTTATTGTTGAGTAAATGTACTCTCATTTTAAAAAATACAGATTTTTTCCATTTGTACTATAGTAAGGAGAGGCACTCTCAAAAATGAAAGCTGCTGTGGCGAAGTGTTAAGCAGTGGCCATCTGATATTACTCCAAAGAAGCCTGAAGTGTCCTGGTAACCCTGATGCTGCTCAATAAGTAGATGAAAATTGTACTCCAGTGGCATAAAAGCCATTGACACAGCCATCACGTATTTCTGATAGAAGTGGAAGCTTAAAGACATCTGTCACAGGTGGTGACTAATCCAGTCTAAAGTGACAGAGGTGCATGGGTTGTAAAATGTTACATCACGTCTTGTACATCTTGAGGCAAAATGCATTCTGGCTATGGTGGTCTTTCCTTCATATATTACAATCAAATTGTAAAGATTTCTCTCTCAAATACACTTCAGTTAAAGCTCTCTGTTGGGCACAATACATCTTTCCAAAGGATTTTTCAACACAAAATGACACTTACAGTAAAGCATCAGTTGTAACTGTGAATGTGACTGTTGTCAAATTCATTTTATTTCTAATTATGTCATAATCAATATAAACCATTATATATTAACTTCTCATGGTTATAATAATAAAACTTCTAGGGGCTTTGTTCTAAACAAAATGGATAATTTAGCAAGCTAACTATGTTTTATCAAACTAACTAATTTAGTCACATATAATTACCAGAAGCAGTGTGAAAACACATTTAAAATGAATGCAAGTAAAGAGATTAATAAATATACAGATCAATACAGGAAAACACAGGAGGGGTCTAAATGTTTGAGTATGGATTGTTCTTTTCTTTATAGTAAGCACAAACAATGCGGCATGACAGGACAGAAATATTTTAGTATGGGAACCCACTGGAGTGGTGCAATAAAAGCAAATATTTTAATAGTAACTTGGTTATACTAAACAGATTGTTTAAGCTTTTTCATTTATACATGTGTATATCATGCCTAGAATGTTGTTTCATCAACTGGTATAGTTTTGATATGATTACTTTATCAAAAGTGGCAGTTTTAATAGAATTTCTTTATCAACAGTGGTATTTTATATTAAACCCTCCCTAGATGATACTGAAGGATAGTTAGGTAATTGAATTTGTTATTTTTGTCAAAGTTCTGACTTGCATGTGATGAAACAAATGTTTTTTGAGATGGTACTTAGAGCTACTGTAAGATGTTCAAAGGATGCAACTACATTATCTACATACTGTACAAGTCTCTGAAGGCCTTGATGCCTTGAGTGTGCCATAAATGGAATACTCTGTATTTTAAGAAATAAAGATATGCATGACTGTAAAGATACAGCCAATAAAAACATTTTTGTCCACTACTATCATAAGCAGTAATATCAGACTCTCAGTACACTGTCTCGGTTACAAATACTTCTATTTTTAGTACAAGTCATGACAGTATTTGTATATATTGTGTATAATAAACAGTCACACACACACACATATATATATATTGTCAGGGATGCCAGGGGCCATGACCCGGCCGGGACGTCATGAGGGACCGGATGTGGGTCTGGGCCCACCCTGGATCACGTGGGGGTTGCCTTCCGGGTTGCTTTGGGGGCCACGGGTACAGGGCATGGAAGCTCCACCCTGTAGGGGCCCGTGGTCACCGCCAGGAGGCGCCCCGATGCCTTGGGGACCTGTTACCCCAGCACTTCCGCCACACCAGGAAGTGCCGGGGGGAAGATTTATGACGGCGCCTGGAGAGCAGCCGGGAGGACAGCCGGCACTTCCGCCACGCTGAGGCGTGGCCAGAGGAGGAATGCCGGGAACACCTGGTGCTCATCCGGGAACCATATAAAAGGGGCCGTCTCCATTCATTCGAGGCTGGAGTCGGGTGGAAGCAGGACGAGACAAGAAGAGAGTGTGGAGGCGGCCCGAAGACAAGGCATTGTGTGGCCAGGACGGTGTTTGGGGTATTGTGCACGTGACTAGGTCTGTGTGACCATTTAACTGGGTCTGTGTGACCATAATTATTTATTGTAAATATTGTAAATAAACGTGTGGTGGTGAAAATCAACATGTCCGCCTGTCTGTGTCCGGGTCGGCGCCACAATATATATATACTGTATATATATATATATATATATATATATATATATATATATATATATATATATATATATATATATAAAAGCCAAATACCACTGACTCACTCAATCTCATGTGGACATGGGACTTGAAATTTGTAATGTAGGTTACCCGTGGCACATAGGTGCTCGCTAAGAAACGGTTTTAAAAATTTCGTGGTCCAAGCGCAAAATTTCTTATAGTTTTTTTTAGACCCGTTTGTATGTCTGTCCGCTTTTCACGGGAGAACTACTTAACGGATTTAGATTGGGTTTTTTGCTATAATTTGCTTGAATGTTCCGTTGATTTTGTGACTTTCTCATCATAGTTCGCTTGTGGTACCAATTTATTAGTGCAAATCCAAGGGAAACTCATTGGGCTGCAAGGAGGTAGGCAGGGCCCTCCTCACTCATGCATCTTCCTCTGGGCATAACCTTAACTCTGCTTAGTTAGTGAACAAGAGAACTAGTGAAATAGTAAAAATTCAAAATATTCTGTAATTGAAGATATGCCAGTAATATATAAACACTCATAAAATTTATCAAGTCTGGTCTGGTAGTTATACTGATGATTTTCATAAAGATGTTATATGGGATCATCCATGGCATGTCTTGAAAATTGGATGAATTAGGAAGTTTGGATTATCTTTAAGAAATAGTTCAAGGAAGGCACAGAATCCCTGGCCTTTCCTGACAATCTGAGAAATCAACTCACTATGGCAAATGTCTGACCACTGAGAAAACCACTTGCATCAAATTGACTTTTTTTTTCTTTTTTGGTGGGTTTATGTAAAATGTATTTATCCAAAGTCATATGAAGGCAGAGTAGTGGCTCTGAGACTAGGGGTCTGCACCGGTAATTGGAAGGTTGCCTGTAAACACCAGAAGTGACTCTTAACAAGTAGTTGCTTCGTCCTGGGTATGACGTTAATCTGTATCCAGCCGGTAAGCAGGTCCTCCAACTTGCAGGGAAACCTTGGGGGTTGGTGGCAGGATTGGCACTCCAGCCCCAGTAAAAAACCTCACACTGTTCAGTGTGGTGCTCAGATGTCACCCGTTGCTCTTGGGTCCCCATCCAGGTGGTTCAGCATGTGAAGGGTGCAGTAATGTGCTACCAGCACAAGCTCCCAACCTCTCTCTCTCTCTTCATATGAGTAAAACTAGATGATGTTATTTAAACTTTCTACAGTAAATGTCATAGACACAATAGACTGCACTTGTTTGCAAATAAACGGCAGTGCCAAGCTCATTAGAGACCAAATATGTCAAATACACATCATCCATGGCTTCAATGCAGAGGTCAGCCCTTTTAAATGATGTTGACATGACTTTTCAGTCGTACTGTGCAATTTGACATTATGATGAGGGCAGACTAATCAGCAGGGTTGACACTGGAGCACTGCATCTATCACAGAACCTGCAGCTTTTTTTGATTACTAAATGTGCAATATGTTTGCAGATAAATGTATATTCTAGGAATCCTGAAGTATGTTCTTCTATATAATTTTTAATTGTTGCCTAATGCTACTGAATACTTGTCTTGTTCGAGTATGACATTTATAAAATCATACATAAAGATGCCATTAATACTTATTTATGCAATGCACAAATTCAGAACTGTAATGTACTTAGGAATTTGTCTTTCTAGCAGATGCATTCTTTTTTGTGTTATTATAGATCAACTATTATTTATTAATCAATGGCTGAAAAGAGCACCACTGTCTCGGTTCCAAGTTCTTCTATTTTATGACAATTAAATACAACTCTTACCTTTTCAAAGCTGTTTCATAATACACCATACATTGCAACAGGTTCACGTTTAAAGTCACAGGTACTCAATCTGTGGAAATTGCACCATCCTCTGTGCTTTCGATCCTTTGATAGGTGTGATCAATGATCAATACTCAAGGCTGCCTAAATCTCATGAGTACATGCATAATTGTGGATTGCTGAAGACCTCCTTGAGTTAAGAAGAAATACTTTGCATTTGTAGAACCGGCTGAGCTTTGACTGGAAATTAAAGCTTATTCAAGTGAAGAATCCTCAGTTAAGTCTCAGTTTCATAATGGTGCTTCATGGAATACCCACCAGGTGCTGCTCCCCGCCATCTTAAGTAATGTCCTATGATCAAACAATGCAAAATAGTGGAATAAATGATAATCATGTTAAATAAAATAATATTGCAAAAATGAAATTGAAATATTGTTAATAATTAATAATAAAATAATCATAATAACCAGTTGCAAATTACTAAAATTTAATCTCGAATTCCAAAAAAGTACTTTATATTAGAAATGCAAGATCTCCACTATGTAGCAATCCATATGCTTTAAAACATTTCTTTCCAAAGTTTAAAAATACAGACTTTAGCTGCCTGCTAATTAAAAATTAAAGTCAGGTTTTGGAAGAAATACTTTGTTCAACCCATGTATTTCCATTCCATACATACAGTATTATAACTGCATCCATTTTTTAATTATTTTTTTATTTGTATAAAAAAGATACAGTGAAGGGACGAGACAGAGGCTATCTAACACCTCAAACCCAGAACACATATTCTAACCACAAGTCTCGGGTTCAAACAATCTTTTTGTTTCTTTCAATCACCTCTCAGTAGGGCTTCCTGGTCCCCTTTTATCTATTTCTTGTTTCTACTTCACTTCCAAATCCAACTGCACTGACTGAGCAGGAGAGGTTTCATTCATATCTACACCCAGAAGTACGTTTAGCATGTCAGAGTCAACATGAAAACCAAAAATATTCTAGAGAGCCAAAAAGGTGAAAATAATTTTGCAAACAAAGGCAATATGTTGAGCAAAAACTCAAAAATCAGTTGACTAAATGTTCCTTTTAACCACATAATGATTTGGCAAACATTAGTTGAATATTTTAAATTATCCAAAAACTTGGATGGACGCAGTGGTATGTGGACCACCAGTTTAAATGTTGAGCACAGGTGAACTTAAGCATCATGTGTTCTATAAAACTGAATTATTATTGAGCTGGATTGTATTGGGCAGAGACCCTTTTAAGATATTTACCTAAGTTGGTGGAATAAAAGAATGTTCATGCATCGTATGCACATCTCACTGGCTCGTTATTATTGTTACTGAACATAACATTATGCAGATACATTCTGTTATGTACTGTGGAGCTGGACCTGGACACAGACAGACGGACATGGTTGTTCACCCAACACACGTTTATTTATGTACAATAATATTTACAACGAAGTCAGTGCACGCCCCAGTGCCTCCAGCACCGATCCCCCAAAGTCCAGGCCTCACAGTCTTTAGTGCCTTTCCTGGCCGCCTCCACTCCTCTCTCCGAACTCCGTCCACTTCCACCCAACTCTTGCTGATGACGGAAGGGAGGCGGCCCCTTAAATACCAACCCGGATGGGCTCCAGCTGCTTCCCCGGCAATCCCCCTCAGACACGCCCCCGTGTGGCGGAAGTGCCGGCTGCGCACCCGGAAGCCCTCCAGGTGTTCCCAGTCCTCTTCCCCCCAGCATTTCCGGGTGTGGCGGAAGTGCTAAGGTCCAGGGTTCTTTAGGCACCGGGGCGCTGCCTGGCGGTGGCCACGGGCCCCTACAGGGTTGGGCTTCCATGCCCTCTACCCATGGCCCCCAACACAACCAGGGCGGTCGCCCCCTCGTGGTCTGGAGGAGGTACAAGCCCTCCGCCGGTCCTCCTGGGTGTCCCGGCTGGGCTTCACCCCCAGCCGCATGCCACAGTACCTAGCAGCAAGTAATTATCTATAAAGAAGATGTTCACAGACTTCACGTATAAACTACAGAAATGCAGCACAGTGTCAGTGTTGAAGAAATATAACTGTTTATGACACCATGATGGGGAGCCCCATGATACCAACAACCACAATAGCCAAGATGCAAGTCTACTCACACCCTCATTTACATGCAGAAAAGGTGTAAGCATTTAGGTATGACATCCAGTTTTAAGATATGGACATTCACAATTGAAAACTTAAAATTTAATTTCAATAAATCTTTAAGTCATATGATTATAAATCCTACCTATGCATATTGATGAAAGACATTACACATTTACCTGTACATCTAGAGTAACAGGGAATAATATACTCGTGGTCAAATTAATCATAAATGCTGGGACCTTTTGGAAATCATCCATTAAATTTTAACACAAGTGGAAGTGGTGTATCCAAATTAGTTATATAAAAAACATTTTATCAGTCGAAAATGATTCTTATTGTTCTTTAGAGTTTCTGAGTCTCCAGTTTATTTTGTGAGAGGTTCAAATGAAACAGAAGTAAGAATGAGGGATTAAGGGCATTAGTTTTAGGTGCCAGTTCTTAAAGCCAAGAAATAAACCTTTATATTTACCACCAGATCACCAAACCTATTTCCTTTCATTAGAAATTTTGTTAATCTTTTAGAAGTGTGTTGTTGTTCTGGTAGTATGTACTATGACATCCCCCATTTGCCAATTATGAAGACAACCGTGACAATCACAATCCTAAAGAAGCATAGGAGACAGAAAAGAAAAGCGAAGTGCAATGGGCCATTAAGTTTGCATGCAGGGGTGGTGGAGGGTTTAAACAGCTTTCCATGTACTGAGTTTGTCTATCGAGAAAAGACAGTACTGTGCACAATAGTGCATTTTGGTGTGCCTTGATGTGGCAGACATTCAGCATGTTACTTTTTTTATAATGCCACTAAACTCCTCTGTGTGATGTGAATAGGTTGCATAAATAAAATTAATTTTCTTGGTGGGTTTCAATTACCTAACTTACACAGCGGTGGAAAAAGCACATGTTAACATGAAAGTGTGAATGAGTCCTTAGGGAGCAATATTCCTGATTTTCCACCACAAAAACTCTTTAACCTCCCATTGCCCAGTGATACAAATTTTAATGTCAATTGCACAAGCATTCCAAGTTTTTCTCATCACTTATTGCCATGAAATTTGTTTATCATATGTTTAAATTTATTCCTAGTTGATTTTAAAAATCTTTTTTGACTGTTTCTGATAACTGTAAATATAAAATGGATAATTTTATCCTTTTGATGTAGCCAAGGTGCCATTCTGATATTTCTTTCTGTAGTTGGCATTTTAGAAGTTTCATTTTATTGCAGTGGCTGCTTTATTTGCTGTCTCTATGCATGTTTCTGGTAATACGATACCAAAGTCGTGTAACATGTTATGTCATCGCAATGCCTGCATTTAGGAGGGTGGCAAAGCATTCAGTTAGACCAAGTTTATCCAGAAAATAAAAAATAAAAGTGTTCAATTAGTGATTAATTAAATAGGAAAGAAGTTTTTCTTTGTTTTATGACCTCCAATTTTGTCTTGTATTTTTGTTTTTTGAAGATTGACTCTATTGGTTTCATGGTTTTTGAGTTTTTTCCAATTTTCTGACTCTTTTCACTGCTTAGTCCTTAAAAGTATTTCACGGTTTCTCAAGTCCATTTATTGTCTGTTTTATCTAAGAGCATTACAAATATTGACAGAGTTAGATAAGATATATTACATAAGAAATATATTATAGGTTTAAAAGTAGCAGGCCTTCTTCTATGTTTGTAGGAATTGTTTTTCAATTCTGTTTACTAAATTATTACCTAATACCTTAATGCTTGTATTTTAAAGGGATATCCGGCTGTGTTTTTATTTTTCATAATAAAGAAGAATATTCAATGACTCCTTCTTTTTCATTTTAAGGAACATAGAAAACATTCATAGTTATTGTGGGGTGGGTCTCACACATGTCAAATAAGGGCTGAGGCCTTCTAAAATGCCACAAAAAGCAGCCCAGGACCTTCATTGGCCTCCTCAGAAAAACTTCACTGCAGACCAGCTTACTTCTTACAACTTCCAGCAGTCTTTGGCCTGACCGGGCACATGGAAAATAGCTTTTAAAGTTCAAAATATACTTTAAAAGTCCCAAAATATCAAAATGCCTCATATGAGAGAGAACTTGTGAAAACTCCACCTTTCAAAGACAGATGCACCACTGCCTAAGGGAATGGAGACATCAGGAAGGGTGCCACCCACAAAACACAAGGAATAGATGCATATTTAAAGGGACATTATATAATTATAAAATATAAACAAAAACAACAGTAACCGCAAAATGACATACAAAATAATAGTTCAAATTTGAAAAAAGCAGGAAAATGTAAAATACACAATAACTCAAGCTGATACATAACTATGAGAGATAAGAAGATTTTTTTTTCTTAAACATAAAATTTGATTGACTTCTCTCTGGACCTGCAGCTTTTCTACATTAGAATAATATTACATTTTCTCAAATATGGTGAAGAGTCAATGCTCGATACAGCTCATTAAATTTTGAAGTTATTGTACCATCTCCCATATTGGAGTAAATATAAAAAATTGGGAGTGGTCTCCCCTAGACTTTCTTGTATACTCAGATATGGGGATGGATATTTGAGGAGTAAACTGCAAGACAATGATTATATTTTTATATTATGTACATTAAAGAATCATCAACAACAAATCAAATTAAGAATATGTTGAACAATTATTATAAAAGTAAAGTTGAATAAATCGGACTCTGCAGTTGCATGAATAAAAAAGTACAACTTCCTGTTAGCGGAAATAGTTGATAGAAATCTATGTTTTGTACCTAATACTTTTATCCAAAATTTGGTTGACCTAAGTGAAAATGTACACAAGTTATTGTGTTTACATACATACAGGTATACACACACAGACAGACACAGAGACATAATTCCAATAATGGTATTTTCGGACTCAGGGAGGTCTAAAACATCCAGATTCATCAAAATCTCAAACTGAATTTTTGGATGATTCCAATACTTTCCCTATACTTTGTATATGAGAAAGAAAAAAAATGTAAAACAACAGATACAATTAACTATTAGGGAATATAGAAGTTTACACAATTTTGTACAGTAATATAATAACACTATTTTTTTAGAAAAATATACTGTATTATTAAAAAGCTACCTTTGAAACTTTATGTTGCATCAGTCACTAGAAAACTCCAAGATCAAGGTTTTTGCCCCAATCGTTCTCAAGTACCAGCAGGTTGCAGCACCACATGTTTGACAATTAGCAGACATCAGAGCTGTCATTCTTTTTTTCCTTTTACGTAATTTGTCTCTGTAATTTGCTTCATGCTCAGCAGATGTCGCATTCTTGATCAGTTTAACTATGCAGTTTGCTGTAGTAAAGACACAAACCCTGATAACTTTGCAGAGATTGCCACTAGTCAAATTTGTTGCATCACTGATGTGTATCACATTAGAAGCTTTCAATTAAGATCAAGATCAAGTTTCTCATGTGATAGACAGATACAACCCTTAGCATTTTATATACTAGGGGGTTTTGCCCCCTGCTCACTTCACTTGCCAACCCCCGTATTTGGTTTTCCGGATACACATTTTTAAGATTTTTTTTTTCTTTGAATTGTTCCTATTTCATTAGTTTCACTTTTATTTCAGAACTTCCGTAAAAACAATATTTGGAATCTTGAGTCCCAATATGCTGAATCTTTTTAATGAGGTCAGTAAGACATGTGTTTAATGACTTTGTACCATAATTTAGGATAGGTTCCTCTGTTTGGAATTTCAGCACAGACAAAACGATCTGCATCATCAGCAGTTAATAATTTTTTTTTGCAAAGTAACCAATAAATGCATGTGAGGTAAACCCCATTTTTGAAATTCTGGCTTAAACTTCAAAGCCTTACAATATTTACATACTTCTGACATATCACCTTTGTCCATATATTCGATTTCTATTCACCTTTTCATTATTTATCCGAGTAATAATTTCTCTTTCTTTGTGCTAATGCAATCTTTACTTTCTTTGTTTTGACACTGTCGTTTTTTTCTGCTTTCATATTCTGTATCTTGCTCTGCATGTGTTTCGCGCCTACATTTTTTTGAGTCTTTTGAATTCCACTTTTCATTATCTCTAACCTGCTCTGCATGTGTTTGGCCCCCTTGTTTTTTAACCTCTTTATGACGTTTTACTTTGTTTTCTACTCTGTCTTTTATTTCTGACCTCGCTTTGTCCTGCTTTTTTTCAATGACACCTGATCCGTGGTGATTATTATCTAAAATTTTTATTTTTATACTGTTTTGAGGATTTGTTCTGTTCTGTGTATTGTACTGTATTGTATTGACCCCCTTCTTTTTGACACCCACTGCACGCCCAACCTACCTGGAAAGGGGTCTCTCTTTGAACTGCCTTTCCTAGGGTTTCTTCCATTTTTTCCCTACAAAGGTTTTTTTGGGAGTTTTTTCTTGTCTTCTTAGAGAGTCAAGGCTGGGAGGCTGTCAAGAGGCAGGGCCTGTTTAAGCCCATTGCGGAACTTCTTGTGTGATTTTGGGCCATGCAAAAAATAAATTGTATTTTCCCTTTTTTAAGTAATAATTTCCATTTGTTTGCAGTACTGCGATCTTTACTTTCTATTTTTTTATACTTTCTAATTTTCCTACTTTCATATTCTTTAACTTTCTCCACATGTGTATCGCACCGTTTTCTTTTTCTTTTGAGCCTTTCAAATTCCACTGCTTTCATAATCTGTAACCTGCGCTGCATGTGTATAGCGCAAACATTTGTGAACGTCTTTATGAAGTTCTACTTTGTCTTTTACTCTTTGTCTTTTAATTCTGAGCACAATTGGACATGTTTTTTTCAATTCCACTTGTTCCGGGCTGATAATTACTTTCCTTATTTTGTGAATTTACACCTAGATTATCCATCCATCCATTATCCAATCCGCTATATCCTAACTACAGGGTCACGGGGGTCTGCTGGAGCCAATCCCTGCCAACACAGGGCGCAAGGCAGGAAACAAACCCCGGGCAGGGTGCCAGCCCACCACAGTGCGCCTAGATTATTCTTTTTCTTTCTTGCTCTTTTATCTCTCCAAAGCTTTTGAGTCCCTTTTCTCCACAATGCTTTCTTCTTCGCCTAGTCCTCAACGTTTCATTTATAACGTATTGTCCTTATATACTTTATATGTGCTGAGAGCCCTGGATCTGTGTGTGCAGCCTTTACACGACTGAGTGTTTTGCTGCCCGTGGTCTTATTTGATATCGGTTGTAAGTAGGGTGTGTCTTGCAACAATTTTGTGTTCTACGTCATCGCAAGACGGTCCTGGGTCAATCTCTTGGCACAAAGTCTCATGTTTAAGGTCCCTGCGAGACGCTCCGTGGCCAATCTCTTTCATCTCACGGGTCTTTTAAGTGTCTTCTGTGATCTTAACGTGAAAATGGCGTCTTGTCTTAGTATGTATTTTTCTCTGGCTGACTCTAATTTAATGACTCTTATAGCATGCTTTGTAGTAGTTAGAAAAAATTTGAAGTTGTAAATAAGAAAGAGATACAAGTGAAAAACAAACACAGTGCTGGTATTTCTTGAATATTTTTTTTATGTTGGTAGCATTGCTCCATCATCGCTTCAGGAACTGGAGTTAAAATCCTAGCAAGAGATCATCTCTGTGGAGTTTGTGCCTTCTTCCTGAAGGAAAGTGTGCTTGATGTGCATGAATGTGGGTAAATTTGAAAGTTTGCCTTGAAGTGGATGGGATTTCTAATGCTGCCAACATAGGCTCAAGCTTCCCATAACCTGCTTGAGACTAAACAGTTTGAGAAAATGTATAATTTATGTAATAGGTAAGAGCAAACCAGAGAACAAGTAGAATTCAGAATCGACCTGAAACAACAGTAGAGTACAATACTGTATATTGCATGTCCTGTTTGTTTCACTGTAATCATCCACTCCCAAGGTTCCACTCAAAAATGCAACAGAGCTGAACAGTGAATTCTAGAAGGCTGATGAAACAGTGGTGCCTTAGCAATTAGCCTACAGTGTCAGAGAGCTCTTTCCTTTGATTGTGGCAAAAATATTATATAAGTTGCAATTGTCTGCTGCACCTTGTATGTCTTGAAAGGCAGCAAAAGATCAAGACTCCGAAAACAATTTATAGATGCTTCTTATTTTACCAAGGACTCATTTAATGCGCTTAGATATATTTTTTTTCAATCTTCAAATTGACTGAAAGATTGCAGGTTATCTTAGCTGCAATCATCATATATTATGTGATTCTAGCCACAATAGCAACCTTACTCTTCTCTGTGCTTTTTGTGTTTCCTTCCTTTCTTTCAGTTTTTGCTTGACCATAAAACTTTTAATTAGCTTTCATGTCATCCTTTTTCCAAATAGATATACTTTAATTATATCAGGTACTGAGTTACAGTATTTTACTAGGCTAAAGTCACTGATTGTAGCAGACAAAGGCAGAAGATGAATAATAAGAATGGTTTAGATCACTGTTTTGCAGTGCAGCCCATTTAAATTTTGTATTTTAAGGATATATTCAGTAATTAAAATGACAACTTAAATAATTATGATTGGTTGGGGAATACTGTAATAAGTATGCATGCTGAAAATCGAAAGCCGTTCATTGTCATAAAGAAAGTAAAAGTATTTGTATTCAGATTATTGTTGCTCCCAAATCTGGGCTCTATGCAGTCTAGGACAATAAGAGGCCTTATTTATAAACTGATTGCATGGACAGATCTGATGTTAAATTCCATGGATTTCAACCTACATGAAAACTGACATACAACCTGGGATGTATAAAAATTGTAATTGATGTGAAGCATAAGCTGGTAGGCTATTATCTGTTCACATTTTTTTCCTAGATGGGAGAATTGATCATGACACTAGAAGATTTCTTAAAAAGCACTGGACCACCCTATACTACTGTGAGTATCATTTTGAAGATGGCAGGTGGTCTTAAAACATGGTCAAATGCAGAGACGCATAGTGTGATCTAATTTCTGTGGGCCAAGAACACAAACTTAGCTGAATTCATCACAAGCTGGTAAATGTGTTTTATCCAGCCATCATGTCACAAACTGTTGGTCTGGAGTGCATAACCAGGAAGAATAGATGCATTAAGCTTACTGATATTGTGGAGGAGTTATAACATCCTGACTACAGCACCTTAACACAGTTTCTTCTGAGCTTGAATGGATGCCTTAGTGTGATGAAGGAACAAATGCATGGACAGGTTCAAAGCTAATGTGGTAAAGAAGTAATCGACTATAAGTTAATGTACTGGTCTTTGAATGAACAAATGAGAATACAAAGTTGTCATACTTTACAAGGTTTTTAATTGTGTACATTTTGTTTTGTGTATTTTTGTTTTTTTCCTTTTCATTTTGTCTAGTATTATTATTTTTCATTATGTTTTTATGTTTTTACATCATCATTTTGTATTTTGGTTTATTCTCACCAGTACCTCTATTTTGTGCACTTTTGTTGTTGCCAATGAAGCCACATTGCTATCATGTGGTGGCCGTCACTATTTAAAATGGTGGCAAGTTACCAACAACATCCCAGATTTTGGATTCCCAAGCAATTTTTTCGTGCAGTATTTAGTGATCATTTTTTTTTCATGTAGACATTTTTGTCTTTGCGGATTGGGCTTTGGCATTCATTGCTCTAATTTTTCTTTTTGTTTTTTGGCCTAAGCCTATTTTCCTCAACTATTCTTTGCTTTGTCTCTCTTCTGAGCCTTTTTTTCCTGGACCACATACCTAATGTTAGCCATTAGGACAAGCTTTAACATCTGCTCACAACAAAAGGCCCTGATGCTTTCTGAAATACTCTTGTACATTCTCGTCTAGGTTCAGAACCAGTCTTCCACCCCTGTGCACATCTGCATTCTCATCAGATGATGGCATCCTCAGTAAGTGTGAAACCAAACTGCTTGAAGCATTCCTTGTAAAATCCTACTGAGATGCTGACAATAGGAAGCTAATTTCCATAAAAGAAGAGCACTTTGAATCTAAACTAAATGAGGTATACAGTATGTTTAGAGGAAGGTGAACTGAAAGTATTTGGCATGAATGTATAATCCCATAAATTATAATTATTTAGCGAACAAACCCTATGGATGATTTGATAGAGAACAAAGCATCTCCACCACCATTACCAGAGCTTGCCATTAACATTGTGAATGGAAAGGTCTACAGAGAGGCAGCAGTTTTATGGATGCAGCAAGTGTAAAGTAAAGCTTTGTGAAGCAGATGGTCAAGTATTTTCTCATGCATGGTTTATGAATAGTACTCTAAAAAGTTTGACTGTAAAAACATATTTTTATGGGCCCCTTCTAATAACAAAACCAAAATGAATATATTTTCTGTATCAATGTGCCCTTTTTGCTTTCAACCCAGCATTACTATCACTGACAACCACCAACCATCTGTTACATTGCTATATAAATGAATCATAGATGTCAGAAGTTCCAGATTTTTTTTTTATTATGCATTTGAAACAGCTGACCATTGCAGTAAAAATAGTTTTATCATTACCCGGAACAAGTCTCTGAAAAGAACAAGCCTAATACAGTATTGGGTTATAAACATTATTTGGCAAATAAAAAGATCACATTTAAATAAAAGATTCAAAACAGAAAATTGCTATTGCAATTCAAACAGATGTAGAATAAGCATGCATAAAATTAATTTAAAGATAGTGTTGTGTGGGAAGTAAGTGGGGAAAGCAAGTTGTGATTTAAACCAGGAACAGCACGAAAATGGCAAAAGCTACAAATATCAAGATGTAATTAAATTACGTAGAAAAGGACAGCCTCCCAACATGCACACGTATACAAGTGTATTTAAAGCAGGCTGAACTGGAATATTCAACCTGTCATCAACATGTTTCATTTATTACATTTTCTAGAAACCATTTATGACAAACTTGTCTTTAAATAGTAAGCAGGGATCAAAAGATTTATAGCTCATAAAAGAAGATAAATAAATGATGGTAGTGGCCCAAATGTTAAAAAGTAAGAAAGAAAAGCCTTAATGCAGTTTTGCTGGTTTTAATTTAAGAACTTGTATGCAGCTGTCCCTTTGTTGTTGTTGTATGGTAATAATTGAATACATCAGTACAGCATCAAGGTTTGAAGCTGTCAGAATGGCCACAGTGAGAAGAAGTGCCATACAGCAGGTGATAAGTGTATCGGTCTCAATGGATAAAAGAAATTAGTATCTGTGTGTTTTGCTTCTGGATTTTGTACTTTAAATAGTGACATCTCTTCTGGTGTTTATTTCTGCCTTGCACCCTATGCTGCCAGGATAGGAGTGTGGGAACGGTTGCCTGCTTTGGCTATTTTCATTCACTCCATGTGGTATCAGATTGTCAAGCAAGACAAAAAGCAATTTGTTCCTTTGAGAGCCAGTACTGTTCTCTCATTACACAGCACACTGTAGAACAGAATCTTTTTCTGCAAATGCCCTTTCCAACATCAAATTCCACAAAACAAAACATGTACAGTATATAGTTTGGCATCATAGTACTTGCATGTTTACAACAGGCTAGGTTTGATGGTGGTTCTATGTAAGCTACATGATAAAGAGAATTTCAATGTGATGTGTCAGTCTCCATAGCTAATAAGACTGGATGAAAAGACGGTGCAAAATTACTTTTAAATGACACAATTCTAATAAGTAAAATGTGCTTAATAAGAATATTAAACTGAACTTAGTGAAGCTAATGTGACCTCCTAACCAATTCTGCAGTGTATAAATGGTAGGACCTAAATAGTAAGGAAGGTTCAGTGATGGTGACAAAAAGGAGACACTTTTTAATCTTTTTTTTCTGTAAATACACAGTTACGTAGCTACAGCAGTGGACCCTAAGTCCAAACTAACCAGGATCTGTAAGAGTGAAGTAGTTGTGGTCTTGATGTGAAGCAGGTGGAGTTTCTATTCAAGTAGAAGAGAAGCTAGGGACAACCTATAGTTGTTATTCAGGTTACACAATGGTTGGTAGGGTCTTAAAAAGTCCTATATTAAAGAGGAATACCTGAGTTAAATAGATATGAATACCGTTCTTCAGAGTCTAGATAAAAACATATACATTAATATTCCATACTGGATGTTGTGTCCTACAAAGAAATAGCTGGGACTCAGCCAAGAGGTTCTGTGAACAGTTGTCAGTGCTAATGTTGTACAGAAGCCCCCAGTGAGAGTGTAAAATAAAAAGGACTGCCATTATAACTTTAGGTGAGATTCCAATAGGAAAACCTACAGCCATAAGGACTCCTTCCTTTCATTAAGATAACCTGCTGAAATATATTGGGCCAACATTTGACTTAATACAGGGCTTATAAAAAGTATTCATCACCTTGAAAGTTTTCCCATTTTATTGTGTAACAATATTGAATCAAGGTGAGTTATATTTGACTTTCTTACACTGAACAACAGAAAAAGACTCCTTAATGTCAAAGAGAAAACTTCAAAGTGATCGAAATTAATTAAACACAAAATAACTGATTGCATAAGTATTCACCCACTTTAACACGACACACCTAAATCATCTCTTGTGCCAATTGTTTTAGAAGTCACATAATTAGTTAAATGGACATCAAAGGGTTTCAGTTGATGGTGGTATAAATACACCTTAAATACACCTTATCTGGAAGGTCTACATTGTGAGGAGTCAATATCATAGCCTAACCTACTCAATGAAAACAAAAAGAACACTACACACAACTCTTTGAAAAGTGAGTAAAAAGAACAAGTCAGAGGACGAATATAAGAAAATATCCAAGTCACTGAATATCAAGTTAAATCAATCTTTAAGTAATGAAAGAGAATGCCACAGCTGTATATCTGGCAAGAGCAGACCATCCATAACAACTGAGTAACTGTGGGGGAAAAAAATTAGTGAAAGAGACCATCAAGAAACTCGTGCGACATTTGAAGGAGTTAAAAGCTACAGTGACTGAGATTGGAGAGACTATAAATACAACAACTGTTGCCCAGGTGCTTCACCACTTGCAGTTCTATGGGAGAGTGGCAAAGACACATCCACTGTTAAAAAAAACACATACACACAAAAACACACAACATCTCAACTTGAGTTTACCAGAATGCACATGGAGACTCTGAAGTTAGCTGGGAGAAGTCTGTGTTTCATAAAACCAAAACTGAGCTTTTTAGCCAGCAAAATAAATGCCATGTTTGATTTAAGTCAAACCCTGCACACCAAACACACACCATCCCCACCATAAGGCATGGTAGTAGCCTTTCTGCAGTAGGCTCTGAAAGGCTCATCAGGCTCACATGATAAAGGTTTGGGGCACCCACCTGTATATTGTATCCCTGATGCTAAAATTGAAGTAATTGAACAGAGATGTTCACAAGACAGAGTCCAAAACAGAACTGATCAAAGACAATCAAGATGGTGGCTTTAAAGGCCCGGTCAGGAAGTGATGTCATCTTTAGGGCCAGACCCGGAAGTGATGTTGTCGGGACCAGAAGTGACATCATCTCTGGGCGAGCGGACCCAGAAGTGATGTCATCAAGGGTGCCGGAACCTGGCGGAGATTTTCTGGGAACTGTCTGCAAGTAACTGAGAAAGACAGTCAGCACACTCTGCCACCCCCTGGTCGGTGGTGGTATTACAATTACTCAGGCCCTTTAGCAGCCTCCTACTTACACGTGTGTGACAACAGTATAATGAATAAATGAAACTACAAGGAAATCTCTGAGAAAAATGTTCACCTTAAGACAAGATGTGCTTTCCACCAAGACAAATATCCCAAGCATAAAGCTAAAGCTACAAAGGAACTGATTAAAAAAACAATGTTAATGTCCTTGAGAGGTCCAGTTCAAGTCCAGAACACAATCCATTTAAGAATTTATGGCTGGACATGAAAAATGCTGTTCACGTATGATCACCATGCAATTTGACAAGCTTGAACAGTTTTCAAAGAAAAATGGCAGTGTCCAGATGTGTAAAGTTGATAGAGACCTGTGCACACAGACTTAGGGCTGTCATGGCTGCTAAAGGTGTAGCCACTAAATATTGACTTGAAGGGGCTGAATACTTATGTGATCAACCAATTTGTATTTTATATTTGTAATAAATTTTAATCAATTTAATAAATAATAAACTCTGCAAAGATTTTTCACTTTTACATTGAGTCTTTTTCTGTCGATCAATGCCAAAAAAGCCAAATTTAAATCCAATGCTGTTAATGTTGTATAATAGTAAAATGTGAATACTCCCAAGTGGGTGAATATTTTTTGTAACCACTGTAAAAGCATACCTAGGAACCCTAAACATCGTTTTATTATTTTCATTCAGAATCTTTTTATCTTCAGTTTATTACTATATTTTCAGTTACTGATAAACCCCTGTGTGCTGTTGGGTAGTTAAGAAAGACAAGAGAATTATTTTTCCTCCAACCAAAACTTTTATTGTCTTTTCACTAAAGCTCCCAAGTGTAATCCAAAATTAATTTGTATGCTGTTTTCCTGGCAATTGTCCAAGTGTGATGAAGCAAAGTACCTGAAGAAAAACATTTGTATACTGTGACACAGTCAGTGGATTTGATTTGAGTTTATAATCTGTGAGCCAAGGACATTAATTACTGCATTACCTTTGACACATTCCACATGAAATACAGATCATAAATCACTGCAGTAAATGGTTGTGTGTTTGTGTTGTCACAAAAACAAGACATAGACAGATAAAGGGTTGGGGCAGCCACCCGTGTAATCTGGTATCCTGGCTGCAAAAGTCGTTTTTATCAAAATAACCAGCACTGGAGTGCATACAACGGAGTCCAAAACAAGACTGAGGGAAAAGGGAAAAGGGGCAGGTTTTTAAAGGGGGAGACAGGAAGTGAGGTCATAAGGATCGAGCACGTGGTCTTCAACCATTGGATCACAGCCGGACGTGACATCAGAGGGGCCGGAGCTGGTGAGGTTGACTTCCATTGGCTCGGTCCCGGAAGTGATGTCAAGAGAGCCAGGTGGAATCCCCCGGGAATGGTCTACAGGCAAGGGAGAAAAAGAGTCAGTGTACTCTGCCACATCCCGGCATGCCTCCAAACTGCCTTCACTCAAGCCCTTTAGCTGCCTCCCATGCGCACGTGTGTGACAGTGTACAAATGAGATGCTCCTATGACTGAAAGGATCATAGACACATGAGGTGGGAAACTCGGAATACTACAGACAAGGCAGGCTTCACAGTGATGGCTGAAGGTATCTATGTCATGTCAATACTAAGCCATTATCCTCATTATTACACCATTCCTTTTCCTGAACAATACCAAAATTGCCCTCATGCACCATAAAGAGAATGCAAATCTGCAAGTTCTACAAGAATTACAGTGGAGTTTCTGTTCACAATACTGGCCTTAGTCCTCATTAATGACTCATTCTTAACTTTGGTGGGTGGCATAAGTGATGACTTGGATGGCCATCTTTTTTTGATGGAGGTGTGTATAGTTGTGAAGAGAGGCAACTTAAGGGTGTTTGTCAGTGCACCAAAGACATCAACATAAACATCGCATGTAACCGCGTTTGTCAAGAGTTTCCTAGTTCAAAATACTTCAGATGCAGTTACCACAAGGGCATTCCAGCATTAGTGTGACTCATTCAAACAAAAAAAAACTTCATAGTCTAAGTATCTTTGTTTGTAAGATTTTAGTATAATTCAAAGCAAACTGCTCACACAAAATTATGAAAAAAGTTGATAATACATGCAAAATATGGGAATAAAGGGAAACTTTTTATCTATGACATTCCACTTGATGCTTAAGTATCTAGATTACATTTCTTAAGGTTTCTCTATGTTATCTCATTCACCACAGATACGTACATAGAATATGTAGAAAACTGTATGCCCTTAATGCCTATCTGACTAACAGATCGTGCTTCTCTATAGCTGTCTAACTTCATTCTAAGAGCTATACTATTGTTACACAGAGCTAACATTAAGAACATTCCATTACCTTTAACTTCTACAGGGTGGAATAGAATCTTCCATTATCTATTTTAAAGCTACATATAATATTCAAGTTCAAACTAAGCAAAAGCTAAGGTAAGTTTACCGTTAAATGATTTAGTTCCTACATCACGTTACAAAGGTAGGGCTTGTGTGATTAAAGCTTATAAAAAACATGGGTGATATGAGTTGTTTTTTTGAGGTAACAAAACCTCGCAGCAAGGCAGTGACCAGTCTAAGTGTGTACCTTTTAGACACTTACCTCTCTCTACCCATCTTCTTTTTCAGTTCCTTTAACAATCTGAAGCCACGCTGCAGGACGCGCTCGATGATGTAGACTGGGACATGTTCCAAACATGCACAGATGACATCAATGAGTTTGCGGAAGCAGTAGTTAGCTTTGTTAGTATGCTTGCTGATGAAGTTGTCCCCACGGCGAGAGTTAAATCTTTTCCCAATCAGAAACCATGTATTGACAGATTGATCTGCACGGCAGTAAATGCTTGAACTGCTGCTTATAATGCTGAACTCACTACTGGCGATATGAGCGCCTACAAATCGGCTTCATATGGCGTTCAACGTGTGGTGAAAGTCGCCAAACAACGGTATCAGGAGCGAGTAGAGCTGCACTTTCAACAGGGCGACATACGGAGAATGTGGCACGGACTGCGTACCATCATGGACTATAAAGGAAAATCTCATGCGACGGTAAGCACAGACTCTGCATTTGCATTTGCTAACAAACTCATTGCGTTTTATGCCCGTTTTGAGGCTGATTACACAGCTAGCACTAACTACTGCCTGACTACGGAGGACGGTGACATTATCAGCATTGCAGAGCACAATGTGCATGCAGAACTGAAGTGAGTAAACATCAGGAAGGCGGCAGGGCAAGACGACATCTCTGGACGCCTGCTGCGTTGCTGCGCTGACCAACTAGCTGGAGTACTCACCACTATCTTCAATGAGTCTCTAGTGCAGTCTGTGGTTCCTAAGTGCTTCAAAAGATCCACAATTGTTCCTGTTCAAAAGAACAATAAGCCCACGTGCCTGAATGACTACTGACCTGTTGCACTGACATCAGTAGTCATGAAGGTGTTTAAGAGGCTACTGAAAGACATCATCTCATCCTCCATCCCAAGCACCGTTGACCCACTCCAGTTTGCCTACCATCCTAACAGATCGATGGAGGATGCCATTTCCCACATACTGCACACCACCCTCAGCCATGTGGACAAGAAACATTGGAAATATGTGAGATTGTTGTTCATTGACTATAGTTTCCAACACCATCACCATCAACACAGGAGCTCCTCAAGGGTGTGTTCTTGGCCCCCTGCTGTACTCCCATGACTGCACGGCCATGCATTCCTCCAGCACTATCATGAAGTTTGCAGATGACACGGTGGTACTGGGCTTCATCGCGAACAACGATGAGACAGCCTACATGGATGAAGCTGCAAACCTGACATTGTGGTGTCAGGAAAACTGCCTCCAGCTCAACGTCAGCAAAACCAAGGAGCTGGTGGTGGACTTCAGCAGGAGACAGCAGCGGGACTATAAGCCCCTCATCATTAACGGGACTCAAGTGGAAAGGGTGAACAGTTTTAAATACCTGGAGGTTCACATCTCTGAGGACCTGACATGGTCTGAACACATCCAAGTTCAGACCTAAAGGGCAAAGCGGAGACTCTACCATCTCAGACAGCTTAGGAAGTTTGGGGTTTCTTCAGGGATTCTAAAGACTTTCTACTCTGGCGCTGTGGAAAGTATCGTGACACAGAACATTACATCCTGGTTTGGAAACTGCTGTGTTCTGGACCGTTAAACCCCACACAGAGTGATCTGTGCAGCGGAACGCTGCTGCAGGTCAGCTCTACCATATATGCAGGACATTTACACCAGAAGATGCAGGACCAGAGCTCTCAGGATTATCAAAGACTCCTCTCATCCTAGCAATAGCCTGTTTCATCTGTTAAAATCAGGCAAAAGGTTTTGTAGCATCCTGGCCAGGACAGAGAGACTCAGAAGGAGTTTCTATCCTCAAATCATAAGACTGTTAAATCAAAACATGCCATCTCATCCATGACCCTCCACATACTTAGACTGGACTGTAAGTTGTACTATGCCGTCTACCCTTACCGTGTTTTGGAATTGGTCTGTCATTTAACTATGCAGCTGTCTAATTTTGGTTTTGCACAATAATCATTGCACTATTGCACCTTAACACTTAATTCTACTTTATTCACATAAGTTAACTTATTTTTTATGTTCTACTATACTGTTATTTTTCAATCTTTGACTTTTTGTTAATCTAACTGATATTCTTCTAACTTTGCACAGTTTTTGATAAGCGGATCAGGATGCATTTCACTGCGTGTTGTCCTGTATAACTATGCATGTTTGAAATAAAGAATTTTGAACTCTGTGGATTAGCTTGATCACTGGTGAAATTGAGGGGGTTCATTAGCAGCTGGTGCATGAAGGAGGACTGACCAAAAAGGTATCTAAAAGCATCAGGTTGCTACTATACCCAGCTATTACAAATAACCCAGCCAGTACTTTCTCAAAGACAGAAACCAGAGCTAGTGCAGGTAATAAGTTTTGAATCCATAAGGGAAATGTGGATAGTTAGACTTTTTCTCAAATTGCTGCAAAATTTAAAGGGCCTCTTGAAAATCAAGATTTATGATGGCACAATCAAAAAGGCAACACTTCATGTGAGAAGAATGTCTGGTAAGTTCTGCAAGTCTTCAATGAAATTTTAGCATGCACATCAGATGGGCCTGGAGACTTATTCCAAGGAGAAGTGACAAACTTTGAAAGTATGTGGGCTGTGAAATGACTGCATGGATTTTAAATGACAATGTCTGGTAATGTGGACATGAAGTACTGGCAAGTGAAGATGCCAGAGCTGAATAACAGCATCTGGAAAAATGATTCATTTTCTAATGGAATCAACACCCCTAGGCAGTTGTGTATTCATGTGGAATGTGAATTTGCATCATAGCTGGTACAGAAGTACACATAACGATTGACTGAAGGACACATCTACCAGCAGCAGCTGAACTACAGCAGATCTCAAAAATGATTCATTTATAGCATATTCAACAACTCTACGTATTTCTGTGTCTGCTCTATAACAGACACAACCAATCACTGAATAAATCACTGTAGGACATGCATGAAATGCAGCATTACTGATGTTACACCCCTCTTACAAAGTGATGTGTAATAAGGAAAGCAGTGAAGTGATAGTCAAAGCTTCCAGAATTTTAATATGGCCTGCCATGTCTTCAACAAAAGCAGTACAATAAACAGTACAAGTTGGGCCATTTTTGTGGTATTCTCTGTCATTTGTTCAGTTGTTTCCTAATGATCCAAAAAGTGTGGCTGCTGTAGAAAATGTCTTGTATTGTTCCATTTTCAAAGAAGGCATGTGCTTTTTCACCAAATGACTACAGAAGAGTGGCACTTATGTCTCATGAAGGCCTTTGAGAGGTTGCTACTGGACTACATGAGTCCAAGATTAGGGTGGGGAATGCAATTATCTGCCAGCTCCATGAAACTTACTCTCACCTGGACAAAACTCACAACACTGTGAGGATCATGTTTTTTGATATCTTCAGTGCTCCAAAACAATACTTCCACATCTGTTAAAAGGTAAACTCAGAGATATGTAGGTGAATGAGCCTACGGTATCCTAGACTACCTGCCCAGCAGACCACAGTTTGTGAGGCTCAAGAACTGTATCTCAGATACGGATGTCGGCAACACTATAAGCCTTTTCTCCTTTGCTCTTCACTATGTACACCTCAGACTAAGAATATAACACCAGGTCATGTCACTTGCAGAAATTCTCAGATGATTCTGCAGTTATTGGGTATATCGATAAAGGGGATGAGACAGAGTATAGGAGTCAGGGGGAGAACTTTGTTTCTTGGTGCAGAAAGAATTGTCTGCAACTTAATATCAGCAAAACCAAGGAACTGGTTATTGACTTTCACTGCACCAAAGAGCTTCGTCTCCTGACTAATACTCAAGTAGTATTTTTCAGCTAGAGGATGTAGAGGTGGTCCATTCCTACTAGTACTTGGGGGTCCACATCAATGACTGGATGTACTGGTCTAGCAACACAGAGGAGGTATAGACAAAAGGGCAGAGCAGGAGAATGTGTTCCTTAAATGTGGGTTGTGACATTCTTCGCATCTCCTATAATTATGAGATGGCCAGTGAAAGAGGTCCACCGAATCAATAAACTGATTATAAGGGCAGGCTGAGGTATGGAACACACTCTGGACCCCCTAGAGGTAGTAGCAAAGAAGAGAAATAAAACGAAACTGAGCACCATTATGAGCAATACTGCACATTCTCTCTCTGGTGCACTAATACTTAAGATTTTCAACCAATGATTTATTAGGCAGAAGTGTGTCAAGAAATGCTACTTGGAGTCGTTTATACCAACAGCAATATGCCTGTATAATGCTTCACTGTGACTGGGATTGCCAAGTCAGACTTTTGTTTTTATTTTCTTCCCTTTTAGTAATTTCGGTGTGTTTTCACACCATAGTATCTATCTTTCTATCTATCTATCTGTCCGTCAGTGTGTGCAAGTTATGCTGACGTTGTTTACCACATTATCAGAATATCAGAGCATATTTGAGAGAGGCAAAGAGGTTGCTGAAGTTTAATACAATTTGTTGATCACCAGGATTGACCAGTTAGTCCAACATCTAGAGAGATAAGAATAAGTATAATGTTACGTTTGCTCAGTATGACATTGTGTAGACAATTTAGCAGTAAGTCAGGTTGTTTATTCACTGCCAGAAACTTTTCTCTCCTTTCATCATAAAGTACGTATGTCCTGGAATAGTCCAGGTCTTAAGTTCTTTTTTTCTGGCAATGACTCTACCTCCATCATTTACTGTGAGTTATGTTGTGGGACTTTCAAATGGCTGTTGGTTTAACATTAGAGCAGTAAGAATATAGCGAAGGAAGCGGACAAGGAAGTTTTTAGGAACAGCTTGAGGATTAAAATTAAAAGTACACTTAATTGTGATTTTTCTACAGTTTTTTCCTAGTAAAGAGATCAATAATATACCATTAGCCAATATGAATATTCATGTCAAATTAACTAATTAGGATATTTTTATAGGGCAGTAAGCTACAAAGATTAAAAGTGTTATAAAAATCCTATGTTCACAAATGTAGGCAACGACATAGGAGTTTGTGTTGTAATAATTTATTGATATTTTATAAGGAAATACTGTATCACAAACCTAACGTAAAGTATGCAATATTATCTACTTTGGTTTCTAAACAGTTTTTGATAGTAGAGGTGTTTTACAAGTGATGATGTACGGGTTGCCACACCCATACCTACCTTATTCAAAAGTACTGGCCCGAACCCATTCTATTAGTCACCAAACAGCATTTGAACACTAAAATGATTTAATGTTTACTAAAACATTAGAGGCATTCCAAATGAGAATAGCATAACCTACTGTAAATTTCCTGCCATAATGAGTATTTTTTTAGTAAATGGTTAGTGAAACCGAAAACAAAGGAAAAAGGCTATGATGCTTTTCTCTTCAATGCTTCTTTAGAATTGAGTGCTTTGACTTAAGTTAAACAGAGTTTGCATTCAGTTTCATTTTAGCATTGTTTTGGCACATTCCTTGTGCTTTGGCAGCATTGTGAAGTTATAAAATTGGGTCCGCTATACTAGGATTCAGTTGTTTGTATAGCATGACCTGCTGTGCTAAAATTGTTCTCGCTGCTAGCACTTGTTGTGGGAATACAAAGCATTGCCTTTGCAAGTTTGTATACGCGAGGGAAAACTGTTTACTGTTTTTGCAAAAAAGCAAGATAATTGTCATCCACACAGTTCTCATGAGCGAAATGTGTCCCAGCAACAAGCTACATTGCTATCTATTTTCCTTACTGTTTAAGACAATTTTTTCTTTCCTATATTATTGCTTCTAATCAGTCTGCACTCACCTGACCTTATTGAATTTTTTCTTTGATCCAATCACACCCAACCCACAGGTAAACCTGCATCCACCTACTGGTATGAGTCAACCATCACTACTGAATACCAAACTACAAGAGGCACAGCTTTAGAGAGTAGTGTGTTGAGGTGTTCTCAGCTCGCAATGACTTACAAGCTATGACATGTGGATACTTTTATGAATTAGGTAATACCAAAAGTGAGGTTTTACAGGACTCCTTTCTGGGGTTATTGCTTTTTGATATCTATATATGACTAAATAAAGATGTGTGGTATGATAGCAGAGTGATCAGTAGTTACTTTCCTCATGAGTCAGATTATTAGGTCCCTGTGAATTGGCCTAGAAGTGTAATTGTGATTGTGGGTGCACTGTACAATGGACTGGCATCCCATCCAGAGTTGATTCATGCTTTAATGATGTGAAAGAGTTGCCAGCTACTTATAACTCTTTAATGGGAAATGGGAAAATGGGAAGTGGGAAATGGGTGTACAGTATATTTTTAGATTAAACTAGCTGATGGCACTAATTTCGTTAAGTACCATTTAATGCAAAGTCAATTTAATTCCAACAGAAGGAAAAAAGTCTCTTCAACTAATAAAGAATGAGTGTCTTAGGCAGGTTGCTTGTTTCAGCAGCTTATTAATGATTTGTACTTGTATTTACATTTGTTGCATATTATTGACTTCCTATAAAAATAAAGTCAGTATAGTACACAGACCCATATGTCTTACATGCCAAACCAACAGTAACAACAAAATAAAAACTAACATGTCTCATTGGATGCAAATTATGCACCACTAACTGAAACTGAGTATAAAAATCTGTAGCAGTGCCACTGACAGCTGCACCATAATTTACAAAAAACAGAATTTAAAAATATGTTTCCCAGAAAACATCTAGCTACTTCACCTGTTAACACAGGTGTGAGTGAGCTTTACAACCACGAGACATCTGTTAGTCTAATATGGTGTGCTTTTAATAGAACTGAAGTGATTTGTAATTAAATATTGGGTGCTGATGTACAAGCACACAACAAATTAGCCCACACATTAAGGAATACATGTTGACATGACCTTCATGATACCATTTTGTTTTAATAATTGCTGCGCCAACTTATGAGGGATTATTTAAGCATGATATGCAGTATTGGTGGATTGCCTGCAGAACCAGTGCTTTTTCCAAAAATGTCTAAATTGTGCATTTTGAAGGAACACTTGCAACAAGATATTTTTCCAAAAATCCTTCCTGTGTCATCTTGAAGGAGCCTTAGGTATGACTCTGGACCAATGAATGTGAGAAAGAGATAGGTCTTAAATTCACAAGCATGACCCTATGTGAAAAAGCTTCCCGTCTGTGAACAACTTTCATTTTCCAGAGTTACTATTTACCACCATTTTAGCAAAAATGCACAAGTTTTGCCAGTTGTGAGCAGAGAACTGAATGACCTAACACATGGATTACACAACATAAGTAACATGACATTTCTTCATGGACATTTTTATCATTGTTTGTTGTTGTCCAGTACAGGTCACCATAGGCTCCTATTATATCAGAACCATTTGTTATCTCCATTCTCCATGAAAACATGAGATTAAGTAACATATAATAAAATATAATTTTTAGGGTGAAATATTTATTTAATGCACTCAGAAGTTATACATGTCTAAAATAAGGGACAATTCAAAACAGCAGTGTTTTGCTGATTTACAGGACCATCCCTAGAAATACAAGGCATATGGTAACCCACTCTACAGATGCACCTGAAATAACGTCAGTTTAAACCTTCATATATGAAATAAAAATGTTATATTTAGAAAGAAAAAAAAATTAGATTTGATTACACAATGGGAACTTTGGAAGTAGCAATACACTTTAGAAAAAATACTCAGGAATCTTTATAGAGCCATCACTTTGAACAATAGGACAGCATTAAACTCAAAAAAAGATTTATAACCCTTACAGAATACTGAGTTACACAACATAACACAGCAAGAACAAGTTAAAAGAGTTTTTGTTGAAGCTCTATAATACATTTGTGATTTCATATTTGAAAACTGTCAGTTTGTGTCTCCTTATAATAAGAAGTGCTAAACAAGTCCACAGATGAGCCACCAATTTAAATTAAAGAGAATTTGGTAAGAAAAGTAAGGAAAGACTGAAGAAATTCACTTTGCTCAGCCTAAGCCAACTGCACATATTCCAAAATCTTAAGGCTGCCAGAAACATGTGACATTTAAAGTATGTTACAAATGTATTTCTTCTCATCTGCTTAGCTATAAGATATTGTTCATTCTTTAGCAGAAAACACAATGCATTCACTTTCAAATCAGTTCTTTAAGAAGAAATTGAGGCCATATATGAATTGGTGATTAAAGTATGTTTTTCTCAAATGTTACAAAATACTTCTTCACACTGATATAAAACTTTTACTCAGTTTTGTTGGAAGTAGCTTAGATGTTGTTTTGATATTATGCAATCAACATGTTGCAAAGAAAAATTGATAAGATCATTTTGCCTAAAAACAGTAATGACTAAATAAAGCTCTAGTTGTATATATGGCACCCCATGCCTGTAATCATTGGTATAGCAAGTTGTCTGTCTGTTACAAAACATTTATTTTTTAAATTTTAATTATGTTGTGAATCAAACTGAAAACATTTTAAAAAAACTATAAGAGCTGGAAATATGATGTAATAGCTAATTACTATAGGATCAAAGTCTGCAAAAAAGTAAAATCGGATGCTTTATTACCATATCTCACCAAAGAGTGCATTACTGAATTAAACTAGACAACAAAAATCTCAGGAGATGATTATAAATTTCAGGAAACAGTCACCTTGCCTATAACTTGCTATAAATGGCTCAGCCATTGAAACAACACAAAGAGGGATAATAACATCACAAGTATTATTAATAAAGCCCATCCAAGATTATTCTTTTTGCACAGCTGAGAAAATTCAATATCCCCCAAGCAATATTGGTCCAATTCTACACAGCCATTCTGACCTCATCTGTAACTGTCCGGTTTGGTGCTGCCTCTAATCAGGATAAGGCCACCTGCAAGACATCATCAGAACCTGTGGAAAGATCACAGCCTGTAACTTACCTCACTTTCACATCCTATATGAGTCTCGGGTAAGTAAACGTGTCTCTAAGATCATTGCTGATCCAACTCACCAAGATCATCTCCTATTCCAAACGCCTTTGTTCAGTGAAAATTAAAACAACATGTCACCTCAACAGTTTTTTTCCACGTGCAGTTATTCTGACTAATCAGGTCTGAGCTTCTACTTAGTATCTATGTATACCTGCACACTGGACTACCTGGACTTTGTTAAACCTATTTCTTTATATTGCCCTTGTATGCTGCATCATATTGTGTCATTTTATATTTTATCTTCTTATATATATCTTTTGTGTTCTCTGTTATCCATGTATGTTGCACCAGTACTAACAAGGCAAATTCCTAGTACACATTAGTGTGCCTGTCCAATAAAGTGAATTCTGATTCGGAATGATACTTTAATTTTTTGGTGCCTTTTATGAGTTACAGGAAAGCATGAATAAATGTAAACAAACAAACAAACACACAAAAACGTGCATCATATATATAAATAGTTATGGGTAATTTAATATTACTTCCGTAAATCATTACAACAATTGAACACCATCACAAATCACTTTACTTAAGTATGGAAATAGAGTTTTCACATAAGAGTTTCTATATAAAACAATAATGATAAAACAGGAAGGCAACTACAGTAAAACAGTACCACTTATTAAAGAAGAGAGTACAGATCTGCCAAACAAAAACTCTTTTTATGCAAAAGCAAAATTATGTGTGTTTACATATGATAGGAAATGGAAGAGATTTCATTCATAACAATCTCTAGTCAAGTTATTGATTTCAACATTTTGGATACAGATTAAAGAAACACTTGTTTTGCAGTTTTCCTTTTATTATTTTGAAGCATAATCAGCATGAAAATATAACAAGTTTCAAAGAGTGAATACAATATGTGTTATGTTAATTAGTGAAGATAAAAATGATTAGTTGCCAATTGTATCTTTAGTTTTTAATCTCTACTGTATGAATATATTTTGAATTAATTACACTACTACTGCTGGGGATTTGTGTTTCTTACAAGGTGATAGATGGGCCAGAAATGACACTGAGGGGCCACAAATGAGGGAAGAAGAACAGTAATCTGAAAAAGAAGGTAAAACCCACAGTTATAAATCAAAATCTCATATACATGCCAAAGGGAGACTGATTTGGCCTTGACGGGCAAGTTTGTTCTCTGGATGTACCCAACTGAGTGAAAGGCTATAGTGGAGTTGGGAGGAAGTCTGCAACATAACAAGTTTTCCCACTGCAAGAAGTTTGTTTTCAGGAGCCAATGAGCTCCTCTACAATGTAGGCCCTGGACCACTTATAGTCCCTGGCCACCTTCATTTGTTGCATTGCCATCACACTACTAGACCTGTAACTTCTATGCAAAAAAAGTGGTGATGCAGTGTGAAGTGTGGCGTGATTGAGAGTTCGTGAGGGATACCTACACCTTATTGCTTTTAAGTTCATTGAAGTGATTATGACTTCATGGGGGAGATTATTGCTTCAATGTGGTGCATAGTATAGCGTAACAAGTGAATGACTAGGAAGAGTGTTGCCAGAATATCCCTAAGAGAGAGCCATGCCGAGATGAATTGACAGAACAGAGTGAAATCCAACCAAAAATATGAGGGACTTTGCTTCCCAAAACAGAGATCTGCCCTGTCAGGTTTGGGTCTTTTACAGCTGACTCAGCATTCAAAAGTGAAGTACCTCTAGTAGTCACAGAACACCACTAATATTTTAGATGAGAGATGTGGAAGAGTAGTGCTTTTAGCATAAAGAAGGTAGGAAATTAGAGGTGCCAGAAACCTGTAAAGTTAGGCCAAGTTGTGGCCAAATAGTATAAATAAAAATGCATTTTAATATTGTCATATCAACTTTATTAGAAGCTAAGCATTTAAGTATATCCAACCAGATTTTCATGACTTTATTTTGTTATTTTGTTAGTCACTGTAATTGCGGCAAAAAGTTAGCAGCAACGCAATGCATCTGAACGTTTCAGTCAAAATTGTGTGACACAAACTTTTATTGATCCTCTACTTCTTCAGCAACTCCACGGACAGTTTGGCAACGATTTTCACAAATAAAAGCATGCATTTTCTCAGCATGATCACCAACCACTTTTGGGATCGTCTATTCAATTTTAAACAAATTGTCTTCCCAATTTGAAGTGTTGGTACTATTACATAACATTGTGTGTGGCTTAAATAATCTTCTCCATTAGTTTGCTGTAACATTTGAAAAATCTCTGTAAAGGTTTTTTTGCCAATTTCACTTAGAATTTTGCAGAAACACATTACTCTTAGAGATCCTTCATATCTTAACTTGCAAAAAATTGCAAAAGGCACAAGAGACAAGTTCACTTTATTGCCTACTAGCAAAATACCCGCGCTTCGCAGCGGAGAAGTAGTGTGTTAAAGAAGCAATGAAAAAGAAAAGGAAACATTTTGAAAATAACGTAACATGATTGTCAATGTAATTGTTTTGTCACTGTTGTGAGTGATGAGTGTTGCTGTCATATATATATATATATATATATATATATATTTACACACACACACATAAACATATATATATACATATCTATACATATACACATATATATACACACACACATATATACATACATATATATATATCTACATATATACACATACATATACATACACACATACATACATACACACACATATATACACACAAATACATATATATATACATACACACACACATATATAAACATATATATACATATACATACATATCTACATATATACACACACAGCTATTTCGTATCAGTGCAAGACGCTGCTTGTTAAAATGGATAACTCCCGCTCTTACGTGCAAGTCTGCGTGGATATTATTGTTCAAGTTCTATTTAAATTTTAAATAGAAGGAATTTTTATTTAGTCGACAGAAATATCTTTGGTAGGAATGGTAAAAACAGACAGGAATATTATTCCTGAATAAATCAACTCAAACCTTAAACAACTTATAATATTTTGCTCTCCATAAAAATATAT